>JARZZO010000016.1:17202500-18402500 GCA_030544215.1 Zantedeschia hybrid cultivar
TATTTTTGCAATACTATCATCACTATGAATCTCCGGCAAGTACTATCATACACCTTAACAATTGCCACTTTTCTCTGGTTTGCAAGTTCACCAAGGGATTCATGGTTAGAGTATCTACGTAAGCATTTTGCAACCTATTTTAAGCTTGAATACCTTTATACTACTATGACCATTGGGCTTGGGTATCCAAAAACAGTGGCATGTGTTTGTGCTACACACAGAGGTCACGATTGACAGTTGAAGGAGATTTGGGTATGTTTCCAACTGATGCTTTTAGCTCAACCACCAGAAGGGAAAATATTCAACCAGAGTATTTGAAATTAATTTTATACTTCATCGCCAGGAGAAAAAGAACTTGTGGCCTGAATGACTTGGTGTTGCAAAGCTACTGGCAGACAGCAGAAATTCTGAAGAATAATTTAATGATGTTTTTTCTCTAATCTCGTTGTGTTGTTTTTATCTGTGTTGTCTTTAGGCAATCCAAAGACGTGAACTTTTTTATTGTTACTAAAAACATGAATTTGTTTTCTTATTGTTTTCTTCCTTTTTCTTTGGTCATTTTCTTGGAGTTATGGCGCCTCTCTGTTGTATGCAGCTCTCCCCTGCTTTCCTAATGGTAGTGTCTGCTAGGCCTGGCACAAAAAATGCATGTGGTGCAAGGCTGACAGGAAGCAGGAAGGATCTTGTCTTCAAGGTTTTAAATTTACTCCAAATTAATGGGATAAGTCCTTAATGGCATGATGATGATTTGGGGTGGGAGAGAACGATAGAACCAGGCATTCTTGTATATAGTCTTGGTTTACCATTGGGACTAGATAGAATCTGCTTCTTCCTTTCTGTGGAAGCAAAATATCTTACTTGTCATATATCTGGCAGGTGGACAAACATACAAATTTTCCAGATACGAGGTGCTTCTTTGTGGTCTCAACTGATGGATCAAGCTCAGACTTCTCGTACATTAAATGTATGGAGAACTTTATCAAGGGGACCTACCCGGAGAATGCTGAGTCCTTTAGTAGGAAGTATTTCAGGAGGCGTCGTGTAGATGCACAAAATGAGAGTGGACAACAGGCACAAAATGAGAGTAGACAGCAGGCACAAAATGAGAGTGGACAGCAGGGAGAGCAGCCACAAAATGAGAATGGACAGCAGATGTAACATAGTCGAACATACTCACATTGTCACCGGTCACTTGAAAACTGTTCTGTATATATCTTCACCGGCCTCTTTTATCTCATTAGGATGTAAGAGAGCATAGATAGTTCATCAACATGCTCTTCTGATGTATATGGTCATCATTATGTGTTACCTTTCATGTAAGCAGCCAAACTTGTAAATTCTGATGAGCTAATTGTGGCCACCTTCAACCACAGTTCCGGCCTGTAGAAGGTCGCCATGTGGATCACCATCTGCTTTTTGCTGGATGCAATGGTGATGTTGTAAATGGATTATTGTTACCTCGGGTGGTTATGTGATTTTTGCACTTGATTTCACTGGTTAAACTGGCAGCGTCATGTATATCTGTAACCAATGCGGTGTTTAATTTAGTGCCAGTGCTTCAGATCATGCTCGTGGAGTGCATCAGCAATTCAGCACTGTAAACACAAGGGTTGCCACTTTGTCGACTAGCTTTTATGTACTCATTTTAACAGATGCATGAAATGTGAGTGGTGCATAAGGAAGAGCATAGTCTGAAGCCGTGCAATTTATCATCTGTGGTTTTAAGCCATCTTTTTTCCCCCTTTGTGAAATGCTTCCATAATTTAAAGCTTCCATCCATATTTCATTGCTGATGAGGTCTGAAATAGATAGCCTGTTGGGAGCATGCATGTGCTGATTGTCGGTGGTGGAGTGGGAAATCTCTGTAAGAGGATCGCGTGGCGGCCAGCGTTCTACCGTAGAGTTGTCCCGTGGGAAGCTTCTGCGATGTAGCTTCCTTGGGCCGTATAACCATTGGCATTGGGCTTTCTTGAAGACATTAACGGAGAATTCAATTCCAATGTTTTTTTTTTTTTTTGGCTCTTTAGAGGCTGCTGGAATGCAATTGCTTGTCAAGTAAAAGGAGTTATCAATGAAGAATTACTGATTGAAGGAACTAATAACATAGATTGGGTACAATTTAGGAGCTTTCCTTGACAACGAAGCAGCTCTTCATCTTGTTCTCTTCTGGCCGATGTCCGGAGAGCGGAGCGTGAAGTTTAGGTTAATGGGCCCAACGGTCTTCTGCTGAACAGGCATGGGTCTGAATGATGAGCAATACATTGCGATTTCCTGTGATATTACAACTGTCATCCAGATCAGAGAGCGTGGAGTCGCTGCACTTCCTAACATGAGGTACGGTAGGTCTTCAGAAGCTATGCATCATCCGACTAGCCATTGGGTTGGCTCTGGCAGCTGGGATTGCAGTAAGAGTCTGGATCGTCTCAGTACAACATTAGATCGAATTCCAGCAGTAATCAATCTCAGGATGCCATGTGTAAAGTAGGTTTGTTATTCAAGATGCATTCCATCGAAGTTAACAATTTTTTCTTTGTTCTCAGTTCAACAAGTTTCTCAATACAACGCACAATATTTAAATACCTCCAAGAACATAAGATTATAACCATAATTTAAAACACCCCAACATAATATAACATAGAACACTTAAATATTACTAAGAGTATAAGACTACAATCATAATCTAAAATATACTCAACGTAATACAACATAGAGTACTTAAATACTACTAAGAGTATAAGACTACAATCATAATCTAAAATATATTCGAGTTGATACAACATAGAGTACTTAAATACCATCAAGAGTACACGACTACAACCATAATTTAAAATATACCCCAATATAATATTCGTACAGTAATTTAGGTTGTATTTTGATGCACATTGGGATGTATTTTAAATTATAGTTGTAATTTTATGTTTTTGGTGGTATTTAAGTATTCTGTGTTGTATTGAGAACCTGTTGAATCGGGAATAAAGAAAAAGTTGCCAATTTCGGTGGGATACGTTTTGAATGGGTAACCTGTTTTACGCATGGCGTCTTGGCATTAGATACTACTGGAATCTAGTCAATGTTGTATTGAGACGATCCGGACTCTTGCGGTAAGGGCTCTGGAATGTGATAACAGAGGAGACGAGAAAGGAGGAATTAATCCTGACTCGCTTGTTTGTTTCTTTTTTTTGTTTTGTTTTTGGCAGTGGTGTAGTTGGCAGTAAGTGAAGGGGTACAAGTATCTAGTAAGAGTAGAATTATAGACTTCAATGGTACATGTGATGATGAACATAAAGTTAGGAAGCACGAAACAGAGTGGGGCTAGTCACGCAGACACGTATTTTATAATTGTGAATGTGATGAGTTCCCCTTCTAATTTGATCATTGATGGGCCACTTCTGTGGGGACCCAATGATCAGCCTTCCCTCACCATTGATACGGTGTTCCTCCACCCACCAATACATGCGGCCGCGGTGATGGGTACGTACGTGGACTCGAACGGGTGGCGCGGACCATGACAAATTGAAGTTGGAAAGGTAGGTTCGGTGTTTGGACCGTTAAGTTTTGAAAGGCCGTTGGGGAGGCTTTGATAGAGACCGTGTGTGCTACGACGAGAGGTGAAGAGAAAGGGACTGTGTGTGTGTGTGAGAGAGAGAGAGAGAGAGGCAGATGGGGTACTGGAGCCTCCACCCAACAGTCAAATGCAGGTGCATGCTCCATACCAGACGCCACCATGGGCTCACCCTCTTTTGGTGAAGGAGCCTTCCCATCTTCCCACTTCTCTGGAGTTGCTAGCACACCACATTCTGGGCTCCATCTGCCCTGGAATCCCAACCTCCAAAACATCACCTTTGGGGAGGCAGAAGAGCCTCCCTTCCACTGTAGGTAATTGGTGTTGCTCATCATCCTCTCTTTCTTTCTTCCTTCCATATCCCTCATCATCTTGTGCTTCTTAAGTGATGATCTTTCTCTACTTGACTCTGCCACTGCTTTAGGTGCTGTTTGATTCAGTGTCAAATACAGTAAAACACCACATTTGCACCAGACATAAAAACACAGCATTTTATAAGATTTTATCGTATTTTATGCCAAACCAAATGCCCCCTTAGTTGCTGTTATTGTTCTTGTTGGTGGTGGTGGCGCTGGTGTTTCCCCCCACATCTTTTCTATCATTCACCAATTATGGATAATGCTGGGTGCCTAACCTTTTGCAATCAGGTTTAGATATATGCTTGCTGGAAATTTCTACTTTTATAGGTCTAGTCAGGTTTCGTCCCCATTTTATCTGTTTTTGATAAACAAAAGGAGACCATGGGTATATAAGAAATTTCCTCTTCGACCTTGGCATGGTCAATAATAGAAGGTACCATATAGAATTGCTATGGCATTGGAATCCTCATTATCTTTCCCTGTCAAAATTCTACATCACAAGGGGGTTTGTAACTTTCCTATCCTTTTCTATTGGTAATCTCATCCCTGGATTGGAAATCCTGGCCCTACAAGTTACACCTGTTAGTAATAAGAACTCAAGATTAAGACAAGGAAACATAGAATGAAACACAACAACCTAGCTATATGCTTATGCTCTAAATATTATCTCCAAGTATCTGTTCAAAGAACTAGTAGATTAGTAAAAAGATGGGGAGTGTTGATAATTATCATTAATTAGAGTGCAATTTGTTCATCCATGGTCAGCATCCTTATTTAGCTGGAATATTTATATTGAATAGTTCTGATGATGCTAACTTGATCCTTGCCAGAGACAGTTGGGCAGACCTAAATTGGGCTTTGACAATTGAACCATGGATGATGTTGAGAAGCCCTTGCTTGGTCCTGAACATCTCCACCGGGACGACATTGATTTAGTGAGGAGCTTAGAAGTTACCTTGTTGAACACTGGTGGATTGATAATTCATGTCAGTATAGCCATTATGCTCAATTTGATTTGCAGGAGCATCTTCCACTGGAAGAAGTTTTTGAACAGCTTAGGACATCAGGAGCTGGGCTCTCTTCTGAGGATGCTGAGGCACGCTTGGTGCTATTTGGCCCAAACAGACTTGAAGAAAAACCTGTATGTCTCTTCACTTCAACATTACTTCACCTAACTCAATAAGTAGCCAACTAAACACACAAACAAATCTATTCACGTCGTTGGTAAGTTTATACATGGTTGAGAAGGGAATTTTCCCATGTTGTTGAGTCATATTCTGTATTTTGTTTTGCCAATGCAGGAGAACAAATTTCTGAAGTTCCTAAGTTTTATGTGGAATCCCCTGTCATGGGTTATGGAGGCTGCAGCTGTGATGGCAATTGTCCTTGCAAACGGTGGGGTGAGTCTCAGACTTAACTGGATCTTCTTGCTCTGCTGGTATATCGTCAAGCAGAAGAATTTGTTTCTGGAGTTTTTAGCCTTATCTTCTTTCTTTTAATCTCATTTCAGGATCAAGGACCAGATTGGCAAGATTTTGTGGGTATAATCTGCCTCCTGCTTATAAATTCGACGATTAGTTTCATTGAGGAAAATAATGCTGGGAACGCAGCAGCTTCACTCATGGCTCGCCTAGCCCTTAAAACAAAGGTTGGAGCTTCAACCATCAGATGATGATGCAACTGCTTAATGTTAAACCTGGACCTTTAAAATATTTCCTTACTGCAATTCAAATGCAGGAAGGATTTTGCTATTCTTAGGTGCTACCTTATGGTACTCCCTCACTCATAGGATGTGGAGGCAATGTTCCATCTCATTAATAAGATAGACCACCTCTAGCCAATTCACATCAGTCTGTGCGATGTGTAGGGCATATACCATTGCCTGAATATGCTGGAGCTATAAACATGTATCAAGATTGCTGAGTTATTAAGTTGGGCTGAAAAGACTTAGTGCTGTCTTGAATTCATTGAGTAGCTGCATTTGCATCTCTCTGCAAAATTACCAAGTATGCAATGGAGTTGGGCATAGCTTTCCATAGATTAAACCTTGTTAGTAATCGAAAAAGGAGATGCCCCCAGCCATTCTCTGTTGATGGTGTTTATTTTTATTTTCTCTATGTATACATATGCAGGGTGTCTAACAAGTTGCTTCTTTACACAGGTCCTCAGAGATGGGCAGTGGCAGGAGCGTGATTCAGCCATTCTTGTACCAGGGGATGTAATAAGCATAAAGCTTGGTGACATCATCCCTGCAGATGCTCGTCTGCTTGAGGGAGACCCACTGAAAATTGATCAGGCAAACTCTTTGGAACCTTTGAAAACCTCATGAAAGATAAATGTTTTTCTTAATCTCATTACTCAAGGATGTTTCCTGGCCCTGTGATATTCTTCCTGGTGGACAATGTTTTCATCTACTTGATTTTGTTCACTATTTCACTCTCCTTCGAATAAATATCAATTACCTAGTCACTCACATTCTAGGTTTCAAAGTGTTTCATTGTGATCCTTTGTGCAATGGTGCAGTCAGCTCTAACGGGCGAATCTCTTCCTGTCACAAAGAAGACTGGTGATCAAGTATTCTCTGGTTCTATATGTAAGCAAGGCGAAATTGAAGCCATTGTAATTGCAACCGGAGTCCATTCCTTCCTTGGGAAAGCAGCACATTTAGTTGACACCACTGAAGTTGTTAGCCATTTCCAAAAGGTTGGCTTTATGGAAATACAAAAATATCTCAGTTCCAGGCTTAACACGGAATTTCTCGTGCAGTTAAATCCTGATTTCTCTTTGCTATGACAATCACAAGGATAAATCAGTTTAATCATAGAAAACTATATCACATTCAGGAAAATTATAAAGAACTACATGGCTATTAATTACAACCCTGTTTCAGTTATTACACATACCTGAATGATTATTTGATCCACTGTAGGCTTTATAGCTTGATTCTATATGATGGGGAAACTGAATGCCGTTATCCTATGAATGTGCTTTGTACTAGGATTAATGTGATCCCTTCGATATGCATAGGGGCTAGGGGTCCATGATTCCTTGGAGTATAAGTGTCTATGCCACTTTTAACACTCGAGGGTTATTCAAAAGAGCACATTATATTCCACTGTAATAAAGTAAGTGTATCATATGAAACTCGAACAAAATTTCCACTGCAGACATAATAATCTTGTGTTATGGTTAGGACATAATAAATACCCTGTTACTTTATAGCATGGTTTGCCATATCATACAAGATCCTGTCGACTCATATCTGGGAGAGTCCAAATTGTTGGCACACATCAACTCGGATTGGATCATGCTGGCTCCTACGTGCATAATGAGTTGTTTTAGATTGCGGTTTCTCATTTGATAAGTAAATTTGTACTTTTTGTATCAATTAATAGGGTACATTTCTCTAAATTGTGGCTTAGACTCATTGGTATTAACAAACTTATTGACCTGACTGGGCCCAACTCGTGCGACGCATGTGAGTCAGACTGAGTAGGATCAGTATCATACCATATCTGGGAAGATACGATATGATACTGATCAGCGATATGGCAAACCTTGCTTTATGATCACTAGAATTTTGGTACTGATGGCTCTGACTTGTGAAAAACGGCCTGCTTGGTATGCAGCTCATGTTGTTTTGGTCTTATTATTTCAGGTACACGTGATATCTGTCTGTTAACCATACTTCATCTTCTATGTCATTCCTAGTCAGCCTCCGTACTTACTCCAGAAATTCTGAAGCAGTGCTATGAATCTCGCCAATAACAAGCAGAAACTCAATTTCATTCATGAATTAAATGATACTTACTATGGCAATAACCTCATCAAGTTTGTTTCCCCCATCATAATCCACATTCCTTGGATTCTAAACTTTTTATGACATCTTGGGTAGGGGGAATAAATCTAGAACATTAACACTCATTCATGTTCTTGTCCTCAATTGAATGCAGCACCAAAGTAGATTACTTATCATCTTTGTTTACAGGTCTGGCTGCCCATATCAGCAAATCACTTACATCTTGATTCCGCTATAACTCTTTTTTCTGCCTTTGCAGGTTCTTACTTCCATAGGAAACTTCTGTATATGCTCGATAGCCATAGGGATGATCCTTGAAATCATAGTCATGTTCCCCATTCAACATCGTTCATATAGATATGGAATCAACAACCTTCTTGTTCTACTTATTGGAGGCATACCTATTGCCATGCCCACTGTGCTATCTGTTACTCTTGCAATCGGTTCCCATCGTCTCTCTCAACAGGTAAGGATCCTTATATGTGGCTGAATTTTATAATGATGTCTTGTGGGGATGGATTCCAATCAACTTTAGTACTTGTCCATCTGCAGGGTGCAATTACCAAAAGAATGACAGCAATTGAAGAAATGGCTGGAATGGATGTTCTATGCAGTGACAAAACTGGGACACTTACGCTAAACCATCTGACTGTCGAAAGAAATCTTATTGAGGTATGAAAGCTAGTAGATGGATCTAATTTCTCGTAGGATTAAATGAAAAAAAAAAAGTCCAGTTGACTGATGAAAACTAAATGTTTGCCTCTCTCATCTTTACATAGCTAACTACCATCATTGAAATTTGTAAAAAATGGTTCTCCATGATTACATTATTTTTTACTTTCAATCTTCAGACCCTGTTTGGATGCAGCCATAAATGCATTTATGTTTATGGTAAACATGTTTTCCGGCATAACTAACAGGTTAACTCTAAACTCACTTGAGTCTACCATAAACTCAAAACAGCCCCATAAATGCATTTTCCATAAATCTACTAGGACTTGGTTTACACTGGAGTCTCTCTCAGATATACCATAAACTGACTTAAGTTTATGCAAAACAACCAAACATGACTTTATAAAAAACGCATTTATGATACATGAGATTATGGTAAATGCATTTGTGATAAACTTATTTGTGTTTTCTTAAGTTGCATTTAAACAGACCCTCAGTTTGGTGTAACCTGGCCATTGTTCTTTTTTTTTTTGGTAACAGAAGCATGTTATGGGGTTCAACTTATAGATTTTCGTTTTATGATCTGAAATTCTGAAATGGGTCTTCATGGTTATTTCATGAATTTGGTTTTCAGTCACGTGCATTCCAATCTCTAAATTAATTACTTTGCATCCAGGTTTTCAACAGAGATATGGATAAAGATACAATCATCTTGTTTGCTGCTAGAGCCTCAAGGCTTGAGAACCAAGATGCAATTGACACAGCCATTGTGAATATGCTTGCTGACCCCAAGGAGGTAAGCCAAGCCTTTGGCCTCTTTATTCTCTTCTTCTTCTTCGAATTGCTGTTAGAGTAATGTTTCTGCACACAGGCTAGAGCAAACATTACCGAAGTGCATTTTATGCCCTTCAACCCTGTTGACAAGCGCACAGCAATCACATACATCGACTCTGATGGCAACTGGCATAGAGTTAGTAAAGGAGCTCCAGAGGAGGTATTAACTACAAAATGATCATACAAATCTCTTTTTTCTTTGATAGACCTCAGAATATCTTGTCATAGCCATCTTGCTTATAAATACCTACAGTTAAGAAAATACATGAAACTTATGTTTCCCAGGAAAGGAGTCACGTACTTAGAATTTTTGACAAGCTTTGTCTTCTTTTTTAAATCCTGTGCAAGATTCTAAATCTGTGCGATAACAAGCAAAAAATTGCTGGAAAAGTGCATGCAGTAATTGACAAATTTGCAGAAAGAGGACTACGTTCACTTGGAGTCGCTTACCAGGTGTGAAGATTACTCCATAACCATAACACTTCTTCCAGCTAATTGTAATAACCTGCTTCAGCTGGAAGCATTTATATTATAACTCATTTCAGATAGCATCATAGTAAATTTTGCTTTTATAGATAGGCAAGTTATGCACTCGTACTCATGGATCATAAATCTGTCTTCTACTTATCTTTGTTTCCCTTGTTGCTATGGGCATGCTTGGGATGAAACTTGTTAGTCCATCCCGGAGAAATCTAAAGAGAGTAAAGGTGGTCCATGGATATTCTGTGGGTTGTTGCCTCTGTTTGACCCGCCAAGGCATGACAGTGCTGAAACTATCCGCAGAGCATTCAACCTTGGAGTCTGTGTGAAAATGATAACAGGTACATGCTAGCTCTTTGCTATGTTAGAAAAGGGATACACAGTTTGGTTTGATGTTTTTATCACACTGGAAGTACCTATTTACATCCAGCAAATAGTTACATGTTCATGCTGTACAGTGAAAACAACCCAGAAAAAGTTATGATTGCAAAAGGATTTCATGCTAAGAAACTTGTCTCTTATTTCAAGAAAAGAGATGTGGTTCTGTGATACATTTCTTGTCAAGACCTCAAGGCTTCGGTAGCATTGAGCTATTAGCTTCCCCTCTTTGTTTTGTTCCTCCCCTCGGAGTTAAGGATTTCCATCTCACAGGTGACCAATTGGCAATTGCAAAGGAGACTGGACGACGTCTTGGCATGGGAACAAACATGTACCCCTCTTCATTCTTGTTTGGACGTGACAGAGATGAAAATGAAGCCCTTCCTGTTGATGAACTAATTGAACAGGCTGATGGTTTTGCTGGTGTATTCCCAGGCAAGTCTTTGCCACATTCCCTGTGAATAAGATGTGTTGATCCTAATGCTTGCTTGGAATTTGCATGAACTTGAAAACCCAAGATGCTTCTAGATGAACTTATCCAGTTTCTTTCACTGATCTTCTTTACTTGAACAATGCACCGATCAGAACACAAGTATGAGATTGTGAAAATCCTTCAAGAGAAGAAGCACATCTGTGGAATGACTGGAGATGGTGTAAATGATGCACCAGCTTTAAAGAAAGCAGATATTGGAATAGCTGTGTCTGATTCTACAGATGCTGCTAGAAGTGCAGCTGACATAGTCCTTACAGAGCCTGGGTTAAGTGTGATAATTAGTGCTGTCTTGACGAGCCGAGCTATATTCCAAAGAATGAAGAACTATACAGTTAAGACTCGCTCCCTTTATTAATTGTATTTCGTAACTTGCACAGAATTTCCATAAATGATGTTTTGTTGGTTACTCCACACGGAATTTGCAGATTTATGCTGTTTCAATAACTATAAGGATTGTGGTATGTTAAACTGTGCGATTAGACATGCAATTCTCTAGGGATCACTTTGATGGGCACTAATACCTGAGATGATTTCTTGTTGCAGCTAGGCTTTGTGCTTCTTGCATTGATTTGGGAGTATGATTTCCCTCCCTTCATGGTTCTGATAATAGCTATTCTGAATGATGGTAATTTTTTTTCTTTAACTTTCTCACTATTTAGTTTCATAGTTAATAATCTTATTGCTCAGTGCAGAATGGAAAATAATGATGATTTCCCGTTACTGATTTGAATTCTTGGTTTGGATAGTTGGTCTTGCTTTAGGTTTGTGTTCAGAATGATCAGTTGGTTTTACTGTCATTTCCTGGCACTGATCCTAGTTACAAGACTAGAGATCAGTGTTCCTTTGGGAGAATGCTTTTACCTTGTTGACATTTTCTCAACCTTATATTTTAAACATTCTTTTAGCAGTGGATATATGCAGATTAAATCACACACTTACTACATTAGATTGATTTCTTGATCAGTAGGTATTTTCTTCCTGACGGTACTTTATAACATTCATGAAACATACATCACTAATATATACCTCCTTTAACAACCAGGAACCATCATGACAATTGCCAAAGATCATGTGAGGCCATCTCCAACTCCGGATAGTTGGAAACTTAATGAGATATTCGCAACAGGCATTGTCATTGGAACATACCTTGCATTGGTCACTGTTCTTTTTTACTGGGTTATCATAACAACGAGTTTTTTTGAGGTATGACAATTTATTTCTTCACCTACAGAATCATCAAAGAAATAGGATTTGCAAACTTTCACTCTTACCATGCACTGTTTCCTACGGGTCTTTTTTCTGCAGACTCAATTTCATGTGAGATCTCTAAGTGGAAATGAGGAGGAGGTCTCATCCGCTATCTATCTGCAAGTGAGCATAATCAGCCAAGCTCTCATATTTGTCACTCGTAGTCGAGGCTGGTCTTTTACAGAGAGGCCTGGGACCCTCTTAATGTGTGCATTTATTGTGGCTCAACTGGTGAGGACTGTGAGATTCCTTCTGATTGTTCTTGGATCTTTATTCCTCCTCATATTAGCAGTCTAGTTCCATAATCTGTGGCTCCTTATTTTCCCAGCAATGGTGGTTTTCCATCTTGACTGGTACATCCCAACATGTGTGCCAACTTATAAGCTTCACAAGATCGACTTAGCCAATACATATCAGTTTATTAGTGTTTGATATCATGAAACATAAAGCTAGGGGTATGTAAATGAACCAGTTTTTGCAAATGCAATTTCTACATTCTTTTCTAAGTGCAGCAGACACAAAGCATGTGCCTCATCATGCATGAAGAATTGAATCTTTTCGTCAGTAGTTTCTATAGAGGCGGTATCATTTTCTATGATTAAGGTGGGTTTAGCACTTTTTCTCTTTGTTTGCCATTGACTAATGGACTCTTTGTTTTTGCCTGCAGGTGGCTACCCTCATTGCTGTCTATGCACATATAGACTTTGCATACATTCATGGCATTGGCTGGGGATGGGCTGGTGTAATATGGCTATACAGTTTAATCTTCTACATTCCCCTTGACATTATCAAGTTTACGGTTAGATATGCTCTGAGTGGGGAAGCATGGAACCTGCTGTTTGACAGGAAGGTAGGCGCAAATTTCTGAGTCAACCCTCCAAAGTTCATATGAAATGCTTGTTATATTCATCAAAGGTTGCATCTGATCTGATTCTTGAAGTATTTCCCATTGAATTATTGGGTGGCATTATTTATGGATCATAATGTTTCTTGTTTTGGGCCTTCCCAATAGGCAAAGTTGTGAAAACTCACACTCGGACATGGGTACATGTGCATTCCCATCTGAACATTACAGAAGACCATGCTCTTATGTTTTATGCTACTCTTATTCCACCCTTGTTAAAAGGATATTGATAGTGCACTCCTAGATTTCTTTTGGAAGTTAACATCTAAAGTTTGTGTCACAAGCATGTACCTTACACGCCCTGCCTTAATCTATGGCAGACGGCTTTTACTTCCAAGAAAGACTACGGCAAAGAGGAGAGGGAAGCTCAATGGCTACGTTCACAAAAGAGCCTAGAAGGGGATCCTCTTCCAGACATGGAAAAAGATGTTAGACGATCATCACTGATTGCAGAGCGGGCCTGGAGACGTGCCGAAATAGCCAGGTAATAAGGAGAATAAGTTAACTTACCCTTACTTTGGACACAGGATAAGACACTCTAGAATAAGGGCACATATTCTTCATGGAATACATACTTGAGTTCTTTATATTCTACATGGAATACTGTTTGCGAAGATTTTTTTCAAACCTTCGTCGTTCGGGACCTGACCTAGACATATCTATCCTCCCTATGTCGGATTATTCGGAAATCCATTTCTTTGTTTATCTAGAGGATTATAGGTCGGTTTTATATTTTTTATCGGATTATGAGAGCTTGGGGTTAGCCCTCAGGGAATCCGGGACTTCGAATCAGGCGAAGATTCGAGTATATGACCTCTCTCCACTGACCTCGGTCAGTGTTAATTACGCTGAGCAACTGCTCGGCAACCCTTGATT
The DNA here is from genome assembly GCA_030544215.1 of Zantedeschia hybrid cultivar. Taxonomy (NCBI): domain Eukaryota; kingdom Viridiplantae; phylum Streptophyta; class Magnoliopsida; order Alismatales; family Araceae; genus Zantedeschia; species Zantedeschia hybrid cultivar. The sequence goes on from JARZZO010000016.1 coordinate 17,216,106, forward strand.
AACCGTCCGTATGATGCCCTTAATCATGTAAAACTACTACTATAGGTAACGCATGCATATGCATATGAACGCATATTTTAGGTTGAATCCTTAGCCTCACCCCGGTTTGGGGACGATTTTTATATGGTTTAGGATTGGTTCCTGGCTATTAGGATTGATTCCAAGTTAGGTGGATTAATTCCAAGTTACGTGGATTGATTCCCAATTTTTAGTCCCACAGGGGGTTTTTCGCAATTATTCACCTTTAGGGGTTTTTATGTAATTATGGGGGTTTTATGAGAGTATAGCAGCTTATAACATGTAGGAGTGAGTTTTAGAGGTTTTCAAGTTTTATGGGAGTTAGGGAGTTGATTTTTAAACGTATGAGGGTTTTTTAGTAATTTTACCTTAAAACTGGGTTTTTAAGTCTTAGGGTTTATACTTAATGACATTCAGATTATATGAGAAGAAATTCTGCTTATGATATGAATTTTAGTATTTTCAGGGTTATATGTGTAAATATTACGCACGAGGGTATTTTCGTAATTTCACATTAAGTTTTTAGATATATGGTTAATGATTTAACATTCTTTCAGATTTCTAATTCTCTGATTTTTTTTATTAATTTTATTAATTTTATTCATTTTTTTTTTATGATTAATTTAATTAGCTGATTAATTAATTAAATATATAAGGGTATTTGAATTTATTATGATTTTTATATGAATTTCAGGTTTTTTACAGGTTTCACACAGATTTTTATTGATTTTTCCTGGTTTTTCCTGATTTTTAATTAATTTCATGAATTTTCATTAATTAATTAATTATAAATTATCTTTGGGACTTAATTATGATTTTATGCAGATTTCTGAATTTGGTTTATTTATGGGGTGAAGTTAGGGTTAAGTTGTGGATGTACACTATTTTATTTAGTTTTAGGAAAATATATACATATTATTATTTTTTTATTTTAAAATATGATAATTATAAAATTTAAATGACACACGTAAGCACAGAAATTCTGATTTTATTTTGGCAGCACTTCGCCTTATAACAGGGTGTTTTTTACAAAAAATTCGGCAGAGCCTCCCCTAGGATTGAACCTTAGGAGAGAGGACTCCCCGGGACGAAAGAAAGATCTCCCGAAATCGCAGCAAATCCGGGTTTGAAAACCCGAATTTGGTCTTCAGCCGGGCAGCACTCTCCCTCACAATTTTACCCTTGTATGTGGGCAGCTTGTATGCTTGTGGTGTGTTTTTGAATTGGGGACCTTGGGGTCCTATTTATAGGCCCCAAATTGGGCCCGGTGGGGGGTGCCACCGGATGGGCACACGGTGGGGGGTGCCACCGGATTCACTCTCTCTCCTTCTCTTTTTTCATTTTTTTATTCAAATGAGTGAGAGAAAGGGGTGAGAGAGAGCAAACAAAAGAGAGAGGGGGAGGCCTCGGTGGGCACCCCCACCGTTTTCAACCGGTGGGGGGGGGTGGCCACCGGTTGGGCCCCCCACCGGTTGGGAACCGGTGGGGGGGTTTCCCCTCCCCACTCTCCTTTCCTTTTTTCCTCTTCCAAGGCCCATTTAGTGGGGTTTTCAGATTTTTCTTTGGGGGTTTGGGTTTTAGGCCAATGTGAAAGGGGTTTAACCCCATTAACTTTATGTCTTGGCCCCATGTGAAAGGGGTTTGGGATGGGGTTAAGAGGGTTTCCACACGGGATTCTTAACCCATGTGAATGGGGTTAAGATTCCCCATTAAACCTCCCATTAAACACCCCCCTCCCCATTTGAATTTTTTAAAGAAGAAAGAGAGGGAGGGAAATCCTCCCCCCCCACCGGTTCCCCTCTTGGAACCGGTGGGGGGTCCCCCCACCGGTTCCCCCCTCTCTCTCCTCCCCCCTCTTGGCCTATTTAAATAAAGGGGAATAGGAGAGAGGGGTCCACTTTCTTCTTTAGGAAATTTTTCCTCTTTGAGCTTTCAGATTTTCCCCTTCTCTGGCCTGCAGCTTTAGTGCCCTTTGTGGACTGGTTTTTGGCCCATTTGAGCTCCCTATTGGGCCTTCTTATTGGGCCATCTATCGGGCCTACCTCCCTTATTATTGGGCCATCATTTGGGACCATTTTGGATAAGCTTGGAGGCTGTTTTGGGCTCATTCCGGGACTGGTTCGGGCCTGTTAGGGGTGCCTATTGGACCTCTTTTTGGGCTCCCCCATTGGGCCATTTATTGGGCCTATCTTTCCCGACATCGGGCCTCCGTTTCGGGGCTGATTTAGGTAAGTTCCGTAACTGGTTTTACCTTATTTCGGGACAGATTTCAGCCCACTTTGGGACTGAACTTGGGCCCATTTGGGGACTTATTGGGCCTCATATTGACCCCACCCATAGGGCTACTTATTGGGCCCATCTCTCCCACTATTGGGCCTCCATTTCGGGGCCATTTTGGGGGAGTTCTAGGACTGATCTTACCCCATTTCGGGACAGATTTTAGTCCACTTTGGGACTGATTTTGACCCTTATTTTGCAGCGTTCGGTGTCCCACTTGTCGCTGCGTTTGGGGTCTCCCTCCGGGTCCCACTATCGAGCATCGCAAAGGCGGTTCGGGAGTTGATTTCGGAAGCCGAAGCAAGCAACTTGGGGCTGCCTTAGGCTCCTAAAAAAAATCTGATTAAGGCCTTCGTGGCCTAGGTATGTTTCTTACCCCGCTGCCCTCGTAATGCGAGCCCATAGTTTCTTATGGATTTCTAGTATTCACCTATATTATAGGCATACATTATATTTTGCATGACATGGTCCTTCATGAACATATCGTCATGCCTATGTATGTGTATTCTCCTATGGGAATTTCACATCGACGCGAGCATGCGTCATATATGCATATACAATGCAAATCTGCAAATCAGTATATGAGATTATTTTTTGGGTTCAACAAATGCCCCCCACGGGATGCTCGCCGGAGACGGAGTCAGAGGCGGGTGTCCCGTGCATCATTCCATATACGTGCCTATTCATGGCCACGGGCATATATGAACATATATATGCATATATATATATTTTTTTTGTATGTCCCGAGGGATTCTTTTCCTATCATGCCTTGACAATATCTTGCTAATCTCCCTATCTTGCTCAATATGGTTCGAGCATATGCAGATTTTTTTAGGAAAATAGCAATGTCGTCCCATATTCTTCGTGCAATCAATTGCACGATTTGCCATTTGTGGGTTCGGATACCCTATGTGTTTTGGTACTCGAGTGGTCCAACGTCACCCCAGGAGCCTTGTCTTTATGACTTTGTGACCTTCTGGGGACGTTTGGAGCTATGAAATTCCCTTTATATTCGGATCCTCTTGGCCTTTGTGACTTGGAGGGTCCTCATAAGATTGACATCATCGGATTGTCCGACACGTTGCTCGGTCCCAAATATCTCTTGGCCTTTGTGACTTGGAGATCGGTTGGGAACATGGAGCGGGTCACTCAATCCTGACAATGTCATTCTTATTCAAAGGATATTAGTATCTTTTTTCGGCATTTCCGGGAGTCCTATGCAAGACATTCTGAATTGGCCAAGTATCCGCCATTAAGGCACATATATGAGGGCATGATATGGGTGTTGGGCTAGCATTAGCACTTTATCTTTCTTATCGCTTGGGCATTTCCAGGAGCTCTGCACGAGACATTCTGAATTAGCCGCATTTTTGCCATTTGTTGGCGATATATAAACTTTACTGCATTATCCCGACTTCCCATCGGGATTTAGTTGTATTGTCTGCTTTGTGCATTACTTTAATGTATATGTCTTTCTTTGTCTATTCACAGGTTGACATTCCTGCCTCTGCATCATTATGGCCGCGCTTGGCGATTTTCCCTACGAGGGGCCTCAGGAGGAGGGCATTGCTTATCCAGATGCGGGGTTCCGCTGGGTGGCTCAGCCACATTTGCGGATTACCATTGAGGATGCTGTCCCCATTTGCCATGAGAGCATTTACAGAGACGGGGAATTCTTTTACTTTCTGCGAGGCGAAACCGCCCGGCATCTTCCCTCGGATCTCTCTATCTACGAGCTGCTCCAATCATATATCTATATTGAAGATGGGGTCGAGAGGCCGCTATCTCGTACAGAGCGCCGCGACCTGGAGCGTGCCATTTTATTAGATCGGGATAATATGGAGGGGCTCCTCCCCTTTTCATATCCGGCTTTCCCTCTTGCCGTCGATCGATTGTGGGAGTTTCCTACTCCCGAACAGATGGGGCCCATCCGGGCTATTCTTCGGGTCCACGGCATCAGCAGGACCTACCCGCCAGCCATGTGGGCGAGAGCTGGGAGTCGTCCCCTTGAAGCCGCTCGACACCCTCAGGGGGTGTTTTTGACCGAGGCGGAGGAAGGTTCTATACACGATTCGTCCGATTTCAGCATACTATTATCGGACATATGTCGGGGCATTCGCCCTGCATGGGACGTCCGTCTCCAGATCAGGAGCTCTCATGTTTTTCGCCTGGGGGCTACAGAGTGGCTCCTGCACATTTTGAAGCATTACCGGCCGATTCTTGACAGAGCCGGTATTTATGAGGCCGTCTCAGCGGCTCAGTATGATTATCCTTGCCACCACGGCTTTATCCAGGCGATCGCCGAGCGGTACATTCGCGATACCAACACCATCGCGACTGTTGAAGGCGAGACCGCTATCGATCTCTGGGCCTTACATCGGATTTCAGCTTTGCCGATTGTAGGGGAGCCATATGAGGAGGGAGTATTGGATGAGTTTCACCGCAGCACCACCGACGGCGCGGGGAGCTATACTACTCCCTATTGCTACAGATACTTGCTGAAGATATGGCGGGACTTGTCCAAAGCCAAGTGCACTGCCTCATCCTCCGCTGGGGGGAGTTCTTCCGGCCCGGGGAAGGTATCACCAGCTGCCTGGGTCAGATTTTTCTTCGGAGGGCCATTCCGTTACCCTCGAGGCTTTGCCAGCATCTTCGATGAACGGGTCCCCTCTATTCCGTCACACAGGGACATCCCGTGCAGAGGCATCATCATTGCACCGGAGCACCCATCCGAGAATCCCTGGGGCCTCGATGACATTACTTACGTGGCAGCTTATCTAGCCTATTGGCTAGTCACTTTTGCTGTCCTGTACGGGGACGAGGGGGCTTTGCGGCCCGAGGTATTGCTAGCGGCCTCCCGACTTGCAGCGGGGACCCGTCTTGCTATCGCGCCGGCGGCACTTGCTAGCATATATCATTCTTTTGGGGCCCTTTGCAGCTCAGCTACCCCGAATTCATGTTCAGTGGTGATGGCCACTCATTATGTCAGCGCCTGGGCGGGGCTCCTGCTTCCGGGTTATTCTCCCCTTGGCAGGGAAATGGACCCTTCACTGCCTACCGTGCTCCGACTGGCAAGCCAGCCCGCCAGCCAAGGGACGGGTCAGCTCTCTTACGCCCGTGCAGCTTTGAGTTTTATACCCTTCGGCTCTCCCCGGAAGCTGGACTTTGACCATTCCTCGCGGAACTTTCGGCCGTATCTCGACAGAGGAGGAGCCGCCGACCGAGCTTGGTTTGACCCGTGGACGGGCTGTATGGGCCATAATGGAGCTGCATTAGATGGGTGGACTCTGAGCACTCGCCCATCCCTGCTCATATTGAAGAAAGGGCGAGACGTCATTCTGGAACCCTATTATCCGAACCGCTTTGCGCGGAATTTTGGCTATGATCAGATGATCCCCTCCAGTCTTGCCTTTGCCGAGTTGCCTCGGGTATATCAAAAGCGGAAGAGCCATCTTGTCGCCCGGCTATGGTGGAATTATTTCCAGCACCAAAATTCATTCGGCCCAGTGGCAGTGCCTCCCCCCACTCACGAAGGGGGTATGACTATTTCCTTTGCTGCTTGGTGGCATAAGAACCAAGGGGAGTTGCGGCTCAGACCCGATCCCGAGCAGACAAGGAGTTCCTCCCACGCTAAGTCCACCAAAGGACTTGGCCGACATACATATAAGGGCCGAGCTGGCCCATCGGCGCCGAAGACGAAGAAGAAGAAGGGCGGCGAGGACGATGGCCTCTATGAGCTCGCCGCTCCAGGGTATGCTTGGACATATTAGTTCTTGGCGGACTGCAAGATTCCCAGGAGGTTCGAGCATAGCACCCGGCTGCCCGTGGGCAGTTTCAATGGAGATCCTGCCAGAGATTGGCTGTGTTATCTCAGCCATATGCTCACTTGCTTCGGCCCTCGCCGCGAGGCATTCTTGATATTGAGGGCTGAGACCGTAGGCGATGTATGGCGGGTAATGGGGCAGGCGGCGACCCAGCTAGGGATGCCTTTTGATTCCCTTATACCCGAACCACCGAGGTCTTTTGCCGCAGCAGGTATTCCATTTCTATATTTTTTCATTGTTTCTCTTATTGTGTATGTGCATTGCATTTATCTTAATCCCTTTATTTTGTAGGAGATGTTGTCTCTCCCTTGCCCGCGGCTCCTGGAGGATCTCTCGTGCATCAGACGCCTGAGGGAGGGCCTCACATCCCTGCTGAGGAGGTGGCTGCACCGTCTGCCAGCATCGGCCCTACATCGGAGATGCAATTCCTAGTGGCCGCTGCGAAACAAGCGGCTCGGAGGAAGCGGGCGGCCGCAGGAGAGACAGAAGGTCGGTCGGTTCGGCCCCGACTGTCTCCTGCTTCTTCTCCGGCTCCGGCACCTATCGGGAGGCCACCTTCGCCTATCGGTAAGAAACCTACTAATTTCTTTTGTTTTGAGGATTAATTCCCCTTTTGAATATGGCTTCTTATGCTGTATATATTTTCTCCTTCCTATCAGAGGAAGGTGAATTTATCGGTGAGAACGAGTCTCAGGCGGCTATGGAGCCTGCTGCCGGCGAAGTCCCGCTTACAACAGGTGGGGTTGACCGGCCACTTTATCTTTGTATGTTTGTATTTCCATTATTGCCATATTCAGAAGGCTCTCACCTTCCGTTATTCCCATTTTTCAGGGGCCTATGTTCCCGAGCCTCCCGCTCAGGATCCCGTTCAGATAGCTTCGCCGGCGGAGGTATGCGGATATATGCATATATATTTTGGCAAGTCGGCTTTCATCCCTTGCTGGGAGTGACTGCGATTCTAATCATTCTCCCTTTTTGCTTCCTGCAGGAGAATGTGGCCATAGCTACAAATGTTGCCTTGGGCAACGACGAGGAGCTGGGGGACCTCAATTGGGCCGACTACGAGCCCTATAGGTCGGATGTCCCTCTGGTCGACCAGTTATATCATGAACTCTTGGACGACCAGGGCCGTTTCGGTAATATACATCTTTTTGCCGACATATCGCAGCCCCTATGGCTTTTTGCCTTGCACAGGATCTGATTTTCTTGATCTTTTTCCTATGCAGATTTTACTTTTGAGGAGCTGATGCGCTCAGCCTCCAGCCATTCAGGCTCTTCATTCATGAAGGACCTGGTAGGGGACTCGACCGCTCCCCCTGCAGTGGATAGTCCTCCACTCGAGGGTAAGTTATATTTGTTTTGATCTTCATGGCATCTTTATCCACCTTGTTTTCTTCTGGCAGCCAACATCAAATTTTTGTGTTACAGAAGTTGTTGAAACGATGCCAACTGCGGCTGCCTCTCCTTCCGTCGCTCCTCTTTTGGAGGACGATTCGGCTGCCCCTCTTGCGATTTTCTCGGCAGAAGGAGAGCCTGCAGAGATTGAGGTTGCCCGGGAAGCGCCCGCGGCTTCACCGCCAGGTAGCTCTATTTTCTTTGCCTCGTGCTTAGAGCTGCACAAATTATGTCTTCATATTTTTTTGACTGTGCCTCTCTTGCTTGTCTTCATCTCTTGGCATAGACGCCGTCCTTGTGTCCACCCAAAGGTGGGAACGCCGGGACGGGGTCAGATCAGCCCCTGAGCTTCTTTTGGGAGGCATTGAGAGACTAGCAGCATCAGCGGCACGTGCCAGAGCTAGGTCCCTCCCTATTTGCTTTAGTCAAGTCCCAGCCATCGGGGACATTGCTATCTTAGCAGGTATGAAGCTTCTTATCCCTTATTGTTTCTTCATCAAATATTATCGGGTATTGACCCCATTTCTATTATGCAGCTTGGAGGGCTTCACTGCCTGATTCTCCGGCTCGTTCAGGGGACACCGTCCCCCTTTCTTGCTCGAGGGGAACTCCATGGACTCCTCGGGTTGAGGAACCGGCCCATACTTCGACCGAGCTGCTCGATTATTCCGGAGACGAGGGCGAGCCCGAAGTCACTTACCCATTTGCCTTTGATCGGAGGGTAGATTCGCCGACGTGGAGCGGCTCCACCATCAAGCAACCGCCTTCATGTCACTCGGGGGACACCGAATCCCTCTTTTCTTCTCCCACCAAGGATGGGGAAGCGGGTTCTCCCGACTCTAAGAAGACTGCGGAGCCAGGTAACATCCTTTTTCTTTCATTTCATTGTCGGCATCATTCGTCGACACTATCGTTTCAACTTTGGTCTTATGATGTTCTCCTTCTTTTGTTTTATCAGGTGGGGAAGGTCCGGATGACTCCGCCGCCCATGCTACCCAACGAGCTCGGCTGCGGGCTGAGTTGGAGTCCGCTCTCAAAGATGTTGTCGCTCGGACTGCAGAGGTTTCTAAACTCAGAGCAGACAGAGAGACTTTGGATTCCAGCATTGCCGAAGCGAGATCCCAAGTCTCCGCTCTCCGTCTTCAGCTAGAAGAATTGGAGAAGGGCTTGGAAGAGGGCGTCGAGCAAGTGGCGACCCTCGATCGCCGTCTGGACGAACTCACCCGAGAGCGAGACGCGTCGGTGGACAGGGTTGAGGCTCTCCGTCTTTTATTGGACGCCTCGCAGGCTTTGGTGGTGCGGGAGCCGACTCCGACTCGGGACTAGCTGTCGGGGCTCCCTCTCCCCTTTTTGACCTTAGTATTGTTTTATTCTGAAACGCATTTTTGAGTTACCCCGAGGGCTTGTCTCGGGCTTCCACTTTGCGGTTATCTATATGAAGGGTTTTTAGTTGGAAATGGTATTCATCTTCTTCTTTTTTTTCTTAAACCAATGCCAGCGCCCTTTCGGGTTTTCACCGACACTAGCCCCCTCTTATTTTTGCCTGCACGCCCTTGCGGGTTTTCATGCAGCGGGGTTATCCGATTTTGCCTAAGGCGCCCTTCCGGGTTTTCACCTTAGCTGGGTATAAGACCTTTTTACCCTTAGCCGATCCCAATATGGATGAGATCAGTTAAGTCCGTCGGGGCACCTCGCTTTTTAAGCCCTTTTTTTTTTTTTTTAGCACATGAAATTCTAACTACTATTAAATATAAACTATTATTAAATATAAATATATAACATAACTGAACCAACAATTATTAGGGGGGGTATTTAATATGGGAACTTGACACGATATGGGTATACGAAGAGGATTATCCACGATTTAACGCTCCTCGTGGGCGAAGTATGAATTTCAGGATTTAATGCCTCCCGCGGGCGAGTATGAATTCCAGGATATAAAACCTCCTGTAGGTGAATACGGATTATGAATTTTCAGGACATAAAGCCTCCTGTGGGCGAATATGAACTATGAATTTCCAGGATATAAAGCCTCTTGTAGGCGGATATGAAATATGAATTTCCGGGATATAAAGTCTCCCGTAGGCGAATATGAAATATGGATTTCCGAGATATAAAGCCTCCCGTAGGCGAATATGAAATATGGATTTCCGAGATATAAAGCCTCCCGTAGGCGAATATGAAATATGGATTTCCGGGATATAAAGCCTCCCGTAGGCGAATATGAAATATGGATTTCCGAGATATAAAGCCTCTCGTAGGCGAATATGAAATATGGATTTCCGAGATATAAAGCCTCCCGTAGGCGAATATGAAATATGGATTTCCGAGATATGAAGCCTCCCGTAGGTGAATATGAAATATGAATTTCCGGGATATAAAGCCTCCCGTAGGCGAATATGAAATATGGATTTCCAGGACATAAAGCCTCCCGTAGGCGAATATGAAATATGAATTTCCGGGATATAAAGCCTCCCGTAGGCAAATATGAAACATGAATTTCCGGGCCACCAAGACACACCAGTGAGACCAGCGTATACCAGGGGCAATCTCAAGGTATAATGTCCCTTTGGGGCGAATTCGACCGTTTACGGCACACCGATGGGACTATATCGTATGGAACTATAGTATACGGGTATGTCGATGGGACTATGACTTACGGGGGAATTTTGGGGTATAACGTTCCCAGGGACGCGAATAATATTTTCGTATTGCTCCCCAGGGGCGAATGAGAAAATCTTTACCCTTCGTGGCATGCCAGTGGGACTAGAGTATGTGAAGGGAAAAATTCAGGATATAACGCCTCCTCGGGGCGGCAGTGAGAAATTTCAGGCTACCACGCCTCCTTGGGGCAAAGGAATTTCCTTAAACCCCTTCATGGTATGTCGGTGGGACTAGTTTACACCAAGGGGAGATTCAGGATATATTACCTCCTTGGGGCAGCAGGGAGATTCTCGACCCTTTTATGGTATGCCAGTGGGACTGGCGTATGCCAAGGGAGTATTTGGCACATAATGCCTCCTCGGGGCAAAATTCTGGGGTTTAATGCCTTTTGTAGGCGAATGTCGGAATTTAACGCCTCCCGTGGGCGAAATATGAATTTTCGGGATTTAATGCCTCCCGTAGGCAAATTCCGGAGTTTAACGCCTTCCGTGGGCGAATATATGAATATAAAGTTTTAAAACCTGTAGTAGGCGGATATAAATTTTGGGATATATCCGCCTCCCAGGTGGGTAAAATTCCGGAGTTTAACGCCTTCCGTGGGCGAATATATTATATGAATATAAAGTTTTAAAACCTGTAGTAGGCGGATATAAATTTTGGGATATATCTGTCTCCCAGGTGGGCAAAATTCTGAAGTTTAACGCCTTCCGTGGGCGAATATAAAAATTTTCATCGCATAATATTCTTGACAAGAAAATGTTTTCTTATAAAGTGAATCGTTCACAATGATATGACATCTTTCGAGAATATGTCTATGTATTTACATCGTGTATAACAGGGACGGGGATTGTTCCCTTAGACTGCATCGAGCAGAAGAGCAAGTTTTCCCACTTCCTTATCGAGTCGGGAGGTCATCGTCATCATCGCCTCGGTCGTAGCCCTTGATGGGACATTATTGTACCACCAGTGTGGTACCAAGGGTTTATTCGTCATTGGCGACTCTGATATCCTCCCTGGGTAAGGATGTGGGAAAACTCAATCTCTGCCCTTAGCAGGCCGAGAGAGTTCTCCCCCCGCCGGGGAACAAGTATGCGGCTTTATAGGCCTATGTGCTCGTGCACGAGCATTATTGGCTTTCCTTGGCGCAGATGGCTTTTGCGCGGTATTCCCCGACGAGTTGCCGGATTATTTTGTCCTTCGAGACATATATTGGGCTTCACGGCACCGGTTTGTGTTGTTGCTGTCGCTCGAGTTGATCATGCACCGGAGCGTAATACAACTTCATATGTCGGCCGTTCAATGGTGGGAAGGCTAGATTCCCTTTTTCATCCACCAGCCTATAAGCACCGCCTTCGTAGACTCTGCTTACTATGAAGGGTCCAACCCAGTTTGGCTTGAACTTATTTTTGGGCCGAGAGGCCATAACATCTTTATGCTTGACCATCACAAGGTCCCCCTTTTTGAAGGTTCTTTCTTTCACCAATTTATCGAATGCGCGAGACACTCGGGCCTGATATATTTGCAGACGCTGATATGCTTGCAGTCTTTCGCCTTCGAGGTCCGATAGTTCCTCATAGCGTCTTTGAGTTTCGGTCATGTCGTCTTCCTGCACTCCATAATGCAGGGCGACCCTATAAGATGCGAGTTCTATCTCTATCGGGACTATGGCTTCTGCTCCATAGACTAAAGAGTATGGGGAGCATCCCGTTAGGGTTTTGTAGACAGTGCGGTAGGCCCATAATGCTTCATGCATCTTCTCGTCCCAATCCCGCTTTCGCCCTCCACTGATCTTCACCAGAAGTTTGCACAGGGTTTTATTGAAGGCTTCTGCCATCCCATTGGCCTGGGGATAATATACTGAAGACGCATTCCAGTCTATATGAAATTTGGCTGCCATCTTATATATTGTTTGATTTTTGAATGGCGTGCCATTATCTAATGTGATCCGGCTGGGAGTTCCGAATCGGTATATGATATTATGTCTGACGAAACGTGATACCGTTTCGCCGGTCACTTCTTTCAGAGGAATGGCTTCTGCCCAACGAGTAAAATATTATATTGCGGCAAGAATGTATTTACACCCCCGGGATGACTGTGTCAATGGACCCACAACATCCATTCCCCAATGGGCGAAAGGCCATGTCGGGGTTGTCGGGTGCAAATAATTGGGAGGTCGCCTAGGAATAGGTCTGTAGGCTTGACATTGAGGGCAGCTTCTCGCCATTTTCTCGCAATATGCAAACATAGTTGGCCAATAGAAGCCTTTATTTTTGATGTTGATCTTCATTTTTGCGCCTGACTGATGAGCTCCGTACATCCCGGTGTGAACTTCCTTCATTATTTTACGGGACTCCCTTGGGGAAAGGCACCGGAGTAGAACTGTTTTTTTGTTTTGAGGGACAAGGCGATATAGCACGCCATCTATCAGCTGATATGAAGTTGCTCTTCGAAGCAGCTGGATTCTTTCGGCTTTGCTATCGGGGAGCCAGCCATTCTTTATTTTGATGATAGGAACACACCAATCATCTTCCTCTTGGGTATTATGGTCTTCCAGTGCATTGATCTCAAATACTGTCGGACCATCTCTTTCATTCAATGAGGTAGGGAAGAGTCTCCTGTCTCTCACCAGTATTTCAGTCTCCCCTTCGGGAGGTAATTTTATCGCTGCAGCTAATTTAGCTAATGCGTCGGCCTGGGCATTTTGGCCTCTTCTGATATGTTCTATGACGAAGGTATAGAATTTTTCGCTCAGCCGGACGGCCGCCGCATGATAAGCTATTAATTCGGTCTTCCTGACTTCGAATATGCCGAGAATCTGTCGGATGACCAACAGGGAGTCCCCGTATACTTGGATACATCTGACGCCTATTTCTAAGGCAATTTCTAGCCCTACAATTAGAGCTTCATATTCTGCCTCATTATTGGTCAGGGATTCCATTAAGGCACATGAGTGGTGCAATATCCCACCTTCTGGGGTGACTAGGACCAAGCCAGCTCCCGCCTTTGTGGTGGATGTGCCATCCGGCTTCATGATGGTTCTCGAGGCCCCATCGAAGTATAGCTGCCATGTCTTTACTTCCGCTTGCTGCACGTCCAGTATTTTCTGTGCAGGCAAGACTTCTTCATCCGACAATTCATTATTCAGAGGGGAAGTCTCAGGAATCGGGTGTGCCGCCAAGAATTCGGCCATACCCTGTCCTTTTATCGCCCTCCGGGGAACAAAGGTAATATCGAACTCCATGAGGAGTAAGGCCCATTTTCCTAACCTCCCAGACAACACAGGCTGGCGAAGCAGGAATTTTAGCGGATCAAACCACGATATGAGTTTGACCTCATGTGCCAACAAATAATGCCTTAGCTTCTTTGTGGCGAATATAAGTGCCAAGCACATCTTTTCTGTTGGAGTATATCGGTGTTCAGGACCCACCAACATCCTGCTGAGGTAATAGAGCGGTTGCTCTTTCCCATCCTCATTTTCTTGCGCCAGTAAAGCTCCCAAAGAAGCATCTAAGGCTGCGATATAGAGTATGAGTGGTTTACCCTTTATGGGTGCCCCCAGCACTAGCGGTTTGAGGAGATATTCCTTTATATCATCAAGTGCTTTATGGCATTCTTTGTCCCAAATAAATGGGGCTCCTTTCTTCGTCAATCTTGAGAAGGGCCTGCACCTTCCGGATAGATTGGAGATAAACCTCCTGATATAGGCCAACATGCCTTGCAAGGATCTAAGCTCAGTCAGAGTCCTGGGAGGGGGCAGTTCCCTGATTGCTTTGATTTTATCGGGGTCGATCTCGATTCCCCTATATCGGACTATGAAGCCCAAAAACTTCCCGCTAGAGACGCCGAAGGCACACTTCATGGGATTCACTTTAAGTTGATATTGGCGAAGCCTTTCGAAGACTTTTCGTAAGTCCCCGAGGTGGTTGTCTTTCCTTGCAGATTTCACGACGAGGTCATCAACATAGCATTCGACCAAATTATGTAACATTTCATCAAATATTTTGGTCATGGCCCTTTGGTATGTTGCACCGGCATTTTTCAGACCGAAGGGCATTCTTTTGTAATTGAATATTCCTTTCGGAGTACGAAAGGTTGTATGATTTTTATCCTTGAGGGCCATTCTAATCTGATTATAGCCCGATGACCTGTCCATAAACGACAAGGCTTCATATCCTGTGGTGACATCCACCATGGTTTCGGTTATTGGCAATGGGAAGTCATCCTTCGGACATGCCTTATTTAAGTCACGAAAGTCAATGCAGACTCGGACTTGGCCATTCTTTTTCTTCACCGGCACAATATTTGCCAGCCATATTGGATATATGCATTCTTCGATGAAGTCGACTTCTCGCATCTTGTCAACTTCGGCATTCACCATGATTTCTAATTCAGGGCGCATCCGCCTCTGAGTTTTCTTTATCGGCTTGACTTCAGGGAGAATTGATAGTTCATGCTCCGCCACTGAGGGGTCCAGGCCAGGCATTTCTTTATAGTTCCAGGTGAAACAATCTTTGAATTCAATCAAGAGTTCCGTGTACGCCTGTCTTTCTTTATCACTCAGGAGGATGCTGAGGAAAACCGGCCGAGGGTCTTCTGGTTTTCCGAGACTGATCTCTACCAGTTCGTCCACCGTGGCTTGTCCTCCATCCTCTATCTCTCGGGGAGCTGGCTGAAGATCGATGAAGTCCTCATCTTCATTTATATCGGCCGAATAGGCTTCATGCCATTCGCCTGTATTTTCATGCGGGCCTTGGGAGATCGCATCGGCGGCTTCCGAAGACCCTTTTTGCCTTTCCATATTGGTATCATGGCCTTTATTTGCGTATTGGGAAGGCCTTACTAGACATTGCCCCCATTCACAAATAGTATTTATTCCAGTTGAGACTGTTTCAACAGATAGGGGGATTCCTTCATTTCCATCTCCTGAATTGTTAAGTCCAATATGATCGGTTGGTTCCTCTACTCCCGATAGTAGGCTCACCATATGGATTGCATATAGGGTGGAAGACCCCTGGCGCGGCCTATATCCAAGGCCTCTTCTATCTTGATTGGATGATTGCCCCCTGACTTGTGTAGGATGCCATAATTCTCGAAAGAATTTGTTCCTGGCCGCACTTTGTCTTTCTGGGATGCTTTGGCGTTTGCACATTTGTCTTATATATTGGGGCATATCGTCTATTTCTTGGACCACTTCTTCGACTTCCGGCCGGACATTTTCATGTCCAAAACAGTCTTCGGGAGGACTCTTTGACATAAGATCTCCCTTATAGAATATGATACGCCGCCCGTCTTTGTGACGGACTGCGAAGGTTTTCAATTCTTCCACAGTGTGGACTTCCCTGGGAAATATGGGCTTTGTGAGGCCGGGAGGTATGCATATGCTGGCCTCTACTTCTTTGCTAATAGCATTAGCTTCCAAATTGACGGCTGGCCTGCCAAATTTTGCCGATTTTCGATGAGACTGGCCGGGCTTCATTCCTTGCCGGAATTTAGCAGCTTTGTCCTCGTTAATTGTAATTCCGCCTTCCTCATCGGAAGACTTATCAGCTATCTTCTTCCCCTTACGACGGCTTTCGCCGGTCGTCGGGTCCGAGGCCTTATCGAAGTATAATTGTGCATCTGCCAGATGACAGTCATATGCCTTGAATGGCTCCAAATCGGCAAATATTCGGTGTTGCTCACCGTCTTTCGTATATTTGAGGCATTGGTGGAGAGTTGAAGGCACCACCCAATTCCTATGTAACCAAGGCCTACCGAGTAATGCCTTGAAGGAAGTATTGGAGTCGACTATGAGAAAGGACACTTGGGTCACCCAGTCGTCCAAGCATAATTCCACATCAACTCGGCCAAGGGCTTCTTCCGCCTCTTGGTTGAATCCCGATATCGTTATGCCTTGCACCTTTTCCATATATGGAGTGAGGTATAACGCTTGAAATGTTTTGAGGGGCAGTATATTTACGGCAGAGCCTGAGTCTACCAGTATTCTATCGACCTCCCGGTCATTGATTTTACCCCGCATGTATAGCGGTCTATTGTGGCATGGCGATGATAACAGCATATCATCATCAGTGAAAGCTACCGTAGCCTCATATGTTTCATATGCCTGAGCCTTTATTTCGGCCATGTGGACCTCATATGTTTCAGGATTTTGCAAGGCAGTAATCAACGCCTCCCTCAATTCTTTGCTCAAGGCTATTGCTTCCCATATGCTGAGGGATACTGGCATTCTTTTCATATTCTGCAACACCTTTCGATCCGCCCTGGCTCGGGCTTGTTCGATAGGGGGCATTATTTCCGCTATACTGTGAAGGGTCTCCTTCAAGGCCTTTGACTGCTCCCCAGAAGTCGGGGATTCCTCTATCTGTATTTCCCCTTTTGTAGGATCAATTTGTGTTTCTTCGGCGAATAATTCCGCCAAGGTCTCGACTCCCTCGGCGGGATTTGGCTGGACCAAAGGGTTTATCTCTCCTGGTTCCTTGATGGATTGAGCATTTTCTGCTTACGGAGAACATTCTTCTTCATCAGAAGAAGGGCAGAAGCGGATATTACCCCGGATTTCTGGCCTTGGAATTGGCCTTGGGGTTTCTCCCCTGAAATAGATGATCTTATCTTGGTTGTGTTGGCTTTTATCCCGACCGTTATCGTGGTCTCGACCTCGGCCTCGGCCTCGGTTCTGATTTCTCCGGTTCCCCTTCCTTTGATAGGTGGCCAAAGGGGTCCCGATTTCCGGCGGAGCGTGGCTCGCTTCGCCGCTGGGAATATCTTGCAGTTGAGCCGACACCACATGACAGGCTCGACATTGTTGCTCTATCTTTTCCATTGTTAGCCCGTCCTCCCAGAATAAGCTAACATCGTCCGGAATGGAGAGCTCGTCCTCACTGGCCTTTCGCATGCGCCCCTGGAGGTCCAACAGCCACGCCCTGAGGCTGGCTCGTCGGTCAAATTCTTCCCATGGAATATATTGATTCAGAGGGACATCCTCTGTGGGCCGACTTGGCTGGTATTCTTCTAATTCATCGATGATTTTCTGCAATCTTCGAAGTGGTGAGTTTTTGTCCTCAGACATATTTATGGCATTAGCAAGCATTTCTTGCTTCTTCAGCCTTCTTTTCTCACTTCTTTTTCTATTCTTTTCTTGTTTCTTTTTCCTTGCAGCTTCTTGAATGAAGCTGGGTTGGACTGGCATTTCTGGAAGTGGGTCGAAATGAACCACAGCTTTCCTTTTTGCCGTATGTGTTTGCAAGGATTTAGCCATTTTAGGCTTCTTTTTCTTCTTTGCCTTAGTCCATGGACTTTCCGGCTGACTGTGGTCAAGAGTAACTTTGACAGCTTGCTCGACCATCGAATCTGACAACATTTGATATTCGCCGAATACTTCCTTTACGGACTTTTTGGAGGGACCCACCTCCGGATCTTCTTGTTGACATTTCATGTCCAACATTCGTATTCTTGTGGCTATTATTGCCACGGCATCAATGGCGCGAAGGGTGGGCGGCCCATCGGGTGTCATTCCCTTATATGTACTATCTGTGACGTTCTTCATATTGGAGGAGAACTTATGGATCATATTCACAGAGTAATTAGTCACATGAGGTTGTGGGGGATCAACCAGATACTTCCCCATATTTATTTGTCCTTCTTAGATTAATTTTTCTATCTCATCCTTGAGGACGAAGCAATGCTCTGTTCGGTGCCCAAGGGCACGATGGTATTGACAGAAATTAGGATCATCTGTCATATGCATCTCTTCCTCCCTTCTTGGCTTTGGAAGAACGATGACTTTCTTTTTCATACAAAGTCGGAAAAGCTCACGAACTTTGTCTTTGGGGAATGAGTAGGGCTTTGCGCGCCTTTCCCTCAGAGTTAATGAATTTCTGAAGCGTATTCCAGCCTCTTTATCGACCATTTGCCTGGCTTGACGCCCTCTTTCGGCTATTCTTACGCTTTCATGGCTCCTTCTATAAGAAGTGGTTTCTTCTTGGCGATATATTTCCGAGTCCTCTCTAGGAAACATGGCCTGTTTGCCTCTTTTCCTTGAAGGACGATCGGGATCCGATTCCATCCCCTCAGAAGAGAAGAATCTGTCAACCTTGTTGAATGACAGAGTTTCTGAAAATTGCCTGGAGAGCCCCTCCATCATCTGGGTAAGCTCTTCTTGTTGACATGAGAGTCGTGTCAGGCTTGTCTGGATTCCTTCCAATACCGCCATGACCGAGTCCCCAGGGGGAGGAGTTGCTGGAGTATATATTGGTGTTGCCTCACGCTCCGGCGAAGGCCTCACCGCTTCTTCTTCGGGATGATACCCGGATGAGCTCTCGCTCATATAGATGACATTGACAGCAAATGCCTGCTTGTTTCTTTGGTGAGGCTGGGGAGGGCTTACCAAGTGTTTACTCATCTGCACTGCGCCTTCATGGATGAGTTTTTCTATTTCATCTTTGCAGACATAACAGTCTTCTATGACATGCCCCAACATTCGATGATATGGGCAATAATTTGGCTCATTAACCCTGCCCGCTTCAGCTGGCTTTTTGGGCTCGGGGAGCGATAGAAGTTTTGCCCGCATACACGTTTCGAACAATTTTCTTGTATGCTCGCGGGTGAAAGAGTATGGCTTTTTCATCCTTTCAGCAAGAGAAGAAACAGGCGCCTTCCCTTCCCCCTTTTTATTGGCTGCCGGGACACTAGGACCTCCCCTAGCCTCGCTCCTTTCCGGAGCCGGGGAAAAGTCGACTGCATTTACTTCTTTGGCTGGAGCGCCTCGCTCCCTAGGTGCCTTCCCCTTATTTGGAAATATAGTGGGGTAATCGGTGAAGAACATTTCGATCTCCGTCACGATATTATTGAGTTGATCAAAGTTTCTAACATTGGCTCCGATCAGTTTCTCATTTATCTCGGGTTTCAAACCCCTTTTGCACAATCTCACTGTGTCTTCATGGACGGGTGGATTGTCACACCTTATACTGAGATTCCTCCATTTCTTAATATATTCCACGGCGGATTCATTCTTCCCTTGTTTGAGTGTCACTAACTCAGTAATAGTGACCTTCCGCTCCGATACTTTGAAGCGATCAAAGAATTTTTTCTGCATTTCTTCCCAGCTGCTTATAGAGTTGGGCTTCAATTTGGCATACCACTGGAATGCCGTGCCGGTGAGGGAAGTCGAGAAGAACCTTAAAAGGTATGCCTCCTCAGCCGCCAATTCTCCCAGGTCACTCATATAATGGGCTATATGCTCTTGGGCTGAGCCCTCTCCGTCGTATCTTGTGACTTTGGGGCGTTTATTATGATCCGCCGGAAGCTTTTTGAACATGTGACGAACCGGGAATGGCACCTTATATAAGTCAAACGTGCTTATTCCCTCGTCTTGTTCGGCCATCTTAGCCTCAACAATTTGCTCAATCAGGTGCTTTTGCGACGCTGTCGCATCTTCTGCTGATGCACGTGATTGTTGAGCATTATAGTTGGGCTCTTCAGTCCTATCTTCCTGAATCTCCTCAGGACTGAAATTGACCTCAACAACCGGGGGTCCTGCAGGTGCAGGAATGACCCTAGGTGGAGGTAGATTTATTGGAGGAGCTGGGACAACCCTTTGTTGTTCCTCCATCTTCTGTATTAGGCCATACAGCAAGGCCTTTAATTGCTGATTTTCCTGCCTAATTTCCTCAAGAGTCTGAGGTTGCGGTTGTTCCTGCGGCAGTTGCGCGACTTCTGGCTCCTGGGCATTGGCCGCACCTTCATTGGCTTGGGAGGGTTCTGCCCCCTGGCCTACTTGGCCCAGCAGGCGCATAGCTTGCTCCATTTGGCGGGTAATTGGCCCACCTCTTTGCATCATCCCAGCAGTATTGCTCGGCTCTTTCGATTGAGAAGGCTGCCGATTTGTGCTGGAAGTATAGCAGGTGTATATTCGAATGCCATCATCCGTCATGCGGGCGGTCCTTCTTTTCCTCTGTGCTGGCCGTACCAGTGCACCGAGTCTTTCGAAGACCGAAGCCCGCTTTTGGGCAGGTTCTTGTTCCTCACGAGTATCCTTCTTTCCTCGGCTTCGCTTATGATGAAGCTGAGTTGATGGATGATTTGCCTCCCTGACCGGCTCTGCAGGCCTGGGAGGTTGCTGCTCTGCTAGGGTAAACCTAGCCTTGCGGATTTCACGGGCTTCCTTTTTGGTCACCAATATTTTCTTCAGGCGGGGCTCACGACCCCCCCGACGCTTGCCCCCATTTTGGGGAGTAGTATCATCCTGCGCTCGAGGTATAGTATTGCCCCCTGTACGTTGGGATGTAATGTACGCAGGCCGATGAACCACGGCCTTTTGCGTTCTATTTTTCTTTTTGAAGGTTGCCACATCTTGGCAAACCTTTGGCAGAATCCCAAAACGGTTGCGGACCGGGACCGTTGGGACGTGTCGAGTTTTTGGTATGATTGGTTCCCCGCCATCTAAACGGATGCGCAAGTCCCCAACCAATATTGTTTTCCCGGTCCGGGAGGGACTCGGGAAAGCATTCTTTTTCTTCTGCCTCCTGCTGGACGAGGAAGCATGGGATGCGGTAATGGTATTGGTGGTGTAGACGACTTGTCGCCTCCCACCTTTGTTAGCCTCCTTTGCACGGGAGGCGCGCTTCTTTGCTTCTGCCGGAACCGATTCCGGCGCCGGGACTACTCCCAAGAAATATGGAGACCCCACTACTGCGGGGAAGTTGCCGAAGCTGGACGGCACAGTGAGGTACCCCCACTGGACGTGGGCTGCCACCGCGAGGGATCCATATGTGACCCTTGCTGCCATTGCTGTCCGGTCGGGCGGAAGTCTTAACCACCTGTATAACACATGGCGAAGTTAGTAGTAGGGTTATGGTGAGGGCATCACCGGACGGAGAGATGAAGGGAAAGAGTGGTCCCACCGGGCGTGCCATCTCTGTTTGCGAAGATTTTTTTCAAACCTTCGTCGTTCGGGACCTGACTTAGACATATCTATCCTCCCTATGTCGGATTATTCGGAAATCCATTTCTTTGTTTATCTAGAGGATTATAGGTCGGTTTTATATTTTTTATCGAATTATGAGAGCTTGGGGTTAGCCCTCAGGGAATCCGGGACTTCGAATCAGGCGAAGATTCGAGTATATGACCTCTCTCCACTGACCTCAGTCAGTGTTAATTACGCTGAGCAACTGCTCGGCAACCCTTGATTAACCGTCCGTATGATGCCCTTAATCATGTAAAACTACTACTATAGGTAACGCATGCATATGCATATGAAGGCATATTTTAGGTTGAATCCTTAGCCTCACCCCGGTTTGGGGATGATTTTTATATGGTTTAGGATTGGTTCCTGGCTATTATGATTGATTCCAAGTTAGGTGGATTAATTCCAAGTTACGTGGATTGATTCCCAATTTTTAGTCCCACAGGGGGTTTTTCGCAATTATTTACCTTTAGGGGTTTTTATGTAATTATGGGGGTTTTATGAGAGTATAGCAGCTTATAACATGTAGGAGTGAGTTTTAGAGGTTTACAAGTTTTATGGGAGTTAGGGAGTTGATTTTTAAACGTATGAGGGTTTTTTAGTAATTTTACCTTAAAACCGGGTTTTTAAGTCTTAGGGTTTATACTTAATGACATTCAGATTATATGAGAAGAGATTCTGCTTATGATATGAATTTTAGTATTTTCAGGGTTATATGTGTAAATATTACGCACGAGGGTATTTTCGTAATTTCACATTAAGTTTTTAGATATATGGTTAATGATTTAACATTCTTTCAGATTTCTAATTCTCTGATTTTTTTTATTAATTTTATTAATTTTATTCATTTTTTTTTTATGATTAATTTAATTAGCTGATTAATTAATTAAATATATAAGGGTATTTGAATTTATTATGATTTTTATATGAATTTCAGGTTTTTTACAGGTTTCACACAGATTTTTATTGATTTTTCCTGGTTTTTCCTGATTTTTAATTAATTTCATGAATTTTCATTAATTAATTAATTATAAATTATCTTTGGGGCTTAATTATGATTTTATGCAGATTTCTGAATTTGGTTTATTTATGGGGTGAGGTTAGGGTTAAGTTGTGGATGTACACGATTTTATTTAGTTTTAGGAAAATATATACATATTATTATTTTTTTATTTTAAAATATGATAATTATAAAATTTAAATGACACACGTAAGCACAGAAATTCTGATTTTATTTTGGCAGCACTTCGCCTTATAACAGGGTGTTTTTTACAAAAAATTCGGCAGAGCCTCCCCTAGGATTGAACCTTAGGAGAGAGGACTCCCCGGGACGAAAGAAAGACCTCCCGAAATCGCAGCAAATCTGGGTTTGAAAACCCGAATTTGGTCTTCAGCCGGGCAGCACTCTCCCTCACAATTTTACCCTTGTATGTGGGCAGCTTGTATGCTTGTGGTGTGTCTTTGAATTGGGGACCTTGGGGTCCTATTTATAGGCCCCAAATTGGGCCCGGTGGGGGGTGCCACCGGATGGGCACACGGTGGGGGGTGCCACCGGATTCACTCTCTCTCCTTCTCTTTTTTCATTTTTTTATTCAAATGAGTGAGAGAAAGGGGTGAGAGAGAGCAAACAAAAGAGAGAGGGGGAGGCCTCGGTGGGCACCCCCACCGGTTGGGCCCCCCACCGGTTGGGAACCGGTGGGGGGTCCCCCCCACCGGTTTGGGAAACCGGTGGGGGGGTTTCCCCTCCTCACTCTCCTTTCCTTTTTTCCTCTTCCAAGGCCCATTTAGTGGGGTTTTCAGATTTCTCTTTGGGGGTTTGGGTTTTAGGCCAATGTGAAAGGGGTTTAACCCCATTAACTTTATGTCTTGGCCCCATGTGAAAGGGGTTTGGGATGGGGTTAAGAGGGTTTCCACACGGGATTCTTAACCCATGTGAATGGGGTTAAGATCCCCCATTAAACCTCCCATTAAACACCCCCCTCCCCATTTGAATTTTTTAAAGAAGAAAGAGAGGGAGGGAAATCCTCCTCCCCCCCCACCGGTTCCAAGAGGGGAACCGGTGGGGGGTTCCCAACCGGTGGGGGGTCCCCCCACCGGTTCCCCCCTCTCTCTCCTCCCCCCTCTTGGCCTATTTAAATAAAGGGGAATAGGAGAGAGGGGTCCACTTTCTTCTTTAGGAAATTTTTCCTCTTTGAACTTTCAGATTTTCCCCTTCTCTGGCCTGCAGCTTTAGTGCCCTTTGTGGACTAGTTTTTGGCCCATTTGAGCTCCCTATTGGGCCTTCTTATTGAGCCATCTATCGGGCCTACCTCCCTTGTTATTGGGCCATCATTTGGGACCATTTTGGACAAGCTTGGAGGCTGTTTTGGGCTCATTCCGGGACTGGTTCGGGCCTGTTAGGGGTGCCTATTGGGCCTCTTTTTGGGCTCCCCCATTGGGCCATTTATTGGGCCTATCTTTCCCGACATCGGGCCTCCGTTTCGGGGCTGATTTAGGTAAGTTCCGTAACTGGTTTTACCTTATTTCGGGACAGATTTCAGCCCACTTTGGGACTGAACTTGGGCCCATTTGGGGACTTATTGGGCCTCATATTGACCCCACCCATAGGGCTACTTATTGGGCCCATCTCTCCCACTATTGGGCCTCCATTTTGGGGCCATTTTGGGAGAGTTCTAGGACTGATCTTACCCCATTTCGGGACAGATTTTAGTCCACTTTGGGACTGATTTTGACCCTTATTTTGCAGCGTTCGGTGTCCCACTTGTCGCTGCGTTTGGGGTCTCCCTCCGGGTCCCACTATCGAGCATCGCAAAGGCGGTTCGGGAGTTGATTTCGGAAGCCGAAGCAAGCAACTTGGGGCTGCCTTAGGCTCCTAAAAAAAATCTGATTAAGGCCTTCGTAGCCTAGGTATATTTCTTACCCCGCTGCCCTCGTAATGCGAGCCCATGGTTTCTTATGGATTTCTAGTATTCACCTATATCATAGGCATACATTATATTTTGCATGACATGGTCCTTCATGAACATATCGTCATGCCTATGTATGTGTATTCTCCTATGGGAATTTCACATCGACGCGAGCATGCATCATATATGCATATACAATGCAAATCTGCAAATCAGTATATGAGATTATTTTTTGGGTTCAACAAATACATACTTGGGTTTTTATTCTAATTTTAATTTTGGCTAAAAAGATTTTATACAACATTGAATAGAAATTCTTGTTCTTCACATTTACGTACTTTAGATGAGAAATGAATAAGAGGTGGAATAAGATATTAAAGTACTCTTATTCTAACATGGATAGAAACTCAAGTCCATAATCTGAGATTTGCTAGAATATGGATTCAACCCTTATTCCCATTCGAGTGGGGGCCATATTCTATCCTCTTCCACATCTTATTCCAATCTTATTTTGTTAGCAAACTTACTATAGATACTTTGGGTTCCTAGATTCGATTCTCAGAAGCATCTACCTTGTTCTGAGGTGTTGCTTCATCCTGTGGAAACTTTTCCACCTGCTATGTTTACCATTACTTGCAAGAAATCAATAACAAACACCATGAGAACTAGCAAGTCCCGTGCCATCATATTGATGCCCACTATATATATTGCATCTCTCAGGAAGTTAAGAAGATACTGAATCTTTCTGCTGCCTAAGACACTGACATGACTTCTTGACATAACTTCCAGCACTTAATCTAATACATGATCTGATGACATTTGCAGGTTGGGGGAAATTCATGCCTTAAGAGGACATATAGAATCTGTTGTGAGGTTGAAGAATTTGGACAGAAATGTCATACAGACAGCTCGTACAGTTTGAGATCATGAGGTGGACATGCTGCCTCATGGGCCAAATTAATTTTTTTCTTTTTTGTAATGATGAAATCATAACGCTCAGACCCACTCTATTTTTCATTAGTATTGCTCTCAAAACTTTTCTACAACTGCATGGGCAGTTACAGCAAAAGAGGGAAACAAAAATTTGGCGATGCAATAGGAAGTGGTCATGGCTGTAGATTGAGGAGTACACTACAAGAAGAGGGAAACGAGGGCTTATAGATTTCTAAGTATTGTTCTCAAGACTCCACTGAAAGCTCTATTTTCAGTGCCTCATCCATGTAATTTTTTTCAGCTTAAATCATTCAATTTTGTATTGAAACTATTGTCTGATTGAACGATTCTCTATTCAGGAATGGTGGCCACTATTTTACAGGAACCTAACACAGTTTTGCCTAAATTTGTTTACCGAATAACTATTGGGTAGCAAATTGTCTCCACAGATGTTTTAACAGCTCTATAGATACAGTTTAACAAGAAGCTATGTACCATAAATAGGCTCACCATATGCTTTTAATAGTTTTGAATCAGTTAAAAGGAAAGGAGAGATGACGGGAATGCTTGTCACATGTTTTCCCTCGTCATGTAGAAACCACAGAACAAAACATTGGCAAATTGGTGTATCACTAAGATTAATTAAGGGGTCTTTTGGTGTGAGATACAATGCTGTAAAAATTACAAAATGCCATAAAAACAGGATTTTTCTTACGTTTAAAGCATAGTAAATTATTTTATGATATTTTCTATAAAATATTTGGAGTGTCGTAATTGTGCATTTCAAAATTGGTTGACTTATATGATACCTCTTTAATTTTTCTGATTTTGGTTCAGTCGAATACTAACCAAAACCAAAATTGAGAATTTGAAAACCGATGATGAATTTTATTTTCACCAATTTAAAGTCAACATTTTATGACATTTTATGTCATAGCAAATGATCCTAAATGTCTTTTGACACTATGATTATGCTTTAATGGATTCAGCGAACTGAAGATATATGCACTGTTATACATCGATAATGTCATTCCCCAAAAATCTAGAGGTTAGATTTGGATGTGATTCACGATACAATGTTGATGTACAACTAAAATTGCCCATGCTCCCACTGCGCTATTAACTCTTCTAACCTGAAAAAACAGTTAACTAAAATTTATGAGCCAAGATGCCCAGTAGGAAACCTCGGGAATTTAAAGAGCATCAAAGAAAATAAGGTACAAAGACAAATTGGAATTAATTGCATAATTTAATAATATCAAAAATCAGAATTTTAACATGTTAGGAAATATTTCAGGAATGAAAGTGATTGATCCATCCAAATATCGAGAAGATAACTAAGTAGTCATTTTAGTTTTCACTTGAACTGTACTCAGTTGATTAATATCAAGATATAAGGTGGGAATAAAGTAAATCAAACAATCTTATAATTCATGGTCACTTTGATAAAAGCTTAAGAGATTGAAGCTTATTACAGAGTATAAGGTATGGACTTATGTCAAATATTCAGTGATCAAGTAATTAACTGACACATGTCAGTAATATCAAGTAGGTAAATGATCAAAGAATCAAGTAACTGCAAGCAATCAAGTAAATAAATAGGCATGAGTAAATAGTGGGTTGATCATGGTTATTTAACAATAAGTAGGAAGTCAAACATGTGAACAAATGGACTGAACAATTGTTCAAATAATGAGAAAGTAGTCAAGAAATAGGCAAGCATGAACAACAAGTAAACAAGTGTCAGGAATGGTCTAGTAACTCAATCAAGAACAAGTGGTACAATACCTAATGTTTTCAAAATTGGACTAGTCATCAAACTGGAAAGGCCTTCAGTTCAGTCTAATTTGGATTGACCACTTAAAATTGTTATTTTGTCTAGACCACTTTATTTAGTTAAATAACATTGAATATATATAAATTACGGATATGTATATGTATTTTCTATTAGAAAATTCATTATGTCTTTTTTTGTGCATATGTTATGTTTAAATAGTGGTCTTAAATTCAAATTTGAATATTTTTAAGTGACATTTGTAAAAGAAAATTTAGTATTGGACATTGGACCGAGCGGTTTGCATGTAAACCAAGCTAAACTAGTCAATTTTTAATTGATTCTCTCGATTTTTCAAAGATAAAGGGTTTTTGATAAATTGGACTGAAAAAACTTCCAATTTAGATTTTTACAGTTAATTAGTTGGTCCAGTCTGATTTTTAAAACACTGGTAGTACTAACAACATCTAGAATTATCCCTCATCGAACTCCTTGATCAAGCACTCCCAGAGAATCATCTCCAACGATATCCTATGATCAAATGACTCCTAGGAGGAAATTCCTAGTGAGAAGTTCTGAACAAGGCCTCCAAAGGAGAAATCTCAAGTGAAATGTTCTACTATATGATCATTAAACCCTTGCAGGCACAAATACTTTAAGATACTCCTTTCTTGAAGTAGATCTGAACCCCATTGCATTAGCATTGAAAAGTCAAATGACTTCAAAGGTCACAAGCAACCAGTAAACTCGACCTAATATAAGAAATATATCTACTATTCATCATGTATCAAATTGATATACAAGACATCAAGAAAAACGTAACTCAAGCAACAATATTCAGTACCACAGTGAAATCAAAATGTGCATCAAGTGAATAGTAAGGGGGTGACAAAAATTGTTAGATAAAGAGAGAATAAAGACTTATAACTATATCTAGTAGGTGCTAGGTGGCATAGAATGGAAAATAAATAGTCAAGAGTAGCTGAAATGAAGGTCAAGTAAGATATATCAAAGTGAGATAGCATTTAAGCATCTTTATCATGGGGGTTGGGGGGGGGTGGGGGGATGATTTGGTGTAAATAGGTAGTTTTAAAGAATTATTTTGAATCATCAATTAAGTGAATACAAGATATTCTTAGTAATAAATAAAAATTTTACAACATCTTGTCACTATATTTGATAAATAGTCATTCATAAGTAGTTTAAGATGTTGTCTTATGTTTTACTTAATCTAAGCGAGTTTGCTTTCACAGAAACATTCACTTCAAGTATGTTAGATTTATTTCAGAAGCATGATATCATTTACTGATAATTGAGGTTATTTAATAAATATACATTCCTAAAAATATATAACATTTCATATACGTGTATATTACATATTATGCTCTTACAATCATGCTATTATAGTCAAGGGGAGTAAAAAGCCAAGGAAATTCAAGACAAAAGTTTTAGCTAAGAATAGGAATACAGATATAAATCAAAATTCAGGAGAAATGCACATGAACATGAACAAAGCAAGTCAATATTTGAGAAATTATGCCAAATTATTTGTTTGCAATGGAAATATATTCAAAGGTAAACAAATCAAGAGTATGGATAGAAAACCGACTTATTATGAATCATAAAGGAAGTTGAGGTTCCTATCTTATTTGAATTCTAATTCCTGTGTTAATAGATATGAAAGATGTAATGAAGTGACCATGCACTAAATGCAGCCCTTGACATCATGCTAGATGACTCCCAAACTATTGCTCTCTCTAACTCTCTCTCTCTCAGAACGAGATTGTCTAGACCAGTTTGTGTGGATCTCGGTGGCAAGGTTGGTGGCAAAGAGATATCATTAAAGACAAGGAATTGATTATAACGAGACTTTCTTACCAGTTACCATGATAAAGTCGATTAGAGTTCTTCTCACTATAGTAGCACACTACGATTATAAGATCTGGCAGATACATGTAAAGACTATCTTCCTCAATGATAACCTTGATGAAGAAGTGTATATGATACAACCAGAAGATTTCATATCCAAGGAATTTTCAGATAAAGTGTGCAAACTTTAGAGGTCCATTTATGGACTGAAGTAGCCTTCCCAGAGCTGGAACATAAGATTTGATGAGGCTGTCAAGTCTTATGACTTCATTAAGAATGAAGATGAACCTTGTGTATACAAGAAGATCAGTGGAAGAGCAGTCACCTTCTTAGTTCTTTACGTAGATGACATTCTACTCATTAGAAATGATGTAGCAATCTTGTCATCAGTGAAGGTTTGACTGTTAAAGAACTTCCCTATGAAGGATTTAGGAGAAGCATCCTACGTATTGAGAATATAGATCTATAGAGATAGATCGAAGAGGATGCTCGAAGTGATTTAATTCATGTACATAGATACCATTGTCAAAATATTTGACATGGAAAATTTTAAGAGAAGTCTCATACCGATGAGACATGAAATTTATCTCTTAAAAGAACAATCTCCTAAGACTCCTAAAGATAGGGCATTCATAGATAGAGTACCCTATGCATTTGCCATAAGATCTATTACGTATGCTATGCTATGTATAAGGCCTGATGTTGCATATGCTCTAAGTGTTACGAGTAGATTTTAGGTTGATCCAAGTAAAGAGTACTGGAAGGCAGTGAAATGTATCATTATGTACTTCCGAAGAACTAAGGATATATTTCTTGTCTATAAAGGAAGTGACTTGAGATTGCGATGCTTTACTGACTCAAGTTTCTATAGTCGGATCTAGATGATAGCAAGTCCACATCTAGTTTTGTGTTCATTTTGAACGGTGGTGCAGTGTACTGGAAGAGTTCCAAGCATAAAACCACTGTAGATTTGACAACAGAGGCTAAGTACATCACTGCAGCTGAAGCCACCAAGGAAGCAGTATGATTGAAGAAGTTCATCACTAACCTCAATGTAGTTCCTAGTATCTTTGATCATGTCCTACTATTGTGCGACAACAATGAGGCGATTGCTCAAATGAAAAAAATCACAGTCTCATTAGAAATCGAAGCATATTCTGAAGCGCTTTCATCTTATCAGAGATATCATTGCTAGAGGAGATGTAGTGGTAGAAAGAGTTCTATCTACTGACAATGTAGTAGATCCACTAACGAAGTCATTGTCTCAAATTATATTTGAGCGTTCTAGTGATTATAGGTATCTTGCATAAAGGTGATTGACTTTAATCCAAGTAGTAGATTGTTAGTCTTAGGTGACCTACAAGTAAATCAGACTGTGTGTAATCTTATTCATTTATTAATAAAATGACATTAATTCATTATATGTAATTCGCATTTTTATGGTTTCATAATGAAGTCCGTGAATATATGCAATAGTGATCAGATTATGATGAGATCATACTGTAGATACTAATTTTGACTTCATATTGAGTAAATTTTCTGTCATATTATAATGTCCCGAAATGAAGTGATTTTTAATAATTAATTAATTTTTATTAATTTTTCAAGAAATTCGTTGATTAACGTCGACCATAGCCGATACCTTTTAGATTTCTAATCGGAATCAGTTTGGAATAAAATTCCTAAATCTGTATATACTTAACTGAATGACGTTGCCCATAAACGATGCCATTTAGTCTCCTAATATGTCTGGATTTTCGATTTAAATTTGAGTTAATTTCCTAATTATTTAAATGACGTCTCTCATGGACGACGCCTTTTTAGTTTCCTAATTGTTTCCGGTTTCTTTCGCAGATTTTGTTTCTATTTTGCCCCCTCTAATTAGTCAAATGGCGTCCCAGATGGGTGACGCGATTTAAGTACTTTCTTGATAAACTTGATTTGGCCGAGATAATCCGATTCTTGAGGTTGGAAGGGTTACCAACTCTTGGATGCTCATCCAAGGCAAGCCGGATTTACGGGAGAGCCCTTGTGAAGGCCAAACTACCTTCAAAACAACCCTTATAAATATACCTACCCTTGGACCTTCAAAGAAGGTTGGCCATTGAAGGATTTGAAGCTTCTATTGAGGTGAAAGGAGGCTTCCTCGGTGAAGAACGTGGACAGCAAAAAGAAGCTTCTTCCTCCTCTCCATCTTTCTCCATTGAAGTTCTTGAAGACCAAGGCTATAGAGGGGCCAATCATATTCTTCCCCTTCTGTTTTCTTTGCTAGTTTTTCTTAGCTTTCTAATTAGATTTTTATCATAGTCCATCCCTATTTTCATTAAATTTTCATACCATCACTTCATGATTCACACACTCACATCATATTCTTTTCCACACCTATACATGATTAGGGGTTTAAAAAGCATAAAACAAGTGAGTTTCTTAGTTTAGTTTATGTTAAGTTTGCTAATTAGAATAGATGCTACACTACTAATAGCTCTAACCATATTCTTTTTCTCTCTTGTTTGATCTTTTTTGAAAGGTTTTGAAGAAGGAGAAAAGAAGGAAAAAAGCTTGAAAAGAAGGAGTTGAAGGCTTGAAGAAAATAACCCAAAAAAAACAAGAGAAAACAAGAGTAAAAGAAGAGGCTCCTTATTTTTGACCAGTCAAAGAAAGAGAACAAAGGAACCACAATCTTCCCAATCCCACAAGGTTAGTAAGCAATCAATTTTTCTTTGAAGCCTTCGGTTTCTGGCGACACAGTTAGTTTATTTGATTTGTTTATCATATTAACACATGATATCGTAAAAAGCACAACACGATTTTGAGCACTACACATGCTAATGAGACTGATCACTTATACACATATTCTTAATTGTTCCTAGTCAAAGGATGTCTGAGAAGGACATCAGACATCTTGTTAGATTAGTAAAGATTACTCCTGCTTATAAGATGAGGGTGACTGATCTAATAGTCACTTGTGTAGAGACACTAAGCGAATCTGTTGGTGCTTATTGAAGAATGAGTTCACTAAACTGATCTGGCTAAATCATTGGATGGTAATGTACCTAACTGTCAACCAGCTTAATTCAATTGTCGCAGTTGCGTGGATAGTCCTCAGACCTGAGATACCAAGGACATCTAGTTGGTGGACTTTTGTACTTTGACCTTAGTTTACGGTTCTCTAAATACAGGATTCTAAATAGTCAAGGATCGGATACAGAGGAATACCATCGAAGGAAATTGAGTGTTCAACGTGGGATTATTCGATCTCAGTATTCAGAGTGAATGATTTAGGTAGGATGCGTAAGAGTCTCTGGCCAGGGCAGACAATAATATCGAAAAATGAGTTTTTCGATATTATATGGCAACATCCAATCCAAGTGAGTCGAGTGGTTGAGGTTTGATAGTATACCATATCATAAGTTGGTTCTAAAGTATTGCGCGAATGAATGATTATATCCACGTGGTAATTGTCTATAGAAAGGTTTCATGAGTGGGTTGTTTAACCCCAATACCTTTCGGGTTCATGCGGTGTTGTTTGGCATCCAACGTGATTGGAGGTCCGGTCAAATTATATGTTTAACATTAATTCGGTTAATTAATTAGTTAATATGTGATATTAATTAATTAATTAAGTCAATAAAGAGTTACTAGACTTAGTGAGCCATTAACTGGATTAGTATTTGAGCCTAGAGGGTCACACGTAAAAACTTCTCATGCGACAGGTCGAAAATCAGATTAATATTAAGTTAGTGATTTTTGTGAAAAATCCTAAGACAACTTAATATATATATTCGTTGAGAGGGCTGACTTGGCCATGCACAGAGCAGCCCTGATCATCCCCCTATCTCTCTCCTCTCTCGCGCGCGCCAAGAGGTGCGCCCCCTTTGGGATCCGTCCTGCCTTCGTCTCTGACTCCAGATCGTCGGGAAATCTTTTACATGTCATGGAGATCATTGCGGAGAACGACGGCATCCGCGAGCGCTGCTGCGAGCGAGGAACCGAGGGAGATCCGTCGAGAGGAGGAACGCGTAGATACCGTTGGAGTCTGGGCATCTTCGCGGATAGCGACAACATTCCATTTGAATCGATCGGTTGTGGATTCGAATCCACACAAGGTGATGGCTGATTATCGCTTTTATGTTTTTGTTCTTTAAAGCGGATCGGGATCGTTATAGATTATTTTTATTTTGTTTTCGCTACATCCCTGATCCCGTCATGGCGATTGTTACATATTTGACATGCGCGTATAACCTGATCTTCGATAGGGCGATCTAAAAAAATATAAAAATAAAAATTATTATTAAAATCGACCTATTAAGGTGATTTTTTACTATTTATGGGGCTCAAATTTTTTTTTTTAAGTCATTTTAAGTATTTCTACCTGTTTCAACATTGGCTTGAAGAATATTCCATGAATATTTGCTTGTTTCAGACATTCTTAATTTAAAGGATTTATTACTAAATTATATCAAGTTGTAGAGATTCATATCAAAATATGTAAGATAGATGGATTTATTTCAAATTCACTATGTTTATAAGGATTGATATAAAAAGTACCCAAAAATAATTCTTATGAAGATTTTTTTATTAATTTCTACTTGAAATTACATGTCTATGTCAATTTAGTGACAAGGACAATGAAAGAATATATAAACAAATATATGTACCATTTGTGGCTTGTAAAAAGAGCATATTTATAACAATATGATTGGAAATGCCTTTTTTAAAAAATTTCTTATAGTAGAGAATGTGACATGCAAAAGATTATGAACCAAAATATGCTTCTTGTGGTAGTCAATGTGTCCAATAAAAAGTAGATTATTTAAGCTAAAAAAGAATATGCATGAAAATAAATAAGAACCAAGATAAAAAATTAGCCTAACAACATAAAGATAAAAACAAACTTAATTATATGGCGCAAACATGATAATGTAGGGTGCATGTGCAAATAAATTATAGTAAACTATAATTCATTATCAATTTACTTATATACATCTATAAAACAGTTCTTCCATTTTTTAGATAAGAATGCTATATCTATAGGCACAGTTTTCATAGCAAACTTAGCTTTATCTTTAGTGCCAAACAATGGAATACTACAATTTTTTTTATAATGAAGATATAATAGTATAGAAATTTGTAAAGATGAACTTCTATACAAATATTTTAGATAAGAGTTTGCATGTGTAGATAATTTGAAATATATATGAGGTCTACCTCAGTTCTAAATAGGTTTTAAAGGAGGAAGATTTTGCTCGGCGTAAAAGCATTGATGGGCTAGCCAACTAATCCTTCTCATGGCAAGCCCACAAGTTCGGCACATTAGCTGGCTGAATGTTAGGGTCCACGCGGGCCCGGTCGAGGATAAGAGACCCCATATGAAACCTGGGTCATTTTGGATTCTAACCCAAACTTTGCTTTCATGCACGAATCGAGGTTCCCCGATCTGACTAGAACCAGGGGCTCAAGGCCCTTAAGCCATTCGGACACGAGAACTTGAATCGAGTCCAGAAGTTCACTCCGAATATAGCTTTTCCAATTGGAATCGATCTTTTCCATAGACCTGACTGCTATATAAGGATCTCTAGTCCAATCGGTACATATACGCTTTAAAGAGCCCAAGCTACCTTGTCTTTCCCTCGGCACCCCTAGCCTTATAACATAGGCATCGGAGGGGGATCCCTTGGACTACCGTCTGGGGCCCTTTAACGGTGTTCTCTTTTCTAGGGACCAGCGAGTGATACCCCTCCGATCGAGGACGGAGGGCCCTAATCGTGGTGGATGAGATTCTGGCCCATCATCTTTTGGTGCCGTCTGTAGGAAACAACGTCAAAAACCATAGCTAGAGAAAATCACAGATAGACCCCCAACCAGGGAGGATACTGCCAGCACGATTCAAGTATGAGACATTTGCAAGACCCATGAAGGAAGCGATAAAAGGAAGTATGCTCGTTGATATGTGCGCAATGGGCGTCATTAAACGCTCACGACAATCAACTTCAAATTTTCGAACTTACTATTGATTTGAAAATAGTTAAGTGATGAGAATCGAGTCGATCGACGGAGAAATAGACTTTAGATTTGAAAACCTTAGAATTTTTATTTAAAATTCAAAAAGAGAGAGATTTAAAAAGCGAGAGAATATATCAAGATTCGAAAATTGATAACTATCTTAAGATTGAAAAACACTCTAATTAATCATTAAAACGAAATTTATTGCACCTCCTAAACACCTAATGAACACTAGATATTATTCTTAAAAATTACAGCAAATTACTTCTTTAAAAGTAGCAAAGGCACATAAATCTAATTAAGTGAATTTAACTACTCTTAAAAATTACAGCAAATTACTTCTTTCAAAGTAGCAAAGGCACATAAATCTAATTAAATGAATTTAACCTACAAACAAGACCAACATAACCATACTTAGAAGATAAGGAGGGAGAATTTAGAAGGAAAAAAATAGATTAAAAAGACCACTCTTTTGCTATGATTTTCAGATTGAGAACATTATGGCAACGTTTGTAGAAGAATAACACTACAAAATGGTATATAAATAACCTGGGAACAAAATCCTAACAAACTACAAATAAATAAAAATTAAAATAAATAGAGTAGCAGTAGAAGCAAAGGCAGAAGTGCAGTAAAGGGCATAGTGTGCCCAGTAGGAGAGTAGCAAGCGGGGCAGCGCAATGGACCGAGTGGGGGCGCTCGGGGGCTGAGGTGGTGCTGAGGTAAGCGAGGAGGCGGCTGGAAGCGGCACGTGGCTGCGTCGTCGAGCGGGAGCCTACGGTGAGGCACTTCTGCACGCTTGGCGTCACGGGCGGCACTGCTGTCTGGCGAGGCCGAGCGAGGGAGAAGAGAGAAAAAGAGAGAGAGAGAGAGAGAGAGAGAGAGAGAGAGAGAGAGAGATAGAGAGTAGGAGAGGAAGAGAAAGAGATAGAGAGAGAGCAAGCGGCACAGACGAGGAGAGAAAAAAAGAGAGAGAGAAGAGTAGAAAGAGAAGAAAGAGAGGCGAGGAGAAAGAGAATAGAGAGGGAGAGTTGTGCGGTAAGAGAGGAAGAATAAGAGCAGGGGAGAGAAGAAGATGTGGTGGGGGAGAGAGAGCACAATAGAGAATCAGAGAGAGAAAGAGCCAAGTGCAGAGTGAGAGAAAGGGTGAGAGAGAAGAGAGTCTTTTAAAAGAGAAGGATTTTTAAAAGAGAAAGCAAGGGGAAGAAAAGAAAGAAAGAAAGAAAGAAAGAAAGGGGAGAGGGGGGGCGGCGGCTCCATTGGGGCTGCTTGGAGAGCAAGTTAGGCCACCCCTTCTTAGCGTCATTTAATGACTGTTGTGCTCTTGTTTTGTTCCGTTTGCAAAAATAATGTGTTATTATCGGGATTCGAACTCGAGTCACTCTAGCAGGTGCCAAGTGGTCCAACCAACTGCGCCACATACTCTTTATGTCATATTTACATAAAAAATTCAAATGATATCCCTATAGTGAACAACACAATAATTATGTCTAAATAAAATTATTTAAATACCTCCGACTTTGTTAAAAAAACACAAATACACTACACTCAGTTTTTCACATGAAATGACAATGTATTTAACTCAGAATTCAACAAAATTAGTGTCATTAGAAAGAGCACAAAATTATTTATCATTCCATGCAATTTTGCATATAAAATCATGCGTGTAATGCATAAATTTATCATTCTAATGTTCAAAAATACATAATTATCACTCGTATCTCGAGTACTCGAAGTCTCGACCGGGAGAGTGGGTGGTGGCTTCCTAGCATTCAACGGATGATCACCTTTTCTCATAAGGACTTACGAGGTATTGTACTCCCCTATAATGATGCATTAGTTGTTGAAGCTAATATCGCAGGACACCGAGTAAAGAGATCCTTATTGATAATAGAAGCCCTACAAATATCGTTTTTCTTGATATCTTATAACAATTTAGACACTCATGCGCAAAAAATAAGGGGGCACCAACGGAGAGCAATAGTCCCAACGATTGATCGGTAAAAAACTGCACGGCTCTCTTAGTGACGCTGGAGATTCCTCCCCTGACGTCTACTCAGGAAGTCGTGTTAGAGGTAGTGGATGCTCCCTTGCCTTCTAATGCCATCATGGGGAGAGAATCCCGAGGGCAATTTGGGGTTGTTCCCTCCAGTCTACATTAGAAGCTCAAATTCTAGATCGAGGACGGGGTCACAGAAGTCCATAGAGACCAAGCTATTTCGTAACAGACGTACCTGGCTGCAACTAAAGAGCATACGCAAAAGCTTGCCGAACCTCCCTATGAGTTACCAAACATATCAAGGGAAGCAGTCAAGTCATCAGAAGAGCTACTTGTCATCAAGGTCAGCCCCGTCCCCAACCAAGAACTTAAGATGGGAGCCCTTCTACCCAAGCAAAGGAGAAAAGAGTATCGAGAATTCCTTTCCGCCCATTTGGATGTGTTTGCTTGGGCAGACACCTTGCTTCCTAGGGTACCAAAGCATATTGCCTCACGCTCTCTCAATCTTGTCCCAAGATTCCTGCCAATCTGACAAAGGAAGTGTCATTTCACTATAGAGCAATAGGACACCATCAACGAACATGTAACCTCCTTATTGAATGCAGGGGTCATTCGAGATGCCCACTACCCAGTATGGGTGGCCAACATCGTTCTTGTGAAAAAAAGTCTCCAGTAAGTGGCGAATGTGTGTCGACTTCCCTGACCTTAACAAAGGCCACCCCCAAGGACTACTTTCCTTTACCTGATGTCGACCAGCTGATCGATGTCACGATAGGTCATGAACAACTCAGTTTCCGTGATGCCTTTTTAGGTTACCATCAAATCCGAATGAATTCCGAAGGCGAAGAACAGACTAGCTTCATCACCAATATTGGATTATATTGCTACATCCAAATGCCATTTGGTTTGAAGAATCTTGTAGCAATGTATCGGCGGCTCGTCAATACCATGTTCAATCGGCAGATCAGGCAAAACATGAAGATTTACATAGACGACATACTGGTGAAATCCAAGCATATCGCCGATCACTTTGAGGACCTCTTCTAGATGTTTGACACTCTGAGGTGCTATAGCATGAAGGCCAACATTGCTAAATGTGCCTTCGAAGTTACAGCTGGCAAATTTATGGGCTTTCTAGTCACCTATCGAGGGATAGAATCCAATCCTGATAAAATCGAAGCCATACTATCTATGGAGCCACCAACGCTACTAAACAACATCCAGAGTTGACAGGACGCCTAGTTTCCCTCAGTCTGTTCCTTTTAAGAGCCATTGAGCGATGTCTCCCTTTCTTCAAGCTGCTAAGAGTAAAAGATAACCCGCCTAATACCCAAGGACGTATCAATTGGATGCCGGAGTGCCAACAGGCATTCGCTGAGTTAAAGCAGTGTTTGGCTACTTCTCCTGTCCTCTCCAAACCATAGCCGAGTGAGTTCCTTTCTCTTTACCTATCTTTAACCCCCCATATTGTGAGTTCGGAGTTGGTCAAGGAGGACAAAGGAGTCCAGAAGCTAGTCTACTACGTAAGTCGGGTTCTCCAAGGAATCGAACAACGGTATCTGACTGCAGAGAAGTTCAAACTGGCCCTTGTGACGGTCACCTAAAAGTTGCGGCCATACTTCTAGGCGCATCCGATCGAAGTCGTCACCAATTGCCCCCTGCGACAGCTTATCTAGTGATCCGACACCTCAAGACGAATGATAAAGTGGACGATCGAGCTCTCAGAGTTCAACGTTTCTTATCAACCATGGACAGCCATAAAAGCCTAGGCCTTGGCTGACTTCCTGGCTGAATGCACCCTCCTCTTGTAGGAACAAGAGGTCGGGATCGGGCTCGGACCGGCGCGATCGAGCTATATTGATGTTTCGTCCCAAGCCGCCAGTTGTGGGACCAACCTCATCTTGATTCACCTAAAAACCTCCAGGGGCGAAGGCCTACAGTTCTCTATTCGGTTCCAGTTTTGAGCAACGAACAATGTGGCAGAGTACGAGGATTACTTATAGGAATCCGAGTAGCTCGCCGCCTAGGTGCAACTCATATCAAAGCATTCTTTAACTCTCAACTCATCGTCCGGCAGCTTAAGGGCGAATATGAAGCCAAAGATCTCACTATGAGGCAATATAAAGAATTGATCATAAAGATGGTCTCTACCCTCGAGAGATTCGAAATCACACATCTCCCAAGTGAAGAAAACCAACGAGTGGACGAGTTGGCCAAACTCGCCTCCATTGCGCTACCAATCTCTCAGACGATCTTCGTCGAAGACGTAATAGCACCAACCATCCAGCCAGTGGAGGTGGCTCAGGTCAGAACATCACCCTGTTGGATGGATCTTACCGTAGCCTTCTTGCGAGACAAACAACTACTGGCTAACCAGACAGATGCCAGGCAGGTTAGATACTAGGGGGCGTAATTCACCTTAATTGATGGAGAGTTATACTGTCGGTATCTGACTATTCCTTGTTCCGATGCCTCCTATCCTGAGAGGCGATGGACATGGTCACAGAGGTCCACAAGGGATTATGCAGGAGTCACATGGGCCCCGAGCACTAGCTTTCACCCTATTGTACCATGGGTACTGGTGGCCTACACTAGTTCGAGACTGCATCGACTACTTTATGAGCTTCACATTGTCAGGACACCTCAATTCTTTGAGCCCCTATCGAGAAGCTTCACATCGTCTCCGAATCACGTCCATTCGCAATGTGGGGGATTGATATCTTGCAAGCCTTCCCTAAGACCACAGCGCAGAGGCAATTTGTCATAGTCGCCATCGACTACTTCACGTAGTGGTCGGAGACTGAAGACACAACGAATATCAGGAAAGACCATTGTCTAGAACATTTTTCTTTCCCATGTGATATATAGATTTGGAGTGCCCCGAGTGCTCATCTCCGACAATGGATGACAGTTCACCAGCCAGTGGTTCTCCAACTAATGCCGCCATTTCAATATCTGACATCGATTTTCTTCGATTGCCCATCCCCAAGTCAATGGCCTGGTAGAGAACGCCAATAGAGCCATAATGAGAGGCATAAAGATACGATTATAGGGCAAGCAAAACTGGATTGACCAACTCCTGAAGGTGTTGTGGTCCTTCTGAACCACCATCCAGACAGTGCTAGAGAAACTCCATACCACCTTGCCTATAGAGCGAATGTCGTAATCCTGCTCAAGGTTGGTCTGCCCTTCCGAGTCCAGGGATTCGATGAAGTGTCAAATAGCCAGAGGATAAGAGAAAACTTGGACCTTGTAGATGATGCCAGAGAAGAAGCCAGGATATGCATGGTCAACTACCAACGCATGGTGGCCTAGCTCTACAACAAGAAGGTCCAACCGA
Source organism: Zantedeschia hybrid cultivar (assembly GCA_030544215.1). Taxonomy (NCBI): domain Eukaryota; kingdom Viridiplantae; phylum Streptophyta; class Magnoliopsida; order Alismatales; family Araceae; genus Zantedeschia; species Zantedeschia hybrid cultivar. Next base: position 17,256,068 of record JARZZO010000016.1, read on the forward strand.
GGAGCTTCCAACTAAGAGGCCTTTTGTTGTGAAGTATGTACACCTTCTAACTGCTCAAAGCCGGATGAAAACTAGCCCTGAACTGGGAAGGGCCGTGTATGGTCGTCAAGAATTACTGTAATGGAGCATACTGCCTCAGCCGGCTACATGATAATAAATGGAATGCAAGGCATCTGCACCAATTCTTTCAATAAACTCCTAATAAGTTTCCTCAAATAAATTTATTCTTTACGTATGTGAAATGTGCTAATCCTTGACAGTGACAACTTGAGAAGGCATTAATTGACAATACCCCTGCCGAGTCTCGTCTTGTAGGGAAGGAGCACCCCATCCTCATATGGGACTAAACTCGATCGGCGATACCCCTACTGAACTTCACCTCACAGGAAAATGATTCTCCACCCTCAAATGGGACTAAATTCGATTGGCGATACCTCTACTGAGTCTCGCCTCATAGGGAAGGAGCTCCCCACCCTTAGATAGGACTAAACTCGATCGACGATACCTCTACCCAGCATCACTACGTAGGGAAGGAGTTCCCCACCCTCAGATGGGACTAAACTCGATGCACGATACCCCTGCCTCACCTTGGCTCGCAGGAAAGGGGCTCCCTACCCTCAAGTAAAATTAAACTCGATCGACGATACTCCTGTTGAGCCTTGTCTCGCAGGCAAGGGGCTCCCCACCTTCAGATGGGACTAAACTCGATCGACGATACCCCTATCGAGTCTCGCCTCACCTCACAGGGGAGGGGCTCTCGACCTCATATGGGAATAAACTAAATCATTGATATCCATGCCGAACCTTGCCTCATAGTGAAGGGACTCCTCACCTCAGATGGAACTAAACTCGATTAGCGACACTCCTGCCGAGTCTTGTCTCGCCTCATAGGGAAGGGGCTCTCCCCTCTCATATAGGACTAAACTCGATCGATGATACCCCTGTCGAGCCTTACCTTGCAGGGAAGGTGCTCTCCACCCATAGATGAAACTAATCTCGATCAGTGATACCCATGCTGAGCCTCACCTCATAGGAAAGGGGCTCACCCTCAGATAAGACTGAACCCGATCAGTGATACCCATACTGAGCCTCGCCTCACAAGAAAGGGGCTCTCCACTCTCAGATGGGACTAAACTCGATCAGCGATACCCCCGCCAAGTCTTGTCTCGCAAGGAATGGCTCTCTACCCTTAGATGGGATTAAATTTGATCAGTGTTATATCCCATGCTAAACGAAACTCCCCCGAACAAATATAATCGTCATATAGTCTACGGACGCGGACTCACCTACGTAGCTGATCCAACTTAGCATGTCTAGTCCAAGGGAAGAAGGGGAAGGTACGTTGTGCAGAAAAATAATAAATCCTTATATATATATATATATATATATATATATATATATATATATATATATATATATATATTTTGTATAACTCTTGCACATACTTTCTCATACAAAGCGACAACATCGGTGCCTCTGGAGATCGATATAAAAGTCCCGACCAGACCAGACTAACGACATGATGGACTGTGAAATTGGGAAAGCTTCCAGATCCGACTGTTGTTGAAAATTAAGCCACCTTACAATTCGCCGCTAGTGGTGGCTTCCTCGGCCTCCACAGCCATGGCCCACAGGTAGGGCGCATTCCATCCGTAGGGCAGCAAACCCCTCCTGCCCACTTGGAAGGTGGCCTTCGAGTCCGATAGGAGCAAAAGGTTTCTGGCTAACGATCGAGGCTCTAACAATGGTGCTAAGATTCTGCCAACCATTGGACAGCCGGAATGCAGCACCACGGCATATCAACAGCCTCCTTAGCTCCGTTGATCGATCGCCTAATTGATCCAGTCATCTAAGAGGAATCGTCAACAACCTCAAACAAGGAGGGCCACGCCAAGCCCCCTCAGGTTCGAGGGCTGCATGATTCTGATGGACCAGCCCAAAATAGTCCGCTCTTAATTGCAAGAGGGAATCTGAGGCTAGATACCAGTCCAAAGGCTCAAGAAGAACAAGCCCATAACGAGAATGGGGTTGGATGATGACAATAGTGCCCCTCCACTAGGGTTGCGTGAGGAGTCTGAGCCCTAGGAGAAGATCAGGCAATCCACCAGATTGGAGGAGGAAGAATCCTACCACTGGGCCTTGACGATCCCTAATCCAGCATCAGAATCCCCTACCGAGCCTTGCCTTGAAAAGAAGGAACACATCCACCTCCATCAAGCCCCTCAGAAATAGGAAACCCTACTCCTCACAGGGGTGGTATCTCTTAGAAAAAAGGAAGATGAATCTGTTCATGCTCTCGAATGAGGAAAATGGTGGCGAGACTTCTCTCTCTTTAAAGAGTAAGACTTGCCTTCCCCAAAGATGATTTGAAGAGACTACTTGAAGATTCATCATGCCTGTGCGGTCACGTGGGCAACGCAAAAAATAGAAGACTGATAGAACCCATCAAAAAAGTCGGGTCACAGCCCCGTAGGCCACTAGGCTACAGGTAGAGTACATAATCCCTTTGTTATGACACTGTAGAACTGCCTTGTAGAAATATAGAACAACCCAGAAGACCCTGTGGTCACATAGAGTTAGCCTATAGTGACAAGATGCTTGAGTCAGATTTGACCAGTTAGGCGACAGACTAAGGCTCAGACCAATCAAGTGGGACCAGCAGTGTAGAGAATCCAACTTATACTCTACAGTACCGATGGAGACACTCCAGCATGGAACAAGTAAAGACAACATGACATGCCCTCATACCAATTTTGACTAGTCGGCCGTCGAACTGCTAGCCCACAGGCATGGCCAGACCCATTTGAACCAGATGTCAAGATATGCTCCAAGTCCTTATAAAGAAAGAGGGGGATGTGTATTATATTAATATGCCGATAGATGTCGTGGGGTTACAAACAAACAAAAAAAAAACATGAAGGGGGCACCCAACGCCTGATGCCCATTAGCTTGCACATGCCTATAGCCACTGCCTTCTCCATTATGCTACTGATGCACTGCTCGGATCTTCATCGAAATCTTACTCTCCCAACTAACTAGTGTCAGAGGAGACAGACTTGCACGTTGCAGTGCCCTCTCCGAGAGTTGTAGCCCAATAGTCACCGGAGGGCCATGTTGAAGAAGGGGAGGATGTGTATGTCTACATGCGGAAGCTCCTCAACCCACCATTCAAGAGGAGGACCCAAAAGGTCTCGAAGAAGGGCTAGTCCCATTGCAGGGCCCCTTCAACTCAAAGGAAGAAGTCCTTCCACCCTAGACGAGGGAAGCCAAGGCCTACGCTAGTGACATGATGTCTCTGGCCTCAAACTAAATGAAGTTGTGCGCACCCGAGTCGAGCAGTGACGGGAGTGGAAGACATGGCGTAACATGTCGACTATCACTCCAGGGTGACGTACATCCCGGACCAATATGGTGAAGCCTAGGATCGTCCTCCAGGAGTTTAGCATCACCTAGGCAGGGGCGATCCCATAGAACTGCAGTAGTTGGGCAACAAAGGCCGGCACCGGAAGCCAGAAACTCACTTTGAACATGGTCGTGTACACTACAAATGCACCAGGCCTCTCCGAGAAGAGGCAATATTGAGGCTATAGGACCATGAGGCGGTATTCGTCCGGAATGCAGTAGGTCGCCCAGAGCTCGGCCAAGAAATTCAGTGTTACCCGTAAGGAGCCTAACACACTGCGGTCTTTGGCAACTCCTGGTGTAATCCATAATACAATCTCCAAAAGTAGACTACTCCATCCGCCCCTCCTAATGTTATAAAGCCTTGGCTAAAAGGAGAAAGCGTCGTATGTGATCACTGTAACTGACACGACTATCCGTAGGATTCTCCGGAAGCATTACTCGGGAAAGAAAGAGGGCAACTGCCAAAGGCGCTAGCAGAAGGCCTCTTTTCAAGTGTCTCTCCACTCCTCGCCATGCATGCATGACAAGGAGTGAGGGGGCAAGTGGAGGACGAAGATTTTGCTCGTCCTAAAGGTGCTGATAGATTGGCCCACTAATCCTTCTCACTGCAAGCCCACAAGTTGATCACATTAGCTGGCTGAATGTTAGGATCCATGCGGGCCCAACCTATGATAAGAGACTCCGTATGAAACTTGGATCAAGTTTAGATTCCAACTTGGACTTTCCTTTCAAGCAAGATCAAAGATTCCCCGATCTGACCAGAACTAGGGGCTCGAGGCCCCAAAGCCATTCAGACTCGAGAACTGAATCGAGTCTAGGAGTTCACTTCGAATACAGCTTTCCTAATCGGAATAGACCTGTACCATGGACCTGATTGCTATATAAGGATCCCCGGTCCAACCGATATAGATATGCTTTCAAGAACCCAAACTACGTTATCTTTCCCTTGGCATCTCCAACCTTTTAGCTTAGGCATCAGAGGGAGATCTCCCAGACTACTGCCCAGTGCCCTCTAATGGTGTTCTCTTTTGCAGGGACCCCCGAATGATGCCGCTCCGAGCAGAGATACAGGGTCCTGATCGTGGTGGACGAGATTCTGGCCCATCGTCTTTAATGTTCGCTAATGACTCAATCAATGCCATGCTTTGGTAATCATATGGATCATTTAACTTAGCCACCTAATATAATCACATTAAAGTCCTTTGATATCACTCTAGTCGATATGACTTGATCTAAAAAAAGAAACAACTGATGCCACATGATGTATCTTGCCTCCTTTTATACAGCCTAATCATATATATAGTACATATATACGCCCCTTTTGCAACCCTAAGATGTTAGTACGTTTTCGATAACAATGTTAATAGTCAATTTTTTATAAGTATACAAACAAATTTCAATTTAAATTAAAAATTCATCTTTGCATAAAGTAAATAAATATTATCTTAATTTAATTTATATCAATAACAAGTAGTGTGAAAATATATTTTTAGCGATAAGGGTTAGCAGTTTGCAAACTTGTATAACAATAAAATCTAGATCAAAGCATCAGAAAGGGTGAAAAGAGAGAAGCAACGCACCTCCCCTAAATTGGCGCACACCCAATGGGCGTGTGTGATACACGGCGACTCTACACTCCATTGGGGAAAAATCCGAGCACACAAAGGGGTGATTCCACATTGACGTGCAAGAATTGGGATCCTCTAAGTGCAGGTGATCTGAGACTCACTAAGTGCATAGAGTGAGAATTTTCAAAAAAGGCTCTTAAGTAAAACTTTTTCCAATCTCTATGAGAGTTTTCTTGAAATACGTTCTCCCCACCTTTGCACTTACCCTATTCCCTCCCCACCTACATTGAACAGGAATTGGACTCCGCCTGCAAACTTGCTCAGGAATGCATGACGGCTGCTTGCTTAAGATGGGGGAACAGTGACAGAGTGCGAGAAAGTGAGAGCTTGTTAGAAAGAAGTTGATTAACCTAAACAGGATTTCTAAGACCAAGTGGAGATAAGCACTATAGAAAAATAGATTTAAGATGACGAGGAAACCCTACACGAACAATTTAAACTGTAAAGTAAAAAGTGCCTTTGATTATGGGACTCGACCTCACGGTGAGGTCGAGTTCACTGAATCAAATCTCATTAGGGTATTGACTCGGTTATATAGGTTAAATTATAGATTATACTTGTTAATATAACACACTTCGTGCGTTCATTTTCATGAACTAAATAATATTAAAATAATAAAAAATACTTAAAGTAATTATAGTTGTTGCTATAATTTAAAGCACTGCATGCATTGTCGAAAAGGAATATATGTTTGTTTGCCATAAAACATAGATTTCAAACGTACTGAGAATCCATGGAGACATCGTTAGCAGAAACAAAGGCATAGTCTTCTCTCTCCATTTTGGGAATCATCGACCCTATCCGATAAAGATAACACTGTCCACTGCAAGATTATTGGTTCCCAATCATACAAGACTGAACCGGACATATGAACCGGAGGACCACGAAGAATCACTCAATTCACTTCATAGTTATAAGTTATAGATATAAGTTATAGATTATATTATATTAAATATATAGATATAGATTGATATAGACCGTCTGCAACTCATCTATGTATCCATGTATATCTAACAAGAACAAATAAAATTCATAAGAGTTATCCAGTTATCTCAGCACTTTTGCATGGCTAATTAAACCGTCACGTCTCTCTTTCTCTCTCTTTCTCTGCACCCATCATGGCGGCCTCTCCTCATCTCAACCCTACCACTAATACCTGCACCCGCGTCCAGCTTCTTCTGCTGCTTCTCCTCTCCACCTTCTTCTCCGTCCAGCTCGCCGTAGGCAGGGAAGTGCTCAACGTCGCTGACCTGGGCGCCGCGCCGGACGGCAAGACGGACGCCACAGATGCGTTCATCAGGGCGTGGTCCACGGCGTGCGGGTCGCCGGAGCCCGGCACCGTCTACGTGCCCGCCGGCAACTTCCTCGTAGTTGGCCCCGCCGTGTTCCGGGGCCGCTGCAACAACACGAGGATGGAGTTCCGGGTGGAGGGCACCATCGCCGCCGCCGGGGACTACTCCAGCGTCGGCGACATGAACCATTGGATCAAGTTCGAGCACGTCCATGGGCTGTCTATCTATGGCGGCGGGATGATAGACGGTCAGGGAGCGGCCTTGTGGGAGTGCAAGGTTGCTGCTCGGCCAGGCAAGGACTGCCCCCTGGGCGCCAAGGTATTTCTTTTATTTTAGAGGGATACTTGCTGCAAGTGTCTTAGGGTTTTAATCCAGGTGCAAGATCAGAGGAGATCCTCTCAGTACCTTGGACCGAAATTTAGTACTGAGAGGAAAAGGGGGGGGGAAATATCCTAAATTTTAGTGTTTGACTCCTCTCTCACTCTTAGATTTCGATGATCCAAACAAGTATTGAGAGGATCTTTATTCGTGCAAGATTGCTGATGCATCTGGGCACATGCAGTATGGTTTAATCCTCCAATCAGATTGAAGTTGTACGCTAATACCTAGGGAGGCATTTTAGCAAGTAATTTTCTTGTTTCTATGTATATTTACTGTATGTAAATGATCTATACATTATATATCTATAGTATAGATTTATATATGTATATTATTTGTATTGTTGTGGTCTCTTATGATCGATACTTGTGTTTCAAATGCTCGTCTGTATTAATTTAATTACTGAGTGGATCTTTCTCCATGATGGTCTCAAAACAAATGGTAGCTAGGGATAGAGCATAAAGAATACCTTAATAGCATGACGCATATGAAGATTAATTCTGCATGTATGATTTTGTTAGAATTCAAGATCACATGTGCACTATGTGTAAGATATATCACCACAAGAAAAGGGAAGATTGGCGATCGGCTTAAAGGCATTCCTAAAAATCAAAAAATTATCTCTAAAAATATTAGGGATAGATTTTAAGCTGTCTCAAAGTCATCATAAATAATTCCATTGCTAATGAGGAGGCGGACAGAAGAGTCTAAAAGAATTCTTATGGACATCATTTTATAAGATTCTTATTAGGACTATTTGCGATCGATGGATAGAGCAACAAAGCCATAGATGCATGCCATAAAACTCCTGCCCACAGGTAAACGGAACTCAACTACAGTTGGATGACTAATTATTCACGCACCATTGTGGGCCTGCAGGCAGCGTTGAACTTGGACAAACGTTTCTTGTTGTGACGGTCAATTTTATGAATAGAGATCCTCTATGTGTAGGTTTGGACTAAACTAAGTTACTGTAGATAGGAGAAAGTTTCAAAAAATCCTCTCATATAGTACTTTTTCTATTTCTGAAGAAAGATTTTTATGAAAGACTCTCTTTTTTTCTCTGCACTACATTAATTGAGTTCAGTCTAAATCTATATTGAGAGGAACCACAATCCGATTTTATGATTTTGCTCTTGAGAACTTAATTAACATGCATGAACCACTCAACTTGATCATCCAAGACTCCATCGACAACAACCGTTCACCAGAGAAAACTTGGCCTTTGGGGATAAAGACGTATCATGGACGCCAGGGACAAACAGTATAAATCCTCTAAGCGCATCGATTGATCCGAGTTATTAAGCACAGAGAAGGTCATTCGTACAACAAAAGCAAAAATAAATCTGTCTTTCCTTTCTGCATGCACTTACTGAAGTCACTAGGTGCATGTAGAGGGTCCCGTCTTCATTGACATCTCTGTCGACACATGATAATGGCCGGGACTCCTGCACTCCTGACTGAGGGGAACCAAATCTCATAATAATGAGTGTGGTTATTTTCAATATGGATTTAAATTGAACTCAGTCAGTGCACGGAAGAAGAAGAGAATCTTTCGTACAAATTCTTTCTCAAAAATGAAAAAAGTACTATATGAGAGGGATTAAGAAACCTTCCCCTCAAGTCTATACTTGGACATAGAGAATCCTATTCATGATAATATATCTTCGTACATACCAATACCCCGGACATATGCCGTTTTAATAATCTCTAAGTTAACCATCGATTTTTGATCCACTATTGGCCGTCCATCATCATCATCATCCCATCATCATTCTCTCTCTCTCTCTCTCTCTCTCCATGTATTTATCCATCTATCTGTGCCCATGCAGTCTCTGGCCATCAGCCACTCCGACCATGTTCAAGTCAGCGACCTGACGTCGATCAACAGCAAGTTCTTCCACATCATGGTCAGCGGCTCCTCCAACATCCGCCTACATAACCTCACCATCTTCGCCCCCGGCGACAGCCCCAACACCGACGGCATCCACGTCCAGGGCTCCGACGACGTCAAGATCACCAATGCCACCATCCGCACCGGCGACGACTGCATCTCCATGGGCCCCGGCACCACCAACCTCCTCGCCGACGGCATCTTCTGCGGTCCCGGCCATGGCATCAGGTGTTGCTGCTGCCGGCCGCTTCTTCTTCCTTTCAGAGTTATGCATACGTATATAGTATATACATGCACAGACACATCTAAATAGATAGATACTGATGTTATGTACAGCATAGGGAGCCTGGGGATCCAGGAGGATGAGGCCGGAGTTCAGAACATCACGGTGAGGAACGTGGTCTTCGACGGGACGCAGAACGGGGTGAGGATAAAGACTTGGGCCAGGCCTTCGCAGTGCTTCGTCGATGGGGTCTCCTTCCAGAACGCTAACATGAACAACGTCAGGAACCCTATTACCATCGATCAGAACTACTGCCCCCACAACGTCAACTGCCCAAGCCAGGTAAGATATATAACAAGTTTTGTTTTCTTCTTAGTTCTTCATCTTTTTCGTTACCTAGCTCGTGCTGAAGAGAAAACCCAAGCAAAAGCTATAACCAGAAAGCTTATGTTGAGTCAAACAATTTGTAATCTAAAACTTCTCCTAAACAACTCAAGAATAAGTATCCTCTCTTATCGTAACTCGTAACTGAGAAGCATAAATAAAATCAAGAAGCTTTCTTTCTACAGATCCATGTAATCATTTGTTAACATCTAGATCTTCCTGCTTATACATGCAGGGATCTGGTGTGAAGATCAGTAATATCACATATAGTGGCATCCAAGGGACATCGGCATCACAGATTGCTGTGGGCTTCGATTGCAGCCCCAGGCAGCCATGCAATGCCATCCTGATGCAGGATGTGAATCTGACGTATCAAAACCAGGCAGCACAGTCCTTCTGCAACCACGTGGATGGAACCACCTCTGGTTACATCATCCCACCAAGTTGCTTATGGAGATGATGAGACAACTCTGTAGACTTAACTAATATGGCAATGTATAGGAAAATCAGGTAGACATTAGATCCAAGGAAAACTAAACATGCATGCATGGATGAACAATTAGATAGGGTTTCTGATTCCTTTTGCTTGTCCCTTCATTTTGTTCACATATACACGCTCTTTCAACTAACAATGATTATATAGCATATACGTGATTATTTTATGAAGATGGTACATGTTCTTAGTAAGCTCAAGTAAGGAGTCAGCTTAAGGTTACCATTTCGCTTGGAAGACGCATACATACTGCTTTCGAAGTTGTCTTTTCTCTATCAATTCAAATAGTTATTCCCTTGTTGCTTTTACTCTCAGGGAAACTTTTGGTTTTACACATTTGTTGAACAGCAGTCTAATTTTGTTTTTTCGACCACCACTCAAAACTTTGAAACTGTGCTTAATCCATTCACAAAACCCCAAAACAGGTTTCCAATCAACCATCTACAGGAGCAATGCTAGGGTGACGGGGATTCTTTCCCCACTTTTCTTATCCCCTGTTCCTTTACAAATTCACGGGCACAATTTAATATAAAACTTAAAAAAGAAGACAATCTCATTAGGCCACATAAGATGGGGAAGAAAAGTGGGGGAAGATTTCCAGTCATCTAAGCATTTCCCATCTACAGCCATATGTATTACTTGTAGTGTAATACTTGCTGTAATGCCAGTAAGCTGAGTCATGGTAGGACAACTTTTTCAAAGCGAACCCTAACAAGCATTTAATGTACATGAAGGATAGGATTTTGGACGTGACAAATTGTTTGCAGACGTGACAAATAATATTATAAACAGTATTTATCATATTTAAAAAATATTTGTCATCCACATATATGTGTATATATATTTTTTGACATGATAAATATTTTGTAGGCGTCACAAATGATATTTGTCATGTAGATAAAATATTTTTTATGTGACAAGTATTTAGTAAGTGCCGACAAAGCATTTGTCAGCTCCCACCATTGAAAAAAGTTGCTCCACCCAGGTGTTGTTACCTGTGCTGATCACTGACATACTATATTACGGGATAACTCAGCTTACTCACTAGTAGAAATCGGAATATTTGCAACGATCGAAAGTCGTCGCAAATATTCAAAAAGTCGTCACGAAAGTATTCGCGACAATTAAATCGTCACCGCTAGTGTTGTTGCTAATAGTCCCATCGTGAATACTTAGTGACAAATTATCAAAAAGCCGTCGCTAATAGTCTTGATTATTCGCGATGACTTAAATACAGCTATCGTAAATAATCAAGACTATTCGTGATGACTTATAAGAAAGTCATCGCGAATAGTAAATTATTCGTGACTCGCGAATAATGGACTATTCGCAACGGCTTTACGGAGAGTCGTCACTAATAATTTTTTTTATTTTTTACAATATTATACCATTACGGACGACTTAGACTATGGCCGTCGCAAATAAATTTTTTATTTTTTTATACATTGTCAAAAATTTAAAAATATCATAATATATAAATATTTTTTATTAGTCTTATTATTGCAATCAACTTTATAAACAGAAACTTCTTGGGAGGTCATCTATTCTCCTCCTACTCCTAGTTAAGGTTCTTTGCAAGAATCTAACCAATACACTTCAAGTACCTTGTTCATTCAAGATACAAATCCACTATATTCGAAGGCTTTTAACCCTCTTAAATAGTTGACGTCATTGGAGTCGAGTTTTAAACCAAAAGTACAAAACGAGTTATTGAGAACCTAGGATTTTGGGGCATTTTTCACATAAATCTATTTAAAATATATACTTGACTATATATTAGAATGAATAATTATAATAGTAATTTAAAAAAAGAATAATTATAATAGTTATATTAGTAAAGTTGGTTAGAATATTTTAATATATAATAGAATATATATTTTATGTATATATAAGTATATTTATATATAATTAAATATTAATATATAAATATATTTTAGTTGTACATATATCTGTATTATTATTGATATAAATACTATAGTTAAAGAATACATAAAATTTGATAAATTATTAATTTTAGTATATAAAATTTCTATTAAAGATAATATATATTTTAAATATGTTATTAAAATTTTAAGTCTTTAAAGATTAAATTTGCTTGAAAATAAACACTTTTATATATTAAGTTAACTTGTCATACTTACACTAATGTAGTTGACATCATCGGATATATCTCGGCTTGATAAAATTCTAAAATTGACTTTCCAGTCACAGCTTTATACAGTGGCAAAGCCAGAACAATTAATTTAGCCAACGGGTTATTAAGTATTTTTGTTAAGAATAAAAATTAAAAAAATATTTCAAACTAGTTTGAGTCAAACTTTTAGATATACCTCTAATTAATAATGTTATGGATGTGAATAATTTTGTAGAATTTGTGGCAAAATTAACAAGGTTTCACGAATACATACTAAACTATATATCATGGGACATCGTATATTTGATTCTCAAAGTATTTTGTGCAGAATAACTTTACATGTTAAGTAGAATTTTAAATTAAGAAACTACCTTTTTAAGTGATACAAATACTTAGGCACTTATTATAATAACAAATTATATATTTATTTAATTGAAGTACAAGCAGATCTTAAAAATATTTATCTTAAATGCAATTAGATCTTATAATATTTATCTTAACCTACAATTAGATCTTATAAAATATTTAAAATATATTTATTTAAAAACCATTTTATGACTATTTTTGTAAAAGCGTCATATAGATAAAGATCCCCCAATGTGACATTTTTATGGCAAGCATTATTCGGCTCCATCTAGACTTGTCCACTTGCATTTAAACATGAACTCAGCTCAAATTTAGTGGAGTATCTAAAACAACATTAATGATGCTTCTTTTATTGTATTACATTTATTAATTTATTTTATCTAATTAAAATGGCTTATTCCAAGTAGGGATAATGAGTAGTTATCGAAGTAAAACAAACCTTATTCTGGTACAAGCAATTAAGAATTATTTATGTCAAAAAAAGTAATCCAACTATCAAATCGACTCTCAATGAATTTGAGCCAAGTAGGAATTAACTGTTCAGCCTATAAAATATTTATTAATTTAAATTTTACATTTGTTTTTGACTCATTACAAAGAACTAACCAACAACTAGGTGTGCAATGTGCCTTCCCTGCCATAAATGTTTGCACAGAAAAGGAGGAGTAAACTTAACTTCAAAAATGTAGCATCTTGAAATAAATTAATTTATTTATCAATGTTTAGAATTAAATTTATAGCTTTAGATGATTGAAAATTTTTGAACAAGCTTATTTGTGAACGTTAAAGAGTTAAGCATGCGTATGCTTGAACTCGACTTGTTTATGAATTGAACATAAAAATTTATTCCAACTCGGATAAGGTTATTTAGTCAATTTTATATATCAAGTGAGTCAACCAACCTCGAACTATTTGTCAAGTGTACTGGTCCATTTACATCCTAAAAAATTTCAGACTTACATCTAAAGTTGTAAACTAAGTAGAATTGTGCTAAAAAGATACCAGTGGGAATAGATATATTCTAGAAAGTTGATATGAGTAATTACATTTCTTGTGAAGGTTCTTTTATGATTAGATTCTTTTAGGAAGACAAACATATAATCAAACTGTACATTCTTTCACTTGTGTTGATAACAAAATAATGGTCAGGCTTAAGAAAGGAGACAAGTAGATAAACGATAGGGAATCAGCAGGGCAATTTCCATGCAAGTGTAAAGCAACAAAGACCTAGAGCCTTTCTGTGGAACCCTTGCTGGGTTTCCTAGGACCTATCTCCTCCAACAATGCTTGTTCGTCGTCGCAGGTGGTACTCTTCTGGGATGGGGGAGGCTCCCTTTAGGGACTCCCTGCACCCCTCCTCTAGGTGCAATCCATCTCTTTCTCCTTTTTCCTTCGCCTTCTCTCCTTAGTCTACGTCTACCCTTTTTTCACCCTTCACTGTCGTCCTTCCTCTTTCTTGTTGTTTTTTCCAATTTTGTTGGCCCTTTCGCTCTGCCCAGTGCCAGAGCTGACCCTCCTTTCCATCCTTGCATTGCCCCCCCATCTATTTCCCATCTGTGCGTCGTCACCTTGCACCTCATTTGTCTGACTCCCCTACCCACCCTCCTCTTATGTTGGGCCTTGTGTCCTTTCCGTGGCCTCCTACTTGTTCAGTGCCCTTACAGTCACCTTCTCAACTGGAAACTATTATCTTCTTGATGATCCTCCCATCCCGTCTTTCCCCTTTCTCTCTGTGCCCCTTTGATCTTTTGTAGGTTAGGAAGTCATGGCCTCCCTTTCAATACCCCTTCTCTTGTAAACAACTTGGATCCTAAATGCTGGTCACATGCAGGATTACTCTTGTTACGTCCTTAATCTAATTCACTCATCTAGACTCACTTCGGATTCAAGTTACGCAACTACGGATCCAAATAACATATAAATCTGACATGAATGATGAGAGACAAATAACCAAACAATAAACATATAATTTGCCATCAAAATAATCTAAGAGAATTTTTAATGCTAATACCATGATTCTAGAAATGTATAACATCAATACTAGGATCTCAAAATATACCCAATATCCATATGAAATAAAATCACTCATCTCACTAAAGAAAAGGAAAATTAGATAGCTCTTTTTCTATCCCTACTATATTAATCTACTAAACAAATAAGTAAATTTATCTAGATAACAACGGAAGTCTTCTGATCTAAAGATTCTTGCCAATCAAGAGTCTAACTCCTCCTCCTCAGGAGACTCTGAAAATATTAATTAGATTTATGAGTACAACCAATCAGTAGAAAATGAGACCTACCAAATGTTAAATAATATAATAGTGATAACTAATTAAGTAGAATTCGTTATTTTATATATATCTCAAATAAGATATGATACAAAACATGGTCATATGTGAGTTTATCAAGTCACATGTGTGTTATAATGGCATAATCAAATTGAATAACATATAACTTACTTAGTATGATAGACAAATCGAATTTCACATATCACTTATCAAATCTACTAGCCGTATAACGAACATATTGTAGGCGCACAAAACGTCCCCCGCCGCTGCTGTGGGCTTCGGGCGAGGCCTTCTCCGGTCGTCTTAGCATTGCGGCGATTTAGAAGGGTTAAGAATTAGAATATGTGATCGCCAGGAGCATTACCTTACGGTCCCTGTACTCCGCAGGATGGTGAGAATGATCGCGTTCTGATGGAGCGGGGATAGTGGGTTCCTTTTCTCTGCCTCCGGCCGGCCGAAGGGGGAGAGCTCGGTAGTTTGCGCACAGAATGTGATAAGAACCCCTGAAAAGAAAAGACAAACAAAGAAAAGAAATAGCCCAATTAGAACTGCGGCATGTACGATCCGTTCATACGAACAAATAAACGAGCTAAAATTGAAAGGAGACGCACCGGATGGGTGTTTGGGGAGGGAAGGTGACCATATGTTATGGCCACCCACCTCCCTTTTTTTGTTTGAAACCTCTAGGGGTAAGGGGTGCTAAGTCATCCTAAGATGCATGCATGCAGATGGGGTGCTCGTGTGTAGTAATAGTGAAAAGTAAAAGTAATGTGGTAAACAGAAAAGAGTAAGAGGAGATGATGATGTTACGGAGTAGATAGAGAGCGGGAATGCAATGAAATGGAAAGGAGAAAAATAAAGAGAGAGTTAAGAGAACAAGCCCATTTGGAATGCAAAAGATCCCTCCGACTTGTCGACTGCCGAGGCTTTCTCCCGTTTGAAGTTCTTCTTGAAGCTCTCTGACTCCTTACCCGCTCAACTCCCCCTCTAACCTCAAAACCAACCCACTTGCCAATCCCCCCCCCCCCCTCTCGAGGGGACATGGGGGGTTTAAATAGGTGAAGAGAAAATAGGGGTCTAAATCCCTGTAAATCATCAAAGAGCCAATGGGAAGTGGTCAAGAGTCGGAGGTGGTGCGCGCAGCAGTCGCCGGAGTGAGGAATGATCGGAGTAGTGGAGGTGAGGGTGGCCAGGTAGCTAGCCTTCTACGAAGAGGTGGAAGGTGACCCGATTGGCCTTTGAAGGGTGGTGGAAGGCGGTCTGGTTGGCCTTCGAAGGGTGGTGGAAGGTAAGGGGTGGCCTTCGAAGGGCGGTGGAAGGCAAGGGGTGGCCTTCGAAGGACGGTGGAAGGCGGACAGGTTGACCTTCGAAAGATGGTGGAAGGCGGACAGGTTGGCCTTCGAAGGATGGTGGAAGGCGGGTCGGTTGGCCTTCCACAAAAAGGTAATGAAAAGTAAAAAGGGTGGCCAAAAGGTAGAAGACAAGGTAGTTGGCCTTCCAAGGGTGGTGGAAGGCAGCCTGGTTGGCCTTCGAAGGATGGTGGAAGGCGGGCCTGTTGGCCTTCCACAAAAAGATGGCTAAAGTCAAGATTTGTTAATGGGCCTAGTTATTAGTGGGCTGAAGGATGAGACGGCTAAGATGAGGGGTTTGGTGGTGATGGGCTAATGATGGATGGGGTTCATGACCAAAAGGGGGGGGTCCAAAATCGGTGTCTACAAATGCCCCTCCGGGACACCTGTTTTGCAATGGAGTGGAACGGAATGATAAATAGGTATTCCGGAAATCGAAATTGATTTTGGACAGTCCAGAGAAGAGATGAGCTATATCCAAAGATGGTATGAGAGTGTGGCAAATGCATGAAAGCTGGCTATTCGAGTTGCAAGAGTGGTTAAGAAGGGGAACAATGTTCAAACTGGAGAATCACAATCCATGGGACCCTCGGGTGCTGGAACCGCGAGGCCTTGGCGTACCAGGATGCAACGATCTGGCCCAAAGGGATCTCAAGCATGAAAGATGGAGGAGTGTGACTTGAAAAGCTCTCGACACAACAGGCGCGCGGTGGCCTGGCGCATCATGTGATGGCCAAGTGAGAGAATCTCAAGCACACGAATTGAAAAAGGATGGGGTCTTGCAATTCAAAGGGTTAACAGACGAACAATTGCTAGACTCACAGATCAACAATGGGTCAAGCAGAGTGATAAATTATGGTCATTGCCCCTAGGGCGAGGATGGATGCTTATGCAAATGCATGCTGGTTTAAAATTGAAAAACAAATTCCTAATGCAAATAGGAGGGATTTATTGGCCAATCGAATAACTTGGAGAATATAGACTCCTCATTGTTTTGTTTAAAGAGGAACTCAGAGTCTATACGCCCAAAGTTATTAGCCTCCTGTATCTTCAATCCTGCTTGCTTCAGATTCTCTGCAGCTGCAAGAACGCACATCAGCAAATGTAAATAATCAATGATCCACAATATCTTAATGACAAGCTGCAAGGAAACGAGGGACAAAGGTCCATGTCGAGTCGAAGCCAGCACGGAAGATATGACCATTCTCAAAGTAGAATGCCAATCCGGCAGCTTTGGCTTCGACTCGACAGCAAAAGTATCCACCTTTTGGACATAGAATCATTTTCCTGTATGCACAATAATGAGTGGAAAATAATTAGTAGTATCTATTTTCGGCCCCTTGTCCAAAAAAAGAGAAACTACCTTTTCCCTAGCTTTCACATAGGGTCAAGGAGCCGTGTCCTACTAACCAGACAAAAGGAAGAGTATTAAAACTGATGTGACAAGTAAATATGCAAATGCTGGTGGATATTAACAAGTGAGGTGTGTGATGAACGAAAACATGTTTTTGATTCCGACCACCTGGTGACTGCCCAAACTTAGCTTGATTGAATGATGAAAGGGAAATGTACACTCAACTTCCCAGGTATCCTAAGCACACATCTAGATTGATTTGGGCCTCTAGACTCCTCAAGCTAACCTTAACCGGCTAAGACTCATACTGATGACAATACCGTCATGCCATGCTTAGGCTCCCAGCTGCTCCCGACCACCAAGTTTGCCCAAAAAGTTTTTGAGGTAAATGATCTGCCTGACCCGGGTCTTTTTCCTCACAATCTAGAAGGTATAAGATGGAACACCTTGAAACCCTAACAGTCAACCGCGCGACACTGACCCGGAATCAGACGCCGTCGCACCTATTGGTGACGTGCATGCATTGACCTAAACCCAAAGTTTTCAGAGTGCTCATTGAGATTATGGTTAAGGAATTGATTCATCAGAAACACTGACATTACCCTTTACCCATTTTGGACTCCTGTGATCATATAAGCATGTGACGATTTTTGAAAAACGAACCATTTTAAAATGATATTCGGTCTTTAGATAGCTATCTCGTGTTAAACCTTGGAGGAGAAAAAGTGAAGAAATTTTGGAGACAAACCTCACAGGAGGATCGACAAAACCGTTAAAAGGGCGAGCTATGACAAAACAGACCCCTTTTGGACCTCCTAGATGCCCCTATTTTGACTTTTCAGGCCTTTGGTAGATTTCATGGCCAGGCACGGTCACGAACAGGCTTTTTTGTATGATTGCTTGAACCCCTTTTCTTTTTTGTATTTCTTTTCCACTCTTGACATTTTTCGGGATTATTTGATATTCCGCCTGCGGGGACACTGCCCTCTTCACGTGCTCTGGTCCTTTACATTTCATATTTGGGCCTATTTGAGGGGTTATATCTATCGGGTTGTTGAGGAACCGCAGTTTGCTGAGCTCGACCGTTTAAGGGCGTCGACTGTCCTGATCGGTCGAGAGACGAAGAACAAAGGTTGCGGTTGACAGTGTACTAAAGACTTCGAACTCATTTTAAGAAGGTTCTCTTTAAAAAAAACGTGTAGGTGTGTGCATCTCATGATGAACATTGGGATCCGTATGAAAGTAAAGTAGACACGTCCAAGGTTCTGGTGGATCAAAGTCTTAACCAAACCTTAATGTTAACCCAAACTATCATGCAACTAGACCTAGACAGGGGGTTACGTAGCAGTCACCAGACAGTTGGATTTTGTGTTCTTTTCTAATTTTTTGTGATTTTCATTGAAGTATGTACATATTTACAAATATTTTTGAGGCTTTTTGGATATTTGATTTTTTTGAGATTTTGAAAATTTTTTATATTTTTTTGCATTTAAAGGGTAGAATTTTTTAGATAGACTCCTATCCAAAGAAAAACATTTTCAAAGAACTAGAAACGAAAGAACTTACTTACCTCTACAACTCTTAGATAAAGAGGAAGTTATCCAATCCCTAAGCGATTATGCACAAGACTCTGAGAGTGAGTCAGACATATTGCAAAGGTGGGTCCTTGAGACAGAGACCCAATGATGGCAGAATTGCCCCAGTATGTTGGTTCCTCATTGGTGGTTTTATACCATCCGATATGGGAGTGGGACTTTTTCTCTTTTTGGGGGTCGTAGTCTCCAAGCATAAAACACTCAGAGGAATGTGCTACGACCGGTGATAGAAGCCTGAGAAGGGAAGGTGTGTGGAAGGGAATGAGAGCGGTGGGTACCGGTTCATCCCTCACTAAAGAGGCTCTTTCTCGTAGCGCGGTTGGTTCATAGAATAACAGTTGTGTACTGAAATCTTCTTCATCCTCTCTTTGAACTTCATTGATTGTTTCTTTCAACCCATCCTCAAGATAGTGTATCTTGAGTACCTCTTGAGTTTCCTTCACAAAGTGATCCAAGAGAGTCCATTTTCTTGATTCTTCAGTTGGTTTGGTTAGTAGGTAACCCAATCTGAATCCCCCAATAGTCGGATTTTCAAAGATAGGCTCTCGAATTCCTTACTCTTCCTTGTCTAACCCAGATCCCGAACTATACCCCATTTTGTCCATAAGCTGCCAACCTATACTAGGCCGGGGCTTGGCCTGAGAGTCAACAGATGAAAGGATGGGCTCTTTCCCTTTTCCAGAAGTGATCATGGATGGAATTTGTTCAGTCGAGAGTGAATTCAAAGACTCAACATAGGGGGTACTCTTCATTTTGACAATCTTCCCATTGTATGGGAATTTATAGCATTGATGGTTAGTGGAAGGCACTCCCAGGGTCTGGTCCATCCAAGGCCTTCCCAGAATGGCGTTGTATATGGGTTCGACATCAAGGATGTAGAATTCAAAGATCATGGCCACTGGGCCAATTTCTAGTTTCCTATTAGCTGGTCTTTGAGAATTGTCATAGGTTGAGACCATCATGGAAGTAGACTCAATCTTTTCTGGATCAATCCCTATTTTCTTGAGGGTCTTGAGTGGACAAACATTGAATGATGTGCCGGTATCCAACAGGATGGAGTCCAATGAGTGACCCTTGAGTGTTGCAGTTAAGCATGAGGGAAGGGATTGGCATTCACGGGGAGCTAGATCCTTATCTGTGAAGGATATCGTAGGTGTTGGGGTGACTGAGAGAATGGCATTTGTGACCCCCCTGATAGGAAGATCTTCATTGACTGTAATTCGCTGGAGGAATTTGAACAATGTCTCCCTGTGTGTAGGAGATCTCCTAATCAACTCTAGGACCGAAATCTTGGCGGGAGTTTTCCCTAGATGTTGTTGGATGTCATACTTGGATTGAGTAATCCTTTTAGACAGATTTGAATTCTCTTGGGAGTCCAAGGGTTGACTTGTTAGAGGAATGATGCGATTTCTCAATGTAACACCAATCGGACTGGGGTCTACTGCTTAATCTGACTTTAGTGGTTGAACTGGTGGTGAATTTGTTAGGTAGAATTGGGTTACTGGACCTGGCTTTGGCGTTGGACATAAGATGGATAAAGGAGGTTCTCTGATTGAAATTGAGGGAACTTGGACCAGAGTGATTGGGTTGATGACTGTTGGTTGTTCCCTAGGTCGTATCAAGACCAAAGGTTTGTCTTGGATAATAGGGGAGACTCCTTGCAACGGCTTTCTAGGTTTGGTCATCCTAGCGGGGCACTCACGCCATATCCCAACCTCTTCATACTCCCAGTACTGTCCTCTGCGATCGACATTTGGTTCCAGATTTTTGACAAGGGTGCTCACCCTTTCTAGAGAGCTAGATGGATCTTGAGCTACCTGATGAGAGGGCGGAGGGTCTTTGACTTTCAAGGTTTCAATAGCCTCTTTCATGTGCCCCCAATTGATCTTGCCTTCCTCATTCAAATCATATACCCAATCCTTGAAAGTGAAGCAGTTATGAATTGTATGCCCCGACACTCTATGATACGGACAATATCTGGACATATCAACATTGTAGGGGATGATCTCATGCTGGGGTGGAAGCTGGATAGCATTGCAAGATAATAAGACATGGAAAATGTCTAATAGAGATTCCGGCAAAGGCGGATATGAGGCACGTTTGGGCATAGGCCGACTGTAGCTAGTTGAAGGGGGAATTGCTGAGTGTGGTTTCTGATTGGATTGGTTGTCTGATCTGGACATAGGATTGGGTGACCTAAAAGGCTGTCCCAAGGCACTCACCTGTTCATTGATTGT
The DNA here is from genome assembly GCA_030544215.1 of Zantedeschia hybrid cultivar. Classification (NCBI taxonomy): domain Eukaryota; kingdom Viridiplantae; phylum Streptophyta; class Magnoliopsida; order Alismatales; family Araceae; genus Zantedeschia; species Zantedeschia hybrid cultivar. Next base: position 17,277,088 of record JARZZO010000016.1, read on the forward strand.
CACTCCTTCTATTGGTGGAGTTTGTGTGGTCTTCTTATTTTTGTTCTGATTTTCAAAGAAGGATGGCAAAGTGGAACTCCAAATCTGAGATTGAACTACCCGAGCTCGATTATAAAGTTGTGCGAATGTGTGAAATTCGCTTAGCATGAGAATAGCTCGAAGCTGCGGGGTAGCGTTATTGACCAACATGGCGATAGCTTGAGATTCGGGGATTGCCACTTCCGCCCTAAAGGCCATTGCCCTCCACCTGTTGGCAAAATACGTGAACTCCTCTTCAGGCTTCATCTTCTCCATCACAAGATCAAACAAGGTGGGAGGCATGGTTGTCATATGACTAAACTGAGTGATGAATTTTTTGGAGACCATATTAAAATTGATTAGGTTTGTGGCAGGCAAGGAAGAAAACCATCTTAAGGCCTCACCTTCTAAGGATTTATGGAACAGATGGACAAGAAGGACTATGTCGTAAAGCCATTGATGGGAATCCATGAGGAAACCTGACAAGTGGTAATGAGGGTCAGAGGTGCCATCATATTTTCTGTACTTGGGGGCTTTGAATCCTGGTGGAAAGTAGGCCGGAGGGAGCTTGCAATAGCTCAAGAGAGAGTGCGGTTGTTTCAGGGTAAGTTTCTCGGCCATGAGCTACGCACATAGGTTTCAACCTCACTTTTGTAGATGAATTCCTCCTGCTTGAGAGAAGGTGTAGTTTGAGAGACTGGAATCGGCATGACGGGTGAAGCAACTGGAGTAGGAGTTGGCTGGTTGATGCGAGTCTGAGCTCTATTGGAAGATCCTTGGAAGTGAGTTTTCCGAGGAGTGGCATCTTGAGTTTTGCCACAAGAGGCCAACTGGATGAGTTGATCAGGGGTGTACCGTGATTACACGGCAATAAGTTTCGGGTCCTCACTCGGGTTTTGGAAGGTTCTGTTGGAGATTATAGGGTCACTTTCTGAAGAAGAAGATTCATCCGAGCATCTTCTCCTAAGTTCCTCTCTAGATGTTTGGAACATGCCCACAAATGTTTGTTGTGGATCCTCTTCAATCTCGAACAGAGGGTTGTGTGTGACATTGTTACCAAACTCATCCATGTCATCATACACAGTGTTAACATACATTCGGTTCATTATTAAACACAAATCCTAAGAGATTTTATATTTCACTTGAAAGATTAACTATGCATTATGAGTGTTGGTTTCTAACAAATCAAGTTCAAACCCTTAACGACCCTGTACTTTTCTTTCAAAACCTGTTCCACCAAAGTTTAGTTAGGTGTCTTTGATTTTGAAATAATTCTCTCAGTGACGCCTACGGGTGGACGATTTTGAATGGGAAGGCTTAATTCCTCATACGAACCCTGGATCCTATTAGGTGGTTTAGATACAACCCGCTCGGCGGCCAAGTAGGAATCCCTGGCTCGCGGAGACTCACGGAGGTTCCCAACATAATAAGACTAGTCACACCCGAGTAGGAATCCTCAGGTGGAGAGTCGAACACTGTGGGAGAGGTAACTAGAAGTGTAATGCCGGCTCTTTCTTAAGAACCCCCGCAGTAATCCCCGGAATTAACCCACAGTTCAACAGACAAGAGAAGACAAGAGAACAGTAAACAAAAAAAACTGGAACACGCAAAAATTTAATCAACAAGTGAAAATTGGACAGCTAGAAGGCCAGCTGCCTAAGGGCTTGGACGGCCAAACCTGTGGCCGTCCTGGAGCCTGGACGGCCAGCTACTTGGCCGTCCTAGAGCCTGGACGGCCAGGCAGTTGGCCGTCCTGGAGTCTGGACGGCCAGGTACTTGGCCGTCCTGGGGTCTGGACGGCCAGGTACTTGGCCGTCTTGGACTCTGGACGGCCAGGTACTTGGCCGTCTGGGAGTCTAGGCGGCCAAGTGCTTGACCGTTCGGGACTCTGGGCGGCCAAGTGCTTGGCCGTCCGTGGGAGGAGCTCTTACCTTTTTAAAACTATCTTACATGCGCGGCGAGCAAGAGAGCGTCCCACCGTGATCGCCAGAGGGCTGTAGGCGCCCGAAACGTCCCCCGCCACTACTGTGGGCTTCGGGCGAGGGCTTCTCCGGTCGTCTTAGCACTGCGGCGATTTGGAAGGGTTAAGAATTAGAATATGTGATCGCCAGGAGCATTACCTTACGGTCCCTGTGCTCTGCAGGATGGTGAGAATGATCGCGTTCTGATGGAGCGGGGATAGTGGGTTCCTTTTTTCTGCCTCCGGCCGACTGAAGGGGGAGAGCTCGGTAGTCTGCGCACAGAATGTGGTAAGAGCCCCTGAAAAGAAAAGACAAACAAAGAAAAGAAATAGCCCAATTAGAACTGCGCCATATAGGATCCGTTCATGCAAACAAATAAACGAGCTAAAATTGAAAGGGGACGCACCGGATAGGTGTTTGGGGAGGGAAGGTGACCATATGTTATGGCCACCCACCTCCCGTTTTTTGTTTGAAACCTCTGGGGGTAAGGGGTGCTAAGTCATCCTAAGATGCATGCATGCAGATGGGGTGCTCGTGTGTGGTAATAGTGAAAAGTAAAAGTAATGTGATAAAAAGAAAAGAGTAAGAGGAGATGATGATGTTACGGAGTAGATAGAGAGCGGGAATGCAATGAAATGGAAAAGAGAAAAATAAGGAGAGAGTTAAAAGAACAAGTCCATTTGGAATGCGAAAGATCCCTCCGGCTTGTCGACTGCCGAGGCTTTCTCCCGCTTGAAGTTCTTCCTGAAGCTCTCTGACTCCTTGCCCGCTCAACTCCCCCTCTAACCTCAAAACCAACCCACTTGCCAACCCCCCCCCCCCCCCCCCCCCCCTCCTCTCGAGGGGACATGGGGGGTTTAAATAGGTGAAGAGAAAATAGGGGTCTAAATCCCCGTAAATCATCAAAGAGCCAATGGGAAGTGGTCAAGAGTCGGAGGTAGTGCACGCGGCAGTCGCCGGAGTGGGGAATGATCGGAGTAGTGGAGGTGAGGGTGGCGAGTAGAGGAGATCGTGGGAAGACGAGGTCAAGATGGGAGTTAGGGGAGTGGGCGGCCAACCATATTGCCTTCCAATCCCGTGGAAGGCCAGGTAGTTGGCCTTCCACGAAGAGGTGGAAGGCGGCCCGGTTGGCCTTCGAAGGGTGGTGGAAGGCAAGGAGTGGCTTTCAAAGGACGGTGGAAGGCAAAGGGTGGCCTTCGAAAGGCGGTGGAAGGCGGACAGGTTGGCCTTCGAAGGATGGTGGAAGGCGGGCCGGTTGGCCTTCCACGAAAAGGTGGTGAAAAGTGAAAAGGGTGGCCAAAAGGTAGAAGGCAAGGTAATTGGCCTTCCAAGGGTGGTGGAAGGCGGCCTGGTTGTCCTTCGAAGGATGGTGGAAGGCGGGCCAGTTGGCCTTCCACGAAAAGGTGGCTAAAGTCAAGATTTGTTAATGGGCCTAGTTATTAGTGGGCTGAAGGATGAGACGGCTAAGATGAGGGGTTTGGTGGTGATAATGATAGATGGGGTTCATGACCAAAAGGGGGAGATCCAAAATCGGTGTCTACACATATCACATATCAAACTGAACATATTTCATATTAAACTGAGCTTCTAAATGACATGGCATAGTAGTTTAACAAATCTGATCAAATTATGGCATATGAGGCAAATATAGATCTTAAGCATAAAACAAATTCAAAGAACAAAGTACATATAGAATTCCAATGAATAAACTGAATTCAAATGAGATATAATAGAGTATGAGTTTTAGATTATGTGCCAATCAAATCATATCAAATGCATCATATCAAATTGTTAACGGACATGTACCCAAACTATAATATAAGGAGTCCTACATGTATACTAAAATATCTAAGCAATGATGAAGAGGTCTTAGTTACTGCACAAAATCAGATAGTCTAAGTCCCATCTAACTCCAAATCGTCAAGACGTTATGTATTGTCATCCCTTGATTAGCCGACTAGAAATCAAGATTTCAACCGTTGCCCTTGGGTTCAAATGCCCTATCCAATATGGATGCTTACACTAGAATCATATCCTAAATTTTCTTAAAATGGCAATGTCCAAATATGATTATACAAATATGGCACAAAGGCATAACAGTGAGTATAAGATGAGCTTATATTTGAAAATTCAATTATCAAAATACTACATATGCATAGAAGTTAAAATACATGTTTTTTTATACTAAATAATCACTTAAAAAGTCAACATAGTCATATACATAAAAAAAAAATCTGAACAAAATTGATGCTAACAGACTTCTGGAAAGAAGGATATGTCACATGAATATTCTCAAAATTTTTAGAATAATACATGTATTTTTCGACTATTAAAATTAATTTTTAGAACTAAAAAATTAATAAATAAGGCTTAAAATTTCAAGTCAATTGGCCAAAGAACAAAGGAGTTATTACCAATTTAAGTTCAACTTAGAAATTGTTCACAGATTCTGAAAATCGTAGATATAGGTCCTAAAAACTGAAGATATAAGTCTTGAATTTCTAGAATATAGAATTTGACAAATTTGATCAAAAATTCATAGATCAAAGAGGAATATAAAGTCATAGACTAGTAGATTATGGTTCTAGAAATCATGTTCGACAACTTTTGAAAATTAAAATATTATTTTTTTATATAATACAAAATAAACATTCAATAGGTTTTCATATCTTACTTTTTAGAATGTGAAGAACACTCCACTTTAGTATCTTTCAATTACATTATAACATTCTAATATCGATTTTCTTGTGATCTAACATTTCTCCCACAACCTTTAAACTTCAAAGAATAACAATTCATCTATTAGAATAAATCTCTAAAGAGAACTAAATCAAAACAATTTTTCTCATGAATAATACCATGTTCATACTTCTTAACTTGGGTTGTGTGTAAGAGGCCTTATATATGATCCCAAGACCCCATATATACTCTTTTGACTTCTTAATACTATCTAAATTAAGTTTCTAAAGTTGTCAAATCGAACTCAAATCATAACTTACTTAACCAACAAGTTAAAATGTTCCGATCAAATTAGGAATCTAAAGTTTCGCGCAGCATGAGTTTTCTCTCTTAAATCCCTTCAACCTATTAGAAGTCTAAATTATCTTTTGGACTTTTTGACAAAGTTGTAGTATTTTATATCATCTTTCTAACCATATATGGAATGTCATGTTTGGACTTTTATGCGCGAAGTTATTGCGTTCTCAAAATAGCACATTCTCACAATTTTTCAGTCCCAAAAATTTGACTAAATGTCGAAACCAACTAATTTCCTAATTGGTACACCAATAGACTTAATTGGCCTAGTTTGACTTCATTGTTGACTTATCTATTCTACATGAATTAGTATATCATTAATTATTTATTAATTAGGTTTAATTTTTATTAATTAATTAAATAATATAAATAAATTTAATTAAGTCTTAACATATTCTAATTAAGTCTAATTGATGAGGCAGAATCCGATTCGGCCCATTAAAACAAACCCAAACCCAGTTCAGCCCAGCAGCAGCACTACAAGGCCCTCAGGGAGCCTTCGGCCCATCAGCGGCCCAACAGCCCTTGGCCCGTAAGCGGCACCGTTGCTCCCGGCCCAACAAGCTTCGGCCCGTCAGCGGCCCATCAGCCTACGGCCCGGGAGCAGCCCGGCAGCCCCAGGCCCAGCAGGCTTCGGCCCATCAGCGGCCCAACCCCCTTCGGCCCGATAGCCGAGTCCGGCCCACTCTGGTGGAGGACTAGGCACTATGGCAGTTTACCAGTAAGCCCGGACATAGTCCTATATCGGCTGTCACCGTTAACCATCCTCTATCCTCTGCTATAAATACACCGCTATTTATTGCCAAAGGTATGCACTCTGATGCCTCCGAGACCCTCAAGGACTATAGTCCAAAAAGCATTAAAGCTACTCTTTGCCTTCTGAATCGAATCTTCTTCAGAAGCTAACTTGACCGTCGGAGGGGGTTCCCGAGGGCCGAACCCCGGGACTCCTGCTGACCGGTTTTCTTCTTCTTTCCCTCCTGCAGGGGCTCGGTTCGAATCGTCGCCGACCTCCCCGAGTCGGTATCGGCCGACCTCGGACTTCTCCCACCGGTCTCGACGCCGTGCGCCGGCTGCGTCCCCGACCGAAGGAGCCTCGGCCACGCCTTCCGAAGACAAGCCGACATCTGACCGAGCCACCTTCGGCCTCGGACCTTCGGCTTCGTCTCTGCCTCCATCGCCTTCCGGATCCCCGTTGGGCCTCTTGCACCGATCCGACCCAGCTCCGGATCCATAACTTCGGATTCCAGCCTCGGAATCCGGTCGTGATAGCTTCGGCTACATTACGTGGCGCCGTCTGTGGGAAACAAACAAACAAGTCATGTCTCAACAACCTGTCACCCGACGATCCGGACAGAGCGAAGCAGAAACACGGGAAGCCTCATCACCGCCATTGCCCTCCGAAGGCGCCCAGTCTGCTCCTCCGCGCACGACTCTGCTATTCGTACAGGAATCTCCCGCCACCGGAGACGACCAGATAGGAGTGCTCTAGCAACAGATGGCGACACTGGCTGCCACCGTTACTTCTCTGGCGCTCTTGCCAGACGTGGTATTTGCCATGGCCCAATGCATAGGGGTACTGAGCCAGCTCCCCCACCAAGCACCACTTCCTCTCTTCTGCCCTGTTCAAGATGAGAGGTTTCGGCCAACATCTTTGCAAGTCTTTCCCGACGAGGCCGTTACAATGAGCAGCGAGCCCCCGGCGTCACCTGTCCTTCCAGCGGTTCGTCTTCTGCCAGAAGATCCAGAACCCTCCCGAGGGCGATATCGCAGGGTAGAGCGGGATCGAAACAAGCGGCGGGATCCGCAACCGCGATACCGACCGTTACCTGCTCCCCCTTCCAAAATACTTATGGAAGTAGGGGGTATGCTCCGACGGCCACAACGCCTCAAAACTGATCCTCGCCGAAGAGACCCCGGCAAATACTGTGAGTATCACCAGGAGATCGGCCACACAACGGACGAATGCCGGCACCTTCGGGAAGAAATAGATCGCCTCCTCAGAGAGGGCCGACTGCCACCATATCAATGAGAACGGCCTCAACAGAGGTATAACCGGAAGCTCTTGCAACAGCAAGGCAGCGTCCATCCTCGTGATAAGGGGAGTGATCAGACGAGGGACCTATCGGTTGAGAACCCTTTTTGGCCAACCTCCCTCGCACCTGGAATATAGAGCGCCTTCGGCGTTATTTTATGTAAATCACTTTTTTTCGGACTTCGGCCGGAAGGTGTGAATAAAAGTCTTTCAGAAAACCTGATGATATTCAAGTCCGCGGCAACCCGATCCGAGAGTGGCTCCGGCCATGAGTACCGATCGGGAAGCGGCATGGCTTTTCTAAGTCCGCGGGTCCTTCGATCCGACGAATGGTTTCGGCCATGTATTTCCGGATCAGGACGCGGCATGGTTCTTCTAAGTCCGCGGGTCCTTCGATCCGACGAATGGTTTCGGCCATGTACTTCCGGAGACGCGGCATGGTTTTTCTAAGTCCGCGGGTCCTTCGATCCGACGAATCGTTTCAGCCATGTATTTCCGGATCAGGACGCGGCATGGCTTTTCTAAGTCCGCGGGTCCTTCGATCCAACGAATGGTTTCGGTCATGTATTTCCGGATCAGGACGCGGCATGGTTCTTCTAAGTCCGCAGGTACCTCGGTCCGCCGAATGGCTTCGGCCATGTAATCCGGATCGGGAAGCGGCATGGTATTCTGTCCGTATAAACCGTACCGGGAGTGGCTTCGGCCATGCGAACCGTATCGGAAGCGGCGTGGATTTCTAAGTCTGTATGAGACCAAGCCGGGAGTGGCTTCGGCCACGCAAATCGCGTCAGGAGCGGCAGGATGTCCCTTCGGATCATATGAACCACGTTAGTGAAGGCCCCAGCCGTATATACTATCTGTGGCGATATTTTGTTAACTTTCTATCCGAACCTACAATGGGTCTCGGTCTTGCGAGCTATAGCGGGCAGACGACAGGATCTCGGATTTCTGAAAAACCAGATTCGGACGATCATACACAAAACATCAAGGTAAAGCCAGAAACACTTCCTGTATTCACAAAAAGGGGAAGTACAAAACCGGCCATCCACCTGGCCGTAGGCTTACAAAAGAAGAAAACAAAAACCGGGGCAAGCCCCCATATCAGTTCTCGGCAACCCCCTCCACTTCAACTGGGTTTCGGCCAGGAGAGGGAGAGGGGGAATCGACGATCTGCACGTCCTCAGGCGGGGCGGCTTCGACAGGGGCCTCCTCGACCGGGGCGACCTCGTCACCTTCCGCCGAGGCCCGGGTCCTCTCGGCCGTAAGCCCCTTCCACCAGGACAGGAGCTCCGCGCCTTCCTCGTCCGTCGGTAGCATGATCCCGGTCAGGTCCACGTTCGGACAGACCTTCTGGGCGGCAGCCAGCCCGATGTCGAAGACCGAGGAGGCCGCTAGAAGCTGGGCCTGGATTATCTCCTCGGCATAGTCCGGGCCGGCCTTATAATCGGCCACGGCTGAATCCACCGCCTCTTCCAGCTCCTGCGTCAAGGCCGACATCTCCTCGACATGACGGCGATTCTCCGAAGCCCGCCGGGCATCCTTGTCCTGAATCTGGGCCTTAAGGGCCCGGTTCTCAGCCTGGGCCGCGGCAAGCTCCCGCTCGGCCCTCATCTTGGCCTCGGCAGAAGCGCGGGCCTCTGCAGCCCTCTCCCCTAGCTGTGCCCGCATCCGGGCGTTCGTGGCTACAAGCCCGTCAACCATGGGCTCGATATTAGGCGCCGCCGAAGGGCCCTCACCCGAACCTGCCGAGGCTGACGCCCTCTCGGCTTCCAGAAGCTTGTTCCGAAGCAGCTCCTGATGGTGAATCAGAACGCTGCCCGTAACCGCAGCCTGCAGACCGAAAGCAGGCAAGGATCAGCAAAAATTGAAGTAAGCTAAGGAAAGCTAGATTGAAGTACGCCCAGAAGCTTCTTACCTGGACCGCCAATCGGGCGCTGATTGCGGCCAGATCGGTGACCGAGTGATCCTTCAGCTCCACGAAGGCCGAAGGGAGAGTGAGGCTACGGAGCAGACGGAGGCACGTCTGTGAATCCTCCATGCTCTCATCTTTGTAGATCCCCGGCTCGGGGACCCACAATTCGCGCTCCTGCGCGCGAGGCGCCTGCGACCCAGCGCCTTCATACTCTGCCCCCGCCATCGCGGCCGGAGGGGAATCGCCCCTTGGCGCCTCGGGGGACGCCAGCCTTGCGGCCCTTCGGGCCCCGGCGGTTCTCCTAACCAACGGGGCGGGCTCTGCCTCTTCGGGCTCCTCCGCCCGGGGCCGCTTCGACAATCGGCCGCCCCTTCGGGCGGCAGACTTGGTCTTTCGCTCCCTCTCGAGAGCGGCGGCGGCGGCACGGCCCTCGGAGGAGGCCGCAGTCATTGGAGCCCCGGCCCGGGCCCTCGGAGCCACTGTGCCTCGTCCAGACCCGCCTGCCGCCTGCGGGGGTGGAGGCTGACCTCGGCCGCGTTGTTGGGCAATCCGGTTCAGGAGGCCCTCGATCCCAGACATCGCTGCGAACAAGAGAAGAAGTGTTAGAAACGAATAACACAACAGCTGCAAACTCAAAACCGACTTATCCTCGGCCGAAGCTTCAGCAACCTCGTCAGCCGGAGGAGCTTCGGCCGGAGAAGCGGCCTCAACGCTTCCTTCGCTGTCCTGCAGAGCCTCCCCGGGAGGGAGGTAGGAGAAGGCCCGCTCCGGATCGAACCGAGGATCCGGCCATAACCCGGCATCCACAAATAACTCCGCCTTGCTAAGGAGCTCCCAGATGTTGTACGGAGCCATGGCCTCGATGTGGCCCACTAGGGTGCTCTGGGTGGAAGTCAGAGCGGGAGGATCGGAAAGGCCCGCGGCCAGCAGTGCCCATTCGGTAGAAAAGGGCCACACGCTCTTCTCGTTCTCTGGCAAAGAAATGAGGATAAATTTCCTCTTCCAGCCATGGATGGACGAGGGCTTCCCGGAAAAGATGCTTCGGCCGATACGAGGGACGAAGCAGTACCACTCGGATCTCCCCTGCCTTTGGATTTTGAAAAGGTAGCGGAAGACATTGATGGAAGGGACAGTCTGTATACGGGCAAGCACAGCTAAAAAGTCGTAAACTGTGCGCCAAGAATTGGGAAAGAATTGGGACGGGGCCAGCCCGTAGAAACAAAGGAGGTTAATGACGAAGGTAGGGAGAGGAAGACGAAAGCCCGCCTGGAAGCTCTCTTCGTAGATAGAAAAGGTACCCGGGCGGGGAGTATTGGCCCTAGTGTTGGAACTAGGCCGATAGGGGATCATCCATGAAGGAAGCTGAAAGTAGGAAGCGATGTAGCTAACCGCTTCATCCGAGAGGGCGCAGGCTGCCTCCGAAGCAGTCTCGGGACGACGACGTCCCGAGGTGGAAGCCTGGCCCGGGGTTTGAACCTCCTCGGACCCCTCGGCCTCGGAGGCCTCGGCCCCGAAGACCTCGGGCTCTCCGGACATCGCAGAGGCGAGGGAGTCCAAAGCAAGGGGAGATGACACAGAAGACTTGGGGGAATGAGACGGAGTATACTCCTCGTCCGAAGGGGTAATCTCGCTCGAAGAAGAGCTGCGGACCATAAGGTCGCGAAGATGGAGAAAGGAGATCGAGGCTTACTCTCAAAACGGAGAAGATCTCCCCTGGATCAAGCACAGCCTCTCAAGCCACCCAACTCCACCAGCAAGCGCTCCGAGAGATGGAGATCTTCCCGCAATGGCCAGCAGGCTCGGACGACGCCTTCAGGGAGCTAGCCTTTCGCCGGAGAGGAGAAAGAACTCGGGGGATCGCAGAGCAATGCAGGCACAGGAGCAAGAAGACGAACAGTGCTCTGCGAGGGGCTCCTATTTATAGGCTCCGTTTGAAACCCCGCCCGCCGAGGCCGACGACCGAGATCGTCCCCGTCGTCTTGTCGCTTCTCTCTGATGCCTGCCACGTGTACCGTCCTTCGGCAATGATAACGGACGGACTCCGGGACTTGAACCAGAACGATCAACGGCCGAAAACTCTCCGACCCTTCGGCTGGCTACTCGGATGACCGCCACGTGTGCCGATCCGCGTGCCGGAGAAGGGAGCGGCGGCAATCCGAGCAGGACCTCGGGCAGAGGGCCGAGGTGATCCGCGACCCACGAGCGGTCAGGATCTTTTTGTGTTTTCTGTGGAGCAGCCGGATGCGTGACGCGTGTCCCGTGCTTCTTCGCGAAGCGACGCCCGTCCCGTCCATTTAATGAAGTCTAACGCGAGTCAGAGGGCTCGGCCCTTCGCTCTCAGAGGCAAAGGCCTTCGTCGCCATCCTGAATGAAGACGAAGCAGCTACTTAACCTTCGGCCGACCGAGGGCACCCTCTTTTCAAGAAGAACAGAAAGCTTCGGGTAAAGCACCTGTTACGCTATTCCCCAACCAGCTTCGGGCTATACTCTCGCCATCTCAGAACTGAGGAAGACAAGAGTGGGGGGCTATGTGATGAGGCAGAATCCGATTCGGCCCATTAAAACAAGCCCAAACCCAGTTCAGCCCAGCAGCAGCACTACAAGGCCCTCATGGAGCCTTCGGCCCATCAGCGACCCAACAGCCCTCGGCCCGTAAGCGGCACCGTTGCTCCCGGCCCAACAAGCTTCGGCCCGTCAGCGGCCCATCAGCCTACGGCCCGGGAGCAGCCCGGCAGCCCCAGGCCCAGCAGGCTTCGGTCCATCAGCGGCCCAACCCCCTTCGGCCCGATAGCCGAGTCCGGCCCACTCCGGAGGAGGACTAGGCACTATGGCGGTTTACCAGTAAGCCCGGACATAGTCCTATATCGGCTGTCACCGTTAACCATCCTCTATCCTCTGCTATAAATACACCGCTATTTATTGCCAAAGGTATGCACTTTGATGCCTCCGAGACCCTCAAGGACTATAGTCCAAAAAGCATTAAAGCTACTCTTTGCCTTCTGAATCGAATCTTCTTCAGAAGCTAACTTGACCGTCGGAGGGGGTTCCCGAGGGCCGAACCCCGGGACTCCTGCTGACCGGTTTTCTTCTTCTTTCCCTCCTGCAGGGGCTCGGTTCGAATCGTCGCCGACCTCCCCGAGTCGGTATCGGCCGCCGACCTCGGACTTCTCCCACCGGTCTCGACGCCGTGCGCCGGCTGCGTCCCCGACCGAAGGAGCCTCGGCCACGCCTTCCGAAGACAAGCCGACATCTGACCGAGCCACCTTCGGCCTCGGACCTTCGGCTTCGTCTCTGCCTCCATCGCCTTCCGGATCCCCATCGGGCCTCTTGCACCGATCCAACCCAGCTCCGGATCCATAACTTCGGATTCCAACCTCGGAATCCGGTCGTGATAGCTTCGGCTACATCACTAATTAAGTAAATATTAATTAAATAAACTTAATAAATCAAAATTTATAAATAAAATAAAATGAAATGAACTCAATATATAGATCATAACAATTCTAGAGGGTCTCCGCAACACATTGAGGTTCTTGCTCCGTCTTTCTCGGATGTTGGTTGTGTGCAAGGTTTGAAGTTTGCCGTCCAGTCTTTTGCTCCAGATGTTGCTTTTATGAGACCGGTCTGATGGAAGGTTGCCTTCTCAAGGCTCTACATCGTGGTGTTGCTGCTGCCCCTCTTTGTGCAGCACGGTTCTTTGTGCCAAGTTGGGTTGGAAGAGTAATAATTGCTGTAATGCCATTGCGTGCTGCACCCAAGAGTATTGCAGTCGGTAAAACTTTTTTTTTTTAGGTCAGCCCTGAAGTGCCGAACCATCTTGACAGTGCAATGTCCGATCGGACGATCAAAAAAGTTTGAAAATTCAACTTTTTATTGTTTATTGGACTCAATTTTTTATTTTTAAAATTCTTTTAGGTTGTCCAATTGGATATTACACTGTACGGACGGTTATGACATTTTAGGACTGACCTAAAAATAATATATTTTTTTTCTCGTTTACCCACTTATAGCAAGTATTACTCGGGTTGGAAACATTGGTCGGTGCAGTGCACCTTTGACCAATTTCGAAAATTTAACTTCTTTTATCTGGAAGTCTCCTTTGGTCACATATGTTCCTCTGTGTTTATGGACCAAGGCATGTTCTTTCTATACATTGGGTAACGGGGCTTTCTCGTTACATGTATGGGTGGTAGATTTCTTATACGTTAGGTTATGGGGCCTTCTTATTGAGTAATACTTGCTGCACAATCAAGTTGTGAAGTAAGACTAATCACACTGTATAATCTTTTGCGGTTGGTCCACGTAGTCAACTTAGTCAATTTGGTGAACTAACATGGCTACTACTATAATATTTAGGTTGACAAATGCATATTACGATTGACAAATACAATTTTTGATTGACAAATATAATTTTGATTGACAAATAGAGATTTTAATTGACAAATACAATTTTCGATTGACAAATGCAGTTTTTGATTGACAAGTATAGATTTCGATTGACAAATACAATTTTTTATTGGTATTTGTCAATCGAAAACTATAGATATTTATCAATCAATTAAAAATCGTATTTGACAATCAAAATATGTATTTGCAAATCGAAATTATATTTGTCAATCGAAAATTATATTGTCAATCGTAACTGTATTTGTTTGTAAATCGTAATATATATTTGTCAATCGAAATGGTATTTTTGTCAATCCAAATGTTATGGAATGGTCATGTCAACTCATCCAGTTGACAAAGTTGGTTACCTGCTCCAACCACAAAAAATTGTATGGTGTGATTAGACTTGTTGCACAACTTAATTGTGTAGTAAATATTACTCAAACAATTTTAGTTTACGATGGACTTTCTTAAGTCACAAATTAAGGTAACTCGAGTCAAGCAGTACCACCGATTCAGTGTGGCTATAATTTTTTTTAGAATAGATAGATAAACTTGAATCTGATATGAGGCTAAAATTATTAAATTATCTTACTCAAAATTTCAAGACATTAATTAAAGAAGTTAGTATTAATTTAAATGTCTCTTCTTTAATTTGTAAGTATTATAATAAGTATATCTCAACAGGACTGTAAAAAACCCACACATGATCATATTAATGGCTGCCCTGTGAGGTTAGTACAAGATTTACATGATCACTACACTGATTGCCCCACTAGCACTACGTCTACAGGCGTGACCTTGCATTCTCCACAAATCCAGCTTCACATTTTTCACATCGTCTGCAGATCAGCATCCCTCCCCTCAGACAGTGTCAATTCCACAACCTGGAAGAACACACAGACACTGGTGGTGACCATCAGACCATACCCATATATTCTTCCGGCAAGTGGGGAATCATTCAGATTCGTTCCTTCTTCCGAAACAGAGAGGTCACATGGACCCATTTCTCATTCAAGGGAAGGAACACACAGCCACCACCCATGAGAGTGTAGGACTCGTCACTGCAAGGTTGCATCTGCATAGAGCACCTGCACCACACTGCTGCAACACAGAACAGAAAACACAGACGAGCATAGAACAGAGTAAGGAGCAAATTAGTGTCCATAGCATAGACCCAAAAAACCTTTTAACTATATTCATCTGTTCAGGCCTTTAAATAGGCAAAATTACAAGTGGTAAATTGCCCAAAAACGTTCTTGGAACCATGATCAACATAACCTATGAAAAACATAACTGAAACAGAGGAACATGTAGAAATATTCATAATACTTGGGACACTAGTGGGAACGTGGATAAAGACGCGAGTCTCCCCACTAACAAACTGAGAAAAGCATCCCTTAAAGACCAGGTAAAAGACTCCGTGATTCTTGCATCACTAACCAACAGAGAGAGCAAGCGACCATGCATGAAAACGATCGACCTGACCCATGTTCCTTACAGAATACCAAGACAAAGAGAGCTTAAAAAGAGCAAGACAGGGGAGATAAGAGACGTGGAGTAATATAGACAAGTAGAAAGAAGAACAAAGAAATTATCTTGGAACGATTCATGAGGGCATGTACGAACGAGGAAGAGGAGTTCCATGAGGTCGTCATGCTCCACGTTAAGATGATTGGTGCAGAGGCTAAAGAGCAACGGACGAGCTTCCCCTCTATATATGAAGCGCTATCCCAGCCTGACATGTTCAACACCACAATCACCACCACCAGGTCTCTTCTCTTCTCCTCTTCCCTCTACATCCACATCCATGGCACCCCCTGCTAACACGGCTGTGAACACCGACTACCTCATCTTCCGCCATGAGAAAATGGGGATCCTCGACATACTCCGGCTCCTCTTCACCAGGAGGAGGCTCACGGACTATGACTTCGTGGAGTGCAGCCACCAGGTGGCCGCCGAGATTGGGGAGGTTAGGGGTGGCCTGCTGGTGGTTCTCGTCTTCATCCTCCAGAAGATACTGGCTTTGATCAGTACGCCACTGAGACGGATTGGGTTGGCCGTCGAGTTCCTCCTCAACCTTCTATCCCTCAATGGCGGCATCCTGGGCCTGATTTGGCACTTCATCACATGTTAGTTTCCTCCTCATTGCCTTGTTCTCTCTCTCTCTCTCTCTCTCTCTCTCTCTCTCATTCGTATGACATGTGCTTGTTGTGTATGTAGGCTCCATCACATTCCCGGATCGAAACAAGGCGAGTTTCCAGTCGATGATTGCTCAGATAGATGGACGGCTCGATCTCTACAAGGATGTGTCTAGCTTGGCTAGTCGCTCACTTCTGGTGGATACTACTCTGCTGCATGCATATGGCGGGGAATGCTTCCACGAGCTCCTGGACCTCACCATGATGTCCGCCAAGGTCGTTTACGAGAACGAGGCCTACATCAAGAACGCCGTCAACAACCGCTGGAAGGTAATTAAGCATCAACTCACCTCGCTCGGTTGGCCACCGCAATTCTCCCATTTCGAAATGCTTGGCTACTTGGATTGTTATTTAGTGGAAAAAATGATCGGATTATTACGTGCACATGCAGAAAAAAAGAGTAAAAAATAAAGTAGGGCAATATCTAATCCTGTTTCATTTCTTTTGTGCAGATGTATTTCGTCGAGTACTTCAACTGCTGGAACAGTAAGTTAAACATATTTTATTCGCTTGTTTGGCCCGGATATCACAGTCAAACTTAAAATATACATTTCATTCATCTAAACATAGGCATATCATCTAGATCATATATAATTATAAGTTTAGAGAAATTTATTGATCTATTCAATTCAAAATCTTAAAACACTGAGGGGGAGAACTGTCTATGCAAATATATTTTGTATTATCCTTTAATCCACGTGAAATTATTGTAACAATATGTAATTGAACTATTCTTCGGTAGCTTTCATATTTAGAAAAAGAAAACAGTAGCAGACATGGCAAATCATTTACATAAACCAATATAAAGCAAGTGAATCCCATGTATATAAATATGAGAGAGAGAGAGGTATTAGATTAATAAATTATGAGAAAAGATTCTCTCAGTACACATTTAGACTGAAGTTTAACATAATTAAGAAGAAGAGGAGGACTAAACATTGTAAAAAATATCTCGTATAATTTAAAAAGTTGACAAATGCTCGAGTCATCTTCTCAACGTGTATTAAAAAGATCTCTTCTCATAAATTAAATTAGTGGTCGATAACTTAATTACATCTGGAGTGGCTTATTTAGTTGAACTCCGGCGCGCGTTCATATGCCCATATATATGAATGCAGAATTCCTGTCCAAGAAGACCACCCAGGCCTTCATCTTCTGCGACAAGGAAGTGGACGCCAGCCTCATCTGCGTGGCCTTCCGGGGCACGGAGCCGTTCGACGCCGGGGACTGGTCGACCGACGTGGAGATCTCCTGGATCTCCATGGGCAAGATGGGCAGGGTCCACCTCGGCTTCATGAAGGCCCTCGGCCTCCAAGACGAGAAGGACTTCGCCGCCGGCTTCCCGGTGGAGCAGCCCACGCCCGTAGGCAAGGACAAGCCCTTGGCTTACTACGCCGTCAGGGAGTCGCTGAAGAAGCTGCTCAAGGCGCACCCCAACGCCAAGATAGTGGTGACTGGCCACAGCCTCGGCGCGGCGCTCGCCTGCCTCTTCCCTTCGCTGCTGGTGTACCACGGGGAGGCGGAGGTGCTGGGCAGGATCGCCTGCGTGGTGACCCACGCGCAGCCGAGGGTGGGCGACGAGGCCTTCAAATCCTACATGGAGTTCATGGCGAACCTCAAGTACTACAGGGTGGTCTACCGCTACGACATGGTGCCCCGCGTCCCCTTCGACCTCCTCAGCCCTCTGTCCGCCTACAGGCACTTCGGCAGCTGCATCTACTACCAGAGCTGGTCCAAGGCCAAGGTAACTACAAATTAAACTCTGAAAAAAATCCGACGTACGTTGAAACGGATTGATCTGTTTCTTCTCCTCTTACCTATGTACAACATCCTGTGAATTCATGAACAAACAGGTGGTGATTGAGGTGCCGAACAAGAACTACTTCAATCCACTGTACGTGATCTCCATGTACTGGAACGCCTTGGCCGACCTCATAAAGGCGTTGTTCATAGGGATGGTGAAGGGGAAGGACTTCAAGGAGAGCTGGGTGTCCATCTTGTTCAGGATCTTTGGGCTCCTCATCCCGGGGGTCGCTTCGCACAGCCCCAGGGACTACGTTAATGGCGCGAGGCTGTCCGACGTATGCCTTAAGTCAGTGGATATGGTGTGAGGGGCCGTCCATGGCCGTGGTAGCCAGCGGAACCATAGTTGTGACCGTCGACGAGTTGAGCTCTGTATGGTACTGGGATGCATCAGCATCCATGACGAGGAAACTAAAGAGAGCGCGGCCAGCTGCACACCCCCGCATGGGGGTGTGCGCTCACGCAAATCGCGCCCTCTGAAAGGTGCACGCGTGTGAATTCTGGGGTGTGCTTATTTTCCAATTAAAAATTTGATAGATACGTATGTACGTGCATGTAATAATGCCTATGACAGGCGTATGATCTTACGAATAACAGGGCAGACATTAAATGCGATTAGCGTCTCCCCTCAAACTATATCTTCAAAGCTTGGCTGAAATAAAACTTCGTAGTTCGCGGGTATTTCTCTCACTGTCTTTCCACTCTTATTGGTCCACGTTTGTCTGACTCGGCAATTGAATCCACTTATGTCAAGCAAGATCACTTCTACCAATAGGCATCATTGCATTTCATCGAGCTAAATATTTGCACATCTGCATGTCATCTTAGTCATTAGAGTAGCCAATATAGAGAATCCTTCAATAAATCTTTTGTAATATCTGGCAAACCTAAGAAACTCCTGATCTAAGTAGCAATCTTCGTAACTTCTCACTTCATAACAGTCTCCGCTTTAACCGGATCCACAGAAACTTCAACCTTAAAAATAATGTCTCAGAAATTGGATTTGCTCGAGCCAAAATTCACATTTGTTGAATTTGGCATACAATTGGTGAGTTCTGAAAATCGCCCGTGCAATATTTAAATGCTCCATGTGTGCCTCCTAATTCGGAGAGTAAATCAACACATTATCAATAAAAATCACCACAAATTTGTCAAGATACAGCTTAAATATTTTATTCATCAAATCTATAAATACAGTAAGGAGATTGATTAGCCCAAAAGGCTAACCAAGAACTTAGAGTAACCATACCTGGTGCGGAAAGTCATTTTCAGAATGTCTTCATCTTTGATCTGCAACTGGTGATAGCTAGATCGAAGATCAATCTTGGAGAAAACCTTAACTAATTGCAACTGATCAAATAAGTCATTGATCCTTAACAAAGGATACTTGTTCTTAATGGTAACTTGATTGATCTTGCAATAATCAATGCACAAATGTATCGATCCTTCCTTCTTCTGGACAAATAACAGTACTGGTGCACCCCATAGTGACACACTTGAACGTATGAAACCCTTGTCCAAAAGTTCCTGCATTTACTTCTTTAATTCTGCCAACTCAATAGGAGCTATTCTGTATAGTGCTTTTGAAATAGGAATGTCCCTAGTATAAGATCAATGATAAAATCGATCTCACGTAATGGTGGCAAATCGGACAGATCGTCAGAGAACACATCAGAAAAGTCTCAAATCATCTCAAGTTACTACATTGTCTAGTTGTGTCATTATCAATCACGATACTAGCCAAGAATGTGTTGTAGTCTTAACTGACTAATTTCTCTGCTCCCATGACGGAAATAAACATCCTCCCAAACTTATTCTTTAGACACTGAAAGTAGAAAGTATTCTTTGGTCGGGGACCTTGAAATATCACCCTTCTCTTCCTATAATCTAGAAGTGCATCATGTTTCTCTGAGAAATCTATGCCCAATATAATATCAAAGTCTACCATGTCAATGACATAAGGTCATGCAAATAAATTCTGGTCGACTATACAAATATGAAGACTAGACACCATAAGTGTGAAAGTCAAGGTCTTACCAGTAGTTGTGGTGATAGTCAACAATGGTACATCTAAAAGCACAATACTCTCTAAAGAATCAACAAATCTAGTGGAAACAAAATTATCTGTAGCATTACAATCAAACATAACTCGCGCACGTATACCTTCAGCTAGAATAGTACATGTAGCTCTGTTGGTGTCGTCATCTGCTTCAACTGCTTCCTTGGTGAGCACATAGACATGTGCCTTTCCTTTCACAGGCGCTACAGGTGCAAAGTTGCCCTTAGACTTAGGGCAATCACTCATCATATGACCTGGTTCCCCATAGTTGAAGCATTTGTCGCCTGCGCGTCAGCATTCAGATCCCACATGGGGTCACCCACACTGCGCACAGACTGGATGTTGCACCCTCTTTGTTGTTGGTGATGCTGCCTGAAAGTCTTTCCTTTTTTATTTGTCAAGCTCACGTTGGAAAAATGGAGCCTAACCATTCTTCTCCCTTGGGTCCTTTCTGATGTTCGCAAAGGCAATCTACTTCCGCTTTGCTTTGTAAGTTGTTGTTAAGGCATCCTTTATCACTATATCTCTAAACATAGCTACTTTGTTGCGAATAGCCCCATTCAGTCCATTGACAAATTTCTTTATTCTTTCATCTTCCATCGAAAAGAAATTAGGCGAAAATCACTCCAACTCCATGAACTTGGCCTCATACCTGGCCACAGGCATAGCTCCCTTAGTCAATGTGAGGAACTCAGCAACCTTCGCATCCCTGACATGAGCAGGAAACTACTGCTCCCAAAAGGCGGTGAGGAAGTCTTTCCACAAAATTGGCTTATCTTGGCCAGCAAACGGTGTCCTCTTGGCAGAATTCCATCAGAAATCTACTCGATCCTCGAGTATGAAGGTTGCCAACCTGACCTTATCTTCCTCTACACAACTGATGGCCACAAAGCTTTTCTCGATCTATCGAATTCATGCTTCGGCAACCTCTAGTCTACTCTCCCCCTTAAAAGAAGGATGTCTGAGCTTTTTGAACTTCTCCATCATCGCCGCCCCAGATGTTGTCATCTAAGCAATCTGAGTCTACAATACCGCCTGAGCCTATTATACAGCATGTACTTTCATGGTTTGGACCATGTCTTGAAAAGCCTATAAAAAAGGCCCAAGGTCTCCCTGTGGCATAGCCATAGGATTGGTTTGCACTACTCCTTGGCCTAGGGTCTGGGCCTCACCACGAATTGAGTCTCCCTAAGCCAAAGACCCCTCTGTACTAGCAAGTTCAATGATGGGATTCCCACTCTCCGCCCCAGTCCTCTTATTAACCATAGCCTGAAATCCAAATAGAACCTAATTGGCTTCCATCTTTCATAATTTAAACCTACCCCGACTATCCTACCCACACTCTCAAGATTGATTTGGTATGTCTTGTGATCAGATGGTAATGATTAATGTTCTCTTATGATTCATATGTCCCGATACCACATTGTTACGCCCCTAATCCAGTTCAGTCTTCCGGATTCACTTCAAATTCAAGTTACATAACTGCAGAATCAAATAACATACAAATCTGAAATGAAAATGAGAGACAAATAACCAAATAATAAACATACTATTTACCATCAATAAATCTAACTATTCCATTATATTTTCATAGCTAGGATCCTCAAATTACAGCAAACATGCACCGGAATAAAATCTCTCAACTTACTAAAGAAATATAAAAGTACATATCCTCTCTCAAATCTTTATTACATTAAATCTAAGAAAAATAGTAAAACTAATCCTAAATAGCCTTCTAAAGATGTCAGATGTCTCAAACAAAAGCCTCTTCAATTCTCAAATTATCTTCCTCCGCAGACTCTGAAAATGTTAGTAGTACAACCACTCAATAGGCAAATCAAATCAACTAAATGTTAAAAATATAATAATTGAAAAGTGATGCTAACAAATATACAGGATTCACAGTTCTACATATGACTCAAATAAGAAAATGATACAAAACATGGTAAAATATAAGTTTACCGAATCGTATATGTTTTCTAATAGCATAAACATATCGACTAATATATAACAAATAAGGCATATATCTAATTGAGTAAGTCTACCAGCCATAATCAGAATATATTATATATCAAACTGAGCATATCAAATTATGACATGGTAATTTATCAGATCAGAATTCATATTGTCAGAATAGTTAATCAGAATGAATATAAATTCTTAATTAAATAAGCTGAGATCAAAATAACTTAGTATAAATTACAAAAGAACAAATTATAAGTTGAATCAAATAAATCTAAACAGTAAATTACATTTCATAATTATGTATCAAATGAATCACAAACTAATATATCAAATAGACATGCATCCAACCACTATATAAGATGTCGAACAAACAAATACATGAGCATATAGGCAAGTATGCTAAAGTCATGGCATGTGCATAGACAAAACTTCATGACCCGCCTGAATAACTAATCACAAATTCACAATTAAAAGGATTTTTCTATTGCCTATGAGTAAAACTTATCCATGGATGTTTATAGATTGAGCCCAAATCTCCTTAAGATGGCAATATCCAATCATATATAAAACAAATATGGCACAAGTATATTTTCATAGATTTCAGACTTATTATGGATCTGAAAATTTAATAGACAAAATGATATATATATATATATATATATATATATATATATATATATATATATATATATATATATATATATATATATATATATATATATATATATATATATATATATATATATATATATATATGCGTCAAAATATACTTCTTTTACATACAAAATAGTCATTTAAGAGTCAAATAGGTCATATATACATAACATCAGAGCTAAAATAATATAAACAGGCTACTAGATAGAAGAATATGCTACTGAATTTTTTTTCAGATTTTTCAAAAAAATTATAATTTTCGGTTAGTAAAACTAATTTCCAGAGTTAAAAAATCAACAAATAAGTCTAAAAATAATAAACATATTTATAAAATTATCAAATTTGGTGAACATGTTAAATATGTCAAATTAAATATGTCGACAAAGTTTTAAGCAAATTGGACATCATTTGAGTAATTTAGAGTATTGGATTGCTTATGAAGAACTTGAGTGAGTTTTGGTTAAGAGAATAAATAATAGAATAATCAGAAATAAATTTTTAAAAATTATAAAATTTTCCTAGAACTTAGAGTTCATCAAAACAAAGTTGTGGCCAAATATTCAAATCAATAGGATGTAAGATGAAAAGGATATATTCATTCAAATTTCGTTCTGATTTTGAAACTAAAGTTTTAGAATTAGTTAATTGGACGGCCAACTTAACTTCTGTTCAAAATTTATAGATGATAGAATTGATTGCCATTCAGAAGTACAGACGGCAAGAGTCACTGCCGTCTAGTTCAAATTGGATGGTAGCTACCACTGCCGTTTAGAAATAGTAGACAATGGAGGAAATTGTCGTCCATTGTGTTCTCCAAACAGAACAGAAGAATTTTATAATTTTGACAAAAAATTTAAAGATCAAATGGATATTTCAGATTATGAACATAAAGATTATGTTCCTGGAAACCCTTTTGACTAGTTTTGAAAACAAAATATATTTTTTAATATATTAATATAAATTTTTTATTTAATGGGTTATCAACACTTAACTCTTGAAGGAAGAACAAACCAATCTTTTCTAACCAAGTCCTTAAACTCTAGGCATGAATTCTTATTATTCTAGAGCCTTTTCCATGTCTTCTAATCATCTAAAAAATATAATTCATCTATTAGAATCAACTCTTAAAAGATTAAATTAAAATTCTTTTAGTTTTTTATGAAGAATACCATGTTAGTTATCCTAAAATTGAGGTTACATGTAAGAGAGCTTATTCATGATCTCAAGACCTTATTTATGGTTCTTTTCCTTCCTAATACTCTCCAAATCAAGTCTTCTTCATTGTAGAGTCATACTTCAATAGATGGAATCTTAATCAAAAAGTAAAGTAAATCTGTTTACAACTAAGAATCCAGATTTTTGCATGCAATGAGTTCCCTTAACTAAAACCCCTTGAATTCGACCCCTTTAATAACTTAATTAGATAAAAGTCTTTTAAATAAAGTTATAGTCCTTCGTATTCTCTTTCTAAACATATCCACTATGTAAATTTTAGAATTTAGTGTGCGAAATTATTACATCTCCAATATGCTGCTGTCACGTAGTTTTCAGAGCCCGAAATTTGACTAAGTGTTAGAAATCAACTAGTTTCCTAATTGAGTCACTAATGTACTTATTAGATCTCAATGGACTTAACTAATGACTTATTAATTCTAAATCTATTATTATATTATTAAATAAATATTAAACAGCTTTAAATCATTTTAACCCATTAATTGACTTACTAGGCTTATTTAAATCTAATTGAGCTTAATTAACCTTGGCCCATTAACAAGTTAATGGGTTTAAGATCTAGGGTATAACAGAAGGCCCTGCATTCATCTCGGCAAACAATGGGAAAGCTGGCTTGCATATTACGAAAGATTGGACAAGGTGTTGGTGGATGCTAAATGGAATCTAGAATTTCCTAAGGCTTATGCACGGCACTTGCCAAAAATAGGCAGTGATCATAGGCCTATCTTACTCTTAGTGTATGGGAATAGAAAGAACAGAAACAGAAGTTTTAAATTTGAATCAGCTTAGTCTTTTGGGTAAGATCTTCATCAAGTGATAACAGAAGCATGGAGAGATCATACACATCTGGCAGAAGATTATGGCTAAAAAATGAGAAGGTTACAAATATATATTTCCAAATGCAAGGAGAAGAATGGACACTTTAGCCAAGGAGTTGGAGAGAATTGAAAGAGAGCCTATCATTGAAGCTAGCATTAAGGCATTCGATGATTTATCTTACCATAGGAAGCAGTTATGGAGGAGGATGAGTACTAGAGGCAACGGTCAAAATCCCATTAGTAGAAGAATGGAGACAGAAACTCTAAATTCTTTCACCTAAATGTACACAAAAGGAGAAGAGGAAACATAATCTTTCAGCTTAAAAAATGGGATGGATCCAAAACTGAGAACCCTGAGGAGACCAAGAGTATTTTTATCAAGTATTTTCAGGAGATGTATACATCTGCATCACCTGATCAATCATTTGAAAATTGGAACTCAGAACATTTTCAAAGAGTACAGGTAACTGAAGATGAAAACCAATTGATTACATCCATACCTTCAGTTGAAGAGATTAAGAAAACACTGTGGAGTATGAACCCGAGGAAGTCCCCAGGTCCAGACAGTTTTCCATCTTGCTTATTTCAGAAGTATTGGGAGATAGTTCATGAAGAAGTAACATCTACCATACAAAACATCTTCGAAACAGGTATGATGCCTTAGAAACTCAGCCATGTATATATATTGCTCTGATCCCCAAGAAACACCCTGCTACCTCAACTGAAGCTTTTAGGCCCAATGGTCTTACAAATGTTATCTATAAAATTTGTGCAAAAATCTTGCCTAGTAGAATTAAAAAGCTGCTGAATAGGATCATTTCCTATAATCAATCAGCTTTTGTCCCTCATAGGCTTCTCATGGATAACATTTTGATTACCCATGAGCTTATTCATTCTCTTAATATCAAAGGAGGAAAGAAAGGGGGCTTCTGTATGAAGGCTGACATAGCCAAAGCCTATGATAGGCTAGGATGAAATTTCTTGTTGGCACCCTCAAGAAATTTGGCTTACTCACATTCAGCTATTTCTCTTATTATGATGTGTATCACAAAAGCAACATACTCTGTAATAGTCAGCGGAGAGGCTTGCGGGTATGTTACTCCATCCAAGGGGTTAAGGCAAGGCTGCCCTCTTTCTCCTTTTATCCATATTATTTGTGCAGAAATTTTTACTGTGCTTATAAATGATAAAGTCAAAGTTGGTAAGATTAAGGGCCTTAAGGTGAACCATCATGCTCCTGTAATTACACATCAAATGTTTGCAGATGACATTACCATATTTGGGCTGGCAAACAAAGAAGAATTGGATCATTACATGGAATGCTTTCATACTTATGGGCAGTGGTCTGGGCAATGCATCAATATGGGAAAGTCAGGTATCATGTATAGTCCAAATACTACAGCCACAATGCAGGATACCATAGCCAACTGCCACGATATCCCAAAACTCTCCAAAGATGCTATGTATTCGGGGGTACCTTTGTGGTACAAGAAAGAAGAGTAGCCTAACTAGCTTATCTCGAGGAAAAATTCAAAGCCAAATTAAATCAGTGAAAAGCTCACACAATATCTCAAGGTGGGAAAGTGGTACTAATAAACTCTATCGTGAACTCTATTCCAACTCACATCATGAGTATTGGACTGCTCCCATCTAGTACCATAAGGAAACTTAATCAAATCCAGTGTGATTTTTTTGTGTGTGGGTGGGTTTTTTTTTTTTTTTTTTTTTTTTGGGGGGGGGGGGGGGGGGGGGGGGGGGGTGGTTGTTCATCTGTGCAAATGGAGTCATATCAAGAAGCATGAAGCATAAGAAGGAAGGGGATTTGGGAATCAAGGACTTGAATACACTTAATAAAGCTGCAGTTATGAGGATAACTTGGAAATTCACTCAGGAAGAAAATTTGGTTTGGGTCAACCTGATGGAATCCAAATATCTCAAAATCAATCTTTTGGGGAAGTGAAGCACAAACCAAACTGCTCTTATACCTGGTCCTCAATGCTGAAGCTCAGGAAAACCTTCAAGAATTATATGTTCAAGGCAGTTCAAAGTGTTCTGGATACCAACATCTGGGAAGATAATTGGATACCTGACTTTAGAGGCCCACCTATTTTGAAAGGCAATGTTACAAAACAGTTGCCATCTTGGGTTTTCCAATTGATCAATAATGGAATGTGGAACAAGGAGAAGATTTTCAATTTGTTTGATGGGAGGTCGGCTAAAGCAATTTGCCAAATTCAGCTACCACTACAAGGAAGGACAAATAAGGATTATGTCATCTGGCCAGTTGCTAATGAATGGTATCTTTTCAATGAAGACTGCACATAGACTTGTGTATGAGCACAATGATATACCTTCCTCATCGGTTGCTGATCCTGTTTGCCCCCCTTTCACTGATTCTACTGGAGATAGATCCTTCAGCTGGCAGATATGGAAAACAAGATGAAGGCAGTTATGGAGAAAATTCCTTTTAATCCAATCCTAGATATCAGGAAAGCTTTGGCAGATGTGGAATTTTGGGCTTCAGCTGGAGGTAATTAAAGACCAGGTGATTAATCAGAAGCTGCCTAGGAGTCCTTGCAACTGGGAGCCTCCTCCAATAGGTTAAAGTAAATTTTGATGGAGAAACTGGTTTGGGTATAGGAGCTTGTGGTATCCTGGTTAGAGATCACAGAGGCCACATTCAAGATGCTATTGCTATGAAAGTGGATTCTACAAATCTTGTAGTAGTCGAAGCCTTCGGTCTACAGGAAGCCATCCAATTGGCTGCAAACCACCAACCAGCAACTGTGGAAGGTGATGCCAGGGTTCTTATCCAGGCGATCAGGGGAAAGTCCCACCTTGGCAGGTTAGAACTATTGTGGAAAATTGTACATGCTGGATTATAGAAGAGGAAATTTCTCTCTCTTATATTCCCACAGAGGGAAATGGAGCAACTCATGACCTTGCTAGATTTGCTGTCTTCAAATGTAATAGGGTGGAATCGTCAATCCATTCCCCCTCAGATACTTGACGTTGTAATGTATAATTCTCATGTTTGAATATCAATGAATGTTTTCCTAGTCTGCGTAAATAGAGAAATGTTTGCTACAACGTCTCCGGACAGCTGCCGTCCAATCAAGTCGATTGAATCATGCATGTTATTTAAGATATGTTGTACTGTACAACAGGTCAAATTGTACTACAACATCCAAAGAACATCACATCAAATATTTCTCCATACAGATGGTAAAATTTAAATGGCACAGAGTTCTCCAACTCAAAATCTCATAGAATCATACGTGAATCCATCACTTCGAAGCAAATTCTTGTTCTTATCCCAAATCAATATATAATTTTTTTCTAGGAAAAGATGATCTTTTTTTGGTAAGCAAAGACCTCCCCGTTTTTAAAAGCCCACTTCTTTACTCGCCGGAATCATTGCTGCATGTGGTTCACGAAATTAACGGTGCCTCCCGACACTTCGGAATGAAGATTCCACTCATGCACATTTTTTATAAATTTTTTTCTGTATCCTAAACTTCCATATTTACATACATCCCTAACTTCTGCATATTGTTACAAAATGCCCCTGACATCTTTAAAAAAGTTACATAAATTTCAATCGAATATGCTAAAAGAATTTCGTAAATTCTGATGAAGTGAGATGTACATGCAAAATTATGGAAAATGTAAGGATAGAGTATCTGAACCTTTTGGACATGCTCCGTTAAAGTTGATATACCCTGCTCACATATTGTTAAATTATGCTTTGCATATATATCTTTGACTTCACTGGAAGGATATCCTTCTCACATACTGTTACAAGTACCTTGACATCTTCAAAAATTATTTTGGTGAAGAAGTTGTCAAATATGTCAGAAAGATTGGATGGAATATGTTAAATATGATGAAATATTCAAATCTTTCTGACATATTCAATTAAAGTTCATAGCATTTTGACCAAGAAGATATAACTACAATCTTTCTAAAGATGTCGAGAGCATTTATAACATGTTAGGAGTCAAAAGTATATACACAAATATGATGGTTTACAGGGAAACATATAAAAAGTCCCTAACGTTTCCCTTCTCCATTAATGCTATGTAGCTTTGGGTGCCAAAAGAGAGTTTCACGTGCAGTGGGAATGTGTTACAGTATTCATAACGCACAATTCAAGATTTATGATTGAGAACAAGCACCTTCAATAAAACAACAAAAAGGGAAAAAGGGTGGAGAACAAGCAGATGCAGAAGCAGCACCAGCGACACCAATAACGACCACTTCTTGATTGAGAGTAGCAAAACAGATAGTAAAGAGAACTAATTTGAAATACTTCGTCCGACTTCAAGCAAGTACTGCAGCAATAGATGAAAAACACTTTATTTGTTCTGCACGTACATCAGCAAATGCCTCTGAGAATCATTAGCTCATGAAAACTAGTTAATCAATGGCGGCGCTTTCGCTTCTTCCTCAATTCTGGTAGCTTCAGGGGAACAGGAAGAGTAATCACTGCCTGAAGTTTACCCTCATGTGAGAACCTGCATCCCAAATACTCGTAGTAGGGTTTCAGGGAAAGGTAGGTCATCTTTAGGTCCCTTGCTATATCCAGTGGCTCTGTCTTAAAACTGTCCACAAAAAGTGTGAGTACTAAGATGTAGCTGATGAGAAGATCCTTCCTCTCGTTTGACAAGGCGAATGATTCGGGGTCCGCAAATAACTTGACAAACTTATTATATGTATACCGCGGTATGCCATGGTAACTCGGAGGACCACCATGCACTGAAGTCAGGGACTTCCGAGGCTGGCTTGCTATTTCAAAAAACTTCAGCAAATGTGTTATGTATGACGACATGCATGCAAGTTTCCTCTTTTCTTCCTCATCCTGTGCAACATTAGAAATAAAATTTCCACAAGGAGAAATTACAGTATATCCATTGCATGAATCAGACCATGTAGCAACAATAAAAGTAAAAACTAAGTAGCCATGGAAAGCACCCAGATGAGGAAGAAACAACAAATGTTGCTAGACAGGTATCCCACTCTGAAAGTCTGAGGGAAGAAAGATGCAGATGACATTTGATGGATGATAATGTGGTAGAATTAGAAATTTTGATATTTTCAAGAGTTCAGCCTAAGTATATTTCTCATGTCAATTAATACCTATACGGTATTCATTCCCCTTTCCCATCACCATCTACATCAGACCAGCTATAAATGCAACATGTGGTCTAATCAGACAATCAGATAATATGATACACATCAATGAAAAAAAAATGCTTTTAGTGGGTCACATCATTGTTCTGGCAAGAATTAGACATAGCTGCTGTATGATGCATGTTTCCCTAATTCCAGTCTTCATAAAGGCCACCTGGCCCACCCCACTCTGTGATGTAGCCAATACATATTAATTCTGTAGTATGCCGGTGATAATTATTTTAAAGTAAAGGCCCATAGGGGTCCAGACATGGACACTGATATATGAGGATGGATTCCTCTGAGATGCAAAATCATGGCATGAGCTCATGATAGACAACCTACCCTCTTGCGAGTTGCCCAACATGCACAGCTACGAATTGGGAGTCCATACATCCACAGACAAACATTATAGGGGAACTTTGTCTGCACCTTAGGCATCATGTAGAAACACTATTGAAAGTTTGAAACATACTCCAAACTATTGGAATCCCTAACAAATCAGAAGGCAAATGAGGCTTCACAACTGTCCAAAGCTTTGAAAGTGATTTTAGAAACAAGGTCAGAGATAGGCATAGGAGGAGAAAAAGAGGTCACTTTCCCAAAAGCTCGGCGGGGATGGCTTTTGTAAAAGGCATCCAGATGCCAGTCATTCAGAAGGTACATTCTCCAGAAACTAGCAAACTCAATCATCGCCTTTTTGAAGCTGACCCAGAAAAGCAAGTGATTCATATAAACTCAACCAACATACCATCGTAACTCATCTAAACCATCAAAATGAGGTTCTCAGCACAGATTTTTCAACCCAAAAATTTATGTACTTTGGCATTGGTAAGACAATCCATTTTTGAGTAAAATCAGTAAACAAAAAATTTTCAGAATGCAACCTTAGACTTTATCCATTGATTCTCCAATTCAATCTAAATACGGGAGAAACTGAGAATTCTCAGGTTTTTAGGACACAAAAAAAAGTTCATATTGTTACATAAATCCTACAAACTCAATTTGAAATATGTGTACAGAGTCTAGGAAGACATTTTTACTATTTTATCCATGCTATCCAGGGCATGATTTGGTACTCAGATCATCACGCATGATCAAAATCTTCAAAAGATGATTTATGTTAAGAGCTTACTAAATAGTTTCCTTTCTTGGACAACAATGATGAAAAAAAGAAACTTCTTCAAAATTTATTATCGCTGATCTTCTTTACCCAAGAAAAAAAGATGCCTATCAAATATTGAGGATTAAGATAACTGGAAAATAACAAATTTCAGTGACTTGGTAACCTTATATATGAACAGGAATCAGAAAAGCTCATTTTGTCCTCAATATGCAAAACAAAATCATCGCTAGATGTCAGCACACTGAAATTGATGGAAATGGATTTAGTTTGATCTGCAATATGTGCCGCACACAACTCGGTGAGGGCTGGGAGAAAGCAAGATGTCTCTGAAGTTAGTGTCGTCCCACTCCCACGGGTTGCATCAGTTGGTCTGGTGACCTTGCTGGTTTCAGCAAGGTCCCAAGCATGACCCGTGCCTCCATCCAAACGCTGGTTCACAGGCATAAGCCTGGACTTCTTGCTATGCGAGGGTGGTGTGTCATCCTGATGTTTTATCATAACCACACCCCTGTGACCTGTCACATCCAGTGGCATCCCAAGGCCACAGTCTGTGTCTGGGTTTAGGTCGGTGACCATATCACTGTTATGCTGAGGCAAGGCATGCGGGTGGTCTTTGCCCAAACATCCAAAAATAGGCCTAGTGCTATCCCATCAAAGTGATCCAAACATTTTGTTATCACATTAACTTAGAATTCTTCAAAGACTAGAACAAGATTAAGTCAAAATAATTCTGATCGGTTTCTTTTTGGGACATCAAAGGATGAAGCCACACAAGAAGAACAAGTGAAAACTAACACTTCTTGATCACCAGGAAACAATCCCACGGTCAACTTATTGGCTGCTTAGTTGTGCCATGCCAGGGGTCCCATTAAGCCTGGCTGCACAAACAAGTTACACCACGGGCACAGGGTGTGCAGTCAAACCCAAAGCCCTGACCACAAGGCTGGCCATACATAGCCCACTAAGGAGCCACACTTTGGGGTGCCCGTATGGGAGCTCAATCCTGTGATGTAAAGTGGAAAACTTCTCCATGTGTCTGGTTCAAGTAGAAATCGCTATCTGGAACCAAGTTCACTATATTAACCTATAGAAGCATGACCCTCCACAGCCAGAAAAGATGAACTAGAAAAGCAAAAAAGTACAGTCATATATGAAGTGTTAAAAAGGAAACATACCTGAATTTGTCTCAACTTTTGTATTCTGTTGCAAACAAAACTTGGATAACCATTTTCAAGCCAAAATCCGCTTGTTGTTTCTTCTGTTTCCATAAATTGTAGAACATCCAGAAGCTGGTCCCATTCTTTCTTGTTGATAATCTTATCTATGATATATGCTTTCTCTGGCATGGTTGCAGCTGCATCATAAGGTGGAATGTTACGGATAGTTTCTCCCTTGTCATTCTCTAGTGCCTCTTTATTTATCTTAACATCCTTCATTTTGATTTCTAGCCTTTCTTTAGCATCGGGATCATCTTGTTTTTCCTTCAACGTGCTCAATTTTTGCGCCTGCAATTATATAAGGTACCACATGCCAACAACAAAATCTCAGTTCAGCATAGTTTCAGTGATACTGCAAGAGCTGACCAAAAAAAAATACAAAAGATCAAATTATTATTACATTCCTATGATGGTTATTTAGACCATGTATTTAAAAAGAAATTTAAACACAATGAAAAACTAGCATAGCATTGCTCATGGCAAGCACTTTTCTGTCTTATAAATAAAATAAAAAATGTTATAGACATACTATCCTTGTCACAATCACATTAGTCACACTCATCTTGGCATTTAATTTCATATTCCAAATGCTTGCATGCACACTAAAGAGCATTGAAGAAGACAACTCAATACAGGATTCATCTTTGGTGGAAGATACCTCACTGATGCACTCTGAACTGGCATTCAAGTAAGAGATTTTTATTCCTGTTTACAAGCAAAGAGTGGGTAGCAAGCATAACAGTGTCAATACACCACTTGCATCAGGGAGAGGTTGTTGGCGGGTTGATTTATGTTTTCACTCCCTATAAACTAATTAAACTAGGAAAACTCAACAGAACTTGATTATTTAGGAATAACAACCCAAACTTTTAACCCCTGTAACAAATATGCACTATCAATCAAACAATGTCATATCAAATCTCCACATCATCTTGGAAGGAAAAAGAGAAGAGATCTCAGAGAGACTAGGAATAATGACCAAAGACCATGATCACCTTATAATTATTAGAAAACTGTTTAAATTTTATGAATTTATCCATTCAAGAACAATGCAAAAACATATTTACACATATACCAGGATTGGTTTCTCAATTCTCAACGCCATCTCAATGTTTTGGAATGCTCCTCTTCTGTCATCACCATCATCTGCTTCTCTATCGGCATTCATGTCTCCTATCCTCTTCCTTTATCCTACTACTTCTCATTAATCTTCCTCCATCTCCCTCTTATTCTTGACCTTGGTAGAGATTTCATCTTAGGACCCTTCGAGAGGCAGAGATTCTCAAGAGATCTTGGAGATATCAGAAGAGATGGCAAACCATGCTTCCAATCACCAAGATGGTCTTTTACAAAGAGGGAAAGGCTCAAGTCTCAGTTGCCAGGTTTTTAGCTGTCTAAGGACTTGTATCCAAATACAATACTGACCATTGGTTTTCTAACATTTTGAGAGGGAGGAGTAACAATGTCGTTTTGCCACTTTCTTTACACTTATCCTGTTTTGGCAAATATTCAAAGAATATCCTGCAAATATTTTCATCAACCACACAGTGAATAACCAGAGGTAACTATTTTTAACCACAGTTATGATTTTGAGGAACTATTCCTAAATAGCCAACTTATGGTGTGTTTTTCTTAGTTTGACTACTTTACATGGACTACTCTAAAAACCCTTTTTAAAAATGGTGGACACCACTTTATAAATGAAATAAATGAATCTGCATATACAAACCATAGCTAAGAACCAAAATGAGCTCAAACCCTGGTGATTACGATAGCTGTCACCTTAGATTTAGTGGAATGTTCTCTACCTGGCCAGGAGAAAAAAAGAAATTTATAATCAGCCCCCTACACCACGTTCTGATCAACCTCAAGCCCCCATCCAAAATTTATCATCCATCTCTCCAACTCATTGCGGATCCTCTTGATGGGTCACCCTATACTAAGCGCTCGTACTCATTACTACATGTTGGTTCTCTCAAGTAAAATCACTAATTTATAGAGTGAAGGATTTAACATCCTGCTCAATGCAGTCAGGACAACTTTGCTATTCCTAAAAAGACCCTCAACAGAATCTTGCTGGAACAACTCGACAAGAGTAAAGCTACATTTTCCTGCAAAGTGACTGTAAGGACCTACGTAAGGACCTACAAATATACGCAATTTTAAGAACTATTGAGTTTCATTGTAAAAAAGATAAAATGTAGGGTCTTAAACTAAAATTTTCAACACTCCAAAATTAACTTCAAAAGGACATAATTGTAAATCCAGGGGTGTAAACAGAAATTCTAAAAGTTAAAGGTTAAAGGTTTAATTTAAATTTTCCTTAAAACATTAACACACCCTTAATGGCCTGCTTTAATGGGCGTAATGGGCCTTAAAATAATGGGTTCACAGTAGTTTACTGGGCCTGTCTTAAGTGGATTTTAGGTTGGCCCTTAATGGGCTGCTAGTTCAAGGGTAATGAACCCACGTTGGGCCACTTTTGGTGGGTGTTAATAAGCCCATTAGGAGAGTGGCGGTTCAGCCTCCTCCTCCACCTCCTATAGAAGGAGGTTGGGCTGCCTCCTTCATCCCCATCAGCAGCTGCTGAGAGAGAGGAAGAGAGGGAAAGACTGGGAGTGAGATAGAGAAGGGGGGGGGGGGGGGGGGGGTGGAGAGAGACAGCTGCAGAAGAAGGAAAGTTAGAGGGTGAGAAGAAGAAGAGAAAGGCAAGAGGAGGAAAAGAAGCTAAAGGAGAAGAGAGGGGAGCCTCTCCAAAGCTTGCAGCCCTTGGAGGAACCAGCCCTTCAGCTGTGCAGCATGGGGAATCGCAAGGAGAAGGCGCTCCCATCCTGGCTATGCTGGGAATTCCCCTGTTTTAAGTTGGGTGATACTCTCCAACCTTTTTACTTTCTTTTTGGGTTTCTGAAAGGACTTGGGGGTAGTGATATGCCACTGTTTAAGGGAGAACTCTATCAAATCATTTTCTTTGTTAAGAGACGCATGAAGGATAATGTTTTAATTTGACTTTTAGGCATGAATTCATACTACAACAACCTGTTTTTCATTAAAGTTCATGACAGTGAGAGCACAAATGGTATGTATCGGCCGCCTTGTACCGGTATTGGCTGATATGAACAGGTATTGATCAGTACCGATAGGGGGGTGAAACCGATACCGGCCGAAACTGGCTCATACCAGGCCAAAACTGACCAGTATCGGGCCGAAACTGTTCAGTATCGGGCTGATGCAGCCGGTTTCAGCCTGGTACTGGTCCGGTACCACCGAAATGGACCGATACCAGTACGTATCAGTACCCAGTACCAACTAATACCAAGACTAGTACCGAAACTGTCATCCTTGGTGAGAAGGAGGTCTCGAAAAACTTTCCTAGTTCTATGCCTAAGTCATGCTTAAGGGATGGAGGTTGTAAGCATAAATTGATACTTTTGAGGGGAAAAAAAAAACTGGATGGAAACATATGAATCTACTGCTAATGATTACACATGTATGCATTCATTAATCGTTCTATAGGTTTTCAGGGGTTTCAGATTTAGAATGATTTGTTTAATATCATTCCATGCTAAATCCACACGTCTTTTCTAAACGAACTGATAATGTTTCTCTAATTTGATCTAAGCATATTTATGCATCATACAGGAGCCATCTAAAAGTCTTGTTAAGCTCACTTGAACCCCTAAACACGAAATAGATCTGTGAAAGCCTAACAAGTATTTAGGAACCTAGTTATGCTACCTCATGACCCTAACAACCAGATGTGGATGTTTTTAGAGAAACTCCATCATCTAAGAAGGATGATGAAGTTGACAAGCATATGGTTTAAAGATTTCATTATATGAATTAAAGTCAGAACCTTTTCTCTTGGATTTTGATTCCAGATATAGGGGGTTAACAATAACATATTCCCTCCATGAATTATATGCTAAAAGGTTTCACTAGTGGCATGTCGGGAGTCATGATAAAGTGATTATTATCATTAAATGAAGGGTCTTATGTTATCATGATGCTAAAGATGATATGTAAATGTGTATTATGTTATCATGATGCTAAAGATGAGATGTAAATGAAGGCATGCATTAACTGGAAACCATGCTCTAAATATTATGTTTCCCCATAGCATGTAAGACTTGTTTGGATCCCTGAATGAATATTACATACAAGAAAATAATCATGAACCATACCCAATCTTTTACACAGATTTCTCCTAGTTTTCATAGTGGTGTACTAAGTTGTGGCCAGAATCTCAATTGAATATTAAGAAAAACTAGAGTCATGATGCATACATGTTTTCTATATTCGAAATTGTAATAAGTGATGTACCTTTAAGCTGGAAATCTCACTGTTACACATCCAAATGAGTTGCATGTTATCTAGCAGGTATTTAAGTTTCATATTTCAACTTACGCCATTTACAATCGCCATTTCACAAAGAGGTACAGCCGTGGTAAAGGAATGACACCATGCACATTTAAAGATCAGAATTATCCTATTAAAGTTTATATCTTTTTTCTTATATGAATGTTTTCCAAGCCATACCATAATGAAATCCTCGGTGGAAACCTAGTTGAACATATGTACAAAGAAGAAGAAATTAAGAAAAGAACTGTTCCTTATGAAGGAAGCAAATGAAGACTTAGGCTCTCATGCCTTTAAAGATCCTAGAGTATAAATGAAAGTTGGAAGCTTTATTTGTAATTTGAGATTCCTCAAGTGATGTTTTATCTTACAAGATTTGAAGTGACATCATTCATTAGCGGGACAGGCCCATACAATTTGTCTCTTGGGGATATAGGGCCATCGGGTCTTGCTCCTTATGATTAGTGCTATCAGAGCACAGAGCGTCTCTTTTCATACGGGTCCGAGTCCAAGCTTGATACTCTCCGTCTTTAGCCAGAGTAGAAACCCTTCTTGAGAGCACTCATGAATAGAGTGTGGACTATGTGGTTAGGAGACCACATACCTAGGTCAACCCAGGCCAGCCTGTTTTCACCTCACCCAACAAAGTATTTGAAGACTCCAGGATGGATAGGTGGAGGTTGAAGGAATTATTAGTGGATGGCCTGCTCATTTACCCTATGACCACTATTGAGTGGTTATCACCGACACTATGGGTTAAGAGTGAGTCACCAGTCAGAGGGATAATCACCTATGAAAAATTTTACTGGCTAGAAAAGAAATAAAAAAAATTATGAATAATGTGACTCACTGCTGAGACCCTAAAAACTATAACTTCTATTGAATTATCTTCATATATTTTCAAAAGTGCTATTAACAATCACTAACAAGTCCCTCGGGGTGGGAGAGATGGATAACACACTTCATAGGCAACCATGAGGTCGTAGTATCGAATCCCACCTATGGACCCGCAGTGGGGACCAACTTTAGGTTCACGTAACTTCCGACCTCACGGACTTCGCCGAGCCAAGGGGAGGCCCAATGCCCAAGAGATGTTTAGTGAGCCTATAGCTCGGGGTACTGGTGATGCAGGGCTCGATCCTGGGTTTGTGGGTTTATTCTTGAAATTCAAAAAGAAAATTACAACCACCAAGTTATGTTTGCTATTAATTAAGGAAGAACAAGAAAAATAGGAAGTTAACGAAACAAAAGAAATAGAAATTAAGAGAAATCAGGTAAATTGAGTAATAATTTCACCATAATTAGTTTATATAAAGAAATTATACATAGCATGCATATGAAAATTAAAACAAACATCCTCTACTGAAAGGACAATAGAACTAAGGTGGTGAGCGAGGAAAGGCATAGGGATGTAAATGATCCCTACTAAGTTCTCATAATCAAGACTCATGAAGTTCATTAAATGTTTTTTTAGGTCTTGATTTTGAATGCTTGTAGGAGCTGCTTGTCATTAATCCATACAAAATATAAGCTTTCAGCCACGGCCAGTAATTTTATTTTTCCTTGGGATTTTAATTTATTTTCCTTCATTCCACTGTTGCATGATGGACATGATTAGCCTCTTAATTTTTACCGTTAATATCTTACCTTTTTGTTTTGGAATTGTGCACTATTGGAGATCTATAACGGGGACCGTTACAATGGCGACCTAAGAAGGGGCACAAATGAAAAGGTGCCCCAACATCACCTCCTATTAGTATGAAGGCCCTCAAACCCATGGTTACCTGGAAATTCATATACATCTAAAAAAATGTCAAATCTCACTTATTGTTTCTCATTTCAGCATCAACTTCCCAGCCATTTGGCAGAGTTACATAATGTTTAAGACAAACAACATCCAAAACGAGGCATGTTCCTTATCAACAATACATAGGTGCCAAACGTACATACGAAGGGTGTTGACAGTGACTCCACACTTAACAGGGGATTCTCCTCATCAAGATGAATGGCCAACTTGTAGTCTTCCATAACTGAGAAGAAGCTTGGCAGTAGCAGAAGTCTCCAAACTGCCATTCATCTAGGCAGGAAGAAGCCGGAAGCAACAGCAGGAAGAAGATGATGGCGGCTCTATGGCCTGTGTCTAAGGGGTGATGGTGCGTATGGGTGTCTGTCGCCAAACCAGGCCTATGCCAAGGTGGACTGCAGGGCTGGTGGCAATGTGAAGTGAAGATGCTGGGAAGAAGTCAAACATAGCAGGTTAATGTTTTCTCAAAAAAGGGGGGTGAGGGACTTTTTCCTTTTTTCGGGGCGTGGGGGGAGTTTTACGAAGGATATAAATCTTCCCTTGAAAATAAGAAAGGACTACCCAATCCAAACATTTGTGGGTTTTCTCTCCTAGAGACATTTTGAAAGAGAAAGAATCCCAGAAAATGCAAACAAACACCCTATTAATGAGACAAAGGGCAGCCCAGTGCCACGGGCTCCCATTGCTATGGACTCTGGGAAGGCTCAAGTTCATAGTCTTGCCTTGCTTATGCAAGGAGGTTTACCTCTATGTGACAATGTAGCAATCTTACCATTGCACCAAGGATCCCTCTCTCATAACTATTTAGTAAGCAGCAGAAAATTAAAAGTTTACAATCTGCTAGTCCACATGCCTCCTCACTCCTTTTTTTTATCCAAACTGCGTCAAGATATCTCTCCACTTCCTCTCAACCTTCTATCACCCTATAATCTCTATATTTGATAAGAACTCCCTATAATCTCACTTTTATTTGGAAAAGACCCTTTTTCAGGGAGTTTCTCCAAAAATATTCAGAGATGGTTTCAAATTTTGTGGGGTCTTTATCAAATAGTTCAAGATTTTGAGGAGTTAATAAATTAATAGTAAGAACAAGAGGGCTTGTTACACATAAAATTATTTGTAGGGATCGAAAACTTAAACTCAATAAAATAAAAATAATTGACACAGTCACACAGACAATTCATGGATTGGTGCTGTGGGCATTGGCTGCTAACTACAAGAATGGTGGCAAAAGCTGACTCCCCTTCCTCATGCTGCTGTTGTAAACTAACAGAGGAAGTCAGTGGGACCAGCAAGAAGCACTAAATGGCATACCACACACCAGGTTATGTTCATAGGTGAGAGGAAGGAGAGATGACCAGGGTTTACCTCAGCCTCAAATGCCTAGGCAATAACCTAAGCATTTGAGGCGATGTGTTCTCTCATAATGAAGAAAGAAAATCACAGTGTAAAGAAAACATCCATGATAATTATATGTAAGACTTTGAGAAACACTCATCATATCCAACATGTAATGACCAATTTGTATAAAGCACTCATATAAGTAGTAGTTGGTTTTAAGAATCATCAAAAATAAGAAAAAATTGATAGCATGTAAGAGAAAAAAAGGGTATTAGACATTTGTTAAAAGAGGCATTAGCCACTTTGGAATATTAAAATAAGAAAAAGTAGTACCGCATAATTAAAAAGAAACAAGCATTTGACATAGATTTCATGGGCAAGTGTCTAGATGAGTGAGGCGAACATGGGGCGAGACGTCGAGGCATTTTTTGGCTTTGCATCAACGTAGTTCATCACCTAGGCAAGCAAGGCGATTGTCTTTGATAACATAGTATATACAATGCTGAATGATGTTCAAATTACATGCGAAAGAAATACCAAAACCAAGCTGCTAAGAGGAGAGAATTAGGACATACCATGCCTTTGTCTTTCTTTGAACCATAGAGGTTTGTGAGTAGCCTCATTTTCTGTTCACGTGCTTCGGCATTGGGTTCTTCATTCTTCACCCCCTCGATAGCTTCCGTATCAACAGATGATGCCTTCCCTATAATTCTTGGTTCCAGTCTGAATATCTGCAATGGTCCTTTCACAATCAGAAACAGCCCACTATTTCCACACAAATTATCAGATACCATATATATAAACTAAGTAAAAATGTAGAAACAGTCCCGACAAAGCTGCAACTTGATAACACCCAGAAACTAAGATCAACAAACAATCACAAGCATAGAAAAATTGCAACTTTTGTCAAGTCTCAACTAAATTAACCATATTCTTTTCAAACAACAAGAGAATAAAAACTGGCATGTGACAATGAGAATTGGGGAAAAGAAGGGGGACCTTGTTGGCGGCGATGGGCACGACCCGGAGGGTCTGCTTGTCCTTATCGAGAACGCCGAGGGCGTAGGTGCAGACCTGAGGCTGGGCAGCCTCGCCGGAGTAGCTGGTGCCCACGAACTCCACGTTGGCGGGGGACCCGTCGGCCCTACTGGGCCGGACGACGAGCTCCACGCGGCCGGGGCGCCGCGGGTGCCTAAAGACCCGAACTTTGGGCTCCCCGTCAGCCGCCCCCCGCCTCTGGGGGTCGAAGCCGGTCGGGAAGTAGCCCACGAGCGGAGCGGTGCGGTCGGCGGACTCGGGAACCGCCTCCACCCGCACCGCCAGCCGCCTCTTCTTCTTCCTCTTCCTCCGCGAACTCTCCGCTGCCTGCTCTTCTTCTTCTTCTTCCGCCTCCTCCTCCCTTGCTTCGGTTCCGGCCGTCTTTGCCGACATTCGCTCCTTCTCCGACGACGGCGGACGATGCAGGTTGGTGGTGGGGGAGGAGGAGAAGGAAAGGCAGCGCCGGCGAGGTTTACGGGGGCTTTTCTGCTCCTGCCTCCATTTATTTTTAATCGGGTGGTTTTTCGCCAACGTAGCCCGAGAGTTTCATATTTGCTCTTATGCTCGAAATTGTTTATATTATTGCCCTGACATGTAGATGGCATCGGATCAAGTAGGGCCCGTTCAAAGGTGAAGGTTAATAAAAACAAAATTCTAGATATATTCCTTTAATCTTAATATTCTTCAATATGTTCCTATAATCTTCTGCCATTCTAAAAATATAGGCATGCGGTAACGGCCGTTTGAAGAAGAGACAACGGAGAGCATCATTCATGGTATATTCTTTTTACTATACAAGGAAAAGTCAAATTACTCTCTCTCTCTCTCTCATCTTCTTCTTTCATTGTGAGAGCAGCAAGAACACCACGATGAAGACGAGGTCGGCACCATCTACATCACCCACACCGTCTACATCTCCTCAAGCGAGATCCGGCTCCCCAGAAGGGGACGTCCACCTCGTCGCGCGCCTCAGCTTGCACCCCGATGTGGGCCGCATCATGCTTTACTTCCTCGGCTGCTACAAGGGCGTCACAGGCCTGCACGTCGTGAAGGACATGGCCGAGAACAACCCCGATATTTGAGTGCTGCTAGTGACCTAGACGACCGTACTGGGCTTCCGCTTGCCCAGCCCGGCCCGGCTCTATGACCTAGTGGGGGCCATGTTGTTCGGGGACGGGGCGGGTAGCGACAGTCGTGGGGGCCGAGCCGCTGCTCGTAAAGGAGGCGATGTCGTTCATGGAGCTAGAGTGGGCGGTGCAGTGGTACCTATCGGGACGTAGGGGGTCATCGAGGGGCACCTGTTGGAGGAGGGCGTAAAGTTCAAACTGGGGAGGGACCTGCCGAAGAAGATCCACAGACACATAGAGGGGTTCTGCAAGGGGCTGATAGCGAGGATGGGGTTGGAGGACTTCAACAAGGTGTTCTGGGCATGTTGTCCTCCGACGGGGATCGTATGGTCGACATTAGGGAGGTGGCAGTCGACCCCGGCCTAGCCTTCAAGAAATTCCAATTTATCGACAGCGACGTGGTCGAGGTCTCCCCGCACCAGATCGTGCTCTTCCTCCTCTGCCAGAAGAAGGTGTGGTCGTCTCCGAAGTCCCGAAGGAGGAAGCCGATCGACGAGGGGACGGACTTCGCAGCCATGGCGCGTGAGAGAGATTGAGTCATCCTTGCCCAGCTGAAGCGCACGAGGAGGAATAGGCGTAGGAGGGGCCGATGGAACCATGCTGGAATTAGCATCGGGGGCGCAAGGGATGACTTCTTCCCGGTGGAGAAGAACCAGGAGCGGATGCCAGAGAAGATGATCTTGAGGTGGCTTGCGGAATTCTATGACGGCTGATAGAGAATGGCGCAGGGCTAATAGAGCTGTATAATTACATGGGGATAACGAACCTACAGTTGTAAAGGGAGAGATACCTACTCTCCACAGCTGCGGCGGTGGTACCTACTCTCCCATTTGTGTCTCTAATTTCTAGATTTACTTATCAAAATCAGTTACTTATAAAATTTGCAATAGTATACTCCAACCATCCTAATCTTATCATGAAAACCCATAAGAGCCTAATTAGTCCTTATATTCGTGAGTTTAAACTTACTCACACTCTCTAGATCAATTTGGTATAGCTTAAAATTAAGTGGTACTGATTAATACTCTCATGATTTATACGTTCTGATATCATATTGTTACGTCTCTGATCTGATTCAATTATTTAGACTCACTTCGGATTCAAATTACGTATTTATGGAATCAAATAACATATAAATCGGAAATGAATGATGAGAGACAAATAATCAAAGCAATAAATATGCTAATTACTATCAAATAAATCTAAATATAAATTTCATTACCAATAATATGATCCTTAAATTATATCAAATGTATAGCGAAAGTAAATACTCATCTCACTAAAAAAAAAAGAAAAGTACATAGATCTTCAATCAGATGACTCCTCAAACCCCAAGTGCTCCTCCTCATATGGATCTGTAGATTTTAGTAGGTTTATGAGTAACAATACTCAGTAGGCATCAAACCTACTAACTGTTAAACAATATAATAGTTGAAAAGTGATTATAATAAATATACATGATTCATAATTCTACATATAACTCAAATAAGAACATAATACAAAACATAGTCAAATATAGGATTTATTAAATCAGATGTGTTTTCTAATAACATGAACAGATAGACTAACATATAACATATGTGGCATAATCGGATTCTTATCTTACTGAACAAATCTACTAGCCACACTGAGCATATTACATATTGAACTGAACATATCACAAATTTGATTACAAATATCATGGCATAGTAACTTATCATATTTAAATCAAATATAGTATGTGAGCAAGTCATAAGGTTCAAAATAATGAACATATCAAATATAATTGAGCAAATATATCAAAGACATGAACTAAGCAGATTATAAACTGAATTCAAATAATTATAATAGCAACTTATGTTTCATATTTATACATCAATCATATCACAAATTAACATATCAAATAGACATGTATCTAACTACCACATAAGTAGCCGAACAAAATATATACTAAAGTATATAAGCAAATATATTAAGGTTATGGCATATGCATAGCAGGAGAGTCTATAGTCTCACCTTGGGTGATTGAAAACAAATACAGATCACCGAAATTTTTCCGTTACCCACGGGTAGAACTCATTCATAGATGCTTATGGAATGAGCCCCAATCTCCTTAAAATGGCAATGTCTAACTAAATAGCAAACAAAATATGGCACAAGTGTTTTGCAAAAATTTCATAATTTTCATAGATCTAGAAATTAATTTGACAAAGTGATAATTATATAGATAAGTCAAGGTACATATTTTTATATACAAAATAGTCACTTAAAGAGTCATCATGGTCATATAGGAAGAAAATCAAAACAAAGTTGATGCCAACAGATTTTCGAACTGAAAAAATAAGCTCCATGAATTTTCTCAGAATTTTTGGATCATCAAACATGTTTTTCGGCTATTAAAATTATTTTTTAGAATTAAAATAAATAAATAAATATGTTAAATAACATCAAATAGATTCAAAAAAATTTCAAACTTGACATACATTTCAAATGAGTCATAGCTAACATGAGGACAAAGTTTCATCAAATTTGGATATCAAATAACGAGTTTGGAACACTAAGTTGCATATGAAGAACTCGAGTCTAATGAATAAATAGCTGAATAATACGCAAATAACATTTAAAAATCATAAAAAAATACTAACAAGTAGAACATGTCAAATTCAAGACATGGTCAAAATTTCAAGTCAATTGTCTAAGAAAAGAAGGAGTTATGATTAATTATCAAATCGTAAGTATAGACTT
Source organism: Zantedeschia hybrid cultivar (assembly GCA_030544215.1). Taxonomy (NCBI): domain Eukaryota; kingdom Viridiplantae; phylum Streptophyta; class Magnoliopsida; order Alismatales; family Araceae; genus Zantedeschia; species Zantedeschia hybrid cultivar. The sequence goes on from JARZZO010000016.1 coordinate 17,321,074, forward strand.
TAGATAGCTTAAATTGTGTCATGCATAGTGGACACATTTTAAATCACGTCATATCAAACTGACGCGTTCTAAATCACGCCATCTGTTGTTGACGTGTTTCAAGTTTAAACCTAAGAAAATGAAGATTTTGGGATAGAATTTATGAATCCAATGAAAATCAAAGTTCTTAGAGTGATAGAATACGTCTCCAAAAATTCTTTTTGACCACTATTGAAAATAAAAACTATATTTTTCATATAATATAAAATATCACTTGATGGGTTATTATCATTTACCTTTGGAGAAGAACAAACTGATTTCTCAAACGATCCCCTAGCTTCCTCTAACTTCTACATGAATTCACCAAACTCTAGAGATTCTCCCACATTTGCTAAACCTCAAAGAAACACAAAGAGTTGATTATAATCAAATCTCCAATAAGAATAATCAAAGAACACCTCTCTTTTCTCAAGAATACCATTGTTACTTACCCTAATTTTAGAGCTATGTATAAAAGAGTTTATGCACGACCCTAAGCTCCTATTTATGGTTCTTTCCCTTTGTAATATAACCTTCTAAGAACCCCTTCCTTGCTAGAGTCAAACTCCAACCGTGTAGGACTTAATCACCAAGTAAAAGAACAATTCGAGTGCAAATCGGAGTTAATTTTCGCACCTAATGGTTTTCTTTTCTAAAACCTTCAAATTCGACCCTGAAAACATTGGAAATAGCAAAACCTCTCTTTTACAAAGTTCTAGATTTTTCTACCCTCTTTCCAGCAGTATCTACTATGAAATTTTTGGACTTATGGGTACTGAGATATCATCATTTTAATGAGATACTGTTACGCATAATTCAGGGCTTGATTAGGTGTTGGAAACCAACTAGTTTGTTATTTGGAACACTAATAGGTTTAAAACCTAGTATATAATAGTTGTGGCATAGGAGATTAGATCATATCTCTATTAAAAGGCTGAAAAGGTTAGTGAAAGAAGGAGTTCTTCACACTCTGAATTTCACTGACTTTAGTGCTTGTGTTGATTGCATTAAGAGAAAGCAAACACATACGCCTAATAAGGATGCCACAAGGAGTTCAGGAATATTAGAAATCATACACACCGATATTTATGGTCCCTTTTCACTCTGTCTAACTGAAGAGATGTATTTTGTTACTTTTATCGATGACTATTTTTGATACATATATCTTTATCTTCTTCGTGAAAAGGCAGATGTTCTCAATGCCTTTAAGAACTTCAAGGAGGTAAAGAGACAATTAGGAAAAATAATCAAGATAATCATATCTCATAGAGGAGGAGAGTACTATGATAGGTATATAGAGATGGGTTGTGACCTAGACCATTAGCAAGGTTCCTTAAAGAGAAGGACATTATACCTCAGTATACTATACCTGACAGCCCATATCAGAATAGAGTTGCTAAAAGAAGGAATTGTACACTTAAGAAAATGATTAGGACAATGTTCAATAATTATAACCTTCCTTTATCCTTGTGGGGAGAGGCCTTAAAGACAGTTCTACACATTGTAAATAAGGTTCCTACGAAGGTTGCATCTAAGACTCCTTATGTGTTGTTGAGTGGTAGAAAACCTTCTGAGTTATATGCACACATGGGAATGTTCAATTGAGGCTAGATTGTATAACCCACAGGACAAGGCTTTTGACTTTAGAATAACTAATGGTTTCTTTATTGGTTATCCAAAAAAGTCAAAGGGGTATAGATTTTACTATCTATCACATATGCCTATCAATGTTGAGACAAAAAAAGCGAGGTTTCCTAAAGATGGTGGAGTTAGTGGGAGTAGACCTTCTTAGAAAATTTCTTTTGAGGAGTTATAGGATCAGATAGACATACTTGTCACAGTTGACAACTTTGTTCATCCTATCACAGTTGACAACATTGTTCATACCTGTCATAGTTGACAACTTTGTTCCTTTATTCATTCTACAGAATAATATTCCAGAGGAACAAGTGGTTGAAACTGGTCCACCTCAAATGGCTCTAGAACCATTGGATACTATTGTAGATGGTCAACCACTTCCACAAGTTGAATGGGGTTTACCAGTGTGCAGATCCGTTAGAGTCCGAAGACCTACTACATCTGATGAGTTTGTTGTGTACCTACAAAAGAGCAATGTTGACAAAGGTAACATTGATGATCCAGTTACATTTTCACAAGTCATGAAGAGTGAAAAATCTACTTGTTGGTTTAAAGTCATGAAAGAAGAGTTTGATTTAATGGTTAAGAACCAAGTCTAGGATCTTGTTAACTTACCAAAGGGTCCAAACGCGTTGGATGTAAATGGGTATTTAAGATCAAAATGAACTCTAGTGGTAAAGTTGAACAATATAAGGCCAGAGTGGTGGCTAAAGGTTTTACTCAAAGGAAGGGCATAGACTATTATGAGACTTTTTATTTAGTTTATAAAAAGTTCTCATTCAGAATAGTCATGACCTTAGTAGTTCATTTTGATTTGGAACTATAACAAATGGATATGAAAACGACCTTTCTAAATGAGGATCTAAATGAAGAAGTGTATATGGAACAAGTTCATGGATTTCATGCCAAAGAAAAAGAACATCTGGTTTGTAAATCAATTTATAGACTTAAGCAAGCCTCCTGTCAGTGGTTTCTCAAATTTAATGAGAAAATCTTGTCCTTTGGGTTTAGAGACAATGTCATTGATGAATGTTTATACCTAAAGGTCAGTGAAAGTAAATTTATCATTTTGCTTTTATATGTAGATGATATATTACTTACCAGAAGTAATCTTGGGTTTGTTGTATGAAACAAAGGCTTATCTTTATAAGAACTTTGGGATAAAAGATATGAGTGATGCTCATTATGTTTTAGGTATTGAAATCATTAGAGATAGACCCTCAAGCTTGGTCTTTCTCAGAAGGCCTACATCTCTAAAGTCTTAGAAAGATTTAACATGCAATCTTATACACCAAATAAGGCACCGATTATCAAAGGTGATAAGTTTAGTGAATTACAATGTATCAAAAATGATATAGAAAGGAAATAAATGGAGACCATTCTTTATGCTTCAGCTGTTAGAAGCCTAATGTACCTATAGACTTGTACACGTCCAGATATTACTTTTGATATAAGTATGCTAAATAGGTACCAAAGAAATTCAGGCATGGAGCACTGAATGGCTGTCACGAAGATCATGCATTATCTCAAAGGCACAATGGATTATATAGTTATATATAGGAGCTCAGAATATTTGGAGGTCATTAGTTATGTAGATGTTGATTATGGTGGTTGTCTTGATACAAGGAAGTCTACTTCAAGCTATATCTTCCTCCTAACAGAAGGAGCTATTTGTTTATGCAGTGAGAAGTAAAGTATCACTGTGGCTTCCACCATGGCAGTAAAGTTCATTTCTTGTTTTGAAGCTAGTGGACAAGCCATTCAGTTACGGAATTTGATCATAGCTTTGCCTTTTCTAGACTTCATTACAAGACCTATTAAGATTTATTGTGACAATTCCATTGCGAAGAACAATAAGACATGCAGAGGTGGTAGAGCCTTAGATATAATGTATTTTACTCTTATAGATAGAGTGAGGAATCATGAGGTGTATATTGAGCATATTGAGATAGGTCTTATGGTAGCAAACCCACTCACTAAAGGACTATCAGTTAATCAGTTCAGTGGCCATGTGATTAGGATGAGTCTTATCAGTTCTCTCAATATACTGTGCCATTTTCAACTATTTTGTGATCACTTTTTATGACATGATTCTTCTATTAATTTTCTACTTATTCCATATTTATTTATGTACACATGATAATGGATTGAGGTTAGTAGAATGCTTGTGTAAAGTGGACTAGTAAATGAGTTACCAAAGTGATATTTGAAAGAGTTACCAAAGATAGAAACAATTTGGTTTATTTCTAATTTTGTGTTTTTTCAAATGTCTTGAGTGCTCATATATAACATATGGTTGCAAATATGCTATAGAATAATGACAAATAACTGATTATGAGTTACACTTTATCTAAAAATAATGACACTACAAGATACTTTGTGCCCATTTCGATTGGGAGAAGGCCCATCAATAGAAAAACCCTTAAAACGTCATAGAAGTGTGATAAAAAAAAAGGTGTGATTTGGAAAAAGAGTCATTAGCATCTATCACATATGTAAGAATCAGAAAATTCGATATAGATATTTATTTCACTATTCAAATTTTACATGCATTCTGATCCACAGCCAAGTTAAGAGAATAATAAATAAATTCAAAAGGACTTATAAATTCTTGTGTGGAACAAGATGTATTCTATTCGACTATTACTCATCACAATCCACTCTTTGTCATATATGTTTTACTAAGATAAAGATATATAGTCACGTCACTTGCGTTGACATTTAGCTTCATGTGAACATGACTTAAGGCTTTCTACTATTGAATTCTTTTATGTTGTGGTTTTGGTAAATATTCTTATTTTTCAACTTTTAAACAAAATTTAATTTTCGAAAAACGCTTTAAAAAGATCATGTAGGATGAGAAATTTGTTTCTCATAATTTATTTAATACTTAAATTATAATTTAGTTTTTAATTTATGAAATAGCATAACCAATACTTTTTAAAAATATTTCCCTTCTTTGAAGATGATGTGAGTTTTTCTAATTTTCAAGTTTTAGTTTTTTTCTAGAACAGAGTTGAATGTAGTTAGTTTGATAGCATTTCAATTTCAACTTTTAATAACAATAGATCAAAAATAATTTTGAAAAGTATACAATATCATAAATTTAATTTAAAATTTTACTTAACACAAATTAAACATTATTTTTTAGTCTATGTAATATTATGAGTAAGATTTTTTAAAATTATTTTTTAAGATGGATGCATATGATTTTTTTTTTTGCTTTTATCTATTTATAGGTTCAAACACATGAAAATATACTAAGCTTCTAGTTCACATGTTAACGGTTGTTAGGTACATTCAGTTCACATGTATCACATTAAGGTTATTCTAGAAATTTTAATATTTACGCATTTTAACAAGGGCTAACAAATGTAATATAATAAAAAATATGTTTTCATATATGCTCTCATTTCTTATTACTATGAGTAACTTTGTGCAGATCAAATAAATGCTAACCATTTTATCATGTTATGAACTAAATTTTTACTCATGCTGTTATAATGCAACTTTCTTGATTTATTCTCAGTGATTTGCATGTATTAAGGTATTTTGAAATTTTTTAATTTTGGTTAAACGTAACCAAATTTAGATAAGAAATTTTTAAGGAAAAACTAATAGAAGACAATGCTATGTATGAGAGAGAAGAAATTTGCCCAGCCCAACCGCATATGGACTGGCCAAGCGTTATGGGCCCAGAATGACCAAGAAAAGGTTCATTAGGAAACGAAATTGTTTGATATTCGAGAACAATGGCCCACTATGGGGCTTGTGTTGGGATTCGGGCGGGACGCGAAGAACGCAGCGGAAACAACGAATAAAAATCCCGTCCAATGCCTACTAATCCGATTCGGAACAAAAAACTAAAATCGAAAACCGGGTTGTAATCTGATTACCGTGCGCGGATTCGAATCCGCTTCCGTCTCGGTTCCGTCGAGGTGATGCCGCGAGCCGCACAAACGTCCGGCCTCCAGCGGTATCCACGCGATCCTCCGCGGTGGTTCGTCCTCGCTCCCTCGTCCGTATCAGCTCGCTCGCTGAAGATCCGTCGCCGCAACGATTACCGAAAACCCGCCGACGAGAATTCCCGACTTTCGGGAATCGTGCGCGGCGAAGACGGAGACAGTTCCGACGCCTCGAACGGGGCGCCCAGAGGAGGAGAGAGAAAGGAGGGATGACGGTTAGCATGGGGAAACCCCTGGAGCTTGGCCTAGGGTTTCTCAACAGCGCGTATATATATTAAGTCGGCGCGACTTTTCACAAAAGTCCCCGAGTTAATATAAATCCCACTTATGTACCACCGACTGAGAATCTTATTACGTGTGACCCTCTAGGACCATTTACTAGTCCGATTTTCAGCCCGTTAAGTCCAATAACTAGTTATTGACTTATTGTAATTAATTAATATATAGTTATTAACTAATTACTTAACCGAATTGACATCGCATGTAAATTCGGTCGGACTTCCGATCAAGTTGGGTGCCAAGCAACACCGCATGATTCCGAAAGATAATGGGGTTCAGCAACTCACTCATGGAACCTGTCCATCCACAGTTACCGCGTGGCTATAATCCTTCGTTCACACAATGCTCTCGAGTTAACCTAGGATATGGTCAACTGTCAAACCCTAGATGGTCAACTCACTTGAATCAAACTCCGCTGTACAATATCCGAAAACCTCTTTTCTGATATTGTTTCTGCTCTGGCCAGAGACTTCTGCGGATCTATTCTAGAGCATTCTTTCTCCAATTACCTGAGAGCGAACGATCCTTTATTGAACACACAATCACCTTCGAAGGTCTTCTGCTGGACCCGATCCTCGACTATTAGAGATCCCGTGGATAGGGATTCGTAGGTCAAGGTCAAAGTCCAGAAGTCCACCGACAAGATGTCTTTGGTGTCTCAAGTCCAAGGATCAACCATGCCACTGTGACGATGAATCAAGCCGATTGACAGTCAGGTAAATTACCATTCGGCGATTCATGTCGGATCAGTTCAGTGAACTCATTCCCAATGAGCACCTACAAGTTTACCAATGTGTCTCCACACGAGTAACTAACTGTGAGTGCTTAAAATGGGTGTGTGATTATCATGAAAAAAAACTATGTTGTTTAAGTGCAAAATAAACCTATTAAAAAGAAACTAAGTGATGTGATTGCCAGAAACTTTTGACTTAAAAGTTCCAAAAGAAAGAGTTTGATCGCCTACCTGTTTGGATGTGGGAGATGTTGAGCTCTTGGTTCCCCTCCTTCAGCCGGCTGAAGAAAGAGAGCCATTTCTTTTCTTTGTTCTTGCTTTGATTGCTGTTGAGTTCTCGAGGATCGTCCAGAGTCCTTGTTATTTGCTATTGATTTCCTCCCCTTTGATTTTTCTTTGTACCTTGCAGGAAATAGAAAGAAGAAGGAATAATGATGAGAACTTAAGCAAAAGTAGTATCCATTCCAAACAAAGTTTTAGACATGCAACTAAACAGAAAACTCACTTGTTGAGTGGTCTTTTAAACCCCTTAATCAAATAGGTTTTGAAAATGATACTAGTGTTGTGTGTGTTGCATAGAGTGATGTGATGAAGAATGTAAGATTAATGGGATGACAATGTGAGAAAGAATGCATAAATGAATTGAAAACTAAGCTGGATGGCCCCTGGAAAGCCTTGGTCTTGGGCAGATGAAGAATGGATGAAGAATGGACGCCGACTTCTGGAAACAGCAGCACTTCAGCGTTTGGACGTCGTGGCTTCAATTTTCACTCAATTATCACTTCAATGTCACTCTGATCACTTCAATTACTAACTCTGTCACCCATTCAAGAGGCAGGGTATTTATAGACTTCTTTGCGTCCGCGGATTTACATAGAGAAATTTAGAGATTTATCCAGCTTAACCAACAGATAAATACAGATTAATTCATCTTTATCTGTAATTATCTAAAACGCGTCGCCCATGGAAGACACCTGTCAGACTGATTAGGATAAAGATAAACATCCGGGAAAAATTCATCTTTATCTATAATTAGATAAAACATGTCGTCATGTGGGGACGCCTTTTACACTAATTAAGATAAAGATAAACATCCGGAAGAGAGGCATAAACAATTTAGGAAACATAAATGGCGTTGTGCCTCGCAGACGTCTTTTAGTTAATTAATCAATTAATTAAAATTCAAATCAAAATAGGAATAAACTCTAAATGGCATCCACACAGGTCGACGTCTTTTAGACTTCTTCATATTTTAACTGAAATTTGAGTTAAAAATTAATTTAATTGATTAACTTAAATCATGTCTGCTTGACCCGACACTTTTTAGATAATTAACCCAAAAGATCAATAAAAATTAACCAATGATTAAATATCAGACCATTCTGAAGCATTATTATATGATATGAAATTTACTCGAAATGATGTCAAAATTAGCGTGTCTACAGCTGCCTCACCTTGGCATCGTCTTTGCAAGGGAGTGAAATGAAATGGAATGTACTGAAAAGGTGATGCCAAGGTGTGATGAGACACACTCTTAACATCACATGATTGGAATTTTTCTCAAAATCATCAATGAAGATAGTTCAAGGAGATCAATGGAATCAATCCTATCTGGATGAAGTAGATAAGGAAATAAAACAAAGTCGATCAACCTCTTCGGAGTGGGAAGTACCCCAGGTCGTAGACACTGTAGGTTTCATTATGGGGAGCGTTTGCTAGCCAATGTGGACGTGCTGCAGCCATGATGGATCTTAAAAGAAAACAAGAAATATTGGATAAAGAATCCAAGAATGATAGAATTCCAAGGATATCTTTAAGAGAATCTCAAAGATAATCAAGATACTTAATTCAGAATGGAATATTTCATATCATGTTGGGAATTATTTGATCAATGGTCTGAAACTCAATCAATAATTAATTCTTATCACAGTGATTTCAAAGTCCTACATGATGCATGTTGGGCTAAAAGAAAAATATAAAGTCAAATAAAATATAAATTAATTAAGGATAATATTGTTAAATTGTCATTAATGAGTCAAGATACCAATTCCTGTAATCCAGTGCTAAGCCGAAGCTCGTTTATCCACGCACTGTTTCACAAAAGTGAAACCATCGTCCCCACTAATTAACAATCCAACGGCCTATCCGTGCGATTAGGAATTCTCTGGAATTATCACAGTTTTTGTTGTAGGGGAACTCAAATTCCAGTTTCACCAAAACCACAAGGTCCTTGATATACTCTAATAAATATTTAATATATAGTAATAACGCAAATGCAAACTAATTACATGAAATAATACAAGATTAGAAATAACTGTCTTTTTAGTCACGGTCGGGACTTCATAAACTCCCATAGTGGGATCTTCTTGGTATTCCCAGTTTTATTCGGGTTTTCTTGAATTCCCTGCACTCAAAATTCATTAGTAACTTCATCAAAACACACAATTTCAGGCAAATAACAGAAAGCTTGAATCGCGTCGTGTCGTGCCGACGCTCTTTAACCATTAAAACGCGGCGGTGTCCCTCGACGCCTTTTACTCGCAGAAACAGGTTCTGGCTGTTCTCTACTCGGATTCCAACTCTTCCAATGCTCATCCCTTTTCCAATCCGGAAAAGTCTTCCTAGGATCGCAATTCCTTCTCTATAAATATCATTAACTTATTTCCAAGCAATCCTACCACAATCTAGAGATCCAAGGTTGAGTTTTTCTTCAAGATTCAAGGGTTCTCCAAGGTTTTCAAGGTTTTCAAACTTCAAGGAGGAAGAAATCCGAAAAAGAGGATGAGTTCTTCAAACAAGAGGATGAAGAGGTCGCTGGAGAAGATCTCCGATGTGGAGAATCACCTTATTGGAAGGGATCCCAACCTCCAAGTAAGTTGAATTAGCTTTCCTTCAATTCTTCTTCTTGTTCCTCCATGTTCTTCATGTTCTTCTTGTTCTTCAAACTCTTCAATCCTTTCTTTTATTTTTCAGACATATCCCATGTTTCCCGGTCCAAGGAGATTCACTTCTCTCCCTTGGATTCGCAAGCTTGCAAAAAGTCCTAAGCTTTCCATGCAAGTTTTCATCTCCAAGTGGAGTCTTCAAGGCTTGGTGGTACATGCGAAACACTACAAGAGCTCGAACGTAGACTGGGCGGCCATGGGTGCTTTAATCGAGCAGTGGCATCCTCAAACCCATACGTTCCTTTTTCCGGATTTCGAGTGCACCATCCTTTTAGAGGAGGCGGAGCTTTTGTTGGGTCTCCCAAAGACCAAAGACAAGATGGCTTTGACAAGAGAAAGGATCACCGGTCAACAACTCTTGACGTCAATCATGAAGGATCCCTCAGAAGCTAAAGGGTGCCTTACCAACAGAGGGATCAACCTCGCAAAGCTCACTGAATGGACTTTGTATGAGATCGATGATCTAAGAGAGGACGAAGCTGAAGACGTGACGAAAGCTTTCGTCACGTGCCTTGTCGGGGCTCTGTTCTTCCCTGCGCAAGACAACATCTTGGAAGATGATCATGTTAGTGCTATTTGCGCAATCTTTGAGGGGAAATCCATTAGCACTGCGATTTTGGCCTACCTCTACAGTGGGCTCTCTGCGGCGTCCACGGGTCGACCTTCTTACGGGTGCATGTTACTTTTCGCCTTGTGGATCGAGCTACACTTCAAATTCGAGTACTGCACGAGGATGTCACCAAGACCGTCTCAAATTTACATGAACAACCCGATCCATTGCATCGCCAACATCGTGAAGTTCAACAAGCGGATGGTCAACAAGGTGCCAAAGCTCAAGACTCGGGCTGACTGGAGGGAGTTCTTGAGATGTATGTCGTCCAACATGTTTAACTCTTCTCCACTCGCTCTTGTTGGAAAGCCCATCAGAGTACGCCGTGCAGTGGGAGTGGATCTTAAATTGATTGGGCCCACTGAGTTTGTGCTGTACAATCCTCATCGGTGCCTTACTCAGCTTAGCTTGAATCGTCATGAATTCCCCGAGTTCTTTCTCACATCTCCGATTAAGAGGCGGGCCTTGGAATCCGACGAAGACTATGAAGCTACAGAACTTATTACTACTTTGTGGAACCTCGGCTTCAGTTATCGTGTAAAATCCTCTAAAAATAGAGATAGATGATTGAAATTTCCATACATTCAAGCACTTCATGAGATTCTTCTTTAAGTGTCCTCTTTCCTTTTTTTTTCTTTTTGATGTAATATTGAATAAAAGATTTCATTGAATAATGAATCATTTTTCATGCCTCGAAACCTTTCTTCAACTTCCTGTGATGTGTTCATGATTTTTCCCTTAGCAAAAACTAGATTTTTCTTTAAAATATGACAGTTCGGGTTTGCTAAATCCAAAACGCGTCTACTCAGAAAGACGCCTTTCAAAGATAATTCATTTTCCAAAATTCAGATTAATCCTCAAAATCCCGATTTAAGCCTGAACCGCGTCTACTACCCACGACGCCTTTCAACTCTCTCTCCTACTTCTTTCAGAATTCTACCATCAATTCCGTGATTAATCCTCTGAAACACGTCTTGAAGGGTAGACGCCTTTAATAATCATGCCTAGTACGGTTCTGACCATAATTGGTGGTAACCTGAAACGCGTCGCCATGTGTGGACGCCTTTTAGTCTATTTCAAACAGCTGGCTTTGCCGCCTCAACTTATGCGCCCTAAAATGCGTCGGTCTGACACGACGCCTTTCAACCTTCTGTTTACAGACCCGCGAAGGCCCCCTTTCTTTCTCACTTTCTCCCTTACTTTCTCTCTCCTCTTCACTTTCTTCTCTGACGACCCTCCGGCGATCTAGCCCTCTCTCTCTCTCTTTTAACTCCATGGAACGTGGCGAAGGTTCCCGCAAGGCCAAGGCTTTGGCCAAGAGAAGGCGAACGGCGGTTTGCGAGGAAGAAGCTCCCGAGGAGGTGCCGGCCGCACTTGCCGAGGCGGCGGCGTTCTTGGAGGAGGAGGAGGCTCCTCCGGCGCCGTTGGCCGTGGAAGAAGAAGGGGAGGGCGACCTCCACATGGTGAGTCTCTATGGTTTGAACAGAGTGAGCAAATGAGGGAAGAAAGGGGTTCTTCAAGAACCCGGAATTCAGCCTTGAAAGGCGTCCAGACCAGGTGACGCCGTTCAAACGGCGTCGCCCTGGTCCGACGCTATTCAGGGAAAAATTCCCAATTTTAATTAGGCAGAAATAATTCCAAATTGCGTCAGGACCTGTGGACGCCTTTCAATAGGCGTCCAGGTGTCTCGACGCCTTTCAATCTAGAAATGTTTTGCTTGTTTTTATGTTCACTAACTAATGAAATTCTTTTTTATGTGCAGGGAACCATGAGGGCGAGGATTAGCTGGGACTTAATGATAGGGGCATACCGGGGACTCTCGGACTTCCAGAAGGCGCGCTTGCGCCGGATGGGGTTCGGCGAGGTTCTAGATATCGAGCTGTTTTGGCTCGATCTAGTCCTCCTGCAGGCGCTGCGGGAGAGGTGGCATGCGGAAAGCAGGGCTTTCCTAATGCCATGGGGCCATATGGTCCCGACCCTAGAGGACGTGGTCAGGATCACTGGTCTCAGGGTAGAGGGCCGACTGGTAAGTGGGGTGACTTACCCCAACTACCAGGGATTGGCAGAGGCCCTACTAGGTATAGAGGTATCTAGCCTAGGTAGGGAGTCTAGGATGGTCCCCCGGGTAGAGGTGGAGGCCGCCTTAGGACTGGATGAGCCCCGACGTCGGTCAGATGAGTCCCGGGCAGAGTTTAGGGATAGGCTAGCAGAGTCTTCTTCCCTTGTCTATTGTAGCGACCCGAGTCAGGGTGAGGAGGTAGATAGGCAGTTGAGAGTCTTTCTAGTTTTCTTCTTCGGTCGGTTGCTTCTCGGTACGAAGGGCGACCATATCCACTGTAGATTTCTGTATCTGCTAGATGACTTAGATAGTCTAGGAGAGTATGCCTGGGGTGCGGCCCTTCTGGCCCACCTCTTTGCTGATCTTTCTGCGGTCACGTCGGACCGTGAGACGACCGTCAGTGGCTTTTCACCATTTCTCCAGGTATTAAGTCATTTTATTATTTGTTTATGATATGCAATGTGATATGATGAGATGAATTTTCTAACCTATATGTCCATGTATACAGGTATGGAGCTACCATTATTTCCCGCTCGGCAGAGCGAGGATCATACGACCAGGCGTTGTCCCATTGGCCTGCCGCTGGCAGCCGATCGTGGATACAGCGCCACAGCACCACCAACTGACGGCCCTCCGCCGTCAGTTCCTTGATTACTCGGAGCTCCTGATAAGTTCTTAACTTGTTCAATTAAATGTAATATTTCCCTTATTAAATGCAAGTCATTTATATGAGTGCATCTAACCTATATGCAGGTGATCTGGCGCCCGTACCTCGGTATGGGTGAGGAGGACCAGCCGTGGGTGACGGCTGGCAGGAGGAGGTTCGGCAGGCAGATGTGGCTGCACTGCTTGAACGAGATCGAGCCCCTCCGCCTCCGGCTCGTGATGAGGACCCTGGGCCTCCACCAGGAATGGATCGATGAGGAGGTCCCGGAGGGGGTTGGGAGGAGCATGAGGGGCAAGCAAGCCCTCACTGACTGGCGTGCCAAGTTCCCGGAGCAGTACGAGGACTGGCACCGTCGCGGCGTCAGAGTGGAGTCTCGAGCGGAGAGTAGCGAGGCCTACCTCCAGCAGTACCGGGCCCACTACGCCGATCAGCTTCGGCTCCTCCGACCACTCGATGTAAGTATGCTTTTATGCTTCTTTCATTTTATCATTATCTTTATTTATATTTGTGAATGAATGTATGTATGCGTGATATGCAGGATGCGCGTGATGCGGTCATCATCGACCTCTGGGCCCGCCTACATGACGCGGAGGCCCAGTTGGAGCAGGTCCAAAAGGAGCTCTTCGACCTGGTATGTATGCATGTTTATGAATGAATGTTTGATTAATTAATTGTTTTGGCGATTAGCAACTGACGGTTGTCTTTTGGTGCAGCGAGCCGTCTACACCCAGGCGGCTCCCCCTACATATGGAGCCTCGTCATCTTCTTCTTCTGCCACTCACGAGGCTACTCTGGCTGACCTCCAGAGCCAGCTCGCCTCCGCCATCCACCGAGCTTCTCTTGCTGAGGAGGATCGTGCCGCACGAGTAAGTTCTATCTGATTTTTTATTGCTTAGTTGCTTTGGACTAACAGTATCTCCTTCTGCAGGTTGCTGAGCTTCAGGAGGCCCTTCAGAGGGCTGAAGCGGAGCTGAAGCATTCTCGCGCAGCGGCTGCTCGGGCTGAGGCTGATGCTGCGCGAATCCAAGCCTTGGAGGAGCAGGTGGCTCGTCTCTCCACCGGGGATCTTGCACGTCTCCAGGTTCGCCTGGAGATCCTGACTGAGGAGAGAGACCACGACCGCCTTCGCCTGGAGAGTCTTCAGGGTCGCCTCTCGGTGGCTGAACATGAGCGCAGGATGGTGGAGGAGAGGTACCAGCGAGCCCGCCAGCGGGCTATTGATCGTGGTTTGGCGAGCGCTTTCACTGCTATCGTCGCCATGTCGTCCGGCCAGGCAGGGCTGAGTGCGATGGGACCACCTCCACTTCCTAGCCGAGGACCAGCACCACATGCGCCCGACGAGGCTCAGAGTCAGCTTGATGAGGGTGGAGGGGAGAGCCAGCCTTGAGGGCTCATGTATTTTTTACTTTCTTTTGTATATCATGTAAGAAACATCTTTTGACATATATACATGAGACTTTTGACCTTCAACCTTGCGTTCCATGTGTTTGCCTTGCGTCCTGTACGTCACTTAACAAACAGGTTAAGTATCTATTCAGGCTTAGCCCCTTGCCTGACCAAATGAGTGGTCGATCAATCTTTTTCTTAAATGAAGGGTCAAGGGGCATAGCCTTTATCAACAAAGGTAATTGAAGTATAAGCAAAAATGCAACATACAAGCAGACGGATGCTCGCTGAAAATGAAAGGAATGAAGCATACTAGATGCAATAAGCAAATGCTAATCGAAATATTTTTTGTTGTTTTTAAATTTTCATTTTTGTTTGGGTTTTGAAATATGTACTTTTTTTTGAATTTTGAAATATGTATTTTTTTTTAATTTTGGGATATGTATTTTTTTTGGGTTTTGAAATATATATATATTTTTTGATTTTGAGATATGTATATTTTTTTTTTGAATTTTGAAATATGTATTTTTGGGTTTTGAACTATGGTGTACGCTAAAGACCAGCATGGTACTCAGATCAAAAGATCATATTCATTTATGAACTTAATTCCCAAATCATTCTGTAATAATTTAACTTAAACCCATTGTGTTTGAACTTGTGTTTCCATTCGTGATCCCATTTGATGATTTGACCTTCAGTCAATCTAGGCCGTTCCTTAAGTTTGGAGTACACCTCTTTAGAACAGAAGGAAGAATAGGTTTAGAAAGCCTATGAGAAGGTTCCGGAGACCTAAAAAGATGTTCCTTCCCTACCCTAATATCTGTTGGGGTTCGGTCATTTTCTTTCCGAGGTATTTATCGACCTTGCGTTCCCTTTCATTTTATTTCATGGCCTTGATGTAACGTTTGTAATGTGATGGCCTTTTGATTTGACGTTTGACTTTTGCCTTTTGCTTTTGCTTTTCTATTCTTTTCTTTGGGACGGATCTCCCCCATTTTTTTTTGTGACGGCCTCCTACTAAGATGACGGGTATTCTTGGTAGTCTATTCTAAGTCTCGTTTCGACATCATGGGCCGAGTGTAAAAAACAGAATTTTGCTTTAAAGCGAATGATTTGTACTTCACAGTTTCAGTTAAGCTTTCGATATTCCTTAGGACTCAACATCTCTTGTTACTTACGAATCAAACGTGTCAGTGTGTGTAGTAATGTGTATAGGGTTAAATTATCGAGACTGATAAGGGAATTTGAATTTATAAATTTTCTGATTCCACCTGGTCTTTGTACCATGCTGATCGACTCTTTTAACCTAAGGGTAGTATTTCTTAAGATGCAAACCGTTCCAGGGGTGAGTTAACTCTTCTCCTTATGCATTGACAAGACGGTAAGCGTTACCAGGAAAAGCGTGTGATACAACATAAGGTCCTTCCCAATTGAGTTGGAGCTTAGAACGTGGACAACCAGGTTTTACAAATATCCTTTTGACGACCATTTCACCAACTTTAAACTTTCGTTCAATGACTTTCTTTTGATAAAAACGTGCTAGTCTATTTTGATAAACTCTTGCATGATTAGCAGCTGACCATCTTCTCTCGTCTAGGAGTTCCAATTGAGCAAGGAGTGCTGAACGATGTTCATCAATAAAAAATTCCTTGTTCAATTGTACTCTTAATGACGGTATGAGGATCTCGTATGGAACTACCGCCTCTATTCCAAATGTTAAGGAATAAGGAGTCTGCCCAGTGGGCGTACGGATTGAAGTCCGGTAGGCCCATAGAGCCTCAACCAATTTTTCTGGCCAGTCTGTGAATTTATTAGACTTGCACGTCTTTTTGATGATTTTTATCAAAGTCTTATTAGTTGCCTTTGCTTGGCCATTGCCTTGCGGATAATAAGGAGATGAATGATGCAATGCAATTTTGTACCTGTTGCAGAGATCCTTTAATTCTTGTGACACGAACTGCGGTCCATTGTCGGTGACGATGGTGCTTGGGATTCCAAATCTGGTGATGATGTTCCTCATGATGAACTTGCAGACGGTTGATGCTTTGATTTCCGTATATGCTTCAGCTTCTGCCCACTTGGTGAAGTATTCTGTTGCCGTAGGGATGAAAGACTTTTGCTTGATGCCGGATTCTGGATTACCAAGGTGTCCAATGATGTCGAAAGCCCACATGGAGAAAGGCCATGGGGAGGAAATAGGATGAAGTGAAGATGTAGGAGAATGGATTTTGTCGGCATGAAATTGACACTTAACACACCTACGGACATATCCTACACAATCGTCTTCCATGGTTGGTGTAGACACGTTAATTTTGACGTCATTTTGAGTAAATTTCATATCATATAATAATGCCTAAGAATGGTCTGATATTTAATTATTGATTAATTTTTATTGATCTTTTTAAGTGTCGGGTTTAACAGACATGTTTAAGTTAATCAATTAAATTGATTTTAGCTCAAATTTCAGTTAAAATATGCAGAATTCTAAAAGACGTCGAACTGTGTGGACACTATTTATAGTTTATTCCTGTTTTAACGTTTAAATTTGAATTTTAATCAGTTGATTAATTAGTTAAAAGGCGTCTTTTAGGTACGACGCGTTTTAGGTTTCCTAAGCTATTTTAACTTCTCTTCCGAATGTTTATCCTTATCTTAATTAGTGTAAAAGACGTCTACACATGTAGACGCGTTTTATCTAATAAAGATAAAGATAAGTTTTCCCGGATATTTATCCTTATCTTAATTACTCTTAAAGGCGTCAGCCAAGGTGGACGCGTTTTAGATGATTACAGATAAAGATGAATTAATAAGTATTTATCTGTCGGTTAAGATGGATAAATCTTAGATTTTTCTATGTTAATCCACGAACGCAAAAAAAGTCTATAAATACCTTACATCTTGAAGAGTTAAAAAAAAAAAAAGAAGAAAGCCATTAAGAGAGTGTTATTATAGCGAGTTAAAGATCGAAGCAACAACGTCGGAACGCCGGAGCGCTGCCATTTCCAGAAGTCGGCGTCATTTCAAGAATCTTCATCCTTTCAAGGCTTCAACCAATTGGGCATAAGTGTTTCATTTCTGCATTTTTATTCTACATCTTCATTTAAATCTCTCATTCTTCATAATCACTTCATGCAACACACACCACAGCATAATCTTTCAAAACCTATTTGATTAAGGGGTTTCAAAACTATCTAAACAAGTAAGTTTGCTGTTCAATAGCATACTTAAAACCATGATTAGTATGGATACTGCTTCTATTTAAAATTCTCATCAGTATTTCTTCATTTCTTTCTCTGTCTCTGCTGCACTCAACAACAACAAGAGAACAAAAGGGGAGAACAATCAAAGTCAAAAGGATTTCTGGACGATCCTCAACTTCTCAACCTCAAATTCAACAGCAAGAACAAAGAACAACGAAAAGGGCTCTCTTTCTTCAGCCGGCTGAAGGAGGGGAATCAAGGACTCGATATCTTCCGCGTTCAAACAGGTAAGCGATCATACTCTCTTTTGAAACTTTTTAGTCAAAAGTTTTTGGCGATCACTGCACTTAGTTGTTATTTTTAATAGGTTTAGTTTACACTAAACAACATAGATTTTTCATGTTAATCACACGAGCATTTTAAAGCACTCACAGCTTTTTTGGCGATCACGGTGGGACCTGGTCTCGCCATCTTTTAGTTGTTTTTGTTCTTGCTATCATCAATCGGGCACCCACGGTGCACCATTTGTGTCTCTTGACACGTCCTCACCAATTGGTGAGTGTTTTAGTTTAATTAATTTTCCTCGTGCACCACGTGCACACCCTAGTGGCAAGATCTTGCCCTCCCCTTGATTAGTTCAAAAAGCTATTTTTGTGATGAAAATAATGTGTGATTGATTGGTTTTCTAGTTGTTTAGTTAGTAAATCATCATGTTTAAAATCTGGAACTAAAAAAAATCTGCATGAGTTGATTGTTTACTGCTTTTTAGCCTGTTTGAGGAGGATTCAACCCAGAAAACCTCCTGCAAAACTGTTTCTGCGAACTGAAAAGCGTCCAGGAGCACTGACGCGTTTTAAAACCGCGTCAACATCCCTAGACGCCTTTCAGTCTTCATATCTTCTCTGCTGTCTGCATCTGTTTCTGCGAAAAAATTAAGTTCTGTGTTGAATGGCGTCGACTACAATCGACGCGATTCAAACAGTTTCTTAGTTATTTTTCAGATCTGTTTCTGCGAAAAATTAAGTTCTGTTTTGAATAGCGTCGACTAAAATTGACGCGATTCAGACAGTTTCTTAATTATTTTTCAGTTTTCATATTTCTGTGGTTTGAGTGCTAGCTATCCATTACTATTAAGCATTAGAGGCCATCCAGGCCGCAGGACATACGCATTGAGGCGAATACCCTCCTTTTCTTAGGAACACACTACTTGACGTCAGCAACTCTCTCTGATTGGGTTGGTCCCTTGATCAGACTAGAGAAGTTGACGTTGAGACCTCCATAAGTCCCCAAAATCAAGGTATTCCTCCTTGATCATCGGGCTGGTTGTACCAATTGAAGTCCCGGCTAGATTCCAAAAGCGTTGTGAGAGAAAGCCCTAGAGAATAACGGTGGAAATTGAACTGAAACTAGGATCCTTTCCCTGAGCGAATTTGTGGTTTAATCCAATTCAAATAACTCAACAAGGAACCTTAAAATCACGTTAAGCATCCACTTGTTTGATTAATCTCTGTGCAACTTGTTTGTCAAATCTTTGAAAAAAAAGGAATCTAACATCATGCTGTTGCGATCAGGCAGGGACTTGAGTATGGCTCAAGACGCCATCATCAACTACGAGGGAGATGCTAATGCCCCTCGCGATTCGGAGTACAACTATGAGAACGGGAGAGATGCTGATGCCTTCCGTAATTCCGTCCCCATTCCATATCGACAAGATGGGAATGTCCGGACGCCTCTCTTTCATCCACAGGATCGATATCCTGATCTTCCCCCGCATGAATATGAGATTCCTAATCCCGATCTAGAGGGGGACATGAATCAGAATGATCCCTCATCCTCTGATCCTATGGATCTTGTCAACGCTTTGGGAGTTCTTGCCTCCCGACTGGACCCTCAGTAGTTCGAGGCGATCCAGTCTATTCTAAAGGGGAAGGCACCCGTGCAGCCTGCTGAGCCGAACCCTGTGGCTCCCCCTGTTGTTACTCAACAACCTCCTCTTCCTCCTCCTTATATCCATCAGGCCATGGAAGGCCTTCATGTCACTTCTCGGCCAGCTGGGCCGCAACTTTCATCCTCTAGGCAACCGGCTAGACCGCAAACGCCTGTTTATCAAAATGCCCTCGGGTATGGCGGAAGCTCTGCCGGACCTCCTCTTTATTTTCCCCCCTGTCCAACGTACTCTAGGCAGCAAGCCTATCAAGTACTTCCACCTCCTCCTCCTCCCCAGGCAGATCTGACCACGCAAGCGTTGCTGGCCAAGATGGAGCGCATGGATGAGCAGTTTAACAACCTCCAGAAGATGATGGGGGTTAAAGCTGTGCCAGAGATCAGTTTACCGAGCCTGCCAGTATTCCATCTGCCACCCTCTGAAATGCCAGTGTACCGAAAGTACAACGGTACTGGTAACCCCTTCACACATCTGAAGGAGTTTATGTACGAATTATCTTTCTGGCAGAACGATAAGAGGTCGTTGGCCTTTTTGTTCAGGAGATCTCTAGAGGGACCAGCCCTCGAGTGGTTCTTTTATCTGGAACCCTCCGAAGTAGAGGATTACAGTATCGTTTCACGCAAATTTATCCAACGATACCAGGACAGAGTTGCACCTTCTTTGTCCATCACGGACCTCATTGCAGAAAAGATGAAACCTGATGAGGAGTTTGTCAGTTTTGCTGACAGGTGGCGGGGCCTGGCTGAAAAGGTGAAAGATCACTTGTCCGAGTTCGAGCAAGTGAAGATGTTAATTTCTAACGCCACGCCCCAATTCAAGCTAGTCCTCTCCTTGAACAATTTGACCAACATGGCAGAGCTCTATGAAAGAGCACGGTACTGCCAAAATGCCTTCAAGGACGCTACGTTCTCTAGCGTCTTTGATCCTCACAGACCTAGCAGGCCTCCACCTCGAAAGCCTGCAGTGCCAAACTCTCCCAGCACAGGTCCGACTACTGAGGGCACGCTCTCTCACGAGCAAGTCAGCACTATGAATAATAACTCACCCCAGTTTGTGAGGAATCAGCAGCAGTACCAGAGGCCACCGCAGCCGAACCAACAAGGGTATAGGCAGCAGCAGAACCCCCATTATCAACAGCAGTATCAGCGGCCCCAGCAGCCGAATCAGAACCAGCAACAGCAACAGCAGCCGCTGCAACGGCAACAGCAGTACCAGAACCAACAACAGCAATATCAGCAACAGCTACAGTATCAGCCGCGCGCACCGCCGACATACCATAATGTCCCTCCTCCTGGTGACTACAACCAGCAGAGGAGACCTCCAGGCCCTAAAAGGGCAGAATACCCGGCCCTCCCAGAATCCTTGGCAGATATCTTCAGTGCTTTAATGGCAGCTAATGCCTTAGTTTTGCCAAGGGAGAAGGCCATCTGGCCTCAAAATGCCGATACGTCCAGGTAATGCTACTTTTATAGGCAACTTGGGCATACCATTGACACCTGCTTCCAGTTTAGAGATTATATTCATGATCTCAATGAGCAGGGCGGCATAGACTGGGAGGAGATGAAAAAATATATATCAGCCCTAAAGGTGAGAAGACCACAGCAGCAGCAGCAGCAGCAAGCAAGACCACCAGTACAAGCAGCACCACCACCCAATATGGGCATAGTGCAGAATCTACTCCCGGAGCACCAGAACCAAAACCAAGTTGCTCCCATTCTGACGAACAGCCGGTCTGAGGCTGGTCGTGGGCAACAGTGGAGAGTAGAGGACTCTTCCTCTCTTTGTTCAACGGGTCACGTTCAAAGTACCGCAGAACGACCACCACGCCGCACCATCCACATACCTAGGCCACAACCCGTTATCATCACCCCTCTACCAACACCCACATATCACTCACCCGCACCCAATAACCCATTACCACTACCCGCCTTCCTCAAGCCCATCACGCCCCGCACCACTACACCGCTACCATATAACCCCCCGCAAACCAATCACGCGCCCCTCCTACCATCCAGGCCACTATTACGCGTACCATTTCCTACTTCACCCGCTACCACCACCACCTACCCAGATATCCCCGTACCATCCAGACCGCTATTACGCGTGCCATTCCCCACTTCACCAACCACTTACCCATCCACCATCCAACCCTCTAGGCCTTTAATCCGCACCGCGCCATCACCACCTAGCCCTGCGCCATCACCTACATACCAACCCTCCACATCATCTGCACCATCCAGCCCTGCGGTACTTAAGGTGTCACCCGGATCCTCCACGGTTGAGGAACATGCGCTCCGGAGTGGAAGGATTTTCAACAAAGTCTTTCCTCAGTCCACAGTTAGAGACGGCCCATCACAGCCGACTGAGGAAGCCCATAATAAAGAGAGTGCACCAGGCACTCAATATGACTTGTTGAAACATCTAGACAGGACACCGGCACGGATCACTGTACTTGAATTGATCAAAAGGTCCAAGATTCACCAAGAAGCCTTAATGGAATACCTACAGAAGGTGATGGTCAATGAGGACGTGCCGGTAGAAAAAATTGCAGCACTACTAGTTCCTCAGGGGGATCAGCCCTCCATTACATTTCACACATCGGAACTAGCACCGCCAGCAGCCAGAAGCATAGCTCTGAGCATCACGGTCAACATCTGTAAGAAGGCCGTTGATGCATGCCTGGTAGACACAGGGGCTTCGATCAATGTTTTACCTCCGAAGACCCTGGAGCTGTGCGGTGTGCCCAAAGAAAAATGGCTACCCAGCCCCATCTCAGTGACGGCATATGACAATTCTACCCGTTCCCCTCTGGGAATGGTTTATTTAAAGGTGGAGCTGGGCCCTGTAAGTCATGCAGAGGTCGAATTTCACATCCTGGAAATCGACCATTCTATAAATGCTATTTTAGGTCGTCCTTATATAAAAACTCTTGAGGCGATTCCCTCTACGAATCACCAATGCCTCAAATTCCCTTTCAAAGGACGAATTATTAAAGTGACGAGCATGCCGATCCTTGCTGCTGCTCATACCTTAAATATTAAATCTGCTGCTTTACCTGGCCGACAACCTTTTCTGTCAGTATTACAGGTTTACCGTCCAGTGGCTGATCCTTTAAAAGCAGCCACTATTTCTCTATACCCGTTAGATGCTATAAAAAGGGGGAAGTGCATGAGTACCCCAGGATGGAGAATTATGATGAAAAACGGCTATGAGCCTGGGAGAGGTCTGGGCACACAGTTGCAAGGCAGGACCACTCCTGTTAAAAATCATCAAGCAGCACCTGGAAATGGTCTCGGCTATAGGCCAAGAAGACTGCAGCAAGATTTGGTTCAGCAAGCAAAGAGTGAAGAAGGTCCAAAAATCTGGGAGGCAATGTCTACACCACCCAAAGAAGGCCGAGATCCCCTAACATGGACCCTGTATACACATTTTGTGAAAGGGCCCATACTTAGCCACGACAACACGGTGGTCATTACTTCGTGTTTTGACTTCCATGACATATATAGGAGGGATTTGGCCAGACATTGCTCCGAACTACTTACGTACCAATCCTTGGAGGCTCTGCGGCCTATGAAAAGGAGAAAATTCCATGATCTTGAATGCGAATGGTACAGGTGGTTCGACCTGAGAGACCTTTACATTGCATTGAATAGATTGTTCCTAGATCCTGCAGAACCTAAGTGGCCGCCGCAGATTGACGACCTGATTGAAAGCCCTGGAGCCATATTTGACAAGTGGATACTACTGTCTGAAGAGACCGACGAAGGGGAGCCAGATGACCCCTATGAAGCTGGTTACACTATAGATCTGCTCTGGAGGGGGACATATCCTTCACATGTCTTCATGCTCCATACTCTATTTCGCACACTGCTCTTGACCACGACTTGGTCGCGGGTCATTATTGAAGATATTCCACGGGCTCCGCCTGTTATGATTACTCTGTCCCCTCGGGACCTTATTCCACAACCTCCTCTTGATCTAGAAAGGTTGTACGATTTGATCTGGGACATATTACTATATGATCCCCCTAATCCTCTGGCCTTGGTGCCACTTCCTCCATCTGATTCTCCTTCCATTTGTATTCACTCCTGCTTCATGTTTAATTCCTCTGATATTAAAAAAAAAACGCCAATTTTACAACAAATTCTTCTCAAATCTTTATCGAGGAAACATCTTACTTGTCCGATCGCACCCCGTCGCGCGGGTCCTTCGGTCAAGATTCTCTCTTAGATCTACTCTGTCCCTCCCCTCGGGAGGATTCTCTTGTATTTCCACTTGTACCCCAGGATTTCTATCCTGCTTCATCTTCATTAGGTTATGATAGTAAGTTTAGTGAAGTTAGGCAGTCTAATTTTAGTCAGATTAGTCAGGTTAGGGAGTCTAGGAAGCCTAAGGGTAGGCGAATTCCAGATAGATACCTCCAGAACTTAGCTGATAGATGCATTTCTTGCTCTTTAATCCCTCAGTTTTTAGAAAATCTAATTCAGATGCCAGAAGACTGTATGCATGATGAGTCAGTCAATGATGGGTACGGGGTATATGAGTTAGTGCATGAAAAGGACCCCATTGTTGAGAATGAGGAAGATGACGAGGACGCAGCTGAGGCATATGCCAATGGAGTGAAGAGATTCGATGAACCCTCGGCTGCCGTAGAAGAGCCCACCAAAGAAATCAATTTAGGGACTGAAGACGAACCTAAGGTTGTCCTCGTCAGCAAAAATCTTTCTACAGAGGATGAGAAGGCAATGGTACAAGTACTTAAGGACTATAAGGACACTTTCGCCTGGAGTTATGAAGATATGCCAGGGTTAGACTCGTCTTTAGTTGAACACAGATTGACATTAAAGGATGGAGCTAGTCCTGTCAAGCAGAAATTAAGGCGATTCCACCCACAAATGACTCTAAAGATAAAGGAAGAAGTCGACAAATTACATAAAACCAAATTTATTAGAGTTGTCCTTTATCCACAATGGGTGGCTAACATAGTCCCGGTTATGAAGAAGGATGGGAAGGTCAGAATTTGCATTGACTTCCGCGATCTGAACCGGGCGTGTCCTAAAGATGATTTTCCATTGCCTCATATTGATGTACTCATTGATAATACCGCTGGCTATGAAACTTTATCGTTTATGGACGGATTTTCAGGATACAATCAGATTAAGCTGGCGGAAGAAGATCAAGAGAAAACGTCATTTACTACACCTTGGGAAACATACTGTTATGTTGTCATGCCATTTGGATTAAAGAATGCTGGAGCCACTTATCAGAGGGCTATGATGGCAATATTTCATGACATGATGCACATAGATCTGGAAGTGTATGTGGATGACTTATTGGTTAAATCGAAAACAAAGGCTGAGCACGCCAAAGTTTTGGCAAGGGTATTAGAGAGATCGAGAGAATATCAGTTAAAGATGAACCCCAAGAAATGCGTATTTGGGGTATCTTCAGAAAAATTGCTTGGATTTATTGTCAGCAAACGGGGAATTGAGATCGATCCCAATAAGGCGAAGGCTATCAGAGAAATGCCACCTCCCAAAAACTTGAAAGAGTTGAGAGGATTAATCGGGAGGTTACAATTTATTCGCCGTTTTGTCTCCCAGCATTCACAAAGGTGTAAGCCGTTTTACGAGCTTACCAAGCTGGGAGTCAAATTCGATTGGGACGATAAGTGTCAGGAGGCATTCGATGGATTAAAGAACTATTTAGCAAGTCCTCCTGTTTTGAGACCACCATCTCCAGGCAAACCATTGATACTTTACATTTCAGTCCTGGATGATGCAGTGGGAGCTGTCCTAGCACAAGAGGATGAAGAAGGAAAAGAGAGGGCAGCCTATTATCTCTCTAAACTTCTCAACCCCGTTGAACATAGATATACGGCGATGGAGAAAACATGTGCAACATTAGTTTGGGTTGTACAGAAATTAAAGCATTATTTTCTAGCCCATGAAGTCCATCTCATCGCTAGGATGAATTCGATCAAATTCCTTCTGGAGAAATATGTTCTTACTGATAGGTTAGCGCGATGGCAAAGCTTTCTATCTCAATTCGATATCACTTATATTCAGCAGAAAGCGATCAAGGGCTATGCCATAGCAGAACATCTCGCTCATCATCCCCTTCCTCGATTTGATCCAGTCCGATCAGAGTTTCCGGATGAGGAACTGATGTCCGTAAATCAAATCAGAGATGATATGTGGACTCTGTATTTTGACGGAGCTCTGAATTCTCATGGAAAGGGAATCGGTAACGTTCTGTTATCACCTGAAGGTGTCACCATTCCACAAGCCTTTCAGCTTGATTTTCCAGTCACCAACAATATAGCTGAATACGAGGCACTTCTTGCTGGCCTCGAGGCCGCTCATTTCCATGGTGCCACTAAACTCAGGATTGTGGGTGATAGCCAACTGATTCTTCGCCAAGTGCTGACCAAGTATCGAACTCTCGATCCTAAGCTCAAGCCTTATCAAGAACTTACTTCTGCTTACTCAAAGCTTTTCACGAAATTGATCTTTGTCCATGTCCCTAGGAATCAAAACATCTTAGCTGACGCTCTAGCTTCACTTGCATCTTCTCTTGATTTTCCAATCAGCAAACAATCCGAATCAATCATAGTTCATAGGTGTCTTTCACCCGCCGTGAAAGATCCTTCATTCCTTAGAATTAAGGAGAAATTGCTGAAGAAAGTCAGAGACGGAGATATTGTGGAAAAGAGAGAAATCATGTTAATAGAGCTGTTAGAAGAGATGGATGATGAACAGAAGCCATGGTCCATTAACATTAACATGGATCTTCTTTGCTAGCATTTGTCCATTAACATGGCCACCACAGACTCCAGCATGAGCTCCTTCCATAACTTTCCAAAGTTCATCTTCGTCTAGACATCTTAAAAGAACTCCATCAAAACCTCTTTTGTACAGTGCTCCCCCAACTAGGGTGTATCTTTGAGCAACTCTTCTGATAGCTCTCTTCTCCTAAGCTGTGGCTTCTTCAAGATACGATTGATCTTCACAATATTTGGCAATTTCATAATACCATGGCTTCTGTTCATCATTCATCTCTTCTAACAGCTCCATTAACATGATTTCTCTCTTTTCCACAATATCTCCATCTCTGACTTTCTTCAACAGCTTTTCTTTAGTTCTAAGAAATGAAGGGTCTTTCACGGCGGGTGAAAGACGCCTATGAACTATGATTGATTCGGATTGCCTGTTGATTGGAAAATCAAGAGAAGATGCAAGTGAGGCTAGAGCGTCAGCTAAGATGTTTTGATTCCTAGGAACATGGACAAAGATCAATCTGGAGAAAAGTTTTGAATACGCAGAAGTAAGTTCTTAATAAGGCTTGGGTTTGGGATCAAGAGTTCGATACTTGGTTAGCACTTGGTGAAGAATCAGTTGCCTATCACCCACAATCTTGAGTTTAGTAGCACCATGGAAATGAGCAGTCTCGAGGCCAGCAAAGAGCGCCTCGTATTCAGCTATATTGTTGGTGATTGGAAAGTCAAGCTGAAAGGCTTGTGGAATGATGACACCTTCAGGTGATAACATAACAATACCGATACCCTTTCCATGGGAATTCAGAGCTCCGTCAAAATGCAGAGTCCACATATCATCTCTGATTTGGTTGCGAGATGTTCTGCTATGGTATAACCTTTGATCGCTTTCTGCTGAATGTAAGTGATATCGAATTGAGATAGAAAGCTTTGCCATCGCGCTAACCTATCAGTAAGAACAGATTTCTCCAAAAAAAATTTGATTGGATTCATCCTAGCGATGAGATGGAATTCATGGGCTAGAAAATAATGTTTCAATTTCTGAACAACCCAAACCAATGCTGCACATGTTTTCTCCATCGCTGTATATCTCTGTTCAGCGGGGTTGAGAAGTTTAGAGAGATAGTAGGCCGCCCTCTCCTTTCCTTCTTCATCCTCTTGTGCTAGGACAACCCCCACTGCATCATCCATGACAGAAATGTAAAGTATCAATGGTTTGCCTGGAGATGGTGGTCTCAAAACAGGAGGACTTGCCAAATAATTCTTTAATCCATCGAATGTCTCCTAACACTTATCGTCCCAATCGAATTTGACTCCTGGCTTGGTAAGCTCGTAGAACGGCTTACACCTTTGTGAGTGCTGGGAGACAAAACGGCGAATAAATTGCAACCTTCCGATTAATCCTCTCAACTCCTTCAAGTTTTTAGGAGGTGACATCTCTCTGATAGCCTTCGCCTTGTTGGGATCGATCTCAATTCCCCGTTTGCTGACAATGAATCCAAGTAATTTCTCTGAGGATACCCCGAATACACATTTCTTGGGGTTCATCTTTAACTGATACTCCCTTGATCTCTCTAACACTCTTGCCAAAACTTTGGCATGCTCAGCCTTCGTTTTAGATTTAACCAACAAGTCATCCACATACACTTCTAGATCTATGTGCATCATGTCGTGAAATATTACCATCATAGCCTTCTGATAAGTGGCTCCAGCATTCTTTAATCCAAATGGCATGACAACATAGCAGTATGTTCCCCAGGGTGTAGTGAATGATGTCTTCTCCTGATCTTCTTCTGCCAATTTAATCTGATTGTATCCTGAAAACCCATCTATAAATGATAAAGTCTCATAGCCAGCAGTGTTATCAATGAGTACGTCAATATGAGGCAATGGAAAATCATCTTTAGGACATGCCCAATTTAAATCTCGGAAGTCAATGCAAATCCTGACCTTTCCGTCCTTCTTCATAACCGAGACTATGTTAGCCACCCATTGTGGATAGAGGACAACTCTAATGAACTTGGCTTTATGTAATTTGTCGACCTCTTCCTTCATCTTTAAAGCCATTTGCGGGTGAAATCGCCTTAATTTCTGCTTGACTGGGCTAGCTCCTTCCTTTAATGTCAATCTGTGTTCAACTAAAGATGAGTCTAACTCTGGCATATCTTCATAACTCCAAGCGAAAGTGTCCTTATAGTCCTTAAGAACTTGTACCATTGCCTTATCATCTTCTTCAGAAAGATTCTTGCTGACGAGGACAACCTTAGGTTCGTCTTCAGTCCCCAAATTGATTTCTTTGGTGGGTTCTTCTACGGCAGCTGAGGGTTCATCGAATCTCTTCACTCCACTGGCATACGCCTCAGCCGCGTCCTCGTCATCTTCCTCATCTTCAATGATGGGGTCTTTTTCATGTATTAACTCATACACCCCATACCCATCATTGACTGACTCATCGTCCATACAGTCTTCTGGCATCTGAATGGGATTTTCTAATAATTGAGGGATTAAAGAGCAAGAAAGGCATCTATCTGGAATTCGTCTACCCTTAGACTTCCTAACCTGACTAATATGCCTAGAACTAGACTCCCTATTATGACCTAATGAAGGTGAAGCAGAATGAAAATCATGGGATACAGATGAAAATACAGGAGAATCCTCCCGAGGGGAGGGGCAGAGTAGATTTAGAAGAGAATCTTGACCGAAAGACCCGCGCGATGGGGTATAATCGACCAAGTAAGAGGTTTCCTCAATGAGGATCTGGGAAGAATTTGTTGCCAAATTGGCGTTTTTTTTGGACAATAGAGGAGTTAAGCATAAAACAGGAATGGATATGAATAGAAGGAGAATTAGATGGAGGAAGTGGCACCAAGGCCAAAGGATTAGGGGGATCATACAGCAGTATGTCCCAAATTAGATCATATATCCTCTCTAGATCGAGAGGAGGTGGTGGAATGAGGTCCCGAGGGGACAGAGTGATCATGACGGGCGGGGCCCGTGGAATGTCTTCAATAATGACCCGCGACCAAGTCGGGGTTAGGAGCAACGTGCGAAACAAGGTGTGAAGCATGAAAACATGAGAAGGATAAGTTCCCCTCCAGAGCAGATCTGTGGTGTAGCCAGCTTCGTAGGGGTCATCTGGCTCCCCTTCATCAGTCTCTTCTGACAGCAGTATCCTCTTGTCGAAAATGGCACCAGGACCTTCGATCAGCTCATCGATTTGTGGCAGCCACTTGCGTTCTGCAGGATCGAGAAACAGCCTATTCAGCGCGATGTAGAGGTCTCTCAGATCGAACCACCTGTACCATTCACATTCAGGATCTTGGAATTTTCTCCTCTTCATAGGCCGCAGAGCCTTCAAGGATTGGTACGTGAGCAGTTCTGAGCAATGTCTAGCAAAGTCTCTCCTATATATATCATGGAGGTCAAAACACGAAGTAATGACCACCATGTTGTCATGGCTTATTACGGGCCCCTTTACAAAATGAGTGTATAGGGTCCATGTTAGGGGATCCCGACCTTCCTTGTGCGGTGTAGACATCGTCTCCCAGACTTTCTGGCTGCCTTCATTCTCTGCTTGCTGAACAATGTCTTGCTTCATTTTTCTCGGCCTATAGCCCAGGCCGCTTCCAGGTGCTCCTCGGTGGTCCTTGACGGGAGTGGTCCTGCCTTGTAACTGTGTGCCCAGGCCTCTTCCAGGCTGATAACCGTTCTTCATCATTATCCTCCATCCCGGGGTACTCATGCACTTCCCCCTCTTTATGGCATTTAACGGATAAGGAGAAATAGTGGCAGTTTTCAGAGGATCAGCCACTGGATGGTAAACCTGTAATACCGACAGAAAAGGTTGTCGGCCAGGTGAAGAAGCAAGTTTGACATTCAAAGAATGAGCAGCAGCAAGGATCGGCATGCTCGTAACCTTAACGATTCGTCCTTTAAAATGGAATTTGAGGCATTGATGATTCGTGGAAGGAATCGCCTCAAGAGTTTTTATGTAAGGACGACCCAAAATGGTATTTAAAGAAGGGTCGATTTCCAGAATGTGAAACTCAATCTCAGCATGACTTACAGGGCCTAGCTCTACTTTCAAATAAACCATTCCCAGAGGGAAACGGGTGGAGTTATCATATGCTGTAAAAGAGATGGGGCTAGGCAGCCATTTTTCCTTGGGCACACCACACAGTTCCAGGGTCTTTGGAGGTAAAACATTGATTGAAGCCCCTGTGTCAACAAGGCATACATCTACGGCCTTTTTGCAGATGTTGACCGTAATGCTCAGAGCCATACTTCTGGCTGCTGGCGGTGCTAGTTCCGATGTATGAAATGAAATAGAGGGCTGATCCCCCTGAGGAACTAACAGTGCTGCAATCTTTTCCACCGGCACGTCCTCATTGACCATCACCTTCTGCAAATATTCCATCAGAGCTTCTTGGTGAATCTTCGATCTTTTAATCAGTTCAAGTATGGAGATCCATGCCGGTGTTCGGTCCAGATGTTTCAACAAATCATATTGAGTGCCTGGTGCACTCTCTTCATTGTGTGCTTCCTCCGGCGGCTGTGACGGGCCGTCTCTAACTGTTGACTGAGGAAAGACTTTGCTGAAAATCCTCCCACTCCGGAGCGCATGTTCCTCAACCGTGGAAGGTCCAGGTGATACTTTGAATACCGCAGGGTTGGATGGTGCGGATGATGCGGGGTGTTGGTATGTGGGTGATGGCGTGGGGTTAGGTGGTGGTGGCATGGTGCGGATTAAAGGCCTAGACGGTTGGATGGTGGATGGGTAAGTGGTTGGTGTGGACAAAGTGGGGAATGGCACGCGTAACAGCGGTTTAGAAGGTTGGATGGTATCTGGGTAAGCGGTAGTGGTAGCGGGTGAAGTAGGGAATGGTACGCGTAGTAGTGGTCTGGATGGTAGGAGGGGTGCGTAGTTGGTTTGCGGGGGGTTATTTAGTGGAGGCGTAGTGGTATGGGGCGTGATGGGCTTGAGGAAAGCGGGTGGTGGTAATGGGTTAGTGGGCGCGGGTGAGTGATATGCAGATGTTGGTATAGGGGTAATGGTAATGGGCTGTGGTCTGGGTATGTGGATGGTGCGGCGTGGTGGTTGTTTTGCGGTACTCGGAATGTGACCCGTCGAATAAATAGAGGAAGAGTCCTCTATCCTCCACTGTTGCCCGCGGTTAGCCTCAGACCAGCTGTTTGTCAGAATAGGGGCAACTTGGTTTTGATTTTGGTGCTCCGGAAGCGGGTTCTGCACTATGCCCATGTTCGGTGGTGGTGCTGCTTGTGCTGGTGCTCTTGCTTGCTGCTGCTGCTGTGGTGGTCTTCTTGCCTTTAAGGCTGATATGTATTTTTTCATCTCTTCCCAGTCTATGCCGCCCTGCTCGTTGAGATCATGAATGTAATCTCTAAATTGGAAGCAGGTGTCAATAGTGTGTCCAGGTTGCCTATGGAAATAGCAATACCTAGACGTGTCGGCATTCTGGGGCCAAATCGCCTTTTCTCTTGGCAGGACTAAGGCATTAGCTGCCATTAGAGCACTGAAAATGTCCGCCAAGGACTCTGGGAGGACCGGGTATTCTGCCCTCTTCGGGCCTGGAGGTCTTCTCTGCTGGTTGTAGTCAGCAGGAGGAGGGACATTATGATATGCCGGCGGTGCGCGCGGCTGATACTGCTGTTGTTGTGGTGGCTGGTACTGCAATTGCCGTTGCGGCGGCTGCTGTGGCTGTTGCTGTTGCTGGTTCGGCTGTTGAGGCCGCTGATATTGGGGCTGCTGATATTGAGGGTTCGGCTGCTGCCTGTACCCCTGCTAGTTCGGCTGCGGTGGCCTCTGGTACTGCTGTTGTTGACTCCTCACAAACTGGGGCGAGTTGTTGTTCATACTGCTGACTTATTCATGAGAGAGCGTGCCCTCAGTAGTTGGACCTGTGCTGGGAGAATTTGGCACTGTAGGCTTCCGAGGTGGAGGCTTGCTAGGTCTGTGAAGATCAAAGACGCTAGAGAACGTAGCGTCCTTGAAGGCATTCTGACAGTACCGCGCTCTTTCATAGAGCTCTGCCATGCTGGTCAGATTGTTCAGGGAGAGGACTAGTTTGAATTGAGGCGTAGCGTTGGAAATGAGCATCTTTACTTGCTCCGACTCAGACAAGTGATCTTTAACTTTCTCGGCCAAGCCCCTCCATCTGTCGGCAAAACTGACGAACTCCTCATCGGGCTTCATCTTCTCTGCTATTAGGTCAGTGATGGACAGGGAGGGAGCGACTCTGTCCTGGTATCGTTGAATGAATTTTGGGAAAACGATACCATAGTCCTCTATTTCGGAGGGTTCCAAGGAAAAGAACCACTCGAGGGCTGGTCCCTCTAGAGATCTCCTGAACAAAAAGGCCAACGACCTCTTGTCGTTTTGCCAGAAGGATGACTCGTACATGAACTCCTTCAAGTGGGTGAAGGGGTTACTAGTACCGTTGTACTTTCGGTACACTGGCATCTCGGAGGGTGGCAGGTAGAACACTAGTAGGCTTGGTAAGTTGATTTCTGGTGTACCTTTGACCCCCATCATCTTCTGGAGGTTGTTGAATTGTTCATCCATGCGCTCTATCTTGGCCAGCAACGCTTGCGTGGTCGGATCAGCCTCGGGAGGGGGAGGAGGTGGAGGTACTTGATAGGCCTGTTGCCTAGAGTACGTCGGACAAGGAGGACAGTAAAGAGGAGGTGCGGCAGAGCTTCCGCCATGCTCGAGGGCATTTTGGTAAGCGGACGTCAGCAGTCTGGCCGGTTGCCTAGAAGATGAAAGTTGCGGCCCAGCTGGCCGAGAAGTGACATGGAGGCCTTCCATGGCCTGATGAATGTAAGGAGGATGATGAGGAGGTTGCTGAGGGATGGCAGGGGGAGCCGCAGGGTTCGGCTCGGCAGACTGCATGGGCGTCTTCCCCTTTAGAATGGACTGGATCGCCTCGAACTGCTATTATGATTCGTGTCTCCCTCAAAAATGGGATTGGGAATCGCATGCACATGCGGGGGAAGATCAGAATATTGATCATGAGGATGATAAAGAGGGGTTGAAACATTCCCATCATGTCGAACTGGAATAGGAAGAGAATCACGGGAGGTATCAGCATCTCTCCCGCTCTCAAGAGGGTAATCAGAATCGCGAGGGGCATTAACATCTCCCTCATAGTTGATAATAGCATCTGGAGCCATGCTCAAGTCTCTGCCCGATCGGAGCAGCATGATGTTAGATTTTTTCAGAGATTGATAAACAAGTTGTACAGAGATTTAAACAAACAAGTGGATGTTTATCATGATTTTAGGATTCCTTGTTGGGTTATTTGGATTTGATTAAATCACAAATTCGCTCAAAGGATGGGATCCTAATTTCAGTTCAATGTCCACCGTTATATTCTATGGCTTTTTCTCACAATGTTTATGGAAATCTAACCGGGACTTCAACTGGTACAACCAGCCCGATGATCAAGGAGGAATACCTTGATTTTGAGCACTTACGGAGGTCTTTAACGCCAACTACTCTAGTCTGATCGAGGGACCGACCCAATCAGAGAGAGTTGATGACGTCAAGAAGAGTGTTCCTAAGAAGAGGAGGGTGTTAGCCTCAATGCATATGACCTGTAGCCTGGATGGCCTCTAATGCTTAATACATGATGGATAATTAGCACACAGATCACAAAAATCTGAGAACTGAAAAAAAAAAAAAGAAACTGCCTGAATCGCGTCGCCGTTGGTCGACGCTATTCAAACAGAGCCTTAATTTTTCGCAGAAGCTCAGATAGCAGACAACAGAGAAATGAGACTGAAAGGCGTCTGGGTTAACCGACGCAGTTTGAAACGCGTCGGTGTTCTTGGACGCTTTTTAAGTCACAAGTTCAGTTTTCAAGAAGGAATTTTTGGATTGATTCCCCCTCAAACAGGATAAAAACGATAAATAATCAGCTCATGCAAGAATTTTTTTTGTTTCAGATTTTAACATGATGATTTTATCAAATAAACAACTAGGATATCAATCAATCACACAACATTTCATCACA
Source organism: Zantedeschia hybrid cultivar (assembly GCA_030544215.1). Taxonomy (NCBI): domain Eukaryota; kingdom Viridiplantae; phylum Streptophyta; class Magnoliopsida; order Alismatales; family Araceae; genus Zantedeschia; species Zantedeschia hybrid cultivar. The sequence continues at coordinate 17,355,330 of JARZZO010000016.1, forward strand.
AAAATAGCTTTTCAACTAATCAACGTGGAGGGCAAGATCGTGCCACAGGGGTGTGCACGTGGTGCACGTAGGAAATTAACTAAACTAAAAACACTCACCAATTGGTGAGGACGTGTCGAGAGACACAGATGGTGCACCGTGGGTGCCCGATTGATAACAACAAGAACAAAGAACTAAAAGATGGCGAGACCAAGCCCACCGTGATCGCCAAAAAAGCTGTGAGTGCTTAAAATGGGTGTGTGATTATCATGAAAAAAAAACTATGTTGTTTAAGTGCAAAATAAACATATTAAAAAGAAACTAAGTGATGTGATTGCCAGAAACTTTTGACTTAAAAGTTCCAAAAGAAAAAGTTTGATCGCCTACCTGTTTGGATGTGGGAGATGTTGAGCTCTTGGTTCCCCTCCTTCAGCCGGCTGAAGAAAGAGAGTCCTTTCTTTTCTTTGTTCTTGCTTTGATTGCTGTTGAGTTCTCGAGGATCGTCCAGAGTCCTTGTTGTTTACTATTGATTTCCTCCCCTTTGATTTTTCTTTGTACCTTGCAGGAAATAGAAAGAATAAGGAATAATGATGAGAACTTAGGAAAAAGTAGTATCCATTCCAAACAAAGTTTTAGATATGCAACTAAACAGAAAACTCACTTGTTGAGTGGTCTTTTAAACCCCTTAATCAAATAGGTTTTGAAAATGATGCTAGTGTTGTGTGTGTTGCATGAAGTGATGTGATGAAGAATGTAAGATTAATGGGATGACAATGTGAGAAAGAATGCATAAATGAATTGAAAACTAAGCTGGATGGCCCCTGGAAAGCCTTGGTCTTGGGCAGATGAAGAATGGACGCCGACTTCTGGAAACAGCAGCACTTCAGCATTTGGACGTCGTCGCTTCAATTTTCACTCAATTATCACTTCAATGTCACTCTGACCACTTCAATCACTAACTCTGTCACCCATTCAAGAGGCAGGGTATTTATAGACTTCTTTGCGTCCGCGGATTTACATGGAGAAATTTTGAAATTTATCCAACTTAACCAACAGATAAATACATATTAATTCATCTTTATCTGTAATTATCTAAAACGCGTCGCCCATGGAAGACGCCTTTCAGATTGATTAGGATAAAGATAAACATCCGGGAAAAATTCATCTTTATCTATAATTAGATAAAACGCGTCGTCATGTGGAGACGCCTTTTACACTAATTAAGATAAGGATAAACATCCGGAAGAGAGGCAGAAACAACTTAGGAAACCTAAATGGCGTCGTGCCTCGCAGACGTCTTTTAGTTAATTAATCAATTAATTAAAATTCAAATCAAAATAGGAATAAACTCTAAATGGCGTCCACACAGGTCGACGTCTTTTAGACTTCTTCATATTTTAACTGAAATTTGAGTTAAAAATTAATTTGATTGATTAACTTAAATCATGTCTGCTTGACCCGATATTTTTTAGATAATTAACCTAAAAGATCAATAAAAATTAACCAATGATTAAATATCAGACCATTCTGAGGCATTATTATATGATATGAAATTTACTCGAAATGATGTCAAAATTAGCGTGTCTACACTAACGAGATCAGTCACCCTCATCATATGAACTGGAATAACATGTACTAGTCTTACCGGATGTTTGATGTCCTTCTCAAACATCTTACGACTAGGAACAATTAAGAATATGTGTTTATAAGTCATCAGTCTCATTATTATGATCTCATCATAATCTGATGACTATTACACATATTCATAGACTTCATTATGCGCAATTACAAATATGCCAATCTACATAATGAATTTAATGCTATTGATTAATGAACCATATTGAAATAGGTGCCTTATGATTGGCTTAGAGGACACCTATATCCATCAGCTTGATCCGAGTCCGCTCGAAAAAGGGACTCCTATGGCACCAACAAAACCCAATGCTAACCAGAATGCTTGCTCGGGGATGGTCCTGCTTCAATAAGGAAATTCTGATCCCCTAGGTCAAACCTAATCGCGACTAGGGATATGCCAGGAAGAATCCAAAAAACTCGCCCACATACCTGAACAAGAGCCTTTCTGGCTACAAAAGATCTTATGAGGAATCTACCTTTCCCGATCAAAATCGACCTTTGACGAGGTCTCACATCACTATATAAGGACCCCCTATCTAACTTCTTGAAGTACGCTTTTCAGAGCCCAAGCTACCCTTACTTTCTCTTTGTCACCCTAGCTTTATCTCTGCCACCCCAGCTAAGCATCGGAGAGGGATCCCCCGGTTCGTCATCGGGGGCCCTTTGACGGTGTTCTCTTTAGTAGGCTTGCCGCTTGCCCACCTTCTGATACCCAATGGAAGGTGTCTGATCATGGTGGAAGAGATTTTGATCTATCAATGTGTATTTTTGCAAGTGATGCAGTTAGGTTACATAAAAGATCATTATAAGAATATATACTCTTGAAATAGTAAAGTAGAATTTTAATATACATGGTTGTAGGGCTGTAACTTTGGATGGGCCAACCTGAATATGAGCAAGCCAACTTAGTAGGTTAGGCTGAACCTGACCAAGCTAGGGGTGGGAGGTTGAAATGGGGCGTCTTTCAATTTAACCTTAGATGAGTTGAGTTGAGGGTCAACCAACTCACCTAACCCAAGTTTGACATTAATGTATATAAATAATAACTTAGATTAGTATAATATAGTTCATTCTTTATAATACCGTTCATTCAAGTAATAGTCATTTAATTATACTTGTGCTATATTTTTTTTAATTGCTTTGTTAAAGTAAAAAAGATAAATTCATTCATCTCTTTGTGAATGAAATTTTGTAGTAAAAAAGAAAAGTTACAAATATGAGTTATTAAGGAGATTGCCCATATCAGGCCGACTCAACCTGAAGAAGATTGAGTTATACCGGTTAGGTTAGACTGGCACATTGTTGGATGTGTTAGGTTAGGGTCGTGATAGTTGAGATGTGGGTTAGATTAAGGTTGAAGGACCCTTGACGTGGGTCAGGTTAGAGTTGACCTCATTCTGACTTAACCCAGTCGCAACCCTACTTATTTGTATGATGTGTTAGGTTGAAGAAGCTATTTTTTATTACTCTTAAGCTTAAAAGTTGTAGGACCGCAGCATTTTAAAAACTATTTTTAATTTAAAAAGATTGCTAAGGCTCGGTGTCCGCATTGTCTAAACTTTAATGCGATGGTTGAAAAAGTAAAAATCACACCTTCCCATGACCCAACAGACGCAAAAGTTGCATCGCAGTTGAGTGCAGCAAGTATTACTCTTCCAAAATACTTCAAATTAAGCGACTTCGGAAAGACAAGGTTGAGGATCATAACCCAAATTTATTCTCATTAACATGCAAATTTATTGCTCTCTATACATTCATACATGGGTCCTTGAGACCTTGGGTACAAGTGATGATATGCCCCCCAGTCTACGGCTAGCTCGCCCAGGATCCAACCATGCTTGGTAGGTAACACATGCAGTTTGTTTGCCAAAAGCCAGCACCTGCCCATCCTCCAACCAGCAAGACTGTTGAGCTATGGGGAGCTTTCCTCTCTCTCTCTCTCTCTCCACATAAGGAGGCAAGAGGTACAATATTGCAGGCCCCATCATCAAACTTCGGAACAGGAGTGGTGAAAGGTTCGTGTTTTAAGTGGTTGTGCTATCCAATTCAGCTCAAAATATCAACTTTCTCCAACAACTTTACGCCGCAAGCTTCCAAGATTTCCAATGCTGACAAATCACGAAAGAAGCCCTGAGAAGTTGGAAACAAAGAAAACCAGATACAGTCATTACAGCACTTCTTTCAACTTACCTGGGATGTACACTTCAGGCTCAAGGGGCCTTACAACACCTGTGGATTTGACTCTGTTCTTAAGCAGAAGCTGCAAAAAGGAAAAAAGACAAGGCAAACAAACGTACATCAGTTTTTTTTTTTTTTTTTTTTTTTGTGGTGGGGTGGTGGGTTGCAGGCTGCCAGTTTAGAATGTAAAGAGTATTGTAAGGCGAGCACCAGTGCACCGATGGCGGCCGGAATGCCGACTGTGAGAGCCATGGCGGACATTATTTTTCCATCGCTTGTCTTCCCAAACTCCAGTAAAGTAGCCCTGTGGTTCTCTGCTTGCCGGCCATCGAGGAAGTCCACTTCCACTTCATGATGCAAGAGAACCATGTCCTGCAACAAACACAAAAGATGATTAGCCAAAGTGTAGGTACTACATGTTGCAACTATATATGGGGGGACAAAATCAAGGCAGATGAAAACAAGGACATTTTCTTGCATTTCCATGTCTGCTTGCATGGGACTCCTTCTAATGTTGATATATAGTGAACAATAGGGGTGGTTGTCTCACTAGCCTCATTTTAGCTGTAATGACAGAGAATAAAATAACAGAATATGGAACTCTACCTGTTCTGTGCTAGAGTAGGTCAATCTCTCTTCCATGCGTAGACATGCCACATCGAATGCGCTCCGACAATGTAATGGAATTTCCTCATCTTCATGAAGTCCTAAGAACCTGGTTCGTAAAGTTTGAAGAAAGAAGGTTAAACCACATCTCTACTTTGACTTATGATGCTACCAAAGTTCAAAATGACTAACTACAACGATCAAATCGAATCACTTCGCAGCTTTGCTGGATGTAAGACATTGTGAAATAAAAGAAATATTTCATATCAGGATAAACTGAATTAGTTTATAGAAGACGAACATGTATCTGACATGATGTAACCATGACTTTTACTGGCGTATGACAACAATTCATGGAGTTCATAATGGTATACTGTTTGAGGAACTTTCTAGACAGGACGTCAGCCCAGCCAAACATATCTTACTTGATAGCTTTTACTGCCTTCATGGCTGTAGCTGTTTCTTTGCAGTGCCCAAGCATAACAATCCTCCTAAGCATTTCTCCATCTGCTACAGTTGTCTTCTTTCTGTCCGTCACATCACCCATCTTCAAAAGGTCACACAGAAAGGAACCAAATGTTGGACGCTGGCCTTCCTTCAGCATGGGATGAACTTCAGGGTCAAAGAAACCAATTTTTGCTAGGGTTCCCATAATCTCACAAAACCCTACACAGAAATCGTCAGATAGTAAGTTCACATTGAGATACACAAAAAGCGAAAAGAAGAACATAGGAAACACGATAAGCAGATTCAGTGCACACCTTCATAACGGAGAGTGGCCCTGAAGATAGTTGAAGCTTCATCACTAATTTTGTATAGATCCCCATAGACCAAGGAATTGCGATTTGGGAGGTACTCCAAAGCAAATGCTGGGAGATCTGGTATCCGAAATCTAACTGCTGAGTCATAGAGGTCAGCCCCTGCAAGTAGATAATACATTAGTTACTTTCCCACCAAGACAATGGAAAGTTCTGTATCCTTTAGGCAATTGAACCAAAACAACCAAGGAGCTGGTGCATTGCAAAAATAGTAACAGAATTCAGGTTGTGCAGATTAAAATATTATCTTGCTTTTCTTACACAGTTAAAACCGAAACCTCTCCTCATCACCAATTTTTTAGTCATAAACTTCAGCCTCTTCCAGTTAATTATTTGCACTATTTTTCCTTTTATATAGTTAATACATGTTATTTTTCCCTCTATATAGTTAAAGACAAACTTTCACTCGATGATAACACAAACAGCAACCAATGACACGAAAACAAAGTTGAGTTCCTCATGTTAGTACTTTTTTTTTGAGTAACGCTTGCTGCACTGGCAGCCGGTGTTTTCAATTAAAAAGATTTTTATTTTTTTATTTTTTTTGGTGGCCCCCATTATGCCCTACACATGCGTACAATCCGATCTAGATCGGATGACCTGAAACAAGATGAAAAATAAAAAACCAAGCCCCAATGAACAGTAAAAAACACTCATAGGGGCTCAGTTTTATTTTTACTGTTCATTGGGGCTCAGTTTTTTTATTTTTAATCTTTTTCAGGTCATCCGATTGGAGATCACATTGTATGGACATGTAGGTTGGATTGGAGCCTTCCAGAAAAAAAATTCAAAAAACATTTTTTTTAATTGAAAACACCGGCAGCCAGTGCATGACCGGTTGCCCTGCAGCAAGCTTTACTCTCTATTTTTAGATACATTTCCATTACATCTAATCCCCTCATTCATTGGAATATGAGAGCAACTAAGTTAACTCATAGACAAATATAAAGGATTTGTTTTTTTTCTTTTTTTTTTGGGGGGGGGGTGTAATAAGAGCATCAGAGAAGAAATTGTGTGGAAGGAAGTCTCCTTGAGTGGCAAAACTAAATGTGAGTGGGGAAAAGCAATCATTTCTGGATTAAGACATTTCATACACCTGATCTTCGCTTGATGGAAAACATCTTATGTGGACATAGGAAACAAGAGATTGTTGAATAAATACATGTTGTTAAGTTGTTTCCTTGATAGGTTGGATCATACCATTCAAAGAGTATATTACATAAAATTTTGCATTGTGTATCCTGTTCCTATTATTCATGAATCATACTGTGTTTCCATTTCCTATTACAAAACAAGGCATTATCCCTTGAAAAAGAAATGAAGAGCTTACCATCAACATTTATGGTTTTTCCAAGGTACTTGTAAGTAGCAGAATTACGGCCAGCTCGAATTGCACCTGCTGGGTTCCAGCTGAAATAGAAAAAGAAAGGTGTCAATTAGAGAAATAAGGATCCAGAGAGAATCCTCAAGCCATTGAGGCATTGTCCAAATCCATAAACTGGACAGTACAAAGGCACAGCATGGTGTGCGTCTCATACATGAGAAGGATTTGTGCACAAAGTACTACAAATATCAACTTATCAAGATCATCAGCATGCAATTGTCCAAAAGAGAAAACTCATCATAAAAAGGGCAGAAAAAATGTTTGTGCATCAATCAGATTGGTACAGGTGTCAATGTGCAGGAGCCAAGCTGGGTTTGTGGAAGCTCACTTCCAACCTGACCTGGGTGTCCTAAAGGTGGCCCCGGCCTAGATCGAGGCTCATCCAAGGGTCTCTCATTCGGGCGCAGACCTGGCCTGGGTCTGTTGCAAGGGGGGCCAGGGACGGGCCTCTCATTTAGGCCTGGACCTGCACAAGAAGTGGCCTGCTAAAGCCTGGTCCAGACTATCCCCCCTACTTCCATTGGAACAAACAATGAGACCTTTTAATGAATCATGTTATAATCATTTCAGAATTTGATTTTACACTTCGGCTTCAAAGGGTTTAACAGAGGAAATGTTGGTCAGTATGCTTGAATTGACATGGCATGCCCTTGTTCTCCGATGAACTATCATATCTTCGCTAATGAAATTAGATTGTAATTTCGCAAGTGCAACTAAAACTAACTTAGGGTCAAGTTCAAAGATAGATATACCTGAACTTGTAGGCCAATGGGTTGTTTGCAGCTCCTGGAGATGGAAGCCCTCCACAGTACGAGGTAAATTGCCTAATTTTTCCTTTTCTGGCATGGGCTTGATCAATCATCTTCATTGCCATCATGTGATCTGCATGATGGAAGTGTCTTGACAGTTTAACTAAAAGAACATTAAAAATACATGTGCTACAAAGTTATTTATCATAGATTACTAAACTTCAGCTGCTAAACAGAAAAGGACTGAACTATGAGATATTTCAAACTTGCTAGGAGTCCGAACCTGCAAAATAATCTTAACATTAGTAAGGACCTCCATTAACACTTTGGTACAAATCCTCCCATAACCATCCATTATGCAGTAGGATAAACCTTCTAAAATGGATTAATAATAAAACCAGCAATATGGTTATTCATATTTGAGAAACCATTATGTAAATGAAGTCATCTGATCATGTGTTAGTAAATAGAAATTTGGCTCTTTTGAAATCTGCAGTGACTTAACGGGCAATTATTATTGATTCTATTCTGAACCAAAATGAAAGATTTTCCTCCTGGATCTATGTAAAAAGTATATTCAAAGCTTAATCGCACAAGGAATGAAGAGAGAAAATTTAGAACTACTCAATATTTCAGATAACAAGATCCAGGCACATCCCTAATATGTGTGCCAGGGGTAAAGGTATCTAGCACAACCCTAGAAACAGTGGAAAGGTTAAAAAGGAACAGTGAACTATAATTTCAAAGGAGGAACTCAAGGAAGTAATATGTTCCTGTATGACCTATATGACTTTCCTGCCTTCAGATTGATTTTATTTTTTCCTCCTGTTGCTAATCTAAAAGCCAAGAAATGCTTATTGCACCATTTAAGGGATAGTTCTATGAAAAAGATCTTTTGGAAGATACCTATGCCAGGGTCCAACCCCATCTCGCATAAGATTGTGATACCAACATTTTTGGCCTTTTCATCTAGCCTTGACATAGAATCATCAACATAGCTGGCAGTGACAAGGTGTTTCTTATGCTGCATCCAAAAACATTATTCTCATAAGAGTCAAAGACATATACAGTTTTTCTAATTGCTTAGCAATGATATGCCTAATTGAATATATTAATCTATTTTTATTGGGCCATCAACATGTACTTCTACCACTATCTTGAGTCATGTTCTTATAAATAAGGATCCACATGTTCTTCTAATTGCTTAACAATGATATGCTCAATTGAATATATTAATCTATTTTTGTTGGACCATCAACATGTACTTTTACCACTATCTTGATTCATGTTCTTATAAATAAGGATCCACATGAATCTAAGCATATGTGCTAGAGGCAGAGTGTTTGGTTTCCACATGTGGCAAAATATGACAACCTTCACAAGTAATTCAAAGAATGGCAGTTTTTCTCTTCTTTTCATTCTTTCCCTTTAACATTATTTTGCAGATTTCTTTCATAGTTTCAAAAACCACTTCTGCACAAATCAGATAGACATTTATAACCAGCATCATTCAAATCATGCATGTGGTCATGATGTTAGCAGAAAATCAAGAGAATGAAAATTATACATTCATACATGCAAGTGCTAGATCCCGATTGTACAAAAATATTGTGAGCTTGAAGTTACACATAAAAACTACTTCAAAAAACTTATCTGTAAATTGATTTACAAAGAAGGCATATTTTGGTGAAAATAGGTAAACTATCAGTCATGATTTCTGTGCATTATATCAGAATTGATGCAACCCAAAAATTTCATGTTCTACTCATCAGATTGAGTCAATTCTTTACATACACTACTCACATGATGAAGGGTAATGGAATGAATCAAGATATCTTGTAATCAAGAAAAAGTTTCAAGGATATAATAATTACTTACAAATCAAATAGAATATTTGACAAAGTCAAATCACTTGTAATTATTAATGAATGCATTTTATAATCATAGTATTAAGGGTCCGTTTGTTTTCACGTAAAATGGGCCACAAGAAAAGCATTTCCCAAAAAGTACAATCACTTATTTGGTAATCCGTAAAACTCAAGTCAACGGAAAATTTAATTCGTTGACTCCTCCTTTTCGTGATTTTGGCATCCATAGGATAAGACTGAATGTCCTTTTCCAAAAGAGCTGAAAATATTCTCATGAGCACCGAATGAGGAATTTCATTTTCATTTTTCTTGTAAATGTATTTCCTTAGAAAATCATTTCCGCCCGATTATATTTTACATGTAACCAAACGGACCCTATCTTGACTGTCTTCAAACCTCTTCAGTATTCAAGAAACATTCAGGATCCTCAAGTTAAAAAAAGATGAAGAAAGAGGGACAGTTAGTAAGTACAATGTCGTTCACTGGCTAGGACCATAGCTGGAAATGTTTATACACAAGCGTATTCAGTATTCAGAGATAACAGCAGAAGACCATGGTACATTGAATGATTCATAAAGCAAAACCAACCATAATATACTGACAACTCATACCTCGATACATTTGTTTGCAACAATAACATGGAAGCTAGGTGGCAGTAGACTAATCACCACGTCAACCTACAAGAGACACGCATTAGAAAGGAAATATGTTTCACACTTAACATCAAGATTGTCCCAAGAAAAAAGTGCATTACACAGAAAGACAGCAAACACATATGGTACTGAAATGGAAAATTATGACTTTTCAAGATGAAGCTATGCTAAATTTTTGTTACATGTAAGGAATGAGAACCTCATTGGAGTCAGAAGAGTCTCTAATGAAGGAACATCAAGCTATAGGGCAGGGATCAATTTTGACTGGGCATATGATAACATGTTCACCTGTGAGGGGGAGAACTCTGTGACAATGAAATATATATTTTTCGTGAAACTAAGCCTACAGGGTGAAAGGGAAATTAGAAAAATATAAATCGTGAAAAAAAAAAAAAGGTAAGCCCATGGAAAATCAGATATCACAATGAACTACATTTTGATCAGCCAACTATTTGAGGACACAGTGGGTTGAAGGAAAGGTCGCCCAAGTACTTGCATCAATGTTGCAAGAGATGTCATAACATGGCAAAATGAAATCTAGAATTGTTTCTGGATTAAACAAAAGTCTCTTGTAACCTAGGTCCCATCAAGAATCTGCCTCAGTCCTTTAATTCTTTGCTCTAGTTATAGTTGCCATGATAATAGTCATGCATGGTAACGTGCATTGATTTTTTTTTCAACATGGATGGTACCACTTGTATTATGAAAGGATAAAAAGAGAGCAATGTACAAGTAATAAGGCAAACAACAAAAGGCCCCTATACAAAACATCAAGGTGATGTGACAGGGCTCCCAACACTGTCCTTCCTCTAGCAAACAAAATAGGGAGGAGTTACCAACATTCGAATTACAAGAGACCCTAGCCCAGAGCTTAACATGCTCACAAACAAAAGAGAAAGTCCTATGCGACGAAGAAGCCTCCCTCCTGAAGATTCTATTGTTGCATTGATAACGTGCATTCATAAGTGTGCCCTAGTAAAAATGCACTATATAAGTAAGTTGAGGGCCAAATTAGAAATGTGGAAGAATAGATCTAGAGGTAAGTACTTGAAAGTAAGTAGAACCAAGACAGAAGTTATGAAATATCTCATCATCAATTGCTAGGGGAAAAACTTTCTCAAAAAGGAAAAAATGGATTGCTAGAGGAGATAACAACTGACATTGGTGTATATTCATGGAAAGCTTTCAATATATAGAATAACTGAATAAGCGCCCATTTTAGATTATTTCCGGTCAGTTTTAACGGAAACATAAACAGAAACAGTATCCTACCTGTTTACAGCCCTACATAAGATCACACAAGGGTTTTCATACTTCGCTATGTTTTAGAAAAACTTTTCCATCAAGGAAAAAAAAGAATTATTGCACATATTATTTAATACCCAATCAGATGCACGATGTTTAGATGATCATAAGAGAATCTAAAAGCATATTTCTTAGACCATTCAGTGCAGGGCACACCAGGTACAATGGCTGTATATTAATTGTTGTAAAGACAAATAATCAAGGCCAATGGTATAAATGATGAAGCCCAATCAAGATCACGAATACGGTGAGTAATGCCTACATCTGAGATACATCGAGAAAGGCTCCCTGGATCCATTACATCAACCTGAACAGCTGTTGTGTTTGGAATACCTTCAATTACCTGCATAGTAAACATCTCTTAAATCTTTTCTAAGAAAATAACAGCAGAAATTCTATTTAACAAAGAAAAGTCTAGTGATACAAGTTTGCACACAGTTCAATGGTGAATGTTTCCACAAATCAAAATAAGAAAATAGAAACATCCTATAAGAGCCTCATAGTTAACTTAATGCCTTTGAAATGTTACTCCAACATATGCAGCAAACCAAAGGAAATTAAATCATTACATGGTCAACATTAAGATTCTTCTGTGGTGAAATGAATTCAGTAATCCATGAGCTTGATGAAATCTGTCCACAGAAAATGATTGCAAGTCCGGATGGATGATGTTTGTTCAGGCATGTGAGGTCCCAAACCATTGAGAACAATTTATCATACATTTCTGAATTCTCAAAACAAAATGTGATGATAGTATGATGCCAATATCATTCCCAACCCAACAAATATTGTTTCAGAACTCCATTAAGAAGGCATCATACTTTTCATGTCAAGTATATACATGTTATCATTCAAAATTTGAAATATAATTGTGTTCTTTTACCTGCATGCAGTCATATAGTTGTACAGAAGAATATGTAAAGTGTATCTCATATCCCATCAGGTTCTTTGGAATTTCTCATATCTGATAAACATCCATTGCCAACACTTATGCATGCATGTTCATGTAAACCACATCACATATTAGAATTAATTTCATTGTATCAATCAATTTGACACGTTTTATAAGAATCTTAAGTTTTGATCTTGTCTTAACAGATGATGTATCTAGTATCTTTGTGTGTTCAGGAGTCAAGGCTTCAGATATTTGGTGGATGTCTAACAATTGCTAACCCTGCCAACTCAAAGACATAATAGGGACAGACATCATCATTTGTATGACTGTATCCTATAAAAACTTTCACAGAAGGATGGACAACAGCCTATCATGATTAATGAAATTACATATAGGAAGTGGAAAGAAAATGACAACAAAAGACAATCATCCACAAACCTCACCTCTTGGGCATCTTTTAGGTAGAGAGAAGCAACAACTACTTGAACATCTTCAAGTTCTCCATCATCAAGTTGCTGCCATGTTTTAAAGATATTTCTAGAGGACATTCTTCCTACTGATGCGAAAAATTCTGCTGCTGGTTGGCACACACGGCCAGCACCTAGAATTAAGACTGCTGGTCTCTTGGACGAGCTGTTCTTAATTTCCACAGTACCCTCGGGCAGTTTGCCAACCTTCAAGGAAATCTGGTCTTTTTCTTTGCCAAGCATTCCAGACTTATTAGATGCTATAGAAGACAAAGAATCCACAATTTTATCCAAAGTGTAACTGTCATCAGCTCCGACCTATATGAGCCACAGATTAGAGGTCCAATCAGGAAACATGACAAATAAATATAAAATCATCATCTTACCTTCAGTATCATGCATCATAAACCTTACCAGGTTTGACTGCTTGTTTGTTTAGTTACAAGTAAGTTCTAGACAGGGTTGTTGAGACTAACCCAACTTAGGTGAAAACATGAGGAAATAATACAATAACATAACACATCAGGATGAAATCAAAACATTACAACTGACTGTCAATTACGGGATTCACATAGCACAATTGACTAGCCTTGTCTTGTAGAAAATTTATAACCAATACCATAGAGAAACAGAGACTGGGGGAAAAAGCATCCCATCCATAAAGGAAATTTGAGTTTCAGGTCAGCCTCAAGTGAGAACCAGAAATTGGCAATACATAAAATGAAAATTAACTTAAAAATGAATGTAAGCAATAAAAGATAACATAAAACTAGTCTCAAAGTTATCCCAAATCTATATTCTTTGTTTTTGATAGAAGGTGTTGTCAAGATATGAAGACTTTCTATAATTAGACTGTCTATATTTACCATGTACTATCACAGGAAGATTTGATATTATGTTGCTGTCCCAATCTCTGATTTACAGGGCAATCAGAGCCCAATCAGATTCCTTGATTTTAGGCTGTGATTTTACAGCCTGTATTGTATTCATTGTACAGCCTGTATTGTATTGTACTCTGTGTCTATAAAAGAAGGCAGAGGCTGCCATATTGGGGGCGATTCCAAAACATCTCTTGGCTTCTTGATGACTCTCTTTGGCATGGTATCAGAGCCACTCCATGTCTAGAAGAAGAACTCCACCTTCTCTACAGATCTTGGTTTCTGGGCATCTGTGCATTATCTTCATTGGCACAGATCCTGGTTCTTCTCTGGCCTCTGGTCCTCGCTTCATCTATCTCAAGGTGCATCTAAGATTTCTGCTCTTCAACTCTTGTTGCTGCTGGGTCTCTGAGGTACCTCTTGATTACTACTGCAGATCTTGGCTTCTTTCTACACTTGGACTCTTGTGGATTTTTTTTTCTTTTCTCTTCCAATCCTACTACTTGGTTTCTGGAACTTCTTTGCTCCATGGATAGTCAGACAAAGACAACAATAATCCCTGTCTGTTTGAATGGTAAAAATTATTTCTTGTGGGAATTCACTTTACGGTGCTTTATTATGGGTCAAGAGTTATGGGGATACATTGATGGTTCTGAGAACAAACCTGATGGTACGAAAGAAGCTGATCTGAAACTGTGGAAGAAAAATAATGCCAAACTCATGAGTTGGATTGTTAGTTCTGTGGAAGCTCATATTGGCATTAACCTAAGAATGTATGACACTGCTGCAGACATGTGGAATTTCTTAAAAACCTTTATTGTCAGGATAATTCTGCACGCAAGTATAATCTTGGAATGGAAATAAATGAGTATACTCAAGGTACTAAGACAGTCCAAGAGTATTACTCAGGCTTTATGAACCTGTGGTTAGAATATAATTCCATTATATATGAGAAAACTCCCCAAGTTGCTCTTGCATCTATCAGGGATTTACAAGAAGCTACTATGAGAGATCAGTTTCTCATGAAACTACGACCTGGCTTTGAAACTGTACGTGGGAATTTGATGAATAGGAAACCTGTACCTAATCTTGATGAATGCTTTAAAGAAGTGTCACGTGAAGAACAAAGGATTCTGTTTCAGGCTACTCAGGAACTACAGAAACAAAATTCAGATGTTGCATTTGCAGTTCGAAGTATCACAAATCCACGAGAATCTCAAAATACTCAATGTTATTCCTGTCAGAAATTTGGGCATATTGCCAAGGATTGCCCACAAAAATTCTGCAGGTATTGCAAAAAAGGAGGGCATATTCTTAGTGAACGTCGTCGTCGTCCTCCAAAGAAAGATGTGAAGGCGTACCATGCTGTTGGTGGTTCACCTGGGTCTTCTTCTTATGAACCTGCCCCTGCGGCCAACCAGTCTTCTTCTACAGCCTCATTTACTGTTACACCTGAATCAATTTAACAAATGGTTCAATCCGCCTTAGCTGCCATGGGTGTTTCTGGTAAGCCTCTCTCGAAATCTTGGTACATTGATTCTGGAGCATCAAATCACATGACCTTCTCCTCTGTTGCCTTTCAAACTTCAGCTCCATATTCAGAATTTTCTAAAGTTGGTGTTGCCAATGGAAAAAATCTTGATATCAATGGCATTGGTACAATTAATTCACCTAATTTGCGCATCAGTGATGTGTTTCATGTTCCTAAACTATCAGCTAACTTGCTCTCTGTTGGTCAGCTAGTTGATAATCATTGCATAGTCTCATTTTCTTCTACCGGTTGCTTAATTCAGGACCAGGAAACTGGGAAGGAAATAGGGAAGGGGCATAAGGAAGGTCGGATGTTCAAGTTGGATCACCTCTCTTTGGATCAAGTCAAGCAACATCCTTCAGCATTTTCTGCTCTTCATGGAACTACATCAAATAAACTTTGGACTCTTTGTCATCGACGTTTAGGACATCCCCACTTTAGCAAATTGTCCACCATGTTATGTTCTGGCATTCTTAGCAATAAAATTTCTCCTCCTATGGAGTTTTCTTGTTCTAGTTGTTGTTTGGGTAAAAGCAAACATCTTCCATTTCCAGATAGTAATCATGTTTCTTCCAATGTTTTTGAACTAGTGCACTCTGATGTATGGACTGCTCCTATTGTCTCAAGTTCTGGATATAAATGCTTTGTTACTTTTATTGACGACTTCAGTCGTTTTACCTAGGCATACTTGCTTCGTGCCAAATCTGAAGTCTTCTCTGCTTTCCAAACCTTTGTACATATGATAGAAAATCAGTTCAACACCAATATCAAAGTGTTGAGATCTGATTCAGGGGGAGAATATCTATCTCATAACTTTCAAACCTTTCTTCAAAACAAAGGTATCATGTCACAACGTTCTTGTCCTCATACTCCACAGCAAAACAGGATAGCAGAGCGAAAGCATCGACATATTTTAGATGTCACTAGAAGTCTAGAACTCTTCTTTTTGATGCTTCTGTTCCATTGAATTTTTGGGATGAGACAGTTAGAACAGCAGTTTTCTTGATCAATCGACAAATTTCACATATCCTTCAAAACGAAAGTCCTTATTCTCGACTATACCATAAGACTCCAGATTATAGTCTCCTTCGTACATTTGGGTGTGTATGTTATGTTCATCTTCCACCCTTAGAACGCAACAAGTTTTCAGCCCAAGCAGTTGCTTGTGTTTTCCTCGGGTATGCAGTCGAACAAAAGGGCTTTCGTTGCTATGACCCCAAAGTCCAAAGAATTCGTGTCTCTCGCAATGTCATCTTTTGTGAGTCTCAGTATTTTTATCTACACCATCCACTAACTACTCCGCCAGCTTCTTCATCTATTTTGCACTTGTTTTCTAACTCATCCTCACCCTTGTCCTTGTCTTATGGTCGCTTCAAGCCTGGATTGGTCTACAAGAGAAGAGTGCAGTCTGAAGAATAGCCCTCTGCCCCTTCCAGCACTTCACAGGAACTGGTCCTTCCTCCTTCACCTGCTCCAGAGCAACCTCCAGACCAAGGTTAAGAAACCCGGGATCGGGTCCCGGATCGGCCGGTCCAAAACCGATCGGATCGGCCGATTCCGATCCGATCGGATCCGATCCCGGCCGATCCTGACTGAGTCAGGCTTGGCTGGTTCGGATAGCAGAAAAAAATAGAAAAAAATATGAAAAAATGTGGAAAAAATATAAAACACAAGTCTAATGCATAATTGTGTTGAAATACATTGATTTGAAGTACATAAGATGTTGTTGGACAAAAAAACCTTGAATAAACTTACATATATGATTATGAACTTACATTTATTCCAAACGTACATTATACTGAATGAACATATGGCTAACATACTCAGCCTATGACATATAGTTCTGGTAGTATTGTTCATATTGCATTACATACCGGCTATAGTCATCCGTATTGGTATAAATGACTGACAATTGTGGATATTTTTAACAACCCCCTGAATAGTCGGATGTTTCAGAATGTTGAGGAGGGTAAACTACATATCCAGTAGGCTGACTATACCCTTCGTATGGAGAATATGATGATGCATCTGATAGTTGCTCCTGATATTCCTCTGCACACTGAGGAGCTTTATCTTTGTCCTTCCTCCTTGATCTGCTGAATGTTTGAATGAAAGATTCTTCACGTCCTGCTCTGCTACCATGATGTTCATCTTGGGTAGCATGTGTGTATTCTTCTTCTCCAGTGAATTGAATTGGTAGAGCTGGGGCTGGGGCACTGGTAGCATCTCCGCCATCCTTAGAACTGTCGGAGCTCGTCTTTGATGTCGAGTCATTTGAGGTTTGATATTGGACCTCATCACTTGGTTCTGGCGTTTCACCCTCTTCCTCGATGGTCTCCAGATCAGCAATCTGAATTCCAATACCACTCTTCCTTTTGCTTAGTGCTTGTTTTTTGCTCTTCTTCTGACGTTTTAGAGGAGGAGGTTGAAAATCAGTAAGTAATGGAACATTATCTAACTCACTTTCCGCCCATTCCCGATCATTTGGATTGAATTCAGGCTCATTTGAGGTGGTTGCATCAACCCATACATTTAGTGGATGTTGCTCCTCGAACAGCTCATCCAAGTCTATAGGTTCTTCTGCATGTGTCGTCTCCGTGGTTTGTCCGAAAATTCTCTCTTTCTCCTACCTTTGAAGGTTCCTTATGAACTCCAGATTTTTTAGCTTCAACCTCATGTTATAATGACAGAATACTAGCTTCTCTAGACGGCTCGACTTCAATCTATTCCTTTGCTTGGTGTGAATCAAGCCAAAGGTGTTCCAGTTTCTCTCACAACCTGATGAAGAGGTTGTTTGACTTAAGACCCGAATTGCAACATAGGCTAGATCTTCATACCCATATGCTTTTCCATGATCTAACCACCAGTCAGCTGTAAATAAAAAATTGGCCATGTCAACAATGTGCAAGCTATAATTAAAAATTAAGTAGAACATCTAGTTAATAATTTTCAAACCTGGACTCAAAATTTTGGCAGCTCTTTGAGCAGTACTTGTCCCAAAGTGGTATAACATCATTCTGTAATCATGCATTTGCTTGCATGCCATTATTGCTTTGTCCTCATCTGCAATATGCGCTTAATAACAGACTTAGCCCCCATCAACACTTCCGAGCAACTATCATAGCTATCCTTCTTCACATCAGTTCTAAATATGTACTGAGGGTTGAAAAAATAACCTAAATAAACAAGTCGAAGTTAGTTATTACTTAAGAGAAATGTGTATACAAATAATACATATAGAAGGTTAGTAGCTTACCAGCTGCATGAAGATCGTGATGTAAAGTGTGTTCCCAACGTCTGTCTATTATGTCCCACCACTTCACAAAGGTTGTTAGGTTGTTCAGTTGAATGAGCTCCTTAGCTCTGTCCATAGCTTCATATAAATATCCCATATCCGATCTTCTTTCTCCATCACAAGATCGCAAGACACGGACAAGCAGTTTTACAACATTTAACACCGTTAGCACCCCCCTCCAGAAGGGTCTAGACTGAATTAGATCAACCACTTTCTTACCTTTTTCTCTGACCTTAGTTGGTACATGCCGCAATATGTGATTCTCCCAATCTTCCGATGCCATCATCCTAATCAAGTTGTTCTTTTGTTGACTTAAACTATCTAGAGAGATATATTGAGATGCAAACCTGGTGGCTCCTGGACGAAATAACTCTCTTCCATGAGTATGTGTGCGCATGATATCCAGAATGTTGTTGTGGTTGTAGATGAATGTGGTGATAAATCGACCACTCTTGACCACTCCATCTACCATCGGATCAGAGCAAATGTCTTCCAACATCAAGTCAATACAATGAGCAGAATAGGGAACCCAGTATAGATGTTCTCTCTCCTGCATCAACATTTGTCCAGCTAACTTGAACGCCGCTGCATTGTCCGTAACCACTTGGACAATCCTTTTTTCGCCCACTTCTTCCACCATTTGATCCATTAATTCATATAGGTACTGGGCATTCTTTATTTTTCCAGATGGATCAATAGACTTCCAAAATACGGTTCCGGCTTTGCAGTAAATTAAGAAGTTGATCATACTTCTTCTTGTTATCCCTGTAAAGTTCCATCTAGTTAATAATCAGAAAGAGACTCATTCTGATTAAGAAAAAATGAAGATAAGATAAGAAACTGAAGATAAGATTTATGTACTTGTCCATCCATCGCACATTAAAGTGCATCCATACTCATCCCAGATCCTTTCAAATGATTTAATGTATGTTCGGATGTCATCAACTTCCATATCCAAGTACTTGTTATATATCTCATATGGAGAAAGTCCCTCAACCCCTTTGCCAACTTCTTGTATGGTCTCGATCATGGACTCATAATATGGCCCCTTGACAGCATTAGCAGGGATACTGTTATAGAAAAACCACCTAGAAGTAGCTCTCCCTATCTTCTCCTTACAAAATTTTAAGTTCTTGAATGCAGCACTAATAGAAGGTTGTTTATCCCTCTTCTTGGTGAGCAAGGGATCTATTGGACCTACTCTAGGATCTCTAGCTCTAGTAAACTCCTGAGGCAGCTCCTCACATACATTAGCGCTCATGCCGGCGCTAGTGCTCTCTTGTGCAGAAGGTGTGGAGCCACTTCCTTGTCCTCCATATCTTCCAGTGTGCCGAAATAAGTCCTCATCTGCAAAGGACCGCCGGCTTGCTTCCATTGCACGTCGCAATTCAACTTTAAATGTAAAAGAAATTTTTTTTAATTTACTATAACTATTTGTCTGAAAACGTTAAATGAAGAACATGAAAATAAGTTAAATAAGAAACTTACCTGTATCCCAATCATCAACATTTATAGGTTGATTACTTCCACCAAGCCGGACTCCAGCATCAGACCTTCGCGCTGGTTCAGACAATTCCTCTCGAATTTCCTGTCTTCTTCTGGCAGTACTTGCTTTGCTTGATTCCTTCTCCTTCATATAAGTTCGAAATTGGATCCTAACCTCTGAAGGAACTCGAGCACATGCTGCAACTTCACCTTTTATTCCAGCAAGATGTTGTTTGAATCGGTAGACCCCGCCAGAGACGACCCGGTTGCAATATTTGCATTGTACCTTTCTTTGGCCCATGTCCACCGGTGTGCAATGACCCCAAGCAGGATCAGCGCTAGGAGGATTCCCAGATGACCGCTCAACAACACCTTGAGATGCCATTCCTTCACAGTACAAGAAGATGAGAGATCGCGGAGCTTGTAGTAGACTAGAAGTGACCTCGTGGGAGAGATGGAGAGAGAATTCTATGATCGAGAGAGTGGGAGAGAGAGCAAGAATGTTAGGAGGCTCAAAGGAAATTTGTGGAGCCTTAGGAGGGCCTTGGGGGGGTTTAAATAGACCCCCAAGGCCCAAACTAGCCGTTGCTGGCCGTTTGGGAATGGCCAGCAACGGCTAGGTTGACCCCCAACAGCTAGTCAATCCGGCCTCGGATCGCCCGATCCGGATCGGATCGGGCGATCCGAATCTTGGACTCAACCAAGTTACTCGGGATCGGTACGGTCGGCCCAAAATCGGTCCGAGTCGGCCGATCCGTGCCGATCCGAGCCAAGTTTTTAAACCTTGCTCCAGACCCTCTTCTTCGCCGCTCCACCCGAGAATCACGCTCACCTGATCGCTTTGGTTGGCTTGCCACATTATCCTCACTTCCTATTCCTACTTCATATTCAAAGGCTGTAAAAGAATTCTGTTGGAAACAGGCTATGGATGAAGAGTTGAAAGCTTTGGTTGCTAACAACACATGGGACATTGTTCCTTGTCCACCCAATATTAAACCCATTGGCTGCAAATGGGTATATACAGTCAAACTCAAGTCTGATGGGTCTCTAGACAGGTATAAGGCTCGCTTAGTAGCCTTAGGGAACCGACAAGAATATGGAATTGACTATTCTGAAACATTTTCTCCTGTTGCTAAGATGACCACTCTTCGAACAATGATTGCTTTGGCTACTGCACATATTTGGCCCATTCACCAAATGGACGTCAAGAATGCATTTCTCCATGGTGATTTACTTGAAGTTTACATGAAACCACCTCAAGGGCTGTCAGTCCCTTCTTCTTTTGTATGTCAACTTCGGCGTTCTCTCTACGGCCTAAAACAAGCTCCCCGAGCTTGGTTTTCTAAGTTCAAAGAGACCATTTTGGCTGCTGGTTTTTCCCAAAGCAAGTATGATTCATCCATGTTTTTGAGAAATTCTCACGATGGAATGACCATTTTACTTGTGTATGTCGATGACATCTTGATTACGGGAAGCGACTCAAAGGGAATTCAGTATATTCAACAAGTTCTACAGAAATCATTTCAAATGAAGGATCTTGGTCATCTCACCTATTTTCTTGGCCTTGAGATACATCGGACTTCTCGTGGAATATTTATTAACCAGCACAAATACTTGGAAGATTTATTATCTCTTGCTCAATTAACTGACTCACCTGCCCTGGACACTCCAATGGAAGTCAATCTCAAGCTGCGTATTGACGAGGGCAATCTACTTTCTGATCCCACTCTCTATAGGAGACTTGTTGGTAGTCTCATTTATCTTTCATTCACACGTCCTGATATTTCTTATGCAGTCAATCTTGTTAGTCAATTTATGAGTGCTCCTCGCCATCTTCACCTTGCTGCTGTCCACCATATTCTCCGGTATCTCAAAGGGACATCAGGTTGTGGCCTCTTCTTTCCTAGCGGTTCATTTGTGGAATTCACTGCCTATGCTGATGCTGATTGGGGAGGTTGTCCCAACACCCGGAAATCTACCACTAGTTGGTGTATTTATTTGGGACCTAGTCTCATTTCATGGAAGTGTAAAAAACAAGACAAAGTCTCCAAATCATCTTGTGAAGCTGAGTATAGGGCTATGTCCTCTGCCTGTTCTGAGATCACATGGCTTAGAGGATTACTTGCAGAGCTTGGATTCTCTCAGTCTACACCCACCCCATTACATGCTGATAATATAAGTGCTATCAAGATCACAGAGAATCCAGTTTTCCATGAACGGAGTAAGCACATAGAAATTGATTGCCATTATATTCGGGATGCCTATGATCGACATCTTATTTCACTCTCATATTTGCCATCAAAGGATCAAGTTGCTGATTTATTTACCAAGGCTTTGACTAAGGCACGCCATCAATTTCTTACTGGCAAATTGCTGCTGGTTGACTCACCAACATCAATTTGAGGGGGAGTGTCAAGATATGAAGACTTTCCATGTCTAGACTTTCTATAATTAGACTGTCTATATTTACCATGTACTATCACAGGAAGATTTGGTATTATGTTGCTGTCCCAATCTCTGATTTACAGGGCAATCAGAGCCCAATCAGATTCCTTGATTTTAGGCTGTGATTTTACAGCCTGTATTGTATTCATTGTACAGCCTGTATTGTATTGTACTCTGTGTCTATAAAAGAAGGCAGAGGCTGCCATATTGGGGGCGATTCCAAAACATCTCTTGGCTTCTTGATGACTCTCTTTGGCAGGTGTATGATACCATGAACTTTAAATAATGATAACCGAAGGCCATGCAACAAAATATGGAGAGCTTACTCTGAAACGCAACACACCCATTTGCATTACCAACTTCTTGCAAATACAACTTGAAAGAAGCTCATTCAAAATGCAGCCATCCCATTGTAATCCCAAAAAGCAAACTCAGCCAAGATTCATAGCTATTACATATCCCCTGATAAGGTACAACAGAAAAAAGAAAACCACTAATGTTCCCAAGTGCAAACATACTTGGGAACCACCACAAAGCACAGAAACATATTAAATGAATTCCCTAATTCACAGAAAAACTGTATGCAGGCTCTGAGTAAAAAATAAATAAAAAAAATCCAGAATCATTTTAGCAGACTACTCCTTCCTGCAAGCATGGGCCAGTGTGTTTTACCATGTATCTTGCATCTGCTGCCTCATACGCTACTTTGAATAAGCTCTGAGCTGATCATAGACTGGTTTCTCCATACTTACGAAGTTGGTCTGCATTGTGGCATTGCCATGTAGATCAAATCTAATATGTCATGCCTTCCTATAATTTCGTCGTTGTTACACCATGCTTGGACAAAGTCTTTGGCTATTCCCGCGTTAGATACTGCATTGAACTAGTCTGATCAGCAGTCTTGTTTTTCCTCCTGTCCCCCTTCCAGCATACACTACCCAGGATGCTTTTTGCACATTGAAGAGGAGACG
Organism: Zantedeschia hybrid cultivar; assembly: GCA_030544215.1. Classification (NCBI taxonomy): domain Eukaryota; kingdom Viridiplantae; phylum Streptophyta; class Magnoliopsida; order Alismatales; family Araceae; genus Zantedeschia; species Zantedeschia hybrid cultivar. Next base: position 17,378,472 of record JARZZO010000016.1, read on the forward strand.
AGAGTTGGGATAGGGGACACAGATAGAATCATCTAAAGCATTCTTCTTACCCACAAGCGGGGGTGGCTCTGCAGTTATCTGAAAGCTGTTGCTGATCATCAAGCCTCACAAGCAGGCTCCTTTGGATTGGGAATGATGGAAGGTGCCAGAAGATCCTCCCTTGTGTAAGACCATGCATTTCCACCTGAAATAAACCCTCAGCAAAGCCATGAGCAATGGCTTCTTTGTCTCCTGCATAAATTGCATCCTTAACACATCTTTTTTTAACCCTTCTCACTGCCTCAAGGTCACTCTGACTGTAACCAGTATTACATCCTAATTCACTTTTACATTCATTGAGGCTATCCATTGATTGCAAATTCTCAGCAGCATGACACCTCGAGCAATTCAATGAAGTGTCCTTGAAACTAAATAATGTCCGGATGTCCCCTTTGCTCCCTTTAAACAAAAGCATGATTTCTCTAATTGTGTACATAGCATCAAAAGAACAATACAAGAAAGGGATGAACAACAGGGAGGGAGGGAATGATGGCAGGAAAAAGGAAGCAAGGATGTGCTAAGGGCAAGAATTGAGCTACTATCCAATGCCACAGATAACCCGTTGCCCAGGATCACCCGATCACTGGCTCATTGTCACCTGTTCTCAGATAGAGAAAGAGAGAGAGAGATCTAAAAATAGAACTAAGTGATATTGTTTATGGCAATGCCTAATGTTACAAAAAACCTCACATTCTTAATTCCTAAGAATCATAGACGCAAACATGAGAACTAATATGCAAATGTTCGTGACTTACAGGCAGCATTTTGAGTTCTGACTATTTATGCCTTGTACATAAACAATCAATGTTTGCGCATGCAACAAGAAAAGGCCCACACATTTTTACATGTTATTTCAGAGGAACTAGTTTCAAATTTGTGAAGCGCACTTACTTCAAGTTCAGAGTATGACATGGCATTGGCGTTTTGACCCACTTCACACTTTACCAACCGGAAAGACCCACCAGCCGCTTCAATGATATCCAAAGCCTCATTTATTAAAAATTGATCAAACAAATGACCACTAAGGGACACCTGACAATTCAAAATAAAAGAATGAATCACCACAGCCAAATTACAACCAGTAAATGACATGGGCCACTTGCCATCATGTTTAGAATAAAATTACAAATGACTAACTTCTCCACGAGGAAGAACAAAGACCAGTTTGAAATTAAGGGATATCTCACCGACGTAGTACAGTTCTTTCCTCTGGATGTACCATTTGTAGGATTCGGTAAAGCATCACTGCAAATATCAATGTGATAGCAGAAATCAAATATCTCAATCAAATTTGGTAATGAAGCAAGTATGGTCATTTAAATGATGAACAATCGTGATGCAAAGTAAAAATATGGACTAGAGTCCATAAAGTCATCATATTTCAATACTTTGCAAAGCATTGCCATCATATTACAATACTTTGCAAAGCATTCTTTCTATATTTTCAATTGGCTGTCTAGGTTATGAAGGACTTTCATGACAGTATGAAATGTAAGTATTCATCACCTGTTTCAGTCAAGCCACTGGGAGGGGAACATATTGCTGATTGCCTACCTTTGCCGGTCGGTTTTAGCCCATGATTTTTAATCATGACCAAACTTCAGAGCACAGGGGAGGAGGGTTGAGTCTTGTGGGTGATTGTTTGTTTGTGGTCTTGCTCATTTTTGGCTTGACGCGACGGAGGCATCTATTTCAGAGGGCAGAAGGATCTGTAACGGTGCTATTCCGGGCTTTCTGGGTTTTGTAACCATCCATTTTAGATTTATAGATAGTTAGGTACATGGTACTATCTACTTACATGAGGGAGACAGTGTGCAAGTACAAGTGAAAATAGATATGCATTCGCCAGTTTGTCACTATCATGTGCATGATTTGAGCATCTGGTGGGAAATCACTGAGGGCAGCATGAAGAATTTGGGATCCACAACCATACACAGTAAACACATAAAACTGACATATGTTCCCAGAGAAATCACAAGTGATAAAGAGAAAGCAGATGATTCTTGTCAGGAATGAACCATATATCTATTGGTAAACTACAACATAATTTCTTGGGCTGTTAAAAGTACATCACATTTTGTTCCAACTATACGTTTCTTTGGCAGAACATGCGGATAGATGTAGCACTGAAACAGTGGGTGAGGAAGAGTCCATTATTTATCAGAGTTCATTCTAAAACTACTCAGATGCCGAGCACACAGTATCCATTTTTGGATCATATGTTCTCAGTCGAAGGTAGTAATTCACGTTGAGGTCTTCTCCTTGCATGAAACTTTCAGTTGATGTATAAGGGTTCTATTCATTCTCATGTTCTGGCAATAGTACAGACAGACTATTGGTCGAAGTAGCCCTTTGACAAATCATTTGGACAATCATTTCATTCCTTAATGAAATGTTCAGTGACCGAGCAGAAATACTTAATCTTGTCACTCTATTCTTCCCCCTCCAGTAGTCCAGTTAGTATAATTAGCCTTGATGCATGCAACCAAGATGACTTGAAGTCACCTCAACTAATCCACAAGGCTGTATGTTACTCTTTTTATGAAAGTGACCGTTGGAACCAAAAAAATGATGAAGGAAAGAACGTACCAGTGGCAGCTGGAGTAGCCAGCCCAGGGTCTTGTTTCCACGGAGCAAGGAAGAACAAGAGGAAAGGGAAGAGAACAACAGCAGCGCGGGGTGCGGGCGCAGCAGGAAAGAAGAGGAGAAGCCGGGAGAGATGGAGAGAGTCCTCTGGACTGGATTCTCTTCCTTGTGAGAGTCCAAGAAGAAAGAACAAGAGAGAGGAAGAGTCCAAACAAAAAAGGAAACCAAAAAGGGAACGGAATCTCTCCGCCTCTCTCTCGTCACCTTCTCTCTCTCTCTCTCTCTCTCCCCCTCTCTCTCGTCTTCTCTCTCCCCTGTGTGCGTCTGCGTGTGTGTGAAAAGGAGCACGAAAAAGTAGAGAAAAAGAGAAGGAAGAAAGAAGGGGACAGTGACCGTTCGCCCATCATAGTGGGCTAGGTCCCACAGGTTCCCCTGCTCTCTCCCGCCTCTATAAATATAAGGGTAAATCAGTATTGCTGCACAGCTAGGTGGTTCTGGTGGTGTTTTTATTTAAGGAAAACTTTTTTGAATTTTTTTAGGTTGGCCCCAACCGGATATCCGATTGGATGACCCAGAGAATCCTAAAAATAAAAAATTGAGTCCTAATGAATAGTAAAAAAAATATTTTTTGGGTCGTCTGATCAGAAATCGAATTGTACGGACATCTAGGTTGGGTTGAGGGGCACTTAAAATTTTTTCAATTTTTTTTAAAATAAAAACACTGCCGGCAAGTTGGACTCAATATTAAGAGTAATATGTGCTGCAGCGCCACTTGCTGCCGCTGCCTATAGTGCAGGGCACTGCAGTAAATATTTAAACAAATATTTTTTGAATTTTTTTAGGTCGGTCCCCACATGTCCTACATTTCTTTACAACCCGATCTCCGATCTGACGATCCAAAAAATTCTTAAAAATCAAAAATTATTATTGGGCTAGACCCATTATGGGTGTTTTTTTTTACTATTTACTGGGTTTTGGGTTATCAGATTGGAGAACGGATATGTAGGACATGTTGGGACCAACATTAAAAAAATTCAAAAAATATTCTTTAAAATAATTACTGCAATGTCCCGCAGCCGCAGGAGGCATTGCAGCAAAGTATTACTCCAATATTAAATAATACCCATTGGTGGAAGCCCATTTGTTGAGGACTGACCAATGCACATGATAAAGATTTAAGTGCAAGATGGTGGGAGGAGAGTCAGGAGACTTCACAGGCTTGACTCTTAAAGGCTCTTAAAGACTTCAACTTTTTTACTACAATCTTTTGGGATTTTTACTTTTTAGTCTTTATAATATTCTAATATTCTTTATAAGCCCCTATAATTTTCATATTTCCTTAAAACCCCCCACAATCTTTGAACTATCAGAGGGGCCTTTTAAGGAGGGTTGGGGGGCCTTTTAGGGACATTTAGATGCTCGTAGGGAGTAATAAGGGAATATCAAGATTGCGCGGGCTTATTAAGGAATGTTAAAAGATTATTGGAACTGAAAACTAAAAATCCATTTTTCTATTGGCTTCTTGGCTCCTTGTAGTTGAAGGAAGTTTAATATGATGATGATGACGACGACGACGATGTTTGTAATGCTTTAACCATGGTGTTTTGATTATGCTGTGATTATGATGCTCGTGTGATTGTGATAATGATGGTGTTCCAATAATCATGTTCCAATTAATGTTGGTGATCTGCATATGAACATATAACTGATAGCCAAATGGTAATTATGATCGTGATCGTGATGACAATGTTCATCACAGTGATCATGTGCCATGATCGTGATGTTCATAATTGTAATGATGATCGCATGATGATGACGATTGTGGGGATGATGTCCATGATCTTCACATGATGATCATATTGATTGTATGACGATGATGGCCATAATGTGCTGGATGATGATCTTGCGATCATCATGATCATGGTACTCATATTATCAGATCATGATACATGATGATGATAATCTCATGATCTTGATGATGATCATGATCAGATTATGATGATTGTCATATGATAATGATGGTCCTGAAGATCGTGCTTATGTAATGATGACACACATTATGTACCCATCATGATATGGATCCCCAATGGGTCACAATTAACTAAGGATTTAATGGATCTCTGATGGAATTTCATATATCTATAATCCTTAATCTTCATCCATTCAACTGGAATCCTTTAGTGAACTTGTGAACTTAACATAGTTTTTTAAGTTCACCATGTATGTTACACTTGGTGTGTGGCTGAGCCAAGTCCCATTTAAACACACTAAAGGATGTGATCCTATTGGATCGTTACTGGACTCTTCTGCATCCTCGTCACGTTATATCCTTGATCAACCACTAAGGTCATATCCTTTAATGGGCTTAAAGGCATTTGTCTAAATCAGCTAAAGAATTAGATCCTAACAGACTTCCTAGGTCCATGACCTGTTCATATCCTTATTTGTAGTCCATTAGGATAAATATCCTTTAGTGGACTTGAAGATCTAATGCACTAGTCCATAATCTAAGACCCAAACGGGCCAAACCCCATGAACCCCACAGAACATCCTAAATACCTGAGGAACCCTAAAAGATGTTTAAAATTACTATCGTACCCTTCAGACCTTAGAAATCATTTAAAAGTGGCAAAAATCCAAAAAACTATAAAATCTGCATCTAAGGACTCTAATGTTACTTAGAAGTTAGAACACAAAAATCCCCAGAAATGTAAAATTACTTCAAACACATAAGATACCCTCTGAAACCCTAAACTTTGTCAAAATTATTAAATTACCTACTCTAAAGATCATTAGAAATCTTAGAAAAATTGCTACAAAACCTAAAATCACTTAAAACACAAGATACCTTGTGGAACCTTGAAAGTTGTTAAAACTACCAAAAAATCCTAAAAGTAAAATCATTTAAAATAAAATAAATTCTTAAGAAACTAAAAACTAGAAATGTCCAAGATATCTTTGAAGCCTTAAGCTCCCTTAAAATGACCAAAAGTCTAAAATGCTCTTGGAACCCAAAAACACTTAAAAATGACCCAAGCATGGGTCTTATGGTTTTAAAATACTCCCAATCCATTAAAACACATTCCAAACCTTAAAATGACATAAATGGATTGGTTGGAGTTTAGACATATATTAAGAGCTGCATTTCTACTCTAAACTCTTTATTTTGCTAAATGGGAGCATTGTGGATATTTTAGTAGTTCGAGAGGGCTGAGACAAAGTGATCCAATATCACCTCTTATCTTCATTATTGTTGGTCAGATATTGAGTACTCTATGGCAAAGAGCTGCTGCACAGGGACTGGTGGATGGCTTTTCTATGGAGATAAATGGATTTACGCTATCACATTTGCAGTTTGCTGATGATACACATGTTTTCATCTGGAAATGAGGAAATGTTAGGTAATATGAAGATGTTATTGACTTTTATCAGAAGCTATAACAGGACTGTCTATTAATTTTGGGAAATCTGAGGTGGTGCCGGGTGGGGATTAATTTGTCTCAAGAAAGAGTGTTGGAGATTGTGGATACTTTCTCTTGCAAAGTTTCTAAGTTTCCAATCACATGGGCTTCCGCTTTCAGATGTCCAATGTAAGGTGAGGAGTTGGGATGACCTTATCAGAAGATTTGAGCAAAGACTGGAGGGATGGAAGGCAAGGTTTATTTCAGCTGGAGGTAGGTGGAGACTTTCAAAGCCAGTCCTTTCTTCATTGGCTACATACCATCTCTCCATTTTGAAGATCCCGAAAACTGTTGAAAAATTGACTGAATCCAAAGGGAGCCTTTTCTTTTGGGAAGGTGGGAAGAGGGATAGAATAGGGCTTCATTTAGTGGCATGGGATAGGTTTTGTAGAAGCAAGGATCAAGGAGGAGCTGGTCTGGTTCAAATTGGCTTATTTAATCAGGTTTATTATCAAAGTGGCTTTGGAGAATGGGTGAGGAGGAAGATTCTTGGATTAAGATTATTAGGGGGAGATATTACCCTTATGAATCAAAATGGGTATTACAGTCTCCCATTTCTTCCAACATGTTGCCTATATGGAGGAATATTAATAAGATGGTCACTCTTGTCAGTCCAGCAGTATCCTATCAAGTTGGAAATGGTAATTTGGTCGGATTGTGGGAAGATAAGTGGGGTTCTGAGCTCCCACTTGCAAGTCAATTCCAGCTGCTCTGTTGAGTATCAAAGGATAAAGAGAAGACTGTCGCTCAAGTGTATTAATATGGGCAGACTAATGCATGGAATCTCAGGTTCAGAAGAAATCTTACAGGATTAGAAATTGATCAATTACTGTTAATGTTGGAGATCATTCATGGGTTTGATTTGTCTGCTCACTGTGAAGATAGAAGACTTCGGATGTGGAGTTCTACAGGTACATTTTCGGTGAATGCACTCTCAAAAGTTCTCTGTGATGGTGAAATCAGATTTACATGGAATCACCTTGTACGGTCTACTGTCCTGCCAAATAAGATCAAGTTATTCTTATGGAAGACAGACTCAACTTCTTATCTTCGGCTCGGAAGCATAGTTGCATCTTTTGTGGCCTTTTTTGTTGAGAGTTCTGCTCGCTTGTTCTGACACTGTTGGGTTGTCAATGTGGGGTGGACTTCTCTCTGCAGGATTCTGCATATTCATTGGAAGGAACCACATACGGTGATTGACTTAATGGAATGGTGGAATACTAATTGTCCTTCAGAGAAAAAGAACTTTGGTCTCTCGTCGTACCAGCTATCCTGTGGGTATGTGGAATGAAAGGAACTCTGGAAGGTGCTGAATTATAACAGTCTGTATGACATTATGAGAAGAGCTGTCAAATGGGTCTCCGACTGGGGGAAAGCCGCAACTATAGTTCCTGTCAGTGGAGATTCTCTCATTATGGTCTCGCTTATGCAGTGGAATAAGCTGCTATTGTAATCTGCTCTGTTATCTTAGTCTTTTTGCTTATTTTATCCCCTTGATAAAATAAGTTTTTGTTTGGGGTTTCGGGCTATCTTTGTAATAGGGTGGGAGGTGTGACCCTCCAGCTCTTATTCTCTGTAACTTCTGTTTATTTGATTCAATGAATGTGTGGCCTGTTGGTCACTTTCCAAAAAAAAATGACAAAAAATACCCTCATATCTTCATTCCATGCAAAATGCCTTCTAGTCTAAAATGTTCAAAATCAACCCAAAACACCTTAAAACACTTCCAAACCTACCAGAACCTATGTTGGACCATGGTAATGCTTTTGGGCTCAATTCAAATCATCCTTTTGATAGATTTATATACTTTTGTGTTTTTTTAATTTACAGTGTTATTATTGGTGGTCAAGCAAGGGTTTTTGCTTCACAAAGTGACCTAACACCAGCCGAGTTGGTGGGGACAGTCCAACTTTCAAAACCCAGCATCATGTAGAAACATTTTTGAATAATTGAGAGAATAATATCTTACTATTCTTCCTTTAAAAATGTTTCTACATGATCCACATTAAGAAGGCTGAAGAAGTATATTGCAAGATCTGCCTAAAAGTGATATGGGTCAACACTTCCGACCTGAGAAAACCAACTTTTGATACATGCATGCCACTACTTCAAGTATTAAAGGAAGATAGAATGAAATAATTAACTAACTCTATTCAGCATATGTACAGGGTATTATAGCATTAATATCTCCTGATCACTTTGTAGCAAAATTTGCAATCCATGCCATACTTTATAAACTATGGCAGCTTATTCTTTCAACCTGGAAAATGTTCACATCAACAGATGATAATGTTGCTATTAGAACTAGAACCAATGAGAAGTTACCATCACATAACTTTGAAGTTTAAATAAAATGATTAACCGATGTTTTATTCTGATAAGACTGCAAGAAACTGACGAGAGATTTCTCTGCAAGTAAGGATTCATAGTCCAAGCTATAATCAGAAAACAAAATCTTCATTTTTGTTTAAGATTGAGATGGTGACTTTGCCTTAAGTGAAAGGAGGAACAACATGTCCAACTTTGACAAAGGGACACAGCTAAAAGAAAAGAAATAGGTTGTGCCAAGAGTTGATAGAACAAGGCAAAATAAATTTCGTTCAGGTTAATTTGTTCTGACATTAGTGTTGCAAAATCGAACATTAAAGTATGACTTATCTGTCAGAATTAAATTTATTAGAGATGAGAATGACAAAGCTCAATCAGGAACTTTTTCAAAGACATAAACTCATCAAAAAAATAATCCAAACATAAAATTCAGCCTTGTGCAATGAAATCATCACCATATGAATGCATTAGCAGGGAGATAAGAAAAAATTAATAAACAGTTGAGTGCATTTGTTGAAGAGTCTAAATATAAAAGATAAGATTCAAAGGCTTACACTGGAGAAGAATTTCTCATTCTAGGGATATATTCATACAGATGTGTTAGCTTTCCTTCATAAGAAATGCAAGCTCTTCTTAAAGGGGAAGGCAGTTCTGACAAGGTTCTTGTTGAGGCCAAGCAACCGACAAAGTTTGACAAGATATCCCCAAAATGTTGGGAAGCCTGAAAAGATTGAAACTTAAAAATCAGTAGAATATCAACCAAAATATTTTATATGATATCAAGCTCAGACAAAAAAGCAAAAATGTTCCGTGTACGAAAATAGAGATACGTGTGTTTCTTACAGCATACCTCCTTAGGAAATTCTGTTGGAAGAATATCAACAGCCAGACATATTACACCTTCACCTTCCATGTCATCGTGGTAAGAGTCTGTGATAGGATTATACCTGAAATACATTCAATTAGCAACATCAATATTTAAAGAAATAATATCTAAATGTCAGTTATCAAAATTAGTGGGAAATGAATTGAAATAGAAGAATCTCAAACAAGAACATCAACAAGAAAGGAAAAAATTAAAGTGTATTTCGATAAGGAAACTGCAGTAGATTACATGACGAAAATCATTTAACCACATTAGGCTGCAGACAAAATGATGATCCATACCGTACACATTCCAGAAACTACAAGTAGCTAACCAAATAATCTATCTGATTGATATCTGGCAATGCATCAAATAGATAATAGATGATTCTTTCTGCACGGAATATGTTGTCTTGTGATCAACAGATCCAAGTGATTTTGAACTCTAAAAAAACCAGGCAAGTTTTAGAACCAACAGACAACAGTCACATTTGATTCCAGTGCTCAACCATTTCAACTTTCAAATGCAAATGATTATCTACAGCACGGAAGCTTCAACTGATGGATTTTAATCTTAGCAGACCTAAGAGAACACAATTTCATAATGTGTAAGGCACTTACGCAGAGATTTATGCATGCGCATTGCATTATAAACTGACATCTAGTGGCTAAGAAGTCTGTCCAAGTTCCAAGATCCAACACCAATCAAGAAGTCGGGCAAGGCAGACCTTAATAGACCTTTGACTTCTTGACTAGATTTCTCACTCGATAACTGGACTATCTTCCAACAATTACCAAGATAATGACCTAGAAATTGACACAACTGTAGACGTTTAAAACTTCCAATGCATGACTTTGTGCCAATCAAATCCTTGACTCTATCGCATGCATCAATGGGGGACATGATATGGTATCCATAGCTTGTCCCCTTATTTTCTGAAATTCTTTAGACCTGAAAACATCACGTGTTCACACCAAAGACAGACCAGTTGTTAACTCTCCCACCAAAATCCTTGACATTTGTTAATTATGATCACAACCTACAAGGCATATGCAAAACAACTTCATTCTACCTTCAAACATCTGCAATCCAGAATACATCAAGAAGTTAATTTCGTTCAGAAATTGCATCAAAATGTTTGAACATTCTAGCAGACTTTTCCTCCTTTTCTGTCAAGACATAAAAACAGTTCTGAGATAATAGGAGGTTCTATTATGTCTCAATGTATGTGCACCCTATGCCTGACCATGAATCAACTGTGGTTCTCTTTGGAATGAAACAATGAATAAACTGTGTTTCTGTGGAGAATAACACAACCAGGGTCATACTCATTCAACATGTATGTGGCCTCAAGATGTGTATCTTTAGGTGTTCTGGCAAGTGGCAATACCGTCTAGGAAAACAAAGATCTTTCACAATATGTATGTGGTACATGCAATTATGTGTGCAAGCTTGACATTCCTCGGGTCAAGTCTTGGGTTTCATTGTCCAGTTATGGATTTTATTTGAAAATCTCCATGGGAATACACTTTACACATGCAATTCCTCCAGTCATCTCACTATCCTTCTTCAGTTGACCATTACCGATTAGGATGCGTCCATTGTTGTCCCCTGAATTCTCAGGAAGATCTCAAACCACATGGCTAAAGTTTGGTCTAAAGAGTCATTTCTACCCCTGCAGCATCATATGTCCAGCAGAACCATATTCAATATTAATAAGACCGTGGAAATATTATGGACCTTCATGCCAATCTTGGACACAGTAATAGAAATATGACATGAAAACAAAAAGGCTCTTACAATTTTGGAAGTCAAAAGATTACAATATGAGAGGAGATCTAAGAGAAGATACAAGAAAGCTTAAGGAGAATAAAAGAAACCATCTCAGGAAAAGTGAGTTCCTCACTCATTCATTAATGTTTAGAATTACATAATTTCAAGTTAATGGAGCCCTCTGCAATCCAACATAATTTACCTTATAAATATTCAGATGACCTATATGATAATGAATCAAGTTGCATGGTTAGATTTATAATAATCAATTATGACTTTAATCCAGCCTCAGTGAGAGTTGTAAAAATGTAAAGATCCAAATGACCTTTTCTTGTCAAAACACTAAAGAGTCATCAGTATCAAGACGTAAAGCCCTCATTTAAGGACTCAAATAAAATAAAAAATCAGAGGTTTTCATTAACTTTTAAAGCATTTTTAATTGTTGTACAAAAATAGAAATGATTATGTCTTTAAAGATCAAGCCAATACATGTTGGCATAAAATAAGTAAACATACGATTGATCTAAACAAATACATCTGTCTGTCTCTTAGCAAAAAAATTGTACCTATGTTGTAAACGTTAGTATAAGATGTGATTGGAGTTATTATCCAAATTGAATTACATTAGTGACAAATCCAGTTGATTGAGTTGGTACAGGATACTGTTCGAACTCTGAAATAAAAATAAAAATTATCATTTCTGCATAAACTTCATAACTCTATGTGACATAGCCAACTGAGACACTAGTCTACATTATCATATCTGCTTAACTGCTTTGATGATGCGACTATTGCGAATATTTAGGACTAATACTATTTTTATTTAATATTAACTAAATTTATTATATTTATTTTGTAATATTTTTATTATAACTAATTACAGAAAATTTGTAATAATAAAATAAGCAATTAAATATAAAATTCAAATTATGAAATAATAAAATAAACAAATAAATAAAATTTTGAAATTAAAAAAATTAAATTCTAATTTAATTTATATTTTATTTATTAATTTACATAAAAATATATATTTATATAATTTATTTATTAATTTATAATAATTTATATCATCATAAGACATCTCACGTCTTGCCAATTCTGCCCACCACTCAAATGTGCATTTCTTCTAAATGTTCTCTTATAATGTATGCGTCAGATGAAGGGCACAATGATTTATTAAAAGATTGTGTAAAGAGTTACTTCTTAGATAATTGCTGTCTTAAGGTGTCACTCCTGATCAATACGACAGTCCCTGTTGCTGTCTTGAGGCATCACTCTTGATCAGTATTGACAGTCTATGCTATTATGTTTAATGGGATGTAAACATTTTAGAGTTAATATTTGTCACTGTAGCTAAAAGTGTCCTGACCTGATTCAAGTGAAGAATTGCATCAGTCTAAGTGCGCCCAATGAAGAGACAACTCCCACTCATAAAATGAGAATAAAAAAACAGAGAACCCTTGGTTTTGGCTTCTCATAACTGATTAAGGCACAACAAATCTCTTTCAATATCATTCCATCCTTTCCAGTTCTTTACTTCGGTAACCAGAGTTTGCTGGATCTTTGAACCTAAATATAAAAGCTGATTGTCGAACCCTTGCATCACTTTACAACGCTACTCATCGAAATATTGCGCTCTACTTGCCCTAACAGAATTAGCAATCCCTCTGAGCCATAGGAAGACCTAGGAGATGCTACAATGAACTTGCCCATAAAAATACCCAAAGTATTCTCTGCATTAGCATTCAGATCCTCTCTTCTCCATCTCTTCCTCATCCTGATGCCCCTAATTTCTTTTGCAGGTTACTAACCCATGTACATATGGTCCTAATTCTTACAAACCACAAAACCTGGGTGTTGAGTTTGAAGGGCCCAAGATCATAAGCACTGGCCACAACTGAAATTAACCGATGCAAGACTATTATAGTCACTCCAACACTAATGCTGCTTGTTTCCTCTTGTCCTGCACCTCTTCTCTTGTCGTTACAGCAGATGAACATTCAGTTGCTGTTTTTGTGTCCATTTAACCTTTTGGCTGTCAGCTGCCCTTGATAAAAGCAAATATTGCCATATCAAAATTTCCTCTTTACCTCTTCATCTAGACTCCTAAAGTCTACAAAATCCTTTTGAGTGTTGCTCACCTGCTGCATGAGCATAAACTGTGAAACCAGGGTAATCTATCTGCCAACAGGCCTCATGGAACTTCTGACAGACCCTCTCCATCCAAAAACTTGGCTGGGTCGGGTACCTAACACCACCTTGTAGAGTGCTGATGTTAGGCAGGCAGCCAGTCAGAAAACTTTGCAAATCCTTGGATGCTTCATTGGACTTCTCTGACCCGAGAGTGGTAGGGGAAGATTTATAATGATGATATGATTTTGTAAGTTGCAGAAAAATTTCTACCAAAGTGAAAAATAATTATGCTACATAACTAACTGAAAATAATATATTGCAAATTTGCATCCCTCATGACCAGAACATTTCATCTGAATTTTTACAATCACTCTAAACTGCTACATTAAGCTAACTTTGTGCAAAAATTTTCTTTTGTCCAAATTTGCTTAATTTTTTTCATTTCTCAAGTTTAGCCTAATACGCATCTTTTTCTGTTGGACAAGTAGGCAAGTAACTGTTCACTAGGGTAGCTTTTTGAATCACGAAAACCTTGTGTTATGACACGAATTTCAGAATGCTAATTACAATCTCGTGAGGACAGAATGAATTATGATGAGAAAGTCTCCAGATTATTTGAGGTATCACAACGTATCATTGAAGAATGCTACCAGAATTAAGATTATCTATATGTTTGCAGTATGTCTGTGAGCCATGTAGGTTCCTTTCCTCGTGTATATCTATACTGTAACTTCCAAAAGAAGATGAGACATGTTGAGAAAATACTATCTTTATGCTCTTTATCAGTATGCAGTTTGCTTCTATTCCATAATCCTATTCACTAAGGAAATATTTCCTTTTTCTGAAAACAGACCACCCAACGCTTTCAAATTTCTGCTCAACAGTTCTTGGCATATGATGCACTATGGGTCCCTGGAAATACTGATATGTACACATATACATAAATACACACACACATATGCATGTCTATCAGGTTTCATACTTTATAAGCCAATATTCCATGTCTAATTTTGAGTTTGTCTCTTGTGAATGGTTTGGTCAATACAGTAAAATGTTAAGGCTTCTGCTTCTTTTCCATTCACTTCATGTCTTGTTTGTCAAGTTACAACAAAATTTTCCAATAAATCTTACTTAGGTGGCCTAGTAGAGGCAGTAATACAAAATTGAGAAATGAAATGTTAGAAAGAGAAAAAAACTATGTTCATTAATGATGCTGAGGTTAGATTTTTTTTTTCATGTAAGTTATAGTATTACATATTGTCATGTAAATATCATGACATGATTTAACGGGGAAACAACTGAGCAGCAAACAAAAAGTCCTACCTGAAGAAAGGCCTTTCTATTGATGTTGTTTGGTTAACGAACTCGATTGAGCCTCCAATATCACATGTTATATCAGAGACACCAATAAGTGGGCATCTTTTCCTCACGAGTCCTTGCAATTGCTTGGTACTAAGCAATCGGGGAAATCTTTTCTCCCAATACATGCAGTTAACTGCCAAAAGCCAAAATATGACAGGATAAACACAATATGCAAGCACGCAGATCTTCAGACAGGTACATCAGAGAAATACTCAGTGTGAAACTCAACAAAACAGCAGTGTTAAAAAGCGAAAAACCAAATATGACATGATATACGTAGAAGCAAGCACACAAATCTGCAGGCAGGTACATGCAGAGAAATATTCTTAAGAGTGTCACTTAATAAAACAGCAAAAGAGTTTAAAAAAAGGATTCAAGAAAATCCTAGATGCACTGTGCTACAAATGGAAAGCAACAGCATACAGGGGAAAAACAAGATGTTTTATGGGACAGTGACACGATTGCACTCTAAAACTGTAGTGGACAAAATTCCATATTTAGTGAAAGGTAATTCACACCAAGCACAGAAAATATGCTGTTTTTCTTGTGCATATGCAAGTATAATCTCCAAAGACCAACATTTAATGATACATCCCAAGATGGACACAGAAGGATACTAGTGAGGATGTGAATTCTAGATATGCTCACAGTAAAATGAATATGTACACTCCCAGATAAAGTCTAACAGCAGTCTATATGGCTTCAAAACATCCAAAAATATATGGAAGAGCAATCAGTAAGTTGCCCAAAAGCTGGGCTGCTTCATACCAATCACGGATGCATATGGGGCTATTCTTTCATGAAAAACAGGGTCATAGCGCTCTGGGTGTGCATAATAGTCAGCCTGCAAAAGATGACCACAATCTCCTTAGCATACCAGTTCAACTATGCACTAGTAACAAAAATTAGATTAAATCCACTATCCAAAAAAGGTGATTAAGAAAGAAATCCAGGAGTTTGTACAGATGTTATATTGTAAGATAAGGTGACGCAAGCTTGTGAGACAAAAACAAGGGTGACAGTCCAGGTAGAAATCTACTATATAAAAAGGCAAAAGGACACAGCATCAGAAACATTCCTCACTATTCAATACGATTATACAGCAAGTGCTAAATTAGGAAGTCATTAGCTTCTAAAAATGATTATGAGATTCCTCAAGATGATGAAGCCCTGATCTAAAGGTCTAAATAAAAGATAACTTGAACTAAAATTATAAATAAAAACCCCAACAAGAAATCAGGAAGAACAACAGAGAGCACACAAGAAAGCAATTTTGGTAGGATTAATTACAAAGAAAAGACTTCAAGCCTGACTGCAACAATGAGACCAGATGTCCCTTCCCAATTTATATTGGTAAGAGAGCTGCTAAGTAAAATGTGGAAGCTGGTAGCTAAATTTTGGATTATCAAGGAAACCCCAGTTGGAAGGAGATGGACTCCAAGTCACGAATGGCAGAGGCTCTGCCACTAATGGGGTCTGGATTGGGTCAATTATCCGCAGCCTTACAATTGCACTTTGCAAAAAGGCTGTTTCTGGATTTAAATCCGTGTCCTCCAGGTCATGATGGAGCAATATATGGAGGCTCCCATCAAACTCGATGTCACATATCTACAATATTCATATGATACTCCATGTCTATCCTTTTATCATGATAGTAAGACAATAACTTGACTCCAGTGTTTACCTTTCACAATGACTTATTTATGGATGAACTTAATTCCCTTCATACAACCTGAATATATGCTAGTTTTGAGCTAATCCAGTCATAGAATTTTGGACCGGGCTGATGCTCTAAAACAGATGTCAACCCCAATAACTCCAATCACCTTGATATGCCTCAGTCAGATTCTACATATGTTTTTGGAAAGTAGGAAACTATGCAAGTCTCATCATAGTTCATTAACCTTTGAAGGCGCAAATCAGTAACACACTATGCAAGTCTTGTCATAGTTTCTGACCTTTGAAGGCACAACTGTATATTATACTATGCTGGAAAAGAGAGACTGACGTCTACATCCAAGGAACTTCATACAATGATCCCCAAACCTAGAAAACCATTTCAAGGTTTTCATTGTAGGATCGAAACATACATACTATGAATCTCATCAACGAAATAAACTAATCCTTGCCAAAATTGGTGCATTCTTTCTCGACAGATCATTGGCAACAACATTCAATGGAGTAAATTTAACATAATATTAGGTGCACAAATACAGGAACAATCTAAAGAAAAAGCCTACAGATGGAAAAAAAAAGGTAGATAAAATACTTTGTCAAACAGTTTTGTAGGATCCTTGGGTGCAACCATGTCTTGACAAGTCACAACACAAGCATAAACTTGAAAGACTCTCTTCGATAGCCGAGCATGTTGAGCATGATCACCTGTCTGCATAAGAAAATATTCAATAAAATTCTCACAAGCAAGACACCATCATTAAGCGGGAAGATTAAATAAATGAATGCAGAGAGCAAGATTAAACAAATGAATGCACAGCGCAAAGACAATATGAAAAGATAAGGCTAAGCAAAACAGAAAAAAGAACAATCCGAGGTCATAGAACAGGAAGGATAATTCTAAAGCAAACATTAACATCAAAGAAACATTACTCTCTATTATACTCCATTCAAGAAGCAGGAAATAGTTAATGTCGTATAACCAAGAATTTCCAAAGAAATGTCACAACAAGCAAACAAACATGAATCTTCATACTCAATACAGCTAGAAATATAAACTAAAAGCTTAGAAGTCAGACCCATGTTGCATCTAAAACTCATCATACATACTCTCCATAAGCTATCCTAGAAGAAGTTTGTCAGAGGCTGTAGATTTTTTTTTTTTCATTTTCTACATTGCTAAGTGAAATTGTTCAGTGTGTAAACTTACATATTGGTGAAGAAAAGCTTTTTTCTTAGTTTGCAAATATTGCAAACAAGTGGTTGTACGTCCTTCTTATGTATACAATGATCATCAACCTTTCAAATTTTTACATGCCAAGAGAAAGTGTCTATAAATATCTAGGCTCTGGAAACTTGAAAGGTTCTTTACTAAAGTTCAATAGTTTCAAGATTTTTGCCAATGTCTGCTGCAGAAGGTTGGTGTTGGACATAGGTAGATCACTGCATATCCAAGTGAGTACTGACAAGAATATGGAATAATATTAACCAGTTGCATATTCATGGGTCTACACCAAGGTTTGCCATCTTGGATCTTGTCTTCATCGCAGGGAGGTCAGAGAGGAGATCTCGTGGTTAAATCTCAGGAGGTCAGGACAAAATATTGGGACATATGTGTCTGATAAAAACACTACACACACATGCATGCACGCATGCACGCGTGCACACACACACACATATATACATTCACATATATACATATATATCATATATACATATATGTCATATACATGATCTACATATAAATTTACCCGGGAAAAGCCTGAGGGTGTCCAAATCTGGCAAGATTGTCTGAGATACTATTTACAAGCTGTTTCAGGGGCTTCATTTCTCAGAAGCCAGCTGAAACTGAGATTCTCGTGAGATTGCGAGATTGCATTCCATGGTTTATACAGCAGAGAAAAGATAAACTAATTGAGAAGTAGATCATAGGCATGTAACAGTTGAAAATAAATTATCATAAAACACATTTCTCCATCAAGGCGGCTTGAGATGACTCATAATCAGAAGAAAAGTCCTGAGAAACTTCTTCTAATGGCACTACATCTGGAAAAATTTTGATGTAAAAAAGAATATGAAACTAGGAAATTAGCAATTTACATGGGAATGTATTAAACAGAAAGATATCGATGGACCACAAGTTGGATTCCAGATTGGATATCCTTGAATGCTCGGGGATGTGAAATAGCCATCACCAATTGTTAACATCTGCAGACTAGAAGTAAACAATATGTAACTGATCAGCATGATAATATGTAACCAAAACATGACGGACACTGTCGGTTTTCAGTTTTTTTCCTCAAACAAGTTCTGTTTTTCTAAATAGAAGAACAGTTAAAAAAAGTCCAAACGTGGTGCCTTGACATTACGGGCTGTAATCAGAGATGTATCTTGGAAGAACCTATTCCAACTTCAACAGTTTGGGATCAAAGCCCAGCACTTTGTCTACACATTTAGTTCTCCAAAACCAAATGCTTGTATCATTGGAACAGGACTATGGGCCATTTGAACGGGATTAATTAAGCCAAAAAGTCTAATGTCATAGGTTCAAGCTAAACAGAAAAAGAGAGAAGGAAGAAACACAGGACTTACCATTTCAGTAAGTTCAGGAAGTTTATGAGGATCCACAAATGTATGAGGTAAGAGCTTAAATATCTCTTGTGCACCCTGAGAAACTGTTAAAAAAGGAATATATTAAGAATTGAACGGATAAAAAATGATATGCATATGATTTGCTGTAGCAGCATACAATCAGACATCATAGAGTACTTTGATTAGGAAATTAACTTAGTTAGGGAAGACCAATAATGTAACATAATGTAATTTCAGTATATTTTTATATTTTCGTAAGATAACAATTTCTCCTATCACTTTGAGTGGCTTAAAATGAAAATTGTGACAGAAACCAACTCGTGGATGTATAAACGTACATGGGAAAAATCAGATCGACAACATATTCATGTAAGACACTGTAACCAAAGTTAAAATTGGAAATTTTGATTAACCTGATGGAAGGAATAGTACATTTTGGTCATTATGGATAATATTATCTTCTTAGTTAATCAGTATTTTTCTCAAAAGCCAAATAAATATATGCTTCCTTGAGTGAAATTATAAAACATACTTTTAGTCACAGTGGAAACTGGCTCCTGGGTGTAAAAACTGTTAGCAGGGAAAGAGAAGCTATTGCTCAGATGATGATAGCACATTCATGCCATATACATGATTCAAAAGTAAAAAATAAGAAAAATTGACTGATCAGCTAGTACACCTGGATATCATGGATAATATTCTCTTATTTATCAGTTGCTCTCCCTTCTTCATAGCTAAATGTGTGCTTCCACTTGAGGCTATTGTCAACTTCCCCCATGTACCACCTAGGATTCCCTGTATTGACTTTTCTTTAGAAGGAAATATTATTATTCTCGTTAAGGAAGCATCCTCATTATCATATGAACACTTCCACAGGGAATTTTATTCAAGTTAGATACATCCACCAGCTGGCCTCAGCCAGGAATTTGGCACCAATAGGAATTGACACTAGACCATAACCCTGCCATAAAACAAAACTTCATAAATCATGAGTGAACAAGGGTTCAAGTTGTCTTCATGGAAGGATGTCCCACATGAGCAACTAGGTAACTTCTCCAAATGCAGTAGAGTACCAATGGAAAGAATAATAGAGCTGATCATGTTTGGCCTTTATGTTTATGACACAGAACATAATGTAGTGCAAAGATTAATTCAGAGCAAATTTTTGTAAAGTTTGCAGGATTTCATAATGAAAAGTGGTCAAAGAATAATATTGACTAAACTAGGGCTTAAATCTCCAGCAATACTTCTACTTTTTCCTTTCCATTATCATCTGGAATAGCAAGTGGGTTTCCTCCATACAAACTCCGTAATAACTGCTTTATATACATTGATAATTAATATTCACAGAGAAAAAACTGCTTTATACACTTGGAAAGCGTACCCACACTGTAGTGTCTTTGATGGATTCTCTTGCATATGACTAGCTTACTATCTACATGGCATTTAACTATTTATCTCCTTGCATCCACCTCTTTAACCCCCATCTATGCATGTATTTTATGTGACATAGCACAAGGGTCATTTTTTCCAAAGTTTTTCAGTCATATATCATGAAGCTCAAACCTCGGAATATGGTCAAAAAATCATCTAAGAATATGAACATCTTACCATTCCCAGCGCCAGTGAATACAAAGACTAGAGGACAAATTCCAGGTGGGAGCCCTGTCGTAGCTATCTCTTCACCCACAGCAATCACTGCAGCCTTTGCAGCAGCAAGTGATGAATACATATGTGATGCCCCCAGGGATAGAAAAGGTGTGGAGTACCCAAGATTCAGATATCCTGTAACAAACAAGAGAAAAAGGTCAGATACAAAAGCAATTCATGCTTAAGTTAAATGTCAGTGAGAGATATGATGACAACTTGGATATAAAAGTCACATGCCAAAACATTGATTGCATAGACATGAAGCAATCTCCAATCATAAAGTGCTGATTATCCTTTGTCTTAAGGTTCTACAGGCATGCATGTAGTAAATAGTAAGGAGCAACTGAAAGACAGATAAATAATGAGGAGAACCTAACAAACCAAGTGATTACATCACAAAGATGCAGTCAAGGAATTAGATAGGTTTAAGAGTAAGCATGGGACTCCCAAAAAGCATGGCATGCCACACTGATCCTCGACGATCCGATCTCCAGATCAGATGGCTGAGGTTTGCCCTGCCTTTTCAGGAGGCTGAACTCAAGTTCAGTGCTGCTGAAGTGATCAAACGGCAGTGGGGAAATGTGGCAAGTTGTGCCCAAGACAGTGTAGCACACTAGCATTAGTAAAAGCTTTATATATTACAGAAATTAAAACACTGGGAGATGCAGAACACAATTTTCATGGAGCATTGGTTTAGAGAAGGGACATAACAAGACAGGGCAAGAAAGGTTTTCCAAGGAGAAGAATCCATGTTCATACGTTTCCCTAACCCGTGCAAGAAGTCTATCAGTCCGGCCCGACCAGCAAACTTCCCAAAGGCGAGCAGCCTTTTCCCATTGTCCCCAACAATGAGCTCATAGTCATACAGGGACACTCCCCCATCAAGTATCTGCAGATTGAAGAGAACAGTTCAAACCATGTGACACATTGCAACAAGAATTTTAAAAACACAACTAGCACAGTTCAAATAGTTTCACCTTATCCAGCAGAGGCATGTTCTCCCTCTGTGCCTTGTGGGTGTGGGAGAAGAAAGCATAGGCCCTGTTTGGGAGGATCATGTCCAGCTGCACACAAACACAACAAAAATAACAGCTTCTTCAAGCTCTCGCTTGCAGCGGGGAGGCGAAGGAAAGCTCAACAACAAGTGTGCATGTCTGATCACCTTGGGCTGCTTAATCCCCAGAACGAGGCCACACTGAGAGAGGTCATCGGATATCTCGCACCCAGCATCCTGGTAATGCGCGTCCTGGTGGATGCGCTTGGTGCTGGGCTGGACGACGATCCGGTCCACGCCGCCCTTGCCCCGTCCGCTGAGCAGGAGGCGGGCGCAGTGTGACGGCGTCAGAGGGGCCCTCCGCTCCCAGATGTTGCAGGTCTCGGCAAGCATGCCGACCACTCCATTCCCCCGCACCTTGCCGCCACCATCCTCCTGTAAAAACCATCAGAATCAGAAGGAACGAGAGCTTCTGAGCAAGCAAGAGCAGCACAGAAAGCTTGTAAATTTAATTTGTCTTAGAGATGGAACGAACAGATACTGAGCCCATGAGCACCCAGGAGATCTATACGAATACCAAAGTGGCGGCTTTCTTGTGCCCCGAGAAGGAATTTTCCTGAATCCACAGAAAGATGAAATCTTGTCAATTGTCATAAACCCAGAGAACAAAGGCCACGTTTGTTGCAGGAAAATAATTAGGACCCAAATGCCCCGGTTGCAGCAGAGAGCAGTAACAACAGTCACAAGAAGAGGGCTAAGGGGCATGCATGCTGAGAGCAGCACATCACCACCACCATTAACACGATCACCACCACCATGTGGGGGCATCAAAGAAGGCGTGGAGAAGAAAGAGAAGAGGAGGGAAAGAACGTAACTTGACGGCTGGAATCGTAATGGGCGCTCACCCGAACGATCAAACGAAGAGAGGTGACAAATAAGGAGGAATTTTTCCTGCAAATTTCTCCACGGGCTCTCCCGCAGCACTAGTTCAGGCCACGGCGACGAAGACGATCGATGACAACGGAGAAGAAGAGAAGTCGAAATTTTGAACGCAAGCCGCCACCCAATCCCATCTTTAACACGGCAGCGTTGAAGAGCCCCGCTCCCACACGATTAAAGCGGTCGACTTGCCGACCATGCAGGCAGATGATGGCAGGGAGAGAAAGAGACAGATGCAGAGAGCACTGCTACAGAGGAAGATTTGGCGGGGAGATCCAAAGAAGGTGGCGAGGAAAAGGGCGAGCTTTCGAGCAGCGTGGGGGAGTCCGAGGCCGACACGCGCGCTGTTCACACGCGTGGGGTCCACTGCGCCCGTGCGCCGTCTTCTTCTCCCTACCGATGTCTGTGGAAATTGGAAATCTCCTTACGGAACTGTCCCTCTTCTGGTGCTAAAATAGGGAAACCGGATCCTCTAGGGTCCGTTCGTTTGATTACACGTGGAATATAAGTGGACAATATTTTTTAAGAAAATATCTTTACAAAAAAAATAAAAGTAAAGTTTATAATTTAATACTCATAAAAATATGTTCAGTTCTTTTAAAAAGGACATTTAAGGTCAAAATTAAGAAAAAAATAAGTCAACGAATTAAATTTTTCGTAAACCAAAGTTTTACATATTATCAAAAAGGTGATTGTGGTATATCTTTTAAGAAAAACTTTTCACGTGACACGTTTTACATGAAAACAAATGGGCACAGATGAGATGAGGATGAGACTCCTTAAATGCACAGTGAGAAAAGATTAATTAAAAAGAAAACTTTATGTGAAATCTTTTTCCAATCTTCAGGAGGGACTGTCATGCAAAAAGTATCCCCTTTCCAACTTTGCACTTACAGAATTTCCTCGTCACCACTTAGGAATCAGACCCTAAAATAGGAGAGGTAGTTGTTGTACGATGCCATCTGCAGAACATCCCGATCATCACGTCGTAATCTTCGACTAGAAATTAAAATTTAAAATATGTGGGGATGTCACTTCTTGGGCATCTTCCTGGTCATAATTAAGTCATAATTTAAGGGGAAGAGGAGAAGAGGTGCAGTGCTATTCGGTGAAGGATAAGGATTGCCTCTTCGGTCGTGAGTGCACGGGTACTACACGTGTAAGAAATCTAAATTATTAATTAAAGACTCTAGATTGCTATTAAAATAAGACTTTGCTCGTGGGACTCACTCCAAGTTTTACTTTGTTTGTAGAATAAGTTATTAAGTGGGATTCACTCACGGAATAAGTATACTAAAACAAAAGGTGTTTCGATTTGATATTTTTGTAGGGTCTATTGACGAAATAAGAAGAATAAGTAATTCTTGAATTTAGAGTGGGATGACTTATTCTTCTTATTCCTTGACCCCACTTTGTTTAGAGAATAAAAGAAGAATAAGAGGAGAATAAGAAGATAATAAACTTAATTTCACTTTGACAAACAGAATGACTTATACTAGTGCAGAATAACCTATTCGGAGAATAAGCAATTCGACCGTAGACTTAAGAATTATTTATCCTTTCTATTCCGTTAGTGGGTCCCACATAACTATCAAAGCTAAGTATCCTTTATTTTAGTATACGCTATTCTGGATAAGTAATTCCGGATAACCTATTCTGCAAATAAATTGAGACTGACGGAATACGTTATTCTGTACCGATATAAGTCATTCAGTTTGTTAAAATAAAATTAAACGACGCTAAAACTTCTCTCTTTTTCTTGTACTAAGGTCATCTCATAGATTAGATTGCTTGTAAATCCTTAAATTTTGACCATGCATGGAGTATACTTTTTTAGAAAAGATCTTCTGGATACTGATCTCAATGCGTCACACTTACTTCTGTACTTAATCATTTTTTACCAAGTGCGTGTAAAGAAACATTTTTAAAAACATTTAAAATAATCAAAATTGAGACTTTAAATTTCATCACTAATTTGATGGATCGAATTGAAGATGTTGGTCTGTCCTACCCGTGCGTTAATTGATAACACCAAAAAGTTCCATTTATCCATGGAGGGAGAGGTGAACGCCCTTTTCATTCACGCCACGTGATTATTTGGAAGATTGGGATTCCACGACACTATTTGCAGATTAAAGCTCCACGTCATGTACTCGATGGAAAGTGGTAGATTAAGACACGCATACTTAGGTACACCACCCAACAAAAACGTCTACTCCCGCAACAGCGACGCAAAAGCGCCTAACACAACACTTTTATCTATCCATCTTCGAAATTACTTGCAGAAGTCTCATATGTATCAAATTCTTACTCTTTCTCTTCCCATCTCTTCACACAAATGACAAATTTTTCTTTAAATAATAATATAGTATGCTGACATAGAAAGTTCCCTCATGCTAACAAGGTTTGGTTTAGCCCACGTTTGGAGTTACACCACACCCCCCCCCCCCTCCCTTTCTCTATCTCTCCTCTCTCAGTTTCTGAGGAATAGAGATTTTTTATATACGGATTTGAACTGAATTCAGTCAGTAAAAAAAAAAAAAAATTACAATAAAACCTCTCATATGGTGTTTTTTTCATTTCCGATGAAATTTTTTACAAAAAATTTCTTTCTTTCTTCTCTGTATTGATTGAATTCAATCCAAATTAGTAATGAGATGAACTAAACTCTTTTTTGAGACTTTGTTTGTTTGCATATTTGCGTTGCATACGTGCGGCCACCGGGTTGGTGCGTTTTGAGATGGCCAAGCTTGGCCAGCTCCAAATCGGCAAAACTTGCCCACAACTGTTCTACAGCTAATGGGAAAGAACAATTATGGTATTTTGAAAGGTAAGCTTCCTCCATATCGTGGCAGCCGTTGCCGTCTTGAATTAGAAAGTCACCATCATCCCACTATATAATAAGATGAAATTAAGACTGCCTTAGAACAAATCTAAGGATGACACGCACTACCAACTTGCAAAGGACAACAGATGCGTAAAGCATTAGTAGGACTGATTGACCTTAAGGTCTCATTTGATATCGGGATAGTTTCGGGATATCACTACTTCAACTTTGTTTCTTGTTTGACATCTTAAATTATTGGGGATAAGGGGGGTTAAGAGGATTAAGGTTAACTTAAGAGTGGGGTTAAAAATGAAGATAACTCATTCTATTTTTTAAGTGGAATAAGTTAACTCACCTCTTAACTCCATTTCCCACCTTTTAAAAGGATCTTTTCTACCATATTATCTCAGTTGCTATCCACATTTTCACTATACGGAAAACGGGATTAACCTTTTTTCTTATCCCTTTGCATACCAAACATATCTAAGAATAAGGATAAGATAAATTATATCAGGATGACTTATGCTTATTCCTGCTCATTTTTATCCCGATATCACAGGGGACCTAAGGGGCTACAAATCCAAAGCACATAACTACTAAGAGGTTGCTGATAAAGATCATGATGGGGGTGGGAAAAGAGATAGTCATAGATGTAATGCGATATGTTAACTATTTATTCATGACAAAGTACATCAGCTACGCATATAGCTGACACAACATGCGAAATGCAAGTTTATATATGAATCCAAATGAGGCTTCAAGGTCTGCCAAAAATTTGAAGCCTTGGAATCCCCTCCTGGAATCCCAACCTTGAGCATGATCAGTTGAGGCAGCAGCATGTGAGGCCGCTTATGTATGGTTCACACAAGACAGCGGTTGGAGAGAGACCTAAACGTTTGCATGGCGCAGCGCAGTCCGCCCTCGTCTTGCATGGGCCTGCAAAGATGCAGTCTTCACCACTCCTTTGATCCTTGGAGTACCCTAACAGGAGCATCCACATGTATACCTATTAGTGAACTAAATAAGCAAGCACAGCAAAAGAGTTTATACTTGTGCATATATATCATGTACTGTAAGAGCTAGCTACATGTTCGACATCGTAAAAATAACAAGGTAAACAAGGGCCATAGATCACCATGAGACTCTGCAGAGAGGATGAGAGAGAGGAGTAGCACCACCGCAACCATGGAGGCGACCTTGCTTGGAGCCATCTAAGAATAGCAAGCCAAAAAAAAAAAATGTAATTTAGCACACAAGAAATTAAGCTAGGGAAAGGGTTTTTTCTTAGAGGTTTTCTAAGCTTTTGATCCATGCACATAATCTTATTTCATAATAATAAGCCTTTTGATTCTTGCTATTAATTTATAAGCCCTAAGAATATATCTCTAGTTATTTGATAAATATATACTTCAAGAAATTCAAAGAAAGTCAATGAGGACTTTTCAAACACTCCCTAGAAAAGCTTCTTTTCTAAATATAGAGTGAGGGTATATAGTACTTTTGCTAAATAAAGAGATTATCGAAAGTTTTGGAAAAATTAAATAAATTAGAGGGAACAATAAAAAAAAATAAAGAAACCATTTTTTTCTCCTCTTGTAGCTATGGCAGATCGACCTCTTCCTAAGCTAAGGCTTTTCTGTTTCTTGCCAAGCTCGCAAGGCTCTTAATTTATAGAGTGCGTACTTACTAGCAAAAGTTGAGATAGGAAGTATGTATTTTAACAGGTGTCAAGATTAGGATAGAAAGTTAATTGAAGGCAGATCTTTAGGAGGTGAGATTCTCTTAACCTTTTTCTTTCTCTCATCCATGCCAGGATGAGGTGGATTTAGTATTTCCTTATCTTTTCCAAGATAATGATCTATTTATCTCCGTTCATACGTGAATAGGGGCGTAAATAAGTCTAAAGGAAAAGATTAGGAAGATCTTATTTTCATTTTTAACAAGTGTCAGAATTGATTATCAAATCCTCATCCACCCCTGTTCAAGATGCATTCCAAGATTGCAAAAGTTTCTCCTAACCAAATGTAGATTTAACATCAAGATTAGGAATGTAAATAATGCCTATCTGTCTGTTTTGGAAACTTCGAGGCCATAAAAAGATATAGTTTAAAAAATATGGATAAAGATACTATCTATATCTAAATAACTTATGATAAGGATACACCTACTTCCAAGTCTGATTATCAGAGTATCCATCCAACCATTCCGAAGAATATTCCATGAATATTCTCAATCTTTAGACAATTCTTAATTGGCAGGACTTGTTAATTATAAGAAGGGCAAAGTTTTGGAAGACTAAAATCTAAATATGTCAAATGTGGGAACTTATTTCAAATTTGCAACATTTAGGGGCATCAAAATCTCAAAAACTCATATTTTTAACGACAACTATATATAATTGTTGACAAATATACCACAATATAAATAAAATAAGTTTAGTCTAATGTTATGTTAACTGCTCTTAATTATATGCCAAATTTCAAAATGCCATATTTATGTTCATATTATACTACCAACACTTACAAGATAACATATCTATAACTAACTTATGAAGAGAATTTTTCATCAACCAGCTGTTCACAAGGAAATAACATATCTATAACTAACTTATAATTTGGTGTCCTTTAAACATGAATAGGATGTGAAGCCCCAAGTCAGTATCAAATTGATTAATTGAGAGTGTATTTGGTTCTACGCAAAATTTATTTGAATGAAAAAAGTTTTCTAAGGAAATAAATTCACAAGGAAACTAAAAATGAAATTTAACATTTGATATTTATGAAAATATTTTCGTCGGTTTTAGAAAGGCATTCGATCTCATCTCATAGATGTCAAAATCGGAAAAAAAGATAGTCAACAAATTATGATTCTATTGACTAGAGTTTTTTAGATTACCAAATAAATCATTGTGCTATGTTTTTCAGGAAAAACTACTCACACAACTTATTTTACATGCAACCAAGTGGACTTCTAAAATCAATGCGAAGCACATGTTAAATGAAATATGCTAACGTGATTCAAAAAGCTTGCCCATTTTTCTTAACGGAAATCAGCATAGTGACGTCGTTGTGTTAGGTACAATGTTAAAAGTGTAAGACTCTTACACTTTTTCTCTAATGTGTGTGTGCCACCTAGAGTGTGTCAAAAGTTGTGTTAGGAAATTATGTCACTATACTATTTTCCTTTTTCCTACCCTTGTGACATAGATGAACTTAATTGATTCATTTTTTAACTGCCACAACAACTACTTATCTTGATTTTTTTAAAAAGAGTAATGTGGAAAAGGCGTACAAGGATTTGTCATCTAATCTTTTCTTTGAGCATGTTAGGCTTTCTGTCCCTAAAAGTTATTGTTGTTAAACCATTATCATCCAAAGATGTATGTGATGTCCCTCCAATATTTAACTATGGGGTCTCCTCTTTGAATCTATGTTTTGAAGCTTTCTTTCTCTTTCCTTCTTTGCAAGCTAATACATCTCCTTTCTTAACTTTCCAAACCACGTCCATGTAAAGATTCTCTAATTTACTTTTGGCACTTTCCAACGGATAAGATGAAATCCTTTTAAACTTCATTCTTTGGATCTTGGTATATCTCTATAGAGATGAGAGTAAATAGGTCATTAATTATAAAAAGTGAGGAAATATGTAATTTTTCCTATTTCAATGTGAACGGGAACATGCTATAATTTAGAGAGGAGTAATGCTTGTTGCATCAGCAACGGTGTAGAAAAACTTATCTAGATGGAGCCCCACAATCCCGATCTGTCACATGGAGATGCCATGGGATTTGTCTCTTTTATTAAACGCATGCTGACATCACCCACGGGTCAGTACATATGGAAAGACTGGATTAAAAAAAAAAAATACCCATAAAATTATTTTATGAAAGTATGAATTGTGCTCGCAAGAATAAGTTCATTCTTTATTGGCTTTTTTTGTTTAGCAAGGTCTTTGATCTTCTAATTTAACGACTGGGATTTGGGGTAGCAGAAAACTTCTCTATTATCCGGTAACATAGAAGGTCTTCTCTTATTAATTACTAGGTTTTAAAATCAGCCACCCATGTAGCACCTTTTTTAACTAATTTTAATTTTTAGTGAAAAAACACTGAAAACTAAAATTGAAGATTTTACCATTAGAAATTTTATTTTAATAGATTTTAAAACTGATTGATTTCAAAACCTAGATTTTATATTATTTTATAATGCACCAAGAGCCCTTGTTGTGGGGGGGGGGGGGGGGGGGGTTGTTTTACATTATTCCCGAAAAAACACGAAAAGTGAAAAGAACACGGGAAGTAGATTATGATGAAGTAAACTCATATATTTACAATTTTTCAAGTAAAATTGCATCGTAAATATATAGAATCACTCTTTTGCAGATGTGCATCTCCTTCTCCCGCGGGTGGGAAACATTCTGGCATTTCTCTTTGAAAATTGATAGATGAGAGAAAAACTCACTGCACGGAGAGATTCTTTTTATCTCTCACATTTATTCTGTCATATACCTAGCAGGCTAAACAAACCCAAGCAAAGATATGATCTTAATCTTTGCAGTTCATAACTCAAGTGTACGCTGTGTGTCGGCTAAACCATGGGAAATGCTTTGTAGCTGCAATCACACCCGTTCAATCTGCAGGCATGTAGTGTGGCAGGCCTTGCAGCAGCCAGCATTTCTCGACGAGTAATACTTCTTACATTGAGGCTGTCATTTGTACCGTCTTTCAGTACAGTGGATAAATTAAAAAAAAAAATTATTAATTTTTAGGTGGATTCTGTGGCGTTTTACATGTCTGTGCAGGCTGATCTTTAATCGGACGATCCCGAAAGATCTGAAAAATAAAAAATTATTATTGGGCTTGGCCCATTAAGAGTATTTTTTAGTGTTTATTGGGACTCAACTTTTTATTTTTTAAATTTTTTAGATCGTCCGATCAAAGATTGATTTGTACAGACATATAAGACGGGACCACTTGAAAAAAAAAAGAATATGAAATCGAGCCCTGAATCTTAGAGCGTGGATCTGAAGAAGGGACCCTTTCTGTGGTTTCTTCTTGTCCTCTCAGATTCTTTTCTTCCACTAGGTTGCTTACCTCTTTGCCATGGATCCTCCTACATGCTTTTGCATATTTTATACTAGTTTTTATGTATGGTTTCTCGTCATGGGTGGATGCCCAGAGCTCCCTCATCGTTGGCATTGGTTCCTCGTTGTCATCAGGATTGCCATGGTTGCCACTCTCTTGTACTCTTACCACTCTCTGAATTATTCATCTCATTTCGAGTCTATAATTTTATCAACTCTTCTAAACTTTGTTGAAAATATATTTATCAAATATGTTTACTTAATTGTTAAAAAATCATGATAGTCTTGTCAATCAGGTTGACCGATTTACGTCATCTTTAAAAATTGAATTAAAATTTGACATGAATTAAAATCTAAAATGAAATAACTTAAAGACAAGAAAAGGCACCCAAACACCTTATACACATTAGTTGGGGATCTCAACCCCTATGTTGACCGTGTGGCAGCCAAATCCATGCTTCACCATATATAATAAAGACTATACTAGATTTAGGAGTTGTTTCTTTCGACGTAAAACAGTATAATCTAAAAAGGTATTTCATTTTACAGTGTTTTCAAATGTTATGCTTAGTATTATATAAAATAATATAAACAGAATCTTGTCTGGACTTTATATGTCAAATTTGCAGCTCATTTCCTTCTTTTGATTTTAGGGCATTCTCTTATTCTGATTTACAAATTAGAATCAAATAAACACTATCTGATTTTAGAATTATAAAATTTAGTGGTTTTAGAACCAGTAATTTTGAAGCCGGTCAATTATAGAATTTTATGTTGAAACAAACAATTTCTTAATCTAAATATGAAAATGTAGTTAAGGACATTATAGATCTTACTTTCAAAGTCTCAAAACTCTAATCGAAGTTGCTAAATGTTGTATGATATGAAGTAAAACCCTCCACCTGAAAGTTTTTCTTCCTATTGTCTGATTAATCTACACAAGTTTTGGGTGTACATATCTCATGGATCGCATTTTAAGCAAGGATGAAAGCCAGATTTTATAAGATATATTACAAGCTCAATTATTGAATTAAGCTAAAGATGTTTGCAAGTATATGTTATCCATGGATTCTATCATTCTTTGAGATGACCGATAAGGGGTATATCCAGTGCACGAGACTCTCACCATCTGTGGGACCTAAGGAAGAGACGATGTGCGCAGTCTTATTCTTGTTAGGCAGAGAGGTTATTTTCTTGATTCAAACTCGTGACATTCATATCACAAACGGGAAAACATAACCATTGCTCTAGGCACGCCTTTCAATAATCTAAATTTAATTCGATTGTTTACAAACTATTCTCTCTAGTAATAACACGAGCAACGTGAATTATATAAACTTGCTAGTCTTATCCAATATGCCATTTCAGTAGCATACATAGTTAAACATTTATCTATCTATATCAAACATGCCATAATTTTAAAAGATTATATAAATTAGGATGGTTTGTGCATGGGATGATATGTAAATTGTAAACATGACATTTTAGTTCGTCGCAGGAGTCTCCAACTCGTGATCCAACGCCTACTGCTCTTTCTTAGCACTGGATTTACACGTAGGGAAGAAGAGGGGCCTTATCGCCCGCATGATGGGTGGACTCTTCCAAACGTCATACGGACAGATAAACTTCTTGTTCATCCACGCACTACAAGAAATGAGAGTGTTGGGGCGGAGAATTAGAGACGGCTTGAGAAGGCGTCTCAATAAATATCAATTGAGACGGCTATTGATGAGGTATCTCTTATAATACCTTAAAAGAAACCGTTCTTAATAGCTGTCATTAATGGCATCTTAGTTGAGACGGCTCACTCTACAGTTGTCCCTTATAAATAGTAAAAGCGATGCTTATAAGTCTTTGTCTCGAATATTTACTTATTTGAGACGTCTATACATTCAGTTGTCACTGATAATACATGTAAATAGAGACGTCTTATAATTGCCATCTCTAATACTTTCTTCAGGGACGGAATAAAATTGTGTCCCCGATATTTACTTATTCTAGACGATGCCGTTTTTAGTTTTCTCCAATGAATAAGTCACAAGAGACATGTGATAATCGCCGTCTCTAATAGTGCTCTTATAAATAATAAAAGAGATCCTTATAGAACTACGTCCCTAATGTTAAATGTTTTGCGACGACCTCATCGTCAGCTGTCTCTCATAATGAAACTAATTGTAGCACCTTAGAAACCCGTCACTATTAATTCCCCAATTAGAGGCAAGTTTCATCAAGTTATCTCTCATGGTCATTAAGTTTTCTGAGTTAAAGTTGTTAGCCGTCCCTAAATAGTTATCTTATAAGTGATAAGAGACCCTTGTATAATTACGTCTCTAATGTTCACTTTTGTGAGACAACTTCACCTTTACCCATTTTTCATAATTATGCCAAAAGAGACAATCAGTCTCTAATGATTTCCTTATTATAGACAAGTTTGATGCAATTCGCTAATAGTTTAGTTTGAGACACATATTCAGCCGATCTCTTTTAATCACATAGCTTATTTACCTAGTAAATTAATAAAGTTGATATAACTAATATACATTAATTATTTGAATTAATATGTAATTATATATAGTTATGATATATATTTTTGTATTTTAAATATATCTTTATTAATCTAATGTCCATAGTACTACATGGGCGCATGTGCATGCACACTTACATTCTTAGTCTAACAGCCCCTCTCTCTCTACATGAGTGTCTATCTCTCTATATTCATGAGTATTTTTCTCATTCCCTCACCATAGCTCTTAACTCTTAGCCCCTAGCCCATCATGTATATCCAATTAATTAAATATGGTATAAGTTACTATATGATAAAATTAAGTTTGAATATAATTAGATGTAAATTATAAAGATAGTTCGGTGTAAATTTTAAATCTGATGACTACAGATTTGGTCAAACAATCAAAGATTTAATGAAGACTCATCAACATACAAAGTACAAATACATTTTCACAGTATCCTTTGTCTTCAATCCTTTCTTCTCTTTTGGATCTAGTGCACCCTTGGGTACCCTACGACGTCCCCACATGAATCGCATATGCACGGGCAGCCACAAGCGTGTGATTCAAAGTTTTTTGAGATCAACTATCCTATCAAAGATCAAGATCAGATGGTGAATGAGGTGGATCCCATCTATCTTAGATACATCCCTATATATGTTTGATCTCTCTCTCTCTCTCTCTCTCTCTCTCTCTCAAGCTTAAACAATTATCATATATATTCGGCCCGAATGCGAACTTGATTAAAATTAATCATGATCCAAGCTTGAACACGGTAAAACATGGCTGGACTTGGTGTTAGTTTAGGTGGCCTACAAGCCAATCTGACTATGTAAATCTCGTTCATTTATTAATATAATGGCGTAATATTCATTATGTGTAAATTGCATTAGTTCTCGTTTCATAATGAAGTCCGTGAATATGTGCTATAGTGATAAGATTATGATGAGATCATACTAATGAGACTGATCACTTAAACACACATATTCTTAATCGTTCCTAGTCGGAGGATATCCGAGAAGGACATCGGATATCCGGTTAGACTAGTACAGATTACTCCTGCTCATATGATGAGGGTGACTGATCTCATAAGTCACTTGTGTGGAGACACTAAGGCGAATCTGTAGGTGCTCATTAGAGAATGAGTTCACTGAACTGATCCGACTGAATCGCTGGATGGTATTGTACCTCAATGTCAACCAGCTTGATTCTATTGTCGCAGTTGCGTGGATGGTCCTCGGACCTGAGACACCAAGGACACCTTGTCGGTGGACTTCTGTGCTTTGACCTTGGTCTACGAATCTCTAGGCACGGGATTCTAAAACGCCAAGGATTGGGTATAACGGAATACCGTCGAAGGGAATTGTGTGTCAATAAGGAATCATTCGCTCTCGGTACTTAGAGAGAGAATGCTCTAGGAAGGATGTGCGGAAGTCCCTAGCCAGGGCGGACGATAATATCGGGAAAGGAGTTTTTCGATATTCATCAGCGACATCCAATCCAAGTGAGTCGACCGGTTAGGGTTTGACAGCTCGCCATACCCTGAGTTGACTCGAGAGCGTTGTACGAATGAAGGATTATATCCACGCGGTAACTGTCGGCGGAAAGGTTCCAAGAGTGGGTTACTTAACTCCAATACCTTCCGGGTTCACGCGGTGTTGCTTGGCACCCAACGTGATCGGAGGCCCAGTCGAATTCGATGTGCGACATCAATTCGATTGATTAATTAATTAATAAATGATTATTAATTGATTAATAAAGCCAGTGAGGAGTCACTGGGCTTGTTGGGCCATTAACTGGACTGGTACTTGGGCCTAGAAGGTCACACGCAAATGATTTTCAAGGCGATAAATAAATAAGTGGGTTTTATACAAACCATGGGTTCTTATGAAAAACCGCGCGGTTAGTATAAAACATAGCGAACGGGCTGAGCATGCCAAGTTGCTGCTAACCCTAGCCGCCCCTCCTTTGTTTCTCTCTCTCTCTGGCGTCCAGACAGATCCAGATCTGCTCCGCCGCTTCTCCGAATCCCGTTCGAGGGGAAATCGTCCGTGTGTTGCGGCGATCGTTGCGGCGACCGGTGGAGGTTTCGTGGGTTGCGAAGAACGAGGAACGTGAGGATATCCGTCGCGAGGAGGATCGCGTGGACTTCGCTAGAGGCCGGGCACTTGCGCGGCTTGCGGTGTCGCACCGACGGAACCGAACGGTTGCGGATTCGAATCCGCACACGGTGAAAATCGATTATCCGATAATCGTGGTTTTTAGTTTTTCGAAACGGGAAAACGGATCGCTGTTTTATTTTATTTTCCGCTGCGTGAGCGATCCGGAGAAACCCGAGAAATCCCAACAGTGGTATCAGAGCCAGGTTCCACTGTTTCTCGCCCCGTTTCGATCTCCGAATTAATTTTTTCATAAGTTATTCCATGCGTTTAATCCAATTAAAATGACGAAATAGTGTTCATAAGATAAACACAAATAATTAGATTATTTTTATGTGATTTTTTGGATT
This sequence comes from Zantedeschia hybrid cultivar, assembly GCA_030544215.1. NCBI lineage: Eukaryota > Viridiplantae > Streptophyta > Magnoliopsida > Alismatales > Araceae > Zantedeschia > Zantedeschia hybrid cultivar. The sequence goes on from JARZZO010000016.1 coordinate 17,413,790, forward strand.
TTATTTGGGGTGTTAAGGTGTTTTTCATGAGATGATGAACCGGGACTTTTCGGCGACTTCATGCGAGCTTCCCAAGCGTTGGGATGGCCGGCCGAGACTTCGGATCCATAGAGGATAGTCACCACTATCCACCGGTCACCAAGATCGCCGCCGAAGTGCCCTTGGAGGTCTTTAAAATCGAGCCCCAAATTGGATTTAAATCATGAAAAATCAGATTTTTTTTTGTTTGAAGGGGCTTGGCCGGAAACTTGTTTGGCCACCGCCGGCGGCCCTGCCGGCGCCGAGCACGTCGCCGGTGCTGGAGGCATCGCCGGCCGGGGCCGGCGGCGGCGCCGGTAGCCGCCTCCTTAACCTGCAACAATGGGCCTCAGTTAGGGTTTGCAGGGAAGGGGTTCGGGTTGGGGGAGGCCGGTCCAGGGTTGAACCGGACCGGGCCCTTGCCGGGCCAGGGGCGCCTGGACCAGGCTGCACCCTGACCCGAGCCATGGCTTAGCAGGGGCTGAGCCATGGCTCGGCCATGGGGCTGAACCCCTTCAGCCTTTGGACCCATTGAACCTAAATTTAAATTTTCCCTTGATACCCCTAATTAAAACCTCAGTTACCCATTTAAATATAAATTGGATTTTATTTAAAATTCGAAAATATTTTTTGAAAGTTAAATTATTATTCAATTTTAATTTAAATGGGCTATTAATGATTTTTGAATCATTTGGATTAACATTTAGTTACTAATTTATTCATGCTAATTATTTGTTTAAATGTTAAACTAATAATTAACCTTAATTAAACTAATTTAAGGGTTAAATTAGTGATTAATAATTATTAGTCTTACTGTTAGATTATTAATTATTATTTCAACTAATTGTTAATTATTTTTAAGTTAGTTGTTAATTTAAGAGTTAAATTAATAATTAACTTAGATGACTAATTTATATGTTAAATTAGTAGTTCTTAATTAATTACTGTTAGTCATTAATTTAATAGTTAAATTAATGATAACTTTTATTATCTAATCTAAGAGTTAGATTAATTAATTATTAATTAGTTAGTGTTAATTATTGGTTTAAGAGTTAAATTAATAATTAACAATAATTGGCTAATCTAAGTGTTAGATTAATAGTTAATAATTAATTATAGTTGATTATTAATTTAAGTGTTAAATTATTAATTAACTTAGTTGGATTAATCTAAGAGTTAGATTAGTCTTTAAATAGTTTAATTGTTAGATTGTTAATGGGATTTAATCTAAGTGTTAGATTATTAGAATTGTTCTAATTTGCATGGAATAATCTGGAATTATTAATTTAGAGTGTGTGCGCATGTAATGTGTGTTTAATGCTTTTAAATTTTGATTTAATTGCATGTTAAGCTAATTAAAAGTGTTTTCGAAATTCAAATACCAATTTTGATTGGATCCCAGCTTTTTGAAAGCCAAAGTTATCTATTTTTTAAAACTCTTTTATTTTAGCCATGTGATGTGCTGAATTATGTGTGGGATGTTTAAAACACACCGTGGTCATGGATATGCACTTATTTAATTATTCATATGATGAATGATGTGGCTTGTATGGATCGTGAATGTATGATTGTTTATTAATTGTTAATAAATAGAGATCTGCGTATCTCTCCCTCTCTCATACTCCGATGTACTTCTACCTCCCTCTCTCTTGTACTCGCCATAAGGCCCTCTTCAATTTACTTGTAATTCTAGAATTAACGTAATCTGATCGAGGCAACCGAGGAAGGAGCGAGGACGATCCACAGCTGCAACTAGGAAGGCGAAAAGATGGAGATCTCTTGCCTATGTGTTTGCGGGTTATCTAATATAATTGTTGTGTTAGATTGTGTGTGCGTTTGACTGTTGGCTCCAGTCAAACCCACTGTGGTATCCATGACCCCACTAATGACATGTATGTGATGCAATGTTTTCTTTTGATTATGAATCAAAGCAGGTATAGTATTTAGTAAATATATTTGATATATTTATATAATATCACCTAGGATGAGACCAAACTAAATAAATAAAACCTTCATAACAAATTCTAAGCCGTAGCGCGAGTCATTGAGAATGCACCGCGTGGCTCTCCATCAATATGATTAATAAAACTTAATTCAGTGATGGCAGATACTATGTGTTTACCCGAGGTTTGCCATCGTCTGTTGAGAGGACTGTTGATCATGGCATTAGATGCCTTTTGATAAGAGTATAGGAACGATATAGTTATCCACGTGTTTACCTGGGAACTATATTTTTACTATACTCTGTCACGTATTGATGGTAATGTTTAGACCGGGGATAGTGGTCTACTGTGTTTACTCAGGACCATTAAACCTGGGAGCCGAAGTACGATCGGATATTGCAAGGAGTTGCAGTTATCATGAGATGATTGCTCTCAGATAACAGTATGATATTATGTGTTTACCTGAGGTCATGCTGTGATGCTTAGAGATTCTGATCCCCACTAGGAGACAGTCGGCGTCTCTCGTTCTGTGTACTTGAAGGTTATACAGTCCGACGAAAATTAGTGGAAGTTAAAACTTGAACAAAAGACCATGTCTTGTTTTAGATTTTAATAATTGAACATCTGCTAAATAGATTTTACTTATCTCCTATAGGGAATTATGTCGTCGAATAACCCACTTCGTGGCATACTTGATGCCCTTTTGACTTACCTGATCTACTCGGATTGGTTCAAAAACCTGAAGAATGTCTTCAGATCTGAGCACAATAACTTTGTCCCTAGAGCTGATCCTCCTGCTGAATCGGCATTGGATGCCTCTGAAGTAGAGATGACAGCTAACGATAAAAGATCGAAGGACAAAGGCAAAAGAGTAGTAAAGGGTGACTGCTTCTATTATAAGCAGTATGGTCACGGGAAGATGAACTGCAAGAAGTTCCTTAACGATAAAGTTCATAGAAAAGTGAAGCTGTCTGATGCTTCAGATATCTATATGATAGATATCAACTTGTCAGTTAGAGATTCCACATCTTGGGTATTAGATACCGGATGTACTTCTCATATCTGCCATGATGCGCAGATGCTGACAAGTAAGCGCAAGCTGAGACAAGGCGAGGTGGAATTGAGGCTAGGAAACAGCGCAAAAGTTGCGGCAATTGCTGTTGGGACAGTAAACCTCAGGCTTCCATCAGGAGACGCCTTACTATTAGAAGATTGTTATTATGTTCCTAGCATAATAAAGAACATCATATCAGTATCTTGTTTGGACAAGATAGGATATAGGTTGACTATTGAAAATAGAAGTTGTTCGATTTATTATGGTAATAAATCAATAGCTTCAGCATCTTTAGTCAACGGTCTATATCTCTTAGATGTTTCTTATTACAATCTTCAAATTGATAATGCTCTTAAGAAGAGCAAGAATTGTATGAACCAAGCCTATATGTGGCATTGTAGACTTGGGCACATTGGCGAAAGCAGGTTGCAAAAGTTGCACAAGCATGGTTACTTAACAACATTTGATTATGAATGGTTTGCAACATGCGAATCCTGCCTTTGGGAGAGATGGCAAAATTTTCATTTACTGGACATGGAGAACTAACCTAGGACATTATGAAACTAATACATTCGGATGTATGTGGTCCCATGTCCACCCAAGCCAAAGGTGGCTACTCATACTTCATCACGTTCACCGATGACTTCTCAAGATTCGGCTATGTGTACTTAATGAAGTACAAGTCGGAAGTATTTGAGAAGTTCAAGGAGTTCAAGAATGAGGTAGAGAAGCAGTTAGGAAAGAGTATTAAAGCTCTTCGATCAGATCGAGGAGGAGAATACTTGAGTACTAATTTCACACAATTCTTAAAGGATAATGGTATCCTTTCTCAGCTGACCCCTCCATATACACCACAGATGAATGGTGTATCAGAAAGGAGGAATCGCACCTTGTTGGACATGGTGCGATCTATGATGAGCTTTTTGGGATTACCAGTGTCCTTCTGGGGGTATGCTCTAGAGTCAACAGTATACCTACTGAACAGAGTACCCAGCAAGTCTGTGGCCTCTACTCCATATGAGATATGGAAAGGCAGGAAACCAGAATTTAAACATGTTAAAATCTGGGGTTGTCCTGCTCATGTAAAGAGGCATGATCCAGACAAGCTGGAATTACGAACTGATAAATGCAGGTTTGTGGGATATCCAAAAGAAACCTTTGGATACTATTTTTTCCATCCTGGTGAACAAAAGGTGTTTGTCGCCAGGAAAGTTGTTTTCCTAGAAGAGGAATACCTTCTTCAGGAGGACAGTGAGAGTAAAATAGTACTGAAAGAGGTTCTATATCCCCAAACAGCTGCATTATCATCAGATGAGATATCAGTTCCTGAATCTGTTCAGGTACACACGAATGAGCTTTGTAGATCTGGTAGAGTACCTAGACTACCCGAACGATATGTAGGACATATCACTGAAGGTGAGTCTAAGGTAGAATATAATGAGGATGATGATCCTAAAACCTACCAGGAGGCCATAGAAGGCCCATAAGTCGGAAAATGGCGAGAATCCATGAACTCAGAAATCCAGTCCATGTACACCAACTAAGTTTGGAACTTGGAGGACTTGCCCGAGGGTATTGTACCTATCGGTTGCAAGTGGATCTTTAAGAGAAAGATTGGTGTTGATGGACGGATCGACACTTATAAGGCAAGGTTGGTGGCAAAGGGATATCGTCAAAGGTAAGGAATTGACTATGACGAGATTTTCTCACTAGTTGCCATGATAAAGTCGATCAGAGTTCTACTCGCCATTGCTGCACATTTTGATTATAAAATCTAGCAGATAGATGTGAAGACTGCCTTCCTCAATGGTAACCTTGAGGAAGAGGTATATATGATACAACCAGAAGGTCTCACATCTAAAGAATCTCCAGATAAAGTGTGCAAGCTTCAGAGGTCCATTTATGGACTGAAGCAAACTTCCCGGAGCTGGAACATAAGATTTGACGAGGCTGTCAAGTCTTATGACTTCATTAAGAGTGAAGATGAGCCTTGTGTGTACAAGAAGACCAGTGGGAGTGCAGTCACTTTTCTAGTTCTTTACGTAGATGACATACTATTCATTGGGAATGATGTAGCTATGATGTCATCAGTAAAGATCTGGCTGTCGAAAAACTTCTCCACGAAGGATTTGGGAGAAGCATCCTACGTATTGGGAATACGGATCTATAGAGATAAATCAAAGAGGATGCTTGGAATGACCCAATCCTTGTACATAGATACCATAGTCAAAAGGTTTGGCATGGAAAATTCCAAGAGAGGTCTCATACCGATGAGACATGGAATTAATCTCTCAAAGGAGCAGTCTCCTAAGACTCCTGATGAGAGGGCATTCATGGATAGAATACCCTATGCCTCTGCCATAGGATCTATCATGTATGCCATGCTATGTACACGACCTGATGTTGCATTTGCTCTAAGGGTTACGAGCAGATTTCAGGCTGATCCAAGCGAAGAGCACTAGAAGGCAGTGAAATGTATCCTTAATTACTTGAGAAGAACTAAGGATATGTTTCTTGTCTATGGAGGAGGTGACTTGAAACTGCGAGGCTTTACTGACTCGAGTTTCCAATCGGATCCAGATGATAGCAAGTCTACATTTGGATTCGTGTTTACTTTGAACGGAGGCACAGTGTGCTGGAAGAGTTCCAAGCTAGTAACCACTGCAGATTCGACGACTGAAGCTGAGCACATCGCAGCAGCTGAAGCTTTCAAGGAAGTAGAGTGATTGAAGAAGTTCATCACCGACCTTGACATAGTCCCCTGTATCCTTGATCATGTTCCGCTGTTGTGCGACAACAATGGGACTATTGCACAAGTGAAAGAGTCGTGGTCTCATCAGAAATCGAAAGATATTCTGAGGCTCTTTCATCTTATCCAGAGGAGATGTAGTAGTGGAAAGAGTTCCATCCGTCGACAATGTAGCAGATCCACTGACAAAGCCGCTGGCTCAAATTGTGTTTGAGCGTCACCTAGAGTCTATAGGCTTATTGTATAAAGGTGATTGACTTTAGTCCAAGTGGGAGATTTTTAGTTTAGGTGGCCTACAAGCTAATCTGACTATGTAAATCTCGTTCATTTATTAATATAATGGCATAATATTCATTATGTGTAAATCGCATTAATTCTCGTTTCATAATGAAGTCCGTGAATATGTGCTATAGTGATAAGATTATGATGAGATCATACTAATGAGACTGATCACTTAAACACACATATTCTTAATCGTTCATAGTCGGAAGATATCCGAGAAGGACATTGGATACCCGGTTAGACTAGTACAGATTACTCCTGCTTATATGATGAGGGTGACTGATCTTATATGTAACGACCCGCCATCCTATGACCGGAGACCCGGTCACTAAATGGATGTCGGCCCATTAACTAAAGGTTCATATCCGGATCTTAAACACACATCTGGAAGAGTAAGCGTTAAACAAGATTAAATATAACATTCACACGGACTACGAGGGGTACAGTGTGCAGGAAGTAAAATAATAATGTCCGTACACAGTCCAACAATAATTACATGTCCAACAAATTAATTAAGTACAGGCAGAAATAAAGTACAACAACATCGGGGCATACCCCGGGAACTGAGATAGCTACTGGTCCGCACACCAAGGAGAACACCACGCGCCGCCACACGCCACAAGGTCTACACCTGAAAACGCAGGGAGTGAGCCACACCAAAATTGGGCTCAGTAGGGATCATCCGATCCCTCGCCTCCCACACACACACCCACAAGAGCAACAACAAGGATACAGGTAATAAGGCAAGTAAAGCTGTAACACACTACTCTTAAAATCTCGATATGAACCATATGCACTCGAAATGTAACATGCATATCTCTAAAATCATTCTATCAGGGGACCTACAACTCGTGTCTCGGCAAAACACGCCAACCACGCCTCCGAAAAGGGAAAACACCAACCACACAGCTGTAAGTGGGAAACACCGTCCACACAAGCGAAAGTAGGAAACATCGACCCGCTGAGACCAAACAGTAACCCCTCGGATAGCACACTAGCTACTCCGGCCCAACTGGCTCAGGTGGTTACTCCTTCCCTCAGCATGAGTGACTCTCCGAATGTACCACTCCGACACCGGTACTAGCTGACCCCGGGGTTCACCAGGTGACCCTCTCTCACTAGGCGTCACCCCGCCCACGCCCCCACCGGTGCTGTGCTCACGCCCCCACCAGCACAGGGTGATAAAGCGCTACAATGTCACTCCAGGTCCACAGTAACTCAAAACACCAAAACCCGGCATAGTACGATCCGGTCACGTGAAAAGCCCGCGATCGCACTACACACAACGCAATGCCATCCGGTCATGAAGAAACCAAGTATACTAAAGCATGCACTAACCAATTATCTAGCAGTATGAATACATTTTACTGGCATGAATTAGTGTTGTTTTGTCCTGAATCGCGTCGCCCAAGGCCGACGCCATTCAAGTTCCCTAAACTGGTTCATAAAACAGAAGCCACAGAAATCTGGCCTAAAAGGCGTCGACACCAGCGGTCGCCTTTTGAAAGGCGTCGACATCCTCCGACGCCATTCAGCTAAGAAATCCAGAAATTTCAGGAAAACATTACTCAGGGGATTTCTGCTCTAAAAGGCGTCATGGTTACCCGACGCCATTCGAATCGCGTCGCCCACCCATGACGTCTTTTAGTCCCGGAATCCCGAGCTGACGGACCCTCAGTCGGGGTGATTTCCGGCCTAAATGGCGTCATGATGGCCCGACGTCCTTCTGAAAGGCGTCGTCCATCCATGACGTCATTTAGCGCCAGAAATCCTTAACTTGAGAAACCTGGAACATGGAGGTTTCTGCCCTAAAACGCGTCGTACTGCCCTGACGTCCTTCTAAAAGACGTCGACTAGGCACGACGCCGTTTAGCGCTAGAAACATGTTTCCCTGGTTCGAACCGAGGGTTTCTCCCTTAACCCCAAATACCCCGAAAATGCCCCAAAACGGAAGGGGGGAGGAAGAGAAGTTGATCCACCACAAACATGCTACAAAACCACATCCACGAACGCGGCCATACCCGCAAGAACACCCCCTAAACATGCTTAATCTAGCCCAAAACACATCACATTACGCCTAGGAAAACACGAGCAGCACGTACAAGGTTCGTCCCCCTACCGGATACTTGAACTCCCCCTGGCTCCGTGTCGCCCAACTGTCGCACCGCAGACCGCCGCCGGTACCCCCGAGAACGTCGCCACTCCGCCGGGACGTCGGCCGCCGTCCGGAGAATGGAACGCCGCGAAGGAAGTGGTGGTGGCAGAGGTGAGAAGTAGGGAGGCGTTGGAGTGGTGGAAGAGGAAGAAGAGGAAGGGAATGGGGAAGACTGGGATTCGGAGGAGGCGGAGAGGGAGAGGAGAGAGAGTGAAAGGGTGAGAAATGAGGGAAAGAAAGGAGGGCTCGCGGGGTCAATCAGGAACTGCCTAAAATGCGTCGAGCGAGAAGGACGCCTATCAGATGACAGGACGGGCCGTACTGATAGCTGTCTGAAACGCGTCGACCACCACGGACGCCGTTCAACTGACATGTCAGGCACCGTACACTGACATCACAGGGTGGCAGTCTGAATCGCGTCGTCCATCATGGACGCCGTTTAGACGATGAGACAGGGGCCGTACTCTCGCGGCCCGAAACCCGCCCACGTGGCGCCCTCGTGGCACCACAGCAAATCGCCTAAATGGCGTCCACGTATCAAGACGCCGTTTGAAAGGCGTCGTGGAGGGTAGACGTCATTCAGAAGAAACTCTCAAGACCCCTCAGGGTCCAAACCAGGGGATCCGGCCCGAAACCGACCCGAAAACTGCACCCGAAATCTCAGTCCTTACATCATAAGTCACTTGTGTGGAGACACTAAGGCGAATCTGTAGGTGCTCATTGGAGAATGAGTTCACTGAACTGATCCGACTAAATCGCTGGATGGTATTGTACCTCACTGTCAACTAGCTTGATTCTATTGTTGCAGTTGCGTGAATGGTCCTCGGACCTAAGACACCAGGGACACCTTGTCGGTGGACTTCTGTGTTTTGACCTTGGTCTACGAATCTCTAAGCACGAGATTCTAAAATGCCAAGGATTGGGTACAGCGGAATACCGTCGAAGGGAATTGTGTGTCAATAAGGAATCATTTGCTCTCGGTACTTAGAGAGAGAATGCTCTAGGAAGGATGCGCGGAAGTCCCTAGTCAGGGCGGACGATAATATCGGGAAAGGAGTTTTCCGATATTCATCAATGACATCCAATCCAAGTGAGTCGACCGGTTAGGGTTTGACAGCTCGCCATACCCTGAGTTGACTCGAGAGTATTGTACGAATGAAGGATTATATCCACGCGGTAACTGTCGGCGGAAAGGTTCCAAAAGTGGGTTACTTAACCCCAATATCTTCCGGGTTCACACGGTGTTGCTTGGCACCCAACGTGATCGTAGGCCCGGTCGAATTCGATGTGCGACATCAATTCGATTGATTAATTAATTAATAAAGGGTTATTAATTGATTAATAAAGTCAGTGAGGAGTCACTGGGCTTGTTGGGCCATTAATTGGACTGGTACTTGGGCCTAGAAGGTCACACGCAAATGATTCTCAAGGCGATGGATAAATAAGTGGGTTTTATACAAACCGGGGGTTTTTATGAAAAACCGCGCGGTTAGTATAAAACATAGCGAATGGGCTGAGCAGGCAAAGCTGCTGCTAACCCTAGCCACCCCTCCTTTGTTTCTCTCTCTCTCTGGCGTCCAGACAGATCCAGATCTGGTCCGCCGCTTCTCCGAATCCCGTTCGACGGGAAATCGTCCGCGTGTTGCGGCGATCGTTGCGGCGACCGGCGGAGGTTTCGTGGGCTGCGAAGAACGAGGAACGTGAGGATATCCGTCGCGAGGAGGATTGCGTGGACTTCGCTAGAGACCGGGCACTTGCGCGGCTTGCGGTGTCGCACCGACGGAACCGAACGGTTGTGGATTCGAATCCGCACACGGTGAGAATCGATTATCTGATAATCGTGGTTTTTAGTTTTTCGAAACGGGAAAACGGATCGCTGTTTTATTTTATTTTCCGCTGCGTGAGCGATCCGGAGAAACCCGAGAAATCCCAACACTTGGCTCATTTACACGCCCAATGGAAACTCATTAAGATACCTGTAAATTTTTTTAACAAGATCTTGAAAAAATTAAGAAAAAATATATTTTTTATCATATGATCTTGATCAAGTCTTGTGAGATCTATGTAATAAAAGTCATATCTTCATGCAAAAATATGATGCATCCTATATGAATAAAATGGCTAGTACCAAAATAAATGAGAGTTATATATCTTAAAAATAACTAAAAGATAGGTGTCAAATAATTTAGTTATGCTATATGTAATTTTAATACGCTCTTATATTTTACATGTGAAAATAAATATAACACAAAAGTATGAAAACATCAAGCTAGGACAAATTAGAAACGAAAACTTCCCCAGAGCACAACTATTCCCGCCGGGCATTTCATGCACCTTCTTACTTTCTCTCGCTTGCGGTCAATTCACCTAGGATTCCAAGGAACCACCGCCGCTCTTCCATGTTGCAGCATTGCTTCACTCACTTGGTTCGTCGTTGCGCTCCCTCAGTTCTACTTGCCGCCGTTGCCTCGACGTCCTTAGCCTCCTCTATCGTTGCCTCGACGTGCCACTCAAGCACACACGTAAGCCTTACCCTCCTCTATCGTCGCCTCCACCTGCCGCCTACTAACCATGTGCGGAAGCCTTACTTGCTAACAACTCGTTGCCGGCTGTGCGCGGTGAGCATTCGTTTCCCCATCCTAGGTACATCTCTCTGTGTGTGTGTGTATACTAGGTTTCTACACTGGTCCCTATGTTCTATCTCTCTCTCTCTCAAGTTTCCTACCACAAGTCATCTCTCACTCTCTTAAGTTTCCTGCGGTAGGTCATCTCTCTCTCTCTCTCTCTCTACGCACCAGGTTTCTAACCCATACGCTCTTTCTCTCTCTTTCAAGTTTCGTGTAGTAGCAGGTCATCTCTCTCTCTCAAGTTTCTTGCGGCAAGTCATCTCTCTCTCTCCCCCCCCGCAAGAGTAAAGCTCTCCTTTAGGTTTAGTGTGCGGTGCTCTCTGTCTACCTTGTCATAGAATTTACCAAGTGGTTTGAAATATTTTCGTCTGTTTCATTTCAAATCCATAGACTCAAAGTTACTTCGGCTAATCCAACCGCTATATATGTATCTATCGCCCACTGCCATGAGACGGAAGAATTCTCCAAAATTATTAGTAGCGGTAGCTGTGAAGTAAGAAGTGAGGAGCACGCATGGTCTACACTAATGGCTAGAATTCATGTGTTATCTATGGCCGCACCACATGACGAATTCCATCTCTGCGCACTAGGTTTCTACACCGGACCCGTGCATTCTCTCTCTCTCTCTCAAGTTTCCTACCGTAGGTCATCTCTCTCTCTCTGAAGTTTCTTACGGTAGGTCCTCTCTCTCTCTCTCTCTCTCTCTGCGCACCGGGTTTCTACACCAGACCCATGTGATCTCTCTCTCTCTTTTAAGTTTCGTACAGTAGCAGGTCATCTCTCTCTCTCTTTGAAGTTTCCTACTAGAATTCATGTGCATATCATTCTATTATCGTTTACCTATCACACATTTTTTTGTTTTCATGGTTGAGCAAGGAAACCATATTGCAAGCATGAGATATTTGATCTCTATTATATTTCCTTTTTATATCATATGCACGAGGCTATCTTTCTCACGGTAGTTGTATCTATCACCATTGTTGCCGCCACCACCTTGTTGCACGCAACTGCACCTTGCCACACACCACCACTGCTAGCTGGTGTTCTTGCTCTTGCTACTAGATTTGCAGGTACCATCTTTCTCTATAATGTACATTTGTATCTATTGTTTTTCTTGCATGGTTAGTTATTCTCCACAAGAAATTATAAAGTTGGGTGTTTGCTAAGCACACGGAAATAATATTTTTATTATCTCTTTTTAACTATGTTTTATTTCTTTCTTTTAAAATTGTTAGCATGTCATAACGGTGTTCTTCTGATAGTGTACATTGTGGTAGTATTGTGATGGAGATTGTGTATATTGTTGCAATATCGTGATTTTATAGAAATTTTGTTAAATTATATAACTATAGTTATGTTAGTAGGTAAAAAATGACAATATTGGAGAAGAGTTGGATGGATATTCATAATAGAGATGATCCAAAGTATATGAAAGGAGTTGAAGAGTTCTGTGACCTTGCTTTCTATGAGGACAGAAGGATATTTAGGTATGGAGAAAATAAGAAATTAATTCAATGTCCATGTAAAAAGTGTTGTAATTTGAAGAAGTTGACAAGAAATGAGGTGTGGGTTCATTTGATCTATGATGGGATATGGCCGCATTATAGAACTTGGACATCTCATGGTGAACAAGTGGACATGGAAGAAGACCTTGTGCAGGGTAATGATTTACAATTAGTAGAAAAATAGGATGAACTTGTAGGCGCCCGGAACGTCCCCCGCCGCGGCTGTGGGCTTCGGGCGAGGGTTCTCCGTTCGTCTTAGCACTGTGGCGATTTAAGGGGGGGTTAGAAATAAAGGTGTGATCGCCAGGAGCATTACCTTACGGTCCCTGTGCTCTGCAGGAGGGTGATGATGATCGCGTTCTGAGGGAGCGGGAGACGGTGGTTTCCCCTTCTCTTCTTCCGGCCGGCCAGAGGAGGAGAGCTCGGTAGTCCGCGCGCAGAATCTGGTAAGAGCCCCTGAAAAGAAAAGACAAACAAAAGGAAGACAATAACCCGATTAGAACTATAATACGCAGAATCTATCCATGAAGATACAAAAAACTAATTAAAATCGGAGGGAGACGCACCGGGTGAGTGGTGGGGAGGGAAGGTGACCATATGTTATGGCCACCCACCTCCCGTTTTTTTGTTAGAAACCTCTGGGGGTAAATAAGGATTGCTAAGTCATTCTAGGATGCATGCATGCAGGTGGGGGTGCTCGTGTGTGAGGTGATGTGTTAAAAGTGGAAAGAAAAGTGAAAGAGGGAGAATGTTACGACATGAATGGAAAGTGAGAATGCAATGAGGTGAATAGGAAAAAAATAAAAGAGAGTTAAGAAGACAAGCCCATTTTGGAGTGCGGAGGATTCCTCTTGAAGCTCCTCTTGACCGCTTGCCAACCTCCTCTGAGTCTCTCCTCTGAGCCTTCCCTCCAAGAATGAACTCCTTAACCCCCTTGCTCGAGAGGATATGGAGGGTTTAAATACGCGAAGGGAAAATAGGAGAAAACAGTGGTCTAAATCCCCGTAAATCATCCTGGAGCCAATAGGAAGTGGTCAAGGGTCGGAGGTGGTGTGCGGGGCAGTCGCCGGAGTGGGGAGTGATCGGAGTAGTGGAGGTGAGGGCGGAGAGTAGAGGAGATCGTGGGGAAGACGAGGTCAAGGGGGTAGTTAGGGAGTGGACGGCCAGCCAACATGCCTTCTAATCCCGTGGAAGGCCAGGTAGCTGGCCTTCCACGAAGTGGTGGAAGGCGGCCCGGTTGGCCTTCGAAGGGGGTGGAAGGCAAGGGGTGGCCTTCGAAGGATGGTGGAAGGCAAGGGGTGGCCTTCGAAGGGTGGTGGAAGGCGAGGGGTGGCCTTCGAAGGGTGGTGGAAGGCGGACCGGCTGGCCTTCGAAGGGTGGTGGAAGGCGGACCGGCTGGCCTTCGAAGGGTGGTGGAAGGCGGACTGGCTGGCCTTCGAAGGGTGGTGGAAGGCGGTCCGGCTGGCTTTCCACGAAAAGGTGGCTAGAGTCGGGATTTGGTTAATGGGCCAAGTTATTAGTGGGCTGAGATAGCTAGGATGAGGGATTTGGTGATGATGGGCTAATGATGGATGGGGTTTATGACGAAAAGGGTGGTCCAAAATCGGTGTCTACAGAACTCATGTATGATTCGATGATAAATATGTTGCATGATATACACGAAGGTTGTCCTGTTGAGATAGAAGATGAGTAACAACCAAATGTGGAGGCACAAAGATTTTTTAAATTGATGCAAGATGCTAAAACACTTCTCTATGAGGGATGCAAGAATATGTCTAAACTCTTATTTCTCTTAAAGTTGTTACATATAAAGACTCTGAATCATGTGATAGCTAAGTGTATGGATATGTTACTTGATCTTTTTAGAGAAGTTTTTCTAAATGAAGCCTCTATACCTAAGGATTGGGTATGCAGAAAAAAGTTTCATTAAAGAATTGGGATTAAGTCATAAAAAGATACATGCTATGTCCGAATGATTGTGCATTATTTTGGAAGGAGAATGAATATAAAGATCATTGTCCAGAGTGTAATGCACCCAGATATAAAGTTGATACATGACAAATGGTAAACAAATAGCAAACAAAGTGTTATATTATTTTCCATTAAAGGATGGATTGCAGTGACTTTTCATGTTTTCCCATACAGCAGAATGGATGAGATGGCATAGTGAGCGTCGATCTCCTTAAATGAACATAGACATGTGGCAGACACTCCAACATGGCAAGAGTTTGATCGAATACACTCAGATTTTGCTATTGATCGAATACACTCAGATTTTGCTATGGAAAGTTATAATGTTTGGCTGGGTTTAGCTAGTGATGGATTTAATCCATTCAGAAATATGAATTCAAAATACAGTATTTGGCCTGTGATCTTAATTTGTTACAATTTGCCACCGTGGATGTGCATGAAGTCCTCATCCATGATGTTGTCACTATTAATTCCTGGCCCTAAGAGTCCATAAAATGATATTGATGTTTATCTACAACCACTGGTGGAGGATTGAAAGACCTGTGGATTACAAGTTGTAAGAGTTATAATGTCTCCAAAAAATAGATTTTCATATGCGAGTAGCTTTGTTATGGACCATAAGTGACTTTCCAGTTTATGCCAACTTGTCAAGATGGAGTACAAAAGGGAAGCTAGTTTATCCTACATGTATGCATTAGACGCACTCTGTTTCAATAAAGCCTAGTAGGAAACTCCTTATCTTGGACATCGTCATTTTTTACTGGTACAACACAGGTGGAGAAAGAATAGATATAAACAAAAGTTTGATGGAAAGCGTATATCACAGATAAAACCAAAAATTCAAACAAGTTATGAAATCTGGAGACAACTACAAGAAATTGGTGACATCAAATTTGACAAACCTTTACAAAAATATATCAAAGGTCTTTGAAAGAAAAAGAGTATCTTTTTTAGAGAATTGTCTTACCTTAGTTCTCTACTTATTCGTCACAATTTGGATGTAATGCACATTAAAAAAAAAATATGTGACTACATTCTTGACATGCTTAATTTTTCTAACATTCCAAAAGACATTTTGACCTTACGACAAGACTTAGAATATTTGAGGATGCATGAATCACTATGTCCTAATCCTGATTGTACTTTTCCAAAAGCTGTTTACTCACTAAATGATTCACAAAAAGATATCATATATTTATTCTTTAAGAACATTAGAGTTTCTGATGGGTATTCATTGAACTTATCAAGTAATGTTGGAAAACAAAATATAACAGACTTGAAGAGTCATGACTATCATGTCTATATGAAAGTTCTACTTCCATTAGCAATTCGCGGTACTGTACACAAAGATGTAATGGATCTAATTGTTGAATTGAGTAAGTATTTTAAAACTTTGTGTTCTAAAGTTCTGAATGAAAAAGACTTACAAATGTGGGAAAACAAGATTGTAGTTACATTATGCAAGTTAGAACAAGTCTTTCCCCCTTATTTGTTTGATGTTATGGTTTATCTAACTATGCATTTAGCATATGAGGTACGAATGACTGGTCCGGTACAATACCAATAAATGTATCCCATTGAAAGATACTTAAAGAGATTGAAAAATTATGTGGAAAGTAAAGTACGTCTAGAGGGTTCAATTGTGCAAGGATATCTTATAGAGGAGTGTAAATTATTTTATTCTATGTATATGAAAGATATTGAGACCCAAGAGAAATCATGATGGTGGTCAATATGACATTCATGAAGAACAACTGTCTATCTTTAACACATCTGGTTGACCATTATAAGGTAGACAACTCTAAATATTAACAGAAGATGAGAGGGACTTAGCATATTTGTATATACTAAACCAAGTTGAAGATATTAATCAATTTCATAGAGAATATGATGAAGAACTTGCTATCTCGATAGATACTGAAAAGAATTTTCTTCAGTGATTTAGACGGTGTGTCATACAATTGAGAAAATCAAATGATCATCGATGCATTGCAGAGATTGAAGCATTGTTAAAAAGTCCATCAAGTTTGGCATCTTTATATTTTGGTTACATTATAAATGGTTTTATATTTCAAAAAAGGTCAAATAATGTTACAAATAAAACACAACTTAGCAGTGTTATGTAAATGCAAAACTTGAATCAGGATGAGATGAGTACAATGGTCAGTTAAATAATGTTGTTGAAATATCTTTTGAAGGTGATTGTCGCGTTATATTATTCAAGTGTGATTAGTATGATGTGTATGCTAAAGATAGAAGATTTATGATTAATGAATATGGTATCATTAGTCTAAATGCTAACAGGAAATTGGACACTAATGAACCATTTGCATTGGCAAGTCAAGTAGAATAAATTTTCTATGTTAATGATAACGCAGCACCAAATTGGATGATCGCTATCAGGTCACTACCTTGGAATTATTTTAACATGATAGAAAAAATAACTGAGGAAGATGAAGAAGCCTATCAAGAAGGCTGGGTTGATGTGCCTGTCAACTTTCCTATAAATAACATAGATGTCGGTGTTGAAGGCTTTAAACTGTAGGGCACATAGGGGTCAATGCACGAAGGACTTCATTTGGATGATACTGTAAGTCTTAAGTATTATTTTATTTTAAGATTATGATGATTTTTATTGATATTTTTGAGAAAAATAATTATTCAACTTGTTGAATTTAATAGTTGTCAAGTCGCGGTCGTATTCGTAGGTTCTCCTCCGGTGATCGTAGGTTGGAGTCCCTACCCATCATTTCATCATATACTTCTCAGCCAGTAGCTTTACTGCCTTGTCTTTCTCAGCCATTGATCCCTCCACCATCCAACCCCGCAAACTCTAGGGTCTGCATCATCTTGCACTCCAGGTATTAAAACTTGAATTGATAGAAACCAATAACTAACATATTTGTATATATCTGATCTCCTTTTTGAATTAGGTTGACTTATGTGTGGCAGGAGTCCAGCTAAAGCTATTGCTATTAGGAGTTTGCCACCTGTATAGAAACTTCATGTAGATATTATAAGGCAGAGCGGTGTGGGTATGTATGGCTTGAGCAAGAGTAAAGAGATGCTATTTTTAGATATCTTAAGGTAATGAGTATTTTTATTATTCTCATTATTTATATTTACTCATGATTATGAAATTTATATCATCACTCACATTATTATATACAACAAAGCTTTGATTTTGAAGAAAACTCACACACATAACTTGAGATTTTAAAGCAAATGGAGACTTTACATCGAAAATATAGAAATAAATTGAAAGAAAAATTAATATTTCTTTTAATTTCTAATATGAGTGCCCCTCTCTTCTTAACACTTGATTTCAGATGTGATATTTATTTTTATTTTTATATTCCAATATGAATGCTCTTTTTTCTTATTTGTAAATTATATGTATAGCATTTCAAAGAAAAGTCATTTGAGGAGGCATTACAGAGCGTTTCAAATGGTGTAGAGGCTTCTCAATGGCGACGGATGTGTGAGATATGGAGCACTGAGCACGAGCATATATCGTTAGTATTTTGTTTATTAGTTGAGTAATAATTTTATTTAATGCACTTATATATGGTGAAATGTCTAAAATCTTAACTTCATGAATTCAGGAAATTAGATATAGAAACAAAGTCAATCGTGCTCACTTAACAATGACGTATAGAGCAGGATGAAAGAGCATACATCAACTGAAATTCAACTTTGTGAGTTTTATTCTTTCATTTTTCATAACTGTAATAATGCATTTAGTTAGTAATTATATTTTTAAATTATCATACAGCAAAGTACGGAAGGTCGTGAGGCTACGCGTCCAGAACTATATAAGATGTCATTTTGTAGAGTGTAATCTGATGGAAGTAAAGTGTGGACCAGCGATGTAAGTAAAGAAAGGATGGTAAAAGTTTGTTAATTCTCTCCTTTTATTTTTAGATTTACTTTTTATAATTATTAATTAACGTGTATTTATTTTTGTAATACAAGAGAGGATGACACAATTGATGGAGCTTTCAAAAGCCAATGAAAGTGCAGCACTTACACCAAAACAAGTTTTTATTGAAGTGGTGGGATAAGATAGACTTAGTCGTATCCGTTGTGCGGGATTTGGTGAGACATTGAAGATATGGTATGAATCTTCTGATGGCAGCAATAATATCCACTACCAACAAGTTCAATCCGAACATGTTGAGTTGACTTATGAAGTTGAAAAGTTGAAGTCCATTATTGATAAGCAAACTCAACACAGAGTTACAAATCCAGACTCAAGCAAGAATGGAACAGAGGTTGCACCAATTTTAGGAGCTTTTGACTGCAAGACTACCACTACAGCAAGCTACTACAGGCGAGTGGGAAGATGAGAACTACGAGGATGAGAAAGATAATGGAGATGCAGAGAATTAGGATGATGATTGATATTTGTTTTATTTTAGTTTTAACATGTAAACACTATGTATGAACTATTTGTTTTGTTTTCAGTATGTAAACTTGATATATGAATTATTTGTTTTAATTTTTAGCACATGAACTTGATTACTTTCATTTTGGGACTTATCGTCTTTTTGTTTAATGGATGGATTGTTTTATAATTTATGAGTTATTCAGTTGTTCATGATGAAAGTATTGTTAAATCTGTAAATTAGTATGTAAAAAAGTAAATAGAATTTACTAATTTTTTTGTGCTTGATAATTATTAGAGACGGCTCTAAGTGTCACTAAAGATAACATTGGACGGCTTTAAATATCTCTTATAATCTTTAGAAAAAGCTACAAATCGACCCCATTGCTTGTTAGATATTGTTTTTAATTTTTAGGGATGGCTACTAGATGTATGTTAAGTTGTTTATGAAAACTTCTCCG
Organism: Zantedeschia hybrid cultivar; assembly: GCA_030544215.1. NCBI lineage: Eukaryota > Viridiplantae > Streptophyta > Magnoliopsida > Alismatales > Araceae > Zantedeschia > Zantedeschia hybrid cultivar. Next base: position 17,432,942 of record JARZZO010000016.1, read on the forward strand.
AGACGGTGAAATCACTGACCCTAATAATTACTTTAGTGACAGTGACCTCCGTCACAAATAATCATAGTAAGAGACGGATAAAAGTTTGCTCCACGGCATCTCGCGGGTAGAAAAGGTGAACGTTCATATGCGGGCATTGCTAGGATGGGTCACGTTGGTCTAAATTGTATGCAACTATATATGTTGAAAAAGAATAATAGTTGCTGCACTTAGAGTGCTATATATTTGCACCACCGCTCAGTGGACTCCAAGATGTCTTACATGTTCGTACAAACCAATCTCCGATCCGACGATCTAACAAATCTAAAAAATAAAAAATTACGTCCCAACAAACATTAAAAGATGCCATTCATAATTCATAACCAAACATCGATTTATAACCAGCGTACGCGCGGTAGAATCAGAGATGTCAAGTCTTATTCATGAATCCAATTGAAAGTAGCAAGGTTCAACAACAATGATTAAGCTTAATTTATTTAGAATCCCTAGCTAGCTCCGAGTACTCCAAAACCTTCAGCATCAAATAATGCAGCAGCATGTGGGGCCCATGGCGGTTGGCTGGCACAGGGCAAATCTTGGAGTGAGTCCCAAACGTTTGCATGCAGGCATGCAATCATCCCCAGCCTTACAGTGCCCTGCAAAGGTGCATTGGCCCGGTGCTCCAGCCTCCACCACGTACTCTGAAATTTAAAGAGCATATAACCATGCACGTTAGATGTTAATTAAACAAATAGAGGACCACAACAGAAGAATCTGTATATATGAGCTAACCACGAGACTCTGCAAAGACAAATAGAGAGAGGAGGAGCACGACTGCAACTATGGAGGCAAACTTGCTCGTGGCCATCTATAAGAACAACAAACAAAACGAGTGTAAGTTAGCACACGAGGAAGTGAGGAAAAGAGTAGTTCTAGTTTCTTCTTCTATGTATGGCATGCACATGGACCTTTTCCTAGCTTGGGTGTGGAACCTTTTTCTACAACTTCTTGGTTGCTTACAACTTCCTTGCTCGCTTACAGCTCGCAAAGCTCTTTATATATAGGGCTCTAAGTTGTAAGCAAGTGTTAGCATTAAGAAGGAATTGAAAGCACACCTCTACCTAGTATCAAAACTAAGACGGAGTAGTGTTAAAGGCATATCTTTAGCAAGTGCGAAAACCAGGATACATGATCTTTCCTAATTAATCCGTCATTAGTACCGTAATGAAGATAAAGAAATTCTCTATCTAATGTGCTCAAAGGGAGCAAAACATTAAACACGTACTGATACATTCAGATAAGCTGCAGGTAATAATGAAACAAGTCCTCATCTATCCAGTTTAAGAAGCTTTTCCAAACTGCAAAGATTCTCAAGATCATATCGTTACTTGGGTTCGTTTAGCCGGCTAGGTATATGACAGAATAAATGTGAGAGATAAAAAGAATCTCTCCGTGCAGTGAGTTTTTCTCTCATCTATCAATTTTCAAAGAGAAATGCCAGAATGTTTCCCACCCGCGGGAGAAGGAGATGCACATCTGCAAAAGAGTGATTCTATATGTTTACGTGCAATTTTACTTGAAAGATTGTAAACATACGAGTCTACTTCATTATAATCTACTTAATTCTCGTGTTCTTTTCACTTTTCGGGAAAATATTTCCTACAATTTTTTTTGACCAAGCCGAACTTAAGCTTGTCCAAGCTTAGCTCTACTCGTTGCTACCCCTATTGACATGACTCTAATATTGACACTAATATTACAAGAAAATAGTACTAGATGGCAGAAAAATAGCAATTACATTCTACCTACTATGAGACTAACGTTGACATTAAGATGAAAATTGTAGAGAGATAACTTTTTTTTAATATTGACATTAACATGAAATATATATATATATATATATATATATATAGAGAGAGAGAGAGAGAGAGAGAGGTTTGCTATAGTGCATGCGGTTTAACCACGTGTTGTTTCCACACTATCCCCATGCTAAAAAAATAAAAAATATCATAATTATCCCTCTTAAGATTGTTTCCATCCCTTGGGACTTCAATTTTCACTATCCAATTGTGAAACTCAATCATAGCCGTCGATCGGGTGCATGCAAATTTAAGAGAAATTTAATAAATTACCATAACCAAAGTTCATCATGTGCGATTAGCCATTCAACCACTCAGTCTCCGTGAGGGGGAGGAAGGAGGGCATATGGCGTGCCTTCCTTATCTCTAGCAGACCAACAACAATGCTGAGACACAGAGAAATTAATGGATGGCATGAGAGATAGATGTTCTGAGAAGGAGAGGGAATACACAGCTAGAAAGAGGAATATGCTAAGAGAAGGAGAGAGAGATGTGCATGCACGCGGGTACGTGTGTGTTTTCCGATTTTCTAGAGAGGAATAGCCTAGCCCAGTACCATGAAGCTCCCGCCATTGTGGGGAAGGTCAACTCTACACAACCTTGCTTTTTGCAAAGAGGTTGCCTGGACTTGAACCCGTGACCTCTAAGTCACAGTGAAGCAACCTTACGTTGCACCTAGGCTCTAAGAGAAGAATAGAATGAGATAGAATAAGAGAGAGAGGGAGGGAAAGAAAATATGCATGAGAGCATGAGGATAGTGTGAGATGATAGGATCACATTCCCACTTGCTTTTCTAATGGGATTGAAAGTCTCTACTCATAAATGTGGAAGACTTGGGGTTTGGTTTATACCTAGAGAATTGCACATAGGCCCTCCATTTGTTAAAAAGAAAACAACGCACTGTTAATAAAATAAAAGCTCATGCTTATTAACCTCACCAAGTTTCATCTATAACTTTCCCATTCTTTCAATAATACTATTTATCTTACTAGGTTCAGCTATGGCAGTGAATTCATGAAGAAATGCATTTGTTAGTTCTCTGCCATAATATGGCAACAGGGATGTGCCAATGGACTTGTCCTGTGGATGCATGCTGTTGTTCATGTTATGTATGAAACTAATTTTTGCATGATGGTAGCTTTGTACATCCCTTTGTATTTTCAAACAGGTTGACCCTTACCTATCCCAGCATAAAGTAAACTGATTATTCCTAACTTTTCTCTTGAGCTTAGGTATTTAATATAGAACGTGGATACAATGTTCATGTAAAATTCAATTGTTAATTTTGGGAGAAAAGAAGAGATAGAGGTTGGGTTTTTCATTAGATGGAAGAAAAATACTTATACCTAAGTACGCAATATATTGTACCCTAGGTATATAACATAACTACAAAATTACATTGACACAATGACAAATAAGCCCATACTGAAACTAACTCTAACACCCCCCCTTAAGCTGGAGCATATATGTCAAACATGCCCAGCTTGCTGCGAAAAGTGGCAAATTGAGAATTTCCAAGAGCTTTTTGGTAAACAAATCTGCAAGCTGATCATCTGTAGGAGTGAAAGGTGTGCATATCCTTTGTGACATAACATCATCCCTTACAAAGTGACAGTCAACCTCAATATGTTTGGTTCGCTCATGGAGAATGGGATTTCTTGCAATGTGAATAGCAGCCTGATTGTCACAGTGCATCTTCATGGGTTCAGAGTAGGTTACACCAAGTTTCCCCCAACGTAAATGCAGAATCCTGAGGTGGACCTCTTGTCTGCATCAGAAAAGGCTTCACTTCGCAGATGACCATGCTTCTTGTATAATAAGCATTTCCTTGGAGCAGCCTTGACATAATGTAAAATTTCAGAGCAGCTTCCCAGTGGCACACTTATGGCTTCTACATAAACTGACTAATTGCTCCCAGAGCAAATGAAATATCAGGTCTAGAGACCGTCAAATAAATAAGTTTCCCACACAGTCTCCTGTATTTTGCAGCATCATCAAAATAGGTACTGCCCTCAATATCAAGGTCTTGCTGAGAGACTGTGGGCGTCATAGTGGGTTTACACCCAAGTAGACCCGTTTCTTGAAGCAGATCAAGAGCACACTTTCTCTGAGAGAGAGAAAGACACCATCCTTTCCATGAGCGATTTCAATACCCAAAAAATAACATGGTCTTCCAAGATTCTTATTGACAAAATGTTTCTCTAGATATTTTCTGACTTCTTCAACACCACCTGTGTCACTACCAGTAAGAAGCATATCATGAACATAAACAATCAGAATGACGACACCAGCAGAAGAGTGACGAATAAAAACAGAATGGTTTGTTTGACTTCTTTTCAACCCAATGGCTAGAGCAGTTTGACTAAACTTGTCAAACCAGCCACGTGGACTTTGTTTCAGCCTATAAATAGCTTTCTTCAACTTGTGCACTAACTCCCCCTGAGCAACATACCCTGGAGGTTGCTCCATATACACCTCCTTGTGAAGCTCTCCATACAAAAAGGCATTCTTTACATCCATCTGGACCATTTGCCATCCCTGATTAATAGCCAGAGAGAAAAGCACCCGAACGGAATTCAACCGCGCAATGGGAGAGAAGGTTTCAAAATATCAACCCCATAGGTTTATGCGAACCCTTCGGCAACTAATCTGGCCTTGTATTTGTCGACAGTCCCCTTAGGAGAATATTTGACAGTGAATACCCAACTACAGGAGATAGGAGTAACATGATCCGGTCGGGGCACAAGGACCTAAGTACCTTGGGAGATCAAGACACACATCTTCTCATCCATAGCAGCTTTCCACTCAAGTTGTGAAAGGGCCTTAGAAACAGACCTGGCAATAGAGATGGCAGAAATAGACAAGGCAAACTGACAGAAGGATGGGATCAAAGAAGTATAGGAAACAAAATCACCAATGGGGTGTTGATATACTTTTACACGACCGCACCCCTTTCCGAATAGCAATAGGAAGATGAAGATCTGAAATAGGTGGAGAAAGGGGCTCACCAGAGGGAGGATCCACTGCCGAGGGAGAGGATGGCGGGGATACATCTACTTGAGGTGGCGTATGGCGCTGATAGACCTGACCATGGAATTTATTTGTAGTATGCGGCGTGGAGGCTTCATTGTCAGTGATAGGAGGTGAGTCAGAAGGAAACAAAACAGGTGGAATAGGAACATCAGGAACAGAGGGAGATGCCTGTACATCTGATGTAACATAAAAAGTTACAGTGTCATAAAAAGTAACATCAGCGGAAACAAAAGACTTCCTGGACCGGGGTTCAAAACAATGGTACCCTTTTTCTGTTCTAGAGTTCAAAGAAAAATGCAGGGAACTGACCTGGGAGACAGTTTATCATGATATTTTGGGAAAAAGAAGAGATTAGGTTTTTCATTAGATGGAAGAAAAATACTTATACCTGAGTACACAATATATTGTACCCTAGGTACACTATAAGATAACCATGGAACTACATTGACACAATGACAAATAAGCCCATACTGAAACTAACTCTAATATCAATGAAGGATAGAAAGGAGCATACTTAACTATGTAGCGATAAAGGAGCATGATTAACTATGGAGTACCAAATCATAGATTGATCAGAATACAGACGTGTAACATCCTACTTTCTTGTTAAAAAACAGATGAATTTGGAGGCTGTGACTCTTATTAAGTTAAAATATGTGTAATCAATATCTGTCCTTGGTGTTTATGCACTTTCAGGCATTATTATGTGGCATATAGGGTTGAACAAGAAAGGTTTATTTGGTTACATAGCTCCCTTCCATTATTTAGGACTCTTTGCTCATATTTAGTATAAGCAATACTAGAATCTTTTTTCTGTCATTTCCTTCCTTTTCCTTCTCTATGTTTTGTATGAATTGTGCATGTGTCTGAATTTACCGATGGGGTTCTTTTTTCCTTTTCTTTAAAGTTCCAAACGGATGTGACTATGATGTTGTCATTTCAGTTGAATGGGGCTAATTTTCTAATCAGCGGAAGTATCTTGCGGTTGACGTCAAAGATAATCAGCAAAACAGCCCGATCTCAATATTTCCTGTAATTAACCTACCTGTCAATGTATAGGCCCCTCTCAAAATGTTGACCATGTTCACCAGAATTCAGGTGTATGTAATATGTCATTTTTATTTCCCTATAATCTCCTTTTTTTCATCTTTTCTTTTCTTCCCTGAGCCCCCCCAAACCAGCCATTCTAAATCTGATGTGACCCTCCCATCGCCCGTCAGCTGTTCCAATCGGGTTTCCATGTTTTCCCTTTGTCCCAAAAAATTTCGCCAAATGTTCCTTCTCCCCAACTGTCCAAGAAGATATATATATTTTTTTCTGCTTTTAGTATTAATTGATCGATGTAGGATCAAGTATCCTTCCCTTACTGGTCGATCCAATCCCAATCCTAATCAGCTCAGGCTGATCTGATTTTACAGTTCTTCCCCTTTCATGATTGAACTACATTATACCCTATTTCAATAAAGTAGAACTAAGTGAATGACTATTTCTCAGCTACTGGATAAGTTCCAATGTTGCTTTCTTAGTTGACAAGTTGTGTGGTTCTACATCTGCAGGCCACAGCATGCAACTCGAGTTTTTGACATGGTTGATGAGTTTTATGTTGGGGATCTGAAGCCTTGAGGTAGCACAACTGGACTCCACTGGTCACTCGGAAGTTTTCATGATCCTGCACACCAGAGGAAGTTAGTTTGCCCATTTTACTATTTATCTGGATCAAATGTTGTGAGAGTTGAGTGGGCTTCCCTTTTAGGGGTATGGTTCTTGATATTTATCAAACAACCATGAACTTGTAACTTTCCTTTCCCCCATATGACTAATCCTGTAGGTGTCTTTTCCTTCATCTGAACAATATTTAGTTTGTAAACTTGTGCCAATATACTCCCTTTTATTGATTTGTAAACTTATGTTTACTTGTCTTTCTTGGAGCTTCCTCCATTTATAATATCCTAATCCTCCAAAAATACTTAACTCACGAGTACCAACCTCATAAGAAAAATGTCTATAGTAATCCTCATTAAAGCTTCTAAAATTAGGTGTGTGCCTCTCTTTAATATCTAAATATTCAACTAGAACTTGTGATCTTAAGTTTTAAAGCATCTAAGTTATCTAATCCTTAACTAGAACTCGTTATGGCCAGTCCCAAGCATGTAGAAGGAGGTTGTGTGCTTTGTTGAAAGTCTAACATAAGATCCTCGTCACATTCTAAATATGAATTTCAAATTGATTTTTTTTTTTACTGCTAATTAAAACGCCTCAAATTGAAGTGCTAGAAAATATTCGAAAATAGTTAAGTTTAGGGGACCAATTAGGTACAATCTCCTTGGTTTAATTAAAAATATTTCATTTAGGAAAGATTTATAATTTGGTGTCCTTTAAATATGAACAGTATGTGAAGCCCCAAGTCAGTTTCAAATTGATTAATTAAGGGTGTAGTTTGTTCTATGTAAATTTATTTGAATGAAAAAAGTTTTTTAAGGAAATAAATTCACAAGAAAACTAAAAATGAAATTTAAAATTTGACATTTATGAAAATATTTTCGTCTATGTTAGAAGGGCATTCTATCTCATCTCATAGATGGATGTCAAAATCTGAAAAAAGGAGAGTCAACGAATTATAATTCTGTTGACTAGAGTTTTTTAGATTACCAAAGAAGTCATTGTGCTATGCTTTTCAGGAAAAACTACTAATATAACCTATTCTACGTGCAGCCAAATAAAACTCTAATCAATGCGAAGCAGATGGAATATGCTAACATGGTCCAAAAACTTTCCCCATTTTTCTTAACGGAAAACGGTATAGTGACGTTATTTTTTAACACAACTTTTGACACAGCTTACATGGATGGGATGATTTACAATATTATCCGATTTACAATCTTCTTGGTTTAACTAAAAATATTTCATTTAGGAAAGATTTATAATTTGGTGTCCTTTAAACATGAACAGTACGTGAAGCCCCAAGTCAGTTTCAAATTGATTAATTAGGGGTGTATTTTGTTCTATGTAAATTTATTTGAATGAAAAAAGTCTTTTAGGGAAATAAATTCACAAGGAAACTAAAAATGAAATTTAATATTTGACATTTATGAAAATACTTTCGTCTATTTTAGAAGGGTGTTCTATCTCATCTCATAGATGTCAAAATGTGAAAAAAGGAGAGTCAACGAATTATGATTCTATTGACTAGAGTTTTTTAGATTACTAAAGAAGTCATTGTGGGATGCTTGTCAGCAAAAACTACTCGTATAACCTATTTTACATGCAACCAAATAGAACTCTAATCAATGCGAAGCACATACAAAAACTTCCCCCATTTTTCTTAATGGAAAACAGTATAGTGACGTCCTTTTTTAACACTATTTTTGACACAGCTTAAGTGGTATACATACATTGGAAGGTGCAATGTTAAAAGTGCGAGACTCTTACACTTTTTGTCTGTGTGCCACTTAGACTGTGTAAAAAGTTGTGTTAGGAAATTGGGTCACTATACCGTTTTCCTTTTTCTTACTCTCGCCACATGGATGAACCTAATGGATAATTTTTTAACTTCTACGGCAATTACTTATCTTGATTTTTTTTTTTTTAAGGGTAACCTTGAAAAGACGTACAAGGATTTGTCATGTAATCTCTTCTCTGAGCATGTTAGGATTTCTGTCACTAAAAGTTGTCCTGGTTAAACCTTTATCATCCAAAGATGGATGTGATGTCCCTTCAGTGTTTAACTATGGGATCTTCCTCTGAATCACTGTTTCAAAACTTGACGATTTGACTATAAAATTACCGGATCCCAACTAAAATGTATTTAATTTCATATTGCCTTCGTCCACGTCAAACCTTTCTTTCTCTTTCCTTCTTTGCAAGTTAATACATCTCCTTTCTCAACTTTCTAAACCACGTCCACGTCAAGATTCTCTAATTTACTTTTGGCACTTCCTAACGGATAAGATGAAATCCTTTTAAACTTCATTCTTTGAATCTTGGTATATCTCCATAGATAGAGGAGTAAAAAGGTCATTAATTATAAAAAATGAAGATTCTAACTTATCCTATTTCCATGTGAATGGGAACATGTTATAATTTAGAGAGGCGTAATGATTGTTGCACTGGCAACTGTGTAGAAAAGCTTATATGGATGGAGCCCTACAATCCCCATCCGTCACATGGAGATGCCATGCAAGTTGTCTCTCTTATTAAATGCATCTTGATATCACCCATATTAAAAAAACAAAAATACAAAATTATTCAAAAAAATATTTTTTGAAAATATGGATTATGCTCTCGAGAGTGAGTTCGAACTCTCTAGAGTACAATTATGTTCTCGGAAGCACAATGCGCTAGAAATTTTCTCCTAGCAAGCCCAATCATGTTATCGAGAGCACAATTATGCCCTAAAAAAATAGGTTGACGGGTATTTATTTATTTATTTTTTGAATCCTACTCCTCTGTGTGTGCTTACATGCGGTGACATCACGTGCGTCTAATGGATAAGACATCCTGCATGTGGCCCCTCCAAGTGGTGAAATAGGTAAGTTTTTTTGCCCTGCTATGGATGCGGTAAGCTTTACTCCTGAAGATCTCGTCTCCTAACAGAAAACGATGTGCCTTTAATTTCTCTACCTTAAATTTGACACTTGCTAAGGGGACATACTTGAGTTTTTTAATTTTGATACTTGGTGGAGATGTGTGCCTCCAATTCTTTACCATAATTTTGACACTTGCTAACGACGTAAAACCTATATAGAGCCTTGCAAGGAACGAAGAAGTAGAGAAAGCCTCAGCTTGGGAAGAGGTGCACCGTGCATACAAGAAAGTTGATTCCTTTCCCTTTCTTTTGTGCTAATTTACTTTGTTGCGTTATTCCTAGATGGCTACAACAACAAGCAAGCTCGCCACCATAGCTGCAATCATGCTCCTCCTCTCCCTTGTAGCCTTTACAGAGTCTCGTGGTTAGTTTTTGTCTTTGTTCACTTGTCAGTCCTTTTTTACTCTGTTATGCTGCAAACACACTTGCTTTCTTGTGCTTGCCTGTTTTATTTACTAGAGATGGTTGCTCCTTTTAGGGTTCTCGGTGGACCAAGGTGGACTTCAATGCGTTATGCGAGGCCCATGTAAGACAAATCAGGACTGTGTAAGCCCATGCAAAGTGATGGGTCTCGCTGGTTCGTGCGTCGACGTCGTCGGCTTGAAATGCTGCTGCCATATCGCAAAAAAATGATGCTCAAGTTGGTGGTGCAGGGGATTTCAAAGCAAGTGCTGTTAAATTAACCTCTGTACCTTCATTTGGATGCAAGAATAAGACTTACTCCTCATTCTCTAATTCTGTTTTATGCTGGTACTTACGAATTGATGTTTGGTAATGAATGGTTAAGCATCTTAATTGTGTAGCTAAGCGTACGTAGTTAGGATGCAAATGGACAGGTCGCAAAGCGGATAACGCATGATTCTGATCCGAATCCGATAAGCAAGTACACAACATCCCATAATGCTATTGATATTGAATAAATTATCAAATAATTTGAATGTATTTAATTTATCTCTTAACATAAGCCATAAAAGAAGTTTGTTCCCCAGATACTGCCGTTCAATCTATGCGATCGGAGTGATCAGAGGGCAAAATCCCTTTGGACATTAGAGCAAGCAAGCATTGATGAATATATATCATGTTGGATATGGTATCATACTAATCATATATTACTATCATCAGTGCTATCATCGGGACTAAAAATATAGAAATGTTATTTAGGTAAAAGGAAGTCTCTATCTTTCTGTCTCTCATCATCATCGTCAACCTCCGGTGAACTTTATCAACAACCGTGTGATGCATTTGCAGGTTTCTTGCACCTGCAGGTTGTTTAATGTTATTGTCTACTTGAGATGGACGTATTTGAATCCCTCTTCCTTTATTTTTTCCTTTTTTTGAGAGGTATATTTGGATCCCTCTTACAAGTAACCCCACAAAACTATGTACACATCTGGTTGCCATGCGGTCACAGGTTGGATTTTTTTGACCAAGTTTCGTCGACTGTGTACTGGACACTGGATATGTAGCCCATCATAGAATGTCCAAGCAACTGGTGTTGGATTTGAACGTGGACTAACAACCCAAAATTGGGCCAAGCTAGGAATCTGGGCCGATCCACTCGCTACCCTATAAACATGGCATCCTCCACCTGTCTATCAGCTAGATGACATGGATTCCCAATTTTCTAATTTCTGTGTCTGTCACGTGGATGAAAAGGACATCCTAAGGCAAGCAACTCATTTCTAGTCTTCAGATAAGTCGAATTTAATTAAAATTTTATTTGAGATTAAATTATGACCCCACACACATGAAAGATAATTTTTTTTTTAAACAAAATTATGATTGCGAACGATCTACTAATTAGTGTCATGAGATGATCATGGTCCAACATGCATGTTGGTGGCACGCGGTTCATGTTCGTCTTGCGCCAATGTGCTCCTTTTACTGATCTTGCAGTCTACCTTCACTAGAACTAAATCAAATTTATCCATTAGCTTAATCTCTTTCTGCACCATAGTCTTCGATAGAAAAATCTGGCTAAGATTAGTGGCGGATCTAACCTTCAGCCAGTGGGGTCCCGTGACCCCACTGGATTTTGTAAAATAGTGATTGAGTTTTGTAAAACTCAATAAAGTGCACATTAGCCTAATGATTTTTGCTCAATAGAGTGACCCACTAAAATAGTAATAGGTTTTTGCAAAACTCAATAGAATGACTTCATTGGCTCACTAGAGTGATTCCATTGGTCCATTAAATGACTTCACTGGCCAATTGGTTTCGACTCAATATGAGTGATCCCGTTGGTCCACTGTCCAAATGATCTTATTGAACAAAAATTTTCCTGTCTGCCACTAACTAAGATGACGCATTCCGTAATGATTAGTCTCGATGATTTGTAGTTGAGTTAATGGCTAGCCAGATAATTGCTTCCATCTTTGCTTAAAGATCTATGAAGAATTGATGAAATGACTACTGCAAAAAGCAAGTCAATGTTCGAATGGATGAACCAATCGTTTGAACAAAACTCCGTTCTTTCAGTTGAGTGGACATTCCTTAAACTTGGTCATGCAGAGTGCAGACTGGGCACTGCCCATGGATATGCTTTGCTTTTTAGTCTTTTAGTTCTTCTAAATTACTTTGCAAAACTCCTTGAAAAACACTCTTTTCCAAATAAAAGTGAGATTATAAGGAGTTTCTACTAGATGCAAAGGCTATAAGTAGTTTTTCCTAAGTTAAGTAGATTAATTAGAGGGATTGAAAATTAAAAAACTCTTACATTTTTAGGCTCTAGCGAGTGAGAAAAATTCTGTTTATGAACGGTTGCGCATGAGCGTTATTTGGCTGCAAGAACGTAGACATAATTTGGTCATATTTGGCATAACTTCTATTTGGAAGCATTTAGACTTTTTACTAGTTATTTTGAAAAAAAATAGTTGGTGGAGGCCACTTCTTAATATTTTGGACTTCCAACTTAAAAGCTGTAAATCGTAACTTCCTAAATTAGCAAAAATGTGAAGTTGTTAATAGAGATTTGACTTTTATGATAACTTAAACTAATTATATATTTTTGTCTATTATTCTTAACCTTCACATTTTTGTCTTTTAGGAGGTGAGATTCTCTTAACCTTTTTCTCGCTCTCATCCATGTCAGGATGAGGTGGATTTAGTATTTCCTTATCTTTTCCAAGATAATGATCTATTTATCTCCGTTCATACGTGAATAGGGGCGTAAATAAGTCTAAAGGAAAAGATTAGGAAGATCTTATTTTCATTTTTAACAAGTGTCAGAATTGATTATCAAATCCTCATCCACCCCTGTTCAAGATGCATTCCAAGATTGCAAAAGTTTCTCCTAACCAAATGTAGATTTAACATCAATATTAGGAATGTAAATAATGCCTATCTGTCTGTTTTGGAAACTTCGAGGCCATAAAAAGATATAGTTTAAAAAATATGGATAAAGATACTATCTATATCTAAATAACTTATGATAAGGATACACCTACTTCCAAGTCTAATTATCAGAGTATCCATCCAACCATTCCGAAGAATATTCCATGAATATTCTCAATCTTTAGACAATTCTTAATTGGCAGGACTTGTTAATTATAAGAAGGGCAAAGTTTTGGAAGACTAAAATCTAAATATGTCAAATGTGGGAACTTACTTCAAATTTGCAATATTTAGGGGCATCAAAATCTCAAAAACTCATATTTTTAACGACAACTATATATAATTGTTGACAAATATACCACAATATAAATAAAATAAGTTTAGGCTAATGTTATGTTAACTGCTCTTAATTATATGCCAAATTTCAAAATGCCATATTATGTTCATATTATACTACCAACACTTACAAGATAACATATCTATAACTAACTTATGAAGAGAATTTTTCATCAACCAGCTGTTCACAAGGAAATAACATATGTATAACTAACTTATAATTTGGTGTCCTTTAAACATGAATAGTATGTGAAGCCCCAAGTCAGTATCAAATTGATTAATTGAGGGTGTATTTGGTTCTACGCAAAATTTATTTGAATGAAAAAAAGTTTTCTAAGGAAATAAATTCACAAGGAAACTAAAAATGAAATTTAACATTTGATATTTATGAAAATATTTTCATCGATTTTAGAAAGGTATTCGATCTCATCTCATAGATGTCAAAATCGGAAAAAAAGATAGTCAACAAATTATGATTCTATTGACTAGAGTTTTTTAGATTACCGAATAAGTTATTGTGCTATGTTTTTCAGGAAAAACTACTCACACAACTTATTTTACATGCAACCAAGTGGACTTCTAAAATCAATGCGAAGCACATGTTAAATGAAATATGCTAACGTCATTCAAAAAGCTTGCCCATTTTTCTTAACGGAAATCAATATAGTGACGTCGTTGTGTTAGGTACAATGTTAAATTAAAAGTGTGAGACTCTTACACTTTTTCTCTAATGTGTGTGTGCCACCTAGACTGTGTCAAAAGTTGTGTTAGGAAATTATGTCACTATACTATTTTCCTTTTTCCTACCCTTGTGACATAGATGAATTTAATTGATTCATTTTTTAAGTGCCACAACAACTACTTATCTTGATTTTTTTTAAAAGAGTAATGTGGAAAAGGCGTACAAGGATTTGTCATCTAATCTTTTCTTTGAGCATGTTAGGCTTTCTGTCGCTAAAAGTTATCGTTGTTAAACCATTATCATCCAAAGATGTATGTGATGTCCCTCCAATATTTAACTATGGGGTCTCCTCTTTGAATCTCTGTTTCAAGTTTTCTTTCTCTTTCCTTCTTTGCAAGCTAATACATCTCCTTTCTTAACTTTTCAAACCAAGTCCATGTAAAGATTCTCTAATTTACTTTTGACACTTCCCAACGGATAAGATGAAATTCTTTTAAACTTCATTCTTTGGATCTTGGTATATCTCCATAGAGATGGGAGTAAATAGGTCATTAATTATAAAAAGTGAGGAAATATGTAAATTTTCCTATTTCAATGTGAACGGGAACATGTTATAATTTAGAGAGGAGTAATGCTTGTTGCATCAGCAACGGTGTAGAAAAACTTATCTAGATGGAGTCCCACAATCCCGATTTGTCACATGGAGATGCCATGGGATTTGTCTCTTTTATTAAATGCATGTTGACATCACCTGTAGGTCAGTACATATGGAAAGACTGGATTAAAAAAAAAATTACCCACAAAATTATTTTTTGAAAGTATGAATTGTGCTCGCAAGAGTAAGTTCATTCTTTATTGGCTTTTTTTGTTTAGCAAGGTCTTTGATCCTCTAATTTAACGGCTGGGATTTGGGGTAGCAGAAAACTTCTCTATTATCCGGTAACATAGAAGGTCTTCTCTTATTAATTACTAGGTTCTAAAATCAGCCACCCATGTAGCACCTTTTTTAACTAATTTTAACTTTTAGTGAAAAAACACTGAAAACTAAAATTGAAGATTTTACCATTAGAAATTTTATTTTAATAGATTTTAAAACTGATTGATTTCAAAACTTAGATTTTATATTATTTTATAATGCACCAAGAGCCCTTAGTTGGGGGGGGGGGGGGTGGTTGTTTTACATTATTCCCGAAAAAACGCGAAAAGTGAAAAGAACATGGGAAGTAGATTATGATGAAGTAAACTCATATATTTACAATTTTTCAAGTAAAATTGCATCGTAAATATATAGAATCACTCTTTTGCAGATGTGCATCTCCTTCTCTCTCGGGTGGGAAACATTCTGTGTGCAACTTGGCATTTCTCTTTGAAAATTGATAGATGAGAGAAAAACTCACTGCACGGAGAGATTCTTTTTATCTCTCACATTTATTCTGTCATATACCTAGCCGGCTAAACGAACCCAAGTAAAGATATGATCTTGAGAATCTTTGCAGTTTGGAAAAGCTTCTTAAACTGGATAGATGAGGACTTGTTTCATTATTACCTGCAGCTTATCTGAATGTATCAGTACGTGTTTAATGTTTTGCTCCCTTTGAGCACATTAGATAGAGAATTTCTTCATCTTCATTACGGTACTAATGACGGATTAATTAGGAAAGATCATGTATCCTGGTTTTCGCACTTGCTAAAGATATGCCTTTAACACTACTCCGTCTTAGTTTTGATACTAGGTAGAGGTGTGCTTTCAATTCCTTCTTAATGCTAACACTTGCTTACAACTTAGACCCCTATATATAAAGAGCTTTGCGAGCTGTAAGCGAGCAAGAAAGTTGTAAGCAACCAAGAAGTTGTAGAAAAAGGTTCCACACCCTAGCTAGGAAAAGGTCCATACATAGAAGAAGAAACTCGGAGCTAGGGATTCTAAATAAATTAAGCTTAATAATTGTTGTTGAACCTTGCTGGTTCAATTGGATTCATGAATAAGACTTGACTTCTTGTTCTCTCTCTTATTCTACCGCGCTTATGCTGGTTATAAATCGATGTTTGGTTATGAATTATGAATGGCCAACGATTCATCTCCTATATATTTTCCGTTACCATTGATATACAAGCTTTGTTATTTGTTAAGCACAAAGCTGTACTTCAATGCAGCACATAACTCAAGTGTACGCTGTGTGTCGGCTAAACCATGAGAAATGCTTCGTAGCTGCAATCACACCGTTTCAACTGTAATACCTAAGACACGGCAGGCCTTGCAGCAGCAAGCATTTCTCAACGAGTAGTACTTGTCGCACTGAGAGTATCATTTGCACCGACTTTCGATACCATGGGTACATAAAAAAATATTTTTTTAATTTTTTTAAGTGGACCGTGAGATGTTCTATATGTCTGTGCAAGTTGATCTCTGATTGGACAATCCCAAAAAATCTGAAAAGTCTAAAACAGTTATTGGGCTCGGCCAATTAAGGGAATTTTTTAGTGTTCATTGTGATTCGATTTTTTGTATTTCAGATTTTTTAGATCATCCGTTCCGTTCAGAGATTGACTTGTACAGACATGTAAAGACACTTCGGACAGATAGTACAAATAACACCCTAGGTGCAACAACTGTCACTCTTTTTCAACATATATAATTACATACAGTTTAGGCCGACGTGACCCATCCTAGCAATGCCCACATCTGAACGTTCGTCTTTTCTACTACCCGCGAGATGACGTGGAGCAAACTTAGGATAACATATCTATAACTTATGAAGAGAATTTTTCATCAACCAGCTGTTCACTTTTAAACTCCTATTGTCCGGTTGATGTTGTGTATTATTATTGGTTGGTTCACCTCCTAATTTAGCTAATTTCCCTTCGTTTACACGGTTCCGTGGCCTTTACATCCAACACTCCCGTTACCACCCAATTAATGGACCCTTAGACTTCAATCGTTCTAAGATTAACACTTTTTTAAAATAAATGAGCACCCCAAAAGATGCTCAACTGCGATTGCGCATATCACCTTAGTTCCGTAACTTATTATAGCTATCTAAACAAAGATGTTTTTCTCTTGATGCAGCTGAGGCCATTGCAGACAGTTCTCAGACGCGAGACCTAAGGAGCAACAGCGGATCTGAAGCCAAGAGGAAGGTTTCGAGACCGAGAAGGATCCGGAGGTGGAGGAAGAAGGTGCCCGCAGGAGGAAGAAACTCTGTTAGCGAGAGATCTGGGTCTCGTCCTAGAGGAGTCCTCTCCGACGGTCAAGTCAGTATCCGGCTAAGGGACGACGATGATGTATTAAGAGGCTTAGCTCACTTACCTTTTCTGATGCAAGCAATACTCCATTTATAGTGAGTAGGTGAGGAAACCTTTTCCATGGCAGGCGATGTAGAACTATTCATAAGAATAAAAATATAAGTCACAAAATATCAAATGCCTCCTTTATACCTGATGGGCCAGAAGGCCATATCTCGACCATCCATGGACTGGTCCGAGTGTGACTGGGCTTTTGTAGCTCTCGACCCAATTGGCTGCTAGGCCATGTTCTTACCGGACACCTCTCTGCCCACTTCCATTTAGGCTCTCGGTCTATTAGCTGGGCTCATTCGGATTATCCCATCACATGGCCTCCTACTCTCAGCATACTTTGGGTGAACGAGATGTCAGGAGTATCACCACAAACCTGATCCTCGATTGAGACGACTAGCTGACAATGGGTGTGCGTGTCTGGGGTGATACACCAGAGGTCACGGTCCGA
This sequence comes from Zantedeschia hybrid cultivar, assembly GCA_030544215.1. Lineage (NCBI taxonomy): Eukaryota > Viridiplantae > Streptophyta > Magnoliopsida > Alismatales > Araceae > Zantedeschia > Zantedeschia hybrid cultivar. Next base: position 17,450,494 of record JARZZO010000016.1, read on the forward strand.
AGTAGGCTGCTGTATATACTCGAGAGAATGTGACTGATGTTCGCGGACTAAGGGAAACTGTTGTCCTGAGCCGAGAGGTAATCGGAAAAGATAAACATGACTTCCTAAGTGCCTAGGCTGAAAGGGAATCTCAACCGTCTCTTTGAAAAACGGACGCGCCAAATCAGGGAGGCAATAAATTTTGAATCTCCTGCCAATCAACTCGCCGCACGAAGAGTCGGGACACGTGGCATCCATCCAAGGTGGTAGCCGAAAAGTCTAGCGATCAGGGCCGCTAATTGTCTTAATTCGAATTTGTTGCCAACCTGCACACCATACAAAGATTCGGGACACGTGGTGTCCATCCGAGGCGGTAGCTGAAAGCTGTCGTCATCTTGACCGCTGATTGTCCATCAAGTCCCCTATAAATACTCGCCCATGTGCTACAGGGGGTTTATTATTTCATCCTTCTTTCTTTGAGGTCTCGGCGGTAGAGCGTTTTCAGGGTCGTCCCGAGAGCATCTTGTCAAGCTAAGAGAGTCCAAGAGCGTCTTGTCAAGCGCGAGGGTGGCCCGAGTGCATCATTTCAAGCATTGGGAAAATTACAAGTCCGAGGGTAAGCCTCCGATTATGTTCCGTTGGTAAAAATTTCATTTCAATTACCTCCTCTCTCTTCTCGAACAACTCGTCCTGTTCTTCTTCTAAGTCACATCCTTCCCGTCTCTCCCTCTCGTCCCTTTTTTTATTAATTCATTTATTTCGGTTATAGCAGACGACGCTGCCTCGGTTCCTAATGTCTCTGGACCCACTGGGACCCAGCAACTTGAGCCGGTCAGGCAGAGCTGCAGACCGGCCGAACAGGTCTCGAATGTCGCCTCAATCTTGTGCCGCGAGGCAGTTGAGGAGATGTGGGAACGTTACGACATCCCGAGATGGATCCATCTCATAAGACTTCGGTCGACTACCAGAGCCAACTCCCCTCGGCCGCGAAGTTTTTCTATTTATGACCATAGTTTTCGAGTCAGGTTTCTGGTTCCTCTACACCCCTTCATAATCGACTTTCTCGGCACATATAACCTTGCCCCGTCTTAGTTCTTCCCGAACCCTTGGCGGGCAGTTTATGGGTATCTCGCCCTTAGCACTACAACTGCGCATATCACCTCATTTCCGTTACTTATTACAGCTATCTAAACAAAGATGTTTTTTTCTCAATAACGATTTTATTTCTCATAACCATGGGAAAAAGTCATGAACTATACATGTTAATCTTTAAAATATAACATATTTCATAAATATATAATATAAAGTAAGTTAAATTTATGCAAAAAAAAAAAATTATATAATATATCTCTTAAAAATTATGCGACTATATCATCATAATTTTTGAAATTATGTAGATTTTAAATATTATTTTTAAATTTAATCAAAAAAATATGATGAAATGTATAAGGTGTTTTGGAAGTGTCTACGAACAATTCCCTCTTAAAATAAAAACTAAAAAACATAAAGCTACTCATGCGTTCGATAGGACTCTCCTTGATTCGTAGGTAGGAGTCTACAATTTTGTTAACTTTCCTCTGAAAATAAAGCTACCCAACAAAGTAGCAACAAGAGGCACGATCACTTGCTGCGGCCCACACGTATGCTAGGCGGCATGCAAACAAATTAATATGCTTGATGAATAATTCGTGGGAAGACACGATAATAATTTGATTCTTCTTTTTTATTAAATTAAATAAATAACTGAATAATTTAAACTCGGTTCATTAAATAAATCAAACTTGAACACAGGGAAATTCGACTCGATTATATTCATGAATGAACTTATTTAAGTGCTCGATAAAAGTTCACTTTAATATATATTCTTTAGGAGTTCATTTACATCCTCATTTTAAACTCATACAAGTACTCAACACTCATTTAATTATTCTATTCGTAAGTAATCTTAGTTCCTAAGATATTTAATGTCTTATAGATCAAATAACTAAGGATGCAAATCTACTGGTGGTCACCATGATATGGCCTGAGTTGATAAATTAAAACTTAAAAAAATTTAGACCAAGTCTATCATGGATTCACTAAGCTTGTCAACTATTCGATACTCAATTCAAGTTCGTTCAATATTATAGACCAAGTCTATAATATTTTCAGATATGTAGAAGGAGTTTTGAACCGCTCAAGTCTAATAAATAAGAAAGAACACTTTTCGAGGTACACTGCATTAAGCTATATTTTTTGGGGGATATTTTGAGGTTTTTTTTAATGAGTATGTGATCTGACTTTAGAAAGCTCACAGCATCTGATGAGGCAGAATTCGATTCGGCCCATTAAAGCAAGTCCAAACCCCGTTCAGCCCAACAGCAGCAGTACCAGGCCCTCCGGGAGCCTTCGGCCCATTAGCGGCCCAACAGCCTTCGGCCCCATAAGCGGCACCGTCGCTCCCGGCCCAACAGGCTTCAGCCCATCAGCGGCCCACCAGCCTACGGCCCGGGAGCAGCGCGGCAGCCCAGGGCCCAACAGGCTTCGGCCCATCAGCGGCCCAACCCCCTTCGGCCCGGTAGCCGAATCCGGCCCACTCCGGTGGCGGATCAGGCACTATGGCGGTTTATCAGTAAGCCCTCATTTAGTCCTATATCGGCTGCCACCGTTAACCATCCTCTATCCTCTGCTATAAATACACCGCTATTTATTGCCAAAGGTATGCTCTCTTAAGCCTCCGAGACCCTTAAGGACTACGGTCCAAAAAGCATTAAAGCTACTCTTTGACCTTCTGAATCGACTCATCTTCAGAAGCTAACTTGACCGTCGGAGGGGGTTCCTAAGGGCCAAAGCCCGGGACTCCTGCTGACCGGTTTCTTCTTCTATCTCTCCTGCAGGGGCTCGGTTCGAATCGTCGCCGACCTCCCCGGATCGGTCTCGGCCGCCGACCTCGGACTCCTCCCTTTGGTCTTGACGCCGTGCGCCGGCTGCCCCGCGACCAGAGGAGACTCGGTTTCAAACCATTCCTTCGCCAGCCGAAGGATCTTCGGCTTCGACTTCCCGAAGGCAAGCCAGCTGCCGACCGAGCGACCCTCGGCCTCGGACCTTCGGCTCCGCCTCTGCCTCCTCCGCCATCCGGATCCTCGTCGGGCCTCCAAAGCACCGATCCGACCCAGCTTCGAATCCAATCTCTCGGATTCCGGCTTCGGAATCCGGTCGTGATAGCTTCGGCTACATCACGTGGCGCCGTCTGTGGGAAACCAACAAACAAGTCATGTCTCAACGACCTGTCACCCGACGGTCCGGACAGAACGAAGCAGAGGCACGAGAAGCCTCGGCGCAGAGGCTGCCTTCCGAAGGCGCCCCTTCTGCCCCACCGAGCATGCCTCTCCCAGTCATACCGGAGTCCCTCTCCGCGGAAGACCGAGTGGGGGTGCTCCAACAACAAATGGCAACGCTAGCAGCTGCCGTCACGTCCCTAGCACCTCTTCAGGAGATGATGTCCGCCATCGCCCAGCGCGTGGGACTGATGGGGCAGCTTTCTCAGCAGGCGCCGCTCCCCCCACTCTACCCAGTGCAAGATGCCCGGTTCCGGCCGGCGCCTACACCGGTTTCTCCCAACGAAACCGCGGCGACGCGCAGCGAGCCCTCGGCGCTACCTGCCCGAGCTCCTCGCACTGATCGCCTGACGGAGCAGGATTATGCTTCGTCGGAGTACCATCCGGCCCGGACCGGAGGACAATCCGTCGCCACCTCGACTGCCCCGGACCTGGACCGGCGGCTGACGGCGATGCGCAAAGAGATGCAGCAGATGGTGTCTCAGCCTCACGGGGCGCCTCTCGCCAGCAGCATCCTGGAGCAGACCCCATTCACGGCGGAGCTCCTGGCCACCGAGGTACCCCCCAATTTCAAGCTGCCGAAGGGCCCTCTCTACGACGGAATGACAGATCCGGTCTGTCATTTCCAGAGATTCAACGCCTACCTCAGGGTCCGAGGGATCTCCGAGGCAGTCCGCTGCCGTCTTTTCCCCCTCACCCTTGAAAAAATCGCCCTCACCTGGTTCGAGACGCTGGCCCCCAACTCCATCCACTCCTTAGTCCAGTTGGGCCAGTTGTTCATCGACCAGTTCTATGATGCCACCCGGCAATGCAAAACCTCCGCCAGCTTGTTGGCCATCCGACAAGGCTCCACGGAAACCCTCCAGGAATACTTCACCAAATTCCGGACCGAGGCCGCCCAAATCCCGAACCTCGACAGCTCGATCGCGGTCTCGGCCGTAATCAGTGGGTGCCGGGACGAAGGGCTCCTCGGCTCCATCGGGAAACGCCATCCCCCCACCTTCCAGGACCTCGTGGCTCGAGCCCACAAATACATCAACCGAGAGGCCCTGATGCTGTCCAGGGGTAAAGGCGCTGCTGAAGCCACCTCGGCACCTGCTCCCCAGGTGGTCCGACCTCGGCCAGAAGACCAAGAGCCCTCCCGAAAGCGATACCGCCGGGAGGACTGGGACAGGGAGAGGCGACGGGATCCGCCGCAGCGGTATATACCCCTGCCTGCTCCCCCTTCCCGGATGCTCATGGAGGTGAAGGGCATGATCCGGCGACCAGATCGCATCAAGACCGATCCTCGCCGAAGGGACCCCGGCAAATACTGTGAGTATCACCGGGAGATCGGCCACACGACGGATGAGTGCCGGCAGCTCCGAGAAGAAATCGACTGCCTCATCCGGGAGGGAAGACTGCCGCAATACCGACGGGAGCAGCCCCCGCCACAGCAACACCGGGACATCCCTGCAGCACCCAGGCAACAGCAACAGCCGGCGGTAGAAGCCGCTCCTCCGCCGAAGGTCACCTCGGCCCCGGTAGAAGCATCCCATCAAAGACCCAGTTCTGGGTCTATCATGATGATATCCGGAGGGCCATGGGAAGGATCACGGCCGCGGCAGCGCAACTCTGCCACCGTGGCAGCAGTTGACGGTGAACTGAAGCGGCCTCGCCAAGAAGACATCACCTTCGGCTCCGAGGACCTGACGGATATTCAGGTCCCTCACGATGACGCCCTCGTCATCAATGCTGTAATAAATAGCTATGATGTACATAGAGTCTTTGTTGATAATGGAAGTGCCCCAAATATCTTGTTTTATGATTGTTTTGAAAAAATGGGATTGAGTGAGGCTAATTTGAAGCCTCACCGGGGCCCCCTCTTCGGTTTTAATGGCTCGCCCTGCCGAGTAGAGGGTATTGTTCGACTCCCTGTAACCTTAGGCTCCGCCCCTCGGCAACTAACCGTCGAAACGGACTTTGCCGTTGTAAAAATCGATTCAGCCTACAACGCCATCTTCGGCCGAAGGCTAATCGGTGGGGTCGGAGCCGTGCCTTCGTCCTTCCATCAGAAGCTGAAGTTCCATACTAGCCATGGAATAGGCGAGGCCAGGGGGAATCAAGAAGCGGCCCGGCAGTGCTACATGATTTCGGTCAAAGGGAAGACTGCAGCCGAAACCCTGACAATCGAATCATCGGCCGATGCGTCTCCGGGAGAAGCACTCCTCGCCGTCCCTATTCCGGGAGGCGAAGGACGAGTCCTGATGATAGGCTCCGGCCTAGAAAAGACCGAAGCAGAGAAGCTCACCGAGTTCTTGAAAAAGAATCTCGACGTCTTCGCTTGGTCTCTAGCGGACATGCCCGGGGTTGACCCGGAGGTAGCAGAGCACCGACTCCATACCGATCCCGACCAGCCCCCGGTAAAGCAGAAGCGGCGCACCTTCAATCAGGAAAGGAGGGCCGCCATCCAAGCCGAAGTGCAAAAGGGGCTGGACGTCGGACACCTCCGAGAGGTGCACCATCCGGACTGGATCGCCAACGTGGTCATGGTGCCAAAGAAAGATGGCAAATGACGTATGTGCGTGGATTTCACCAACCTCAACAAGGCCTGTCCGATGGATAGCTTTCCGCTGCCTCGGATAGACCAGGTGGTGGACGCGACTTCCGGCCACGAGCTGTTAAGCTTCCTCGACGCCTATTCCGGCTACCACCAGATCCGGATGCACCTGGATGATGAGAGCAAGACCAGCTTCACGACCGATTTGGGCCTGTACTGCTATACCCAAATGCCCTTCGGTCTGAAGAACGCTGGCGCGACATATCAGCGCCTGGTCAACAAAGTGTTCGCTCCGCAGCTCGGCCGAAACATGGAGGTCTACATAGACGACATGTTGGTCAAGAGCCACGTTGCTGCAGAGCATCTGGCCGACTTGGCCGAGACCTTCTCCGCCCTTAGGAGATACAAGATGAAGCTGAACCCGGCCAAGTGCGCCTTCGGGGTAGCCTCCGGGAAGTTCCTCGGCTACATGGTCACCCACCGAGGGGTGGAGGCTAATCCCGAGAAGGTGGCGGCGATCATGCAGATGCGCCCCCCGGCAAACCTCCGAGAGGTACAGAAGCTGAACGGGAGGATCGCAGCCCTAAGCCGCTTCATGTCAAGGGCGACAAACTACTGTTTCCCCTTCTTCAAGCTGTTGAAGAAGGCCAACAACTTCTACTGGACGGATGAGTGCCAAGCAGCCTTCAGTCAGCTGAAGGCTTACCTCTCCCAAGTCCCCATCTTGTCCAAGCCGGTTCCCGGGGAGCCCTTGAGCTTGTACCTTGCAATCTCCGAGACGGCTCTCAGCGCCGTCCTCGTCCGAGAGCAAGATGGTGTTCAGAAGCCAGTTTACTATACCAGCCGAGCCCTTCAAGGGGCAGAACTCCGGTATCTTGCCCTGGAGAAGTTGGCTCTGGCTCTCGTCTCGTCCGCGAGGAGGCTCCGGCCTTATTTTCTGGCTCATTCCGTGAAGGTCCTCACTGACCAGCCCCTGAGGCAGGTTCTCTCCCGGCCGGAGGTATCCGGCAGGCTGGCGAAGTGGGCGATCGAGCTAGGAGAGTTCGACATCTCCTACGCGCCTCGGGTAGCCATCAAAGCCCAGGCGTTGGCGGACTTCATCGCAGAACTCACCCCCGGCGCCTCCGCGGCACCTCAGCCGGCACCCGACGTGGTCGAAGCCGAGGCTACTTCGGCTCCTGCGCCAGCAGATGAATGGCGACTCTTTATGGACGGCTCCGCGTGTTCCATGGGCAGCAGCGCCGGATGGATCCTGGCATCGCCCGAAGGGGTCGTCACGGAGTACGCCCTGCGCTTCTCCTTCCCAGCAACTAACAATGCCACCGAGTACGAAGCTCTCATCTCCGGCCTCCGGGCCGCGAAGAAGCTCGGCGCCCGGAGCCTGAAGGCCTTCAGCGATTCCCAGCTGATCGCCAGCCACATCTCCAGGGAGTACGAGGCTCGGGACGCAATAATGGCGTCTTATCTCCAGGTGACTCGCAAAATCCTCGCCCAATTCTATTCTTATGAAATCGTGAGGATCCCGAGAGCCGAGAATGCCCGAGCCGATACACTTTCCCGATTGGCATCAACTCAAGACGGGGGAGGAGGCAGAATGATCCTCGTCGAGGAGCTCGCCGAACCAAGCCTCGGCGAAACCGAAGCCATGCTAGTCACTGAGGTCGAGGCCGAGACGTGGATGACTCCCCTCGTCGCCTTTCTTCTCCGAGGAGAAGTCCCGCCAGAACCAAGGGAGGCGAAGCACATTCGGCAGCGCTCATCCCACTTCCTCCTTCTAGACGGGGTGCTATACAAGAAATCCTTCGGCCGACCACTGCTGCGGTGCCTCGGCCCGGCTGAAGCCGACTACGCCACGAGAGAAGTCCATGAAGGGGTGTGCGGGGCGCATGCGGGAGGAAGGGCCCTGGCTCACAAACTCCTGAGACAAGGTTACTGGTGGCCGACACTCCGAGAGGACGCTTTAGCCCTCGTACGGTGCTGTGACCAGTGCCAGAGGTTCAGCTCCCTCATTCACCAGGCAGCCACCCTTCTGACCCCCTTGTCCGATCTCTGGCCTTTCGCCCAATGGGGAATCGACCTCCTGGGACCTTTCCCCATCGCCTCCGGCCAAAGAAAATTCCTCATCGTAGCGGTGGACTATTTCACTAAGTGGGTCGAAGCCGAACCCCTCGCGTCCATAACCAATAGAAATACTTGGAACTTCGTGTGGAAGTCCATAATTTGCCGGTTCGGCATCCCTCGGGCCATCATTTCTGACAATGAAAAGCAGTTCGACAGCCGACGATTCAGCGACAACTGCGCCAGCTTCGGCATACTCCACAAGTTCACTTCGGTGGCTCATCCTCGAGCAAACGGCCAAGTCGAAGTCACCAACCGAAGCCTGCTGCAGGGACTGAAAACCCGCCTCGGCGAAGCTAAAGGCCGATGGGTAGAGGAGCTGCCAAGTGTTCTGTGGGCCTATCGGACGACAAGCCGAACCCCCACCGGCGAAACTCCATTTCGCATGGCCTATGGGATAGAGGCCGTTATTCCAGTGGAAATCGGCCTTCCCTCTCCCAGGGTCGTTGCTTACAATCCGGAGGCCAACGAAGAAGGTTTGAAAGACCACCTGGACCTCATTGAAGAGACCCGAGACAAGGCTCGTATCCGGCTGGCAGCTTATCAACAGCGCATGGCCAAGTACCACAACACTCGAGTAAAGCCCCGAAGCTTTGAAGTAGGGAGCCTCGTGTTGAGGAATGCTCATGCTTCCAAACCAGCCGAAGCCTCAGGGAAGCTTGCCCCCAACTGGGAGGGGCCCTATCGGGTCAGGGAGGTGATCAGGCGTGGAGCTTATCGGTTGGAGACCCTTTCGGGCCAACCTCTCCCTCGCACCTGGAATGTAGAGCGCCTTCGGCGTTATTATATGTAAGTCACCTCTCCCCAGGTTTTCAGCCAGGGGGTATGAATAAAGATTTCTTTTTCAGGAAACCTGTTATTATTCTCTAAGTCCGTGTAAACCGTACCGGGAGTGGCTTCGGCCATGCAAACCGTATCGGGAGCGGCAAAGTTTTCTAAAGTCCGCGGATCCTTCGATCCGACGAATGGTTTCGGCCATGTAATCCGGATCAGGACGCGGCATGGCATTCTAAGTCCGTGTAAACCGTACCGGGAGTGGCTTCGGCCATGCAAACCGTATCGGGAGCGGCAAAGTTTTCTAAAGTCCGCGGATCCTTCGATCCGACGAATGGTTTTGGCCATGTAATCTGGATCAGGACGCGGCATGGCATTCTAAGTCCGTGTAAACCGTATCGGGAGTGGCTTCGGCCATGCAAACCGTATCGGGAGCGGCAAAGTTTTCTAAAGTCCGCGGATCCTTCGATCCGACGAATGGTTTCGGCCATGTAATCCGGATCAGGACGCGGCATGGCATTCTAAGTCCGTGTAAACCGTACCGGGAGTGGCTTCGGCCATGCAAACCGTTTCGGGAGCGGCAAAGTTTTCTAAAGTCCGCGGATCCTTCGATCTGACGAATGGTTTCGGCCATGTAATCCGGATCAGGACGCGGCATGGCATTCTAAGTCCGTGTAAACCGTACCGGGAGTGGCTTCGGCCATGCAAACCGTATCGGGAGCGGCAAAGTTTTCTAAAGTCCGCGGATCCTTTGATCCGACGAATGGTTTCGGCTATGTAATCCGGATCAGGACGCGGCATGGCATTCTAAGTCCGTGTAAACCGTACCGGGAGTGGCTTCGGCCATGCAAACCGTATTGGGAGCGGCAAAGTTTTCTAAAGTCCGCGGATCCTTTGATCCGATGAATGGTTTTGGCCATGTAATCCTGATCAGGACGCGGCATGGCATTCTAAGTCCGTATAAACCGTACCGGGAGGGGCTTCGGCCACGCAAACCGTATCGGGAGCGGCAAAGTTTTCTAAAGTCCGCGGATCCTTCGATCCGACGAATGGTTTCGGCCATGTAATCCGGATCAGGACGCGGCATGGCATTCTAAGTCCGTGTAAACCGTACTAGGAGTGGCTTCGGCCATGAAAACCGTATCGGGAGCGGCAAAGTTTTCTAAAGTCCGCGGATCCTTCGATCCGACGAATGGTTTCAGCCATGTAATTCGGATCAGGACGCGGCATGGCATTCTAAGTCCGTGTAAACCGTACCGGGAGTGGCTTCGGCCATGCAAACCGTATCGGGAGCGGCAAGGTTTTCTAAAGACCGCGGATCCATCAATCCGACGAATGGTTTCGGCCATGTAATCCGGATCAGGACGCGGCGTGGCATTCTAAGTCCGTGTAAACCGTATCGGGAGTGGCTTCAGCCATGCAAACCGTATCGGGAGCGGCAAGATTTTCTAAAGTCCGCAGATCCTTCGATCCGACGAATGGTTTCGGCCATGTAATCCGGATCAGGACGCGGCATGTTATTTTCTAAATTCTACATAAGACGAAGTGGGAGTGGCTTCGGCCACACGAACCGCATCTAGGGCGGCGGGATACCCCTTCAAATGTTATGAACCACATTAGCAAAGGCCCCGGCCGTATCTACTGGCAATATTTTACCGGCTTCCTACCCGAACCTACATCGGGTCTTGGCTTCGCGAACTATAGCGAACGACATCAGGGTCTCGGATTTCTGAAAGGCCAGATCCAGTCAAATCATGCACGACATCAAGGTAAAGCCAAAAACATTTCCTGTATTCACAAGAAAGGGGAAGTACAAAATCGGCCATCTGCTTGGCCGAAGGCTTACAAGGAAAGGAAATACAAAAACCGGCCATGCACTTGGCCGAAGGTTTACAACAGAAGAAGAAGCGAAAACCGGGGCAGGTCCTCGCGTCAGTCCTCGGCTGCCTCCTCCACTTCGGCTGGGGCTTGGCCAGGAGGGGGAGAGGGAGAGTCGACGATCTGAACAGCTTCAGGCGGGGCAGCCTCCTCAGGGACCTCCTCGGCGGTCACGGCTTCGTCATCCGGAACTGGAGGCGAGGCCCTCTCGGCCATAAGCTCCTTCCACCAGGATAGGAGCTCTCTGGCTTCCTCACCCATCGGTAGGGCGACCCCGGTCAAATCGACGCTCGGGCAGGCCCTCTGGGCGACAGCCAGTCCGAGGTCGAAGACTGAAGAAGACGCTAGCAGCTGGGCTTGGAGGATCTCTTCGGCGTAGTCCGGGCCGGCCTTGTAATCGGCTACGGCCGAGTCCGCCACCTCCTCCAGCTCTTGCTTCAGAGCCGATACCTCCTCGGCATGGCGGCGCTTCTCCGAAGCCCGCCGTGAGTCCTTGTCCTAGATCTGGGCCTTGAGGGCCCGGATCTCAGTCAGAGCTGCAGCGAGCTCGCTCTTGGCCTTCTCCTTCTCCCGCTCGGTCTTCACCTTGGCCTCGGCGGAAGCACGGGCCTCTGCTGCCCTCTCCTCCAGCTGCGCCCGTGTCCGGGCGTTCGCGGTTGCGAGCCCATCGACTAAGGGCTCGATACTGGGCACCACCGAAGTACCCTCACCCGAACCGGCCGGCTCCCCCTCGGCCTCCAGGAGTTTGAGTTAGAGCAGCTCCTGATGGTGCATCAGGACGCTACCCGTCACCGCGGCCTGCGGACCGAAAGTAGAATAGGATCAGAGAAGATCAATCAAACGACTAAGGAGAGCTAAGTTGAAGCACATTCAAGCTTCTTACCTGGACCGCCAACCGAGCGCTCATCGCCGCCAGGTCGGTGACCGAATGGTCCTTCAGCTCTTCAAAAGCCGAAGGGAGAGTAAGACTGCGGAGCAGACGGAGGCACGTCTGCGAGTCTTCCATACTCTCGTCCTTGTAAACCCCCGGTTCGGGGTGCCACCACTCGCGTTGCGCCCGGGGCGCTTGCGACCCGGCGCCTTAGGAACCCCCTCTGACGGTCAAGTTAGCTTCTGAATCGACTCATCTTCAAAAGCTAACTTGACCGTCGGAGGGGGTTCCTAAGGGCCAAAGCCCGGGACTCCTGCTGACCGGTTTCTTCTTCTATCCCTCCTGCAGGGGCTCGGTTTGAATCGTCGCCGACCTCCCCGGATCGGTCTCGGCCGCCGACCTCGGACTCCTCCCTTTGGTCTCGACGCCGTGCGCCGGCTGCCCCGCGACCAGAGGAGACTCAGTTTCAAACCGTTCCTTCGCCAGCCGAAGGATCTTCGGCTTCGACTTCCCGAAGGCAAGCCAGCTGCCGACCGAGCGACCCTCGGCCTCGGACCTTCGGCTCCGCCTCTGCCTCCTCCGCCATCCGGATCCTCGTCGGGCCTCCAAAGCACCGATCCGACCCAGCTCCGGATCCAATCTCTCAGATTCTGGCTTCGGAATCCGGTCGTGATAGCTTCGGCTACATCAGCATCTTCTATAAAATGGCAGCATATTTGGGTTACTTGAAGATACTAATAAAAACTAGTTTTGGACTTATCATACCTTAGAGTTAATGGAGTTATATGTTCTATGACAAGGTGGATGGGAAATTAAATTTTCTAACCAATTTGGATTGACCGGACATCAAATTAAATTAATATAGAGGTCTTAAACTCTATTGACCCTCAATTTTTTGTATAATAAATGCTATTCACCATCACATAAAGCTAAATATACAAATTACATGGATGATAAAATCCTTCAAGAATAAAATGAACAATAATGACATACAAGGTGGCGGTTAATGTGAAATCTATCCCAAATTATAAAGTTTGTAAGTATATTTGTCAATGTCTATAGCCTTTGCTAAAAACCTTTTATCGATGGGTGTAGTCCTCGAAAAATGATTGTATGCTAATGGTTCTAGCCGTTGACAAAGATTTTTCTGTGTTTTATTTTAGAGTAATACTTGTTGCACCATGTGCAAGGCAGCATGCCCACATGTGGAGACCATCCGATTGAACTGTAGTTGCAGGTAACATTTATTCTTTTTTCTTTTTTTTTAAAGAAGGAGAGGAGATAACCTTAACGGAACCATCCCTGGTATCGGATGGTTAAAAAATTAAAAAAAGTGAAAAATAGACAACCATCTACATATAGCTCTTGATTTTATGTTTATTATATATATGTTGATGGTTTTATCTGTAAATTTATGACTCTTATCACCAGACAAGTATGTCAACACAAATGAAACAAACTTTGTTTATAATTTTGCATTTCACCAAACCAACACATATGTTACTTCTAGATATCCTTAGTTTGAGGTGCATATTGGGCTGAATTTGGGGTGGTACAAATCAAATTTGAGCGAGAATGACCAGAAATTAGGCCGGCCCAAGTTGGCCCGTACTGTACTGAACACATGATTTCTACATTAATTCATAAGTAAGATTTGTTGCAATGCCTACGGCAGGAAACTTCAGAGAGAGAGAGATGACCTACGGCAGGAAATTTGAGAGAGAGAGAGATAATGCACGGGTCCGGTGTAGAAACCTGGTGGGCAGAGATGGAATTCGTCATGTGGTGCGGCCATAGATAACACATGAATTCTAGCCATTAGTTTAGACCATGCGTGCTCCTCACTTCTTACTTCACAGCTACCGCTACTAATAATTTTGGAGAATTCTTCCGTCTCATGGCAATGGGCGATAGATACATATATACCGGTTGGATTAGCTGAAGTAACTTTGAGTCTATGGATTTGAAATGAAACAGACGAAAATATTTCAAACCACTTGGTAAATTCTATGACAAGATAGATAGAGAGCACCGCACACTAAACCTAAAGGAGAGCTTCACCCTTGCGGGGGGGGGGGGGGGAGAGAGAGAGAGAGAGATGACCTACTGCAGGAAACTTCAAAGAGAGAGAGAGAGAGATGACTTGCCGCAAGAAACTTGAGAGAGAGAGATGACCTGCTACTACAAGAAACTTGAAAGAGAGAGAAAGAGCGTATGGGTTAGAAACCTGGTGCGTAGAGAGAGAGAGAGAGAGATGACCTACCGCAGGAAACTTCAGAGAGAGAGAGAGATGACTTGTGGTAGGAAACTTGAGAGAGAGAGAGATAGAACATAGGGACCAGTGTAGAAACCTAGTATACACACACACACACAGATGTACCTAGGATGGGGAAACGAATGCTCACCGCGCACAGCCGGCAACGAGTTGTTAGCAAGTAAGGCTTCCGCACATGGTTAGTAGGCGGCAGGTGGAGGCGACGATAGAGGAGGGTAAGGCTTGCGTGCGTGCTTGAGTGGCACGTCGAGGCAACGGTAGAGGAGGCTAAGGACGTCGAGGCAACGGCGGCAAGTAGAACCGAGGGATCGCAACGACGAACCAAGGGAGTGAAGCAATGCTGCAACATGGAAGAGCGGCGGTGGTTCCTTGGAATCCTAGGTGAATTGATCGCAAGCGAGAGAAAGTAAGAAGGTGCATGAAATGCCCGGCGGGAATAGTTGTGCTCTGGGGAAGTTTTCGGTTTTAATTTGTCCTAGCTTGACGTTTTCATACTTTTGTGTTATATTTATTTTCACATGTAAAATATAAGAGCATATTAAAATTACATTTAGCATAACTAAATTATTTGACACCTATCTTTTAGTTATTTTTAAGATATATAACCCTCATTTATTTTGGTACTAGCCATTTTATTCATATAGGATGCATCATATTTTTGCATGAAGATATGACTTTTATTACATAGATCTCACAAGACTTGATCAAGATCATATGATAAAAAATATATTTTTTCTTAATTTTTTCAAGATCTTGTTAAAAAAATTTACAGGTATCTTAATGAGTTTCCATTGGGCGTGTAAATGAGCCAAGTCCAGCCAAGTTTTACCGTGTTCAAGCTTGGATCATGATTAATTTTAATCGAGTTCGAATTCGGGCCGAATATATATGATAATTGTTTAAGCTTGAGAGAGGGAGAGAGAAAGAGAGAGAGATCAAACATATACAGGGATGTATCTAAGATAGATGGGATCCACCTCATTCACCATCTGATCTTGATATGTGATAGGATGGTTGATCTCAAAAAACTTTGAATCACACGCTTGTGGCTGCCCGTGCATATGCTATTCATGTGGGGACGTCGTAGGGTGCCCAAGGGTGCACTAGATCCAAAAGAGAAGAAAGACTTGAAGACAAAGGATATTGTGAAAATGTATTTGTACTTTGTATGTTGATGAGTCTTCATTAAATCTTTGATTGTTTGACCAAATCTATAGTCATCAGATTTAAAATTTACCCCGAACTATCTTTATAATTTACATCTAATTATATTTAAACTTAATTTTATCATATAGTAACTTATACCATATTTAATTAATTGGATACACATGATGGGCGAGGGGCTAAGAGTTAAGAGCTATGGTGAGGGAATGAGAAAAATACTCATGAATATAGAGAGATAGACACTCATGTAGAGAGAGAGGGGCTGTTAGACTAAGAATGTAAGTGTGCATGCACATGCGCCCATGTAGTACTATGGACATTAGATTAATAAAGATATATTTAAAATACAAAAATATATATCATAACTATATATAATTACATATTAATTCAAATAATTAATGTATATTAGTTATATCAAATTTATTAATTTACTAGATAAATAAGCTATGTGATTAAAAGAGATCGCCTGAATATGTGTATCAAACTAAGCTATTAGCGACAATTGCATCAAACTTGTCTATAATATGGAAATCATTAGAGACTGATTATCTCTTTTGGCATAATTATGAAAAATGGGTAAAGGTGAAGTTGTCTCACAAAAGTGAACATTAGAGACGTAATTATACAAGGGTCTCTTATCACTTATAAGATAACTATTTAGGGACGGCTAACAACTTTAACTCAGAAAACTTAATGACCATGAGAGAAAACTTGATGAAACTTGCCTCTAATTGGGGAATTAATAGTGACGGGTTTCTAAGGTGCTACAATTAGTTTCATTATGAGAGACAGCTGACGATGAAGTGGTCGCAAAACATTTAACATTAGGGACGTAGTTCTATAAGGATCTCTTTTATTATTTATAAAAGCACTATTAGAGACGGCGATTATCACATGTCTCTTGTGACTTATTCATTGGAGACAACTAAAGACAGCATCGTCCGGAATAAGTAAATATCTGGGACACAATTTTATTCCGTCCCTGAAGAAAGTATTAGAGATGGCAATTATAAGACGTCTCAATTTACATGTATTATCAGTGACAACTGAATGTATAGACGTCTCAAATAAGTAAATATTCGAGACAAAGACTTATAAGCATCGCTTTTACTATTTATAAGTGACAATTGTAGAGTGAGCAGTCTCAAGTAAGTTGCCATTAATGACAGCTATTAAGAACGGTTTCTTTTAAAGTATTATAAGAGATACCTCGTCAATAGCCGTCTCAATTGATATTTATGAGACGCCTTCTCAAGCCGTCTCTAATTCTCCACCCCAGCACTCTCATTTCTTATAGTGCGTGGATGAACAAGAAGTTTATATGCCCGTAGGACGTTTGGAAGAGTCCACCCATCACGCAGGCGATAAGGCCCCTCTTCTTCCCTACGTGTAAATCCAGTGCTAGGAAAGAACAGTAGGCGCTGGATCACGAGTTGGAGACTCCTGCGATGAACTAAAATGTCATGTTTACAATTTACATATCATCCCATGCACAAACCATCCTAATTTATATAATCTTTTAAAATTATGGCATGTTTGATATAGATAGATAAATGTTTAACTATGTATGCTACTGAAATGGCATATTGGATAAGACTAGCAAGTTTATATAATTCACGTTGCTCGTGTTATTACTAGAGAGAATAGTTTGTAAACAATCGAATTAAATTTAGATTATTGAAGGGCGTGCCTAGAGCAATGGTTATGTTTTCCCGTTTGTGATATGAATGTCACGAGTTCGAATCAAGAAAATAACCTCTCTGCTTAACAAGAATAAGACTGCGCACATCTTCTCTTCCTTAGGTCCCACAGATGGTGAGAGTCTCGTGCACTGGATATACCCCCTATCGGTCATCTCAAAGAATGATAGAATCCATGGATAACATATACTCAAACTGCAAAGATTCTCAAGATCATATCTTTACTTGGGTTCATTTAGCCGGCTAGGTATACGACAGAATAAATGTGAGAGATAAAAAGAATCTCTCCGTGCAGTGAGTTTTTCTCTCATCTATCAATTTTCAAAGAGAAATGCCAAATTGCACACAGAATGTTTTCCACCCGCAGGAGAAGGAGATGCACATCTGCAAAATCTAGGTTTTGAAATCAATCAGTTTTAAAATCTATTAAAATTAAATTTCTAATGGTAAAATCTTCAATTTTAGTTTTCAGTGTTTTTTCACTAAAAGTTAAAATTAGTTAAAAAAGGTGCTACATGGGTGGCTGATTTTAGAACCTAGTAATTTATAAGAGAAGACCTTCTATGTTACCGGATAATAGAGAAGTTTTCTGGTACCCCAAATCCCAGTCGTTAAATAAGAAGATCAAAGACCTTGCTAAACAAAAAAAGCCAATAAAGAATGAACTTACTCTTGCGAGCACAATTCATACTTTCATAAAATAATTTTATGGGTATTTTTTTTTTTTTAATCCAGTCTTTCCATATGTACTGACCCGTGGGTGATGTCAGCATGCGTTTAATAAAAGAGACAAATCCCATGGCATCTCCATGTGACAGATCGGGATTGTGGGGCTCCATCTAGATAAGTTTTTCTACACCGTTGCTGATGCAACAAGCATTACTCCTCTCTAAATTATAGCATGTTCCCGTTCACATTGAAATAGGAAAAATTACATATTTCCTCACTTTTTATAATTAATGACCTATTTACTCCCATGTCTATGGAGATATACCAAGATCCAAAGAATGAAGTTTAAAAGGATTTCATCTTATCCGTTGGAAAGTGCCAAAAGTAAATTAGAGAATCTTTACATGGACGTGGTTTGGAAAGTTAAGAAAGGAGATGTATTAGCTTGCAAAGAAGGAAAGAGAAAGAAAGCTTCAAAACATAGATTCAAAGAGGAGACCCCATAGTTAAATATTGGAGGGACATCACATACATCTTTGGATGATAATGGTTTAACAACAATAACTTTTAGGGACAGAAAGCCTAACATGCTCAAAGAAAAGATTAGATGACAAATCCTTGTACGCCTTTTCCACATTACTCTTTTTAAAAAAATCAAGATAAGTAGTTGTTGTGGCAGTTAAAAAATGAATCAATTAGGTTCATCTATGTCACAAGGGTAGGAAAAAGGAAAATAGTATAGTGACATAATTTCCTAACACAACTTTTGACACAGTCTAGGTGGCACACACACATTAGAGAAAAAGTGTAAGAGTCTTACACTTTTAACATTGTACCTAACACAACGACGTCACTATGCTGATTTCCGTTAAGAAAAATGGGCAAGCTTTTTGAATCACGTTAGCATATTTCATTTAACATGTGCTTCGCATTGATTTTAGAAGTCCACTTGGTTGCATGTAAAATAAGTTGTGTGAGTAGTTTTTCCTGAAAAACATAGCACAATGACTTATTTGGTAATCTAAAAAACTCTAGTCAATAGAATCATAATTTGTTGACTATCTTTTTTTCCGATTTTGACATCTATGAGATGAGATCGAATGCCTTTCTAAAACCGACGAAAATATTTTCATAAATATCAAATGTTAAATTTCATTTTTAGTTTCCTTGTGAATTTATTTCCTTAGAAAACTTTTTTCATTCAAATAAATTTTGCGTAGAACCAAATACACCCTCAATTAATCAATTTGATACTGACTTGGGGCTTCACATCCTATTCATGTTTAAAGGACACCAAATTATAAGTTAGTTATAGATATGTTATTTCCTTGTGAACAGCTGGTTGATGAAAAATTCTCTTCATAAGTTAGTTATAGATATGTTATCTTGTAAGTGTTGGTAGTATAATATGAACATAAATATGGCATTTTGAAATTTGGCATATAATTAAGAGCAGTTAACATAACATTAGACTAAACTTATTTTATTTATATTGTGGTATATTTGTCAACAATTATATATAGTTGTCGTTAAAAATATGAGTTTTTGAGATTTTGATGCCCCTAAATGTTGCAAATTTGAAATAACTTCCCACATTTGACATATTTAGATTTTAGTCTTCCAAAACTTTGCCCTTCTTATAATTAACAAGTCCTGCCAATTAAGAATTGTCTAAAGATTGAGAATATTCATGGAATATTCTTCGGAATGGTTGGATGGATACTCTGATAATCAGACTTGGAAGTAGGTGTATCCTTATCATAAGTTATTTAGATATAGATAGTATCTTTATCCATATTTTTTAAACTATATCTTTTTATGGCCTCGAAGTTTCCAAAACAGACAGATAGGCATTATTTACATTCCTAATCTTGATGTTAAATCTACATTTGGTTAGGAGAAACTTTTGCAATCTTGGAATGCATCTTGAACAGGGGTGGATGAGGATTTGATAATCAATTCTGACACTTGTTAAAAATGAAAATAAGATCTTCCTAATCTTTTCCTTTAGACTTATTTACGCCCCTATTCACGTATGAACGGAGATAAATAGATCATTATCTTGGAAAAGATAAGGAAATACTAAATCCACCTCATCCTGGCATGGATGAGAGAAAGAAAAAGGTTAAGAGAATCTCACCTCCTAAAGATCTGCCTTCAATTAACTTTCTATCCTAATCTTGACACCTGTTAAAATACATACTTCCCATCTCAACTTTTGCTAGTAAGTACGCACTCTATAAATTAAGAGCCTTGCGAGCTTGGCAAGAAACAGAAAAGCCTTAGCTTAGGAAGAGGTCGATCTGCCATAGCTACAAGAGGAGAAAAAAATGGTTTCTTTATTTTTTTTTATTGTTCCCTCTAATTTATTTAATTTTTCCAAAACTTTCGATAATCTCTTTATTTAGCAAAAGTACTATATACCCTCACTCTATATTTAGAAAAGAAGCTTTTCTAGGGAGTGTTTGAAAAGTCCTCATTGACTTTATTTGAATTTCTTGAAGTATATATTTATCAAATAACTAGAGATATATTCTTAGGGCTTATAAATTAATAGCAAGAATCAAAAGGCTTATTATTATGAAATAAGATTATGTGCATGGATCAAAAGCTTAGAAAACCTCTAAGAAAAAACCCTTTCCCTAGCTTAATTTCTTGTGTGCTAAATTACATTTTTTTTTTTGGCTTGCTATTCTTAGATGGCTCCAAGCAAGGTCGCCTCCATGGTTGCGGTGGTGCTACTCCTCTCTCTCATCCTCTCTGCAGAGTCTCATGGTGATCTATGGCCCTTGTTTACCTTGTTATTTTGACGATGTCGAACATGTAGCTAGCTCTTACAGTACATGATATATATGCACAAGTATAAACCCTTTTGCTGTGCTTGCTTATTTAGTTCACTAATAGGTATACATGTGGATGCTCCTGTTAGGGTACTCCAAGGATCAAAGGAGTGGTGAAGACTGCATCTTTGCAGGCCCATGCAAGACGAGGGCGGACTGCGCTGCGCCATGCAAACGTTTAGGTCTCTCTCCAACCGCTGTCTTGTGTGAACCATACATAAGCGGCCTCACATGCTGCTGCCTCAACTGATCATCCTTCGTGCGTCAAGACCATATCTGGCTTGAAATTCTGCTGCCATGGTTAATGGATGCTGAAGTTGGTGCTGCAGGGGATTTTAAAGCTTAAAAGTGCTGTTAAGTTAACCTCTGTAGCTTCATTTGGATTCAAGAATAAGACTTACTCCTCATTCTCTAAATAATGTTTTATGCTGGTACTTATGAGTTGATGTTTGGTAATGAATGGTTAAGCATCTTGTGTGGCTAAGCGTACATAGTTAGGATGCAAATGGACAGGTCACAAAGCGGATAACACATGATCCCGATCCGAATCCGATAAGCAAGTACAAAACATCCGTAACCAGTGCAATATTGTGTATTGAAAATGCAACTTAATCCCATAATTAATGCTATTTATATTGATTAAATTATCAAATAATTTGAGTGTATTTAATTTATTAGCTAATTTACCTTTTAACATAAGCCACAAAAGAAATTTGTTCCCCAGATACTGTCGTTCAATCTATGCGATCGGAGTGATCAGACAGCAAAATCCCATGGACATTAGAGCAAGCAAGCATTAATGAATATATCATATTGGATATGGTATCATACTAATCATATATTACTATCATCAGTACTATTGGATATGGTATCATACTTGATGTAGCCGAAGCTATCACGACCGGATTCCGAGGCTGGAATCCGGTATTGGGATCCGGAGTTGGGTCGGATCGGAGAAGAGGCCCGACGGGGATCCGGAATGCGATGAAGGCGGAGACGCGGCCGAAGATCCGAAGCCGAGGGTCGCCCGGTCGGATGTGGGCTAGCCTTTGGAAGGCGCGGCCGAAGTCCCTCCGGTTGAAGGGCAGCCGGTGCGGAGCCGAGGCACCTTCGGGCAAGGAGGACCAGCCAGCGAATGGCGTCGAGACCGGAGGAAGAAGTCCGAGGTCGGCGGTCGAGACCGACTCGGAGAGGTCGGCGAAGATTCGAACCGAGCCCCTGCAGGAGGGAAAGAAGAAGAAGAACCAGTCAGTAGGAGTCCCGGGCTTTGGCCCTTAGGAACCCCCTCCGACGGTTAAGTTAGCTTCTGAAGATGGTTCGATTCAGAAGTCAAAGAGGTGGAAGAAGCAACTTTAATGCTTTTCGGACTGTAGTCCTTAAGGGTCACGAAGACATACCTTTGGCAATAAATAGCGGTGTATTTATAGCGGAGGATAGAGGATGCTTAACGGTGGTAGCCGATATAGGACTATGTTCTGGGTTTATTGGTAAACCGCCATAGCGCCTGGTCCTCCCACCGGAGTGGGACGGATACGGCTATTGGGCCGAAGGGGGTAGGACCGCTGACGGGCCAGATGCCGCTTAGTGGGCTGGAGCCTGCTGGGCCGAGGGGCTGCTGAGCCGCTAGCGGGCTGAAGGCTATCGGGCCGCTAATGGGCCGAAAGTTGCTGGGCCGCGGACGGGCCGAGGACCACTGGGCTGCTTACTGGGTCGAGGGCCGCTGGGCCGCTAACGGGCCGAAAGCCGCCAGGGGGCTCCCTCCTGCTGTTGTCGGACTGATCTGTGTTGGGCCTGTTTTAATGGGCCGAATCGGATTCTGCCTCATCACATAGCCCCCCACTCTTGTCTTCCTCAGATTTGAGATGGCGAGAGTATAGTCTGAAGCCTCCTCAGGGGAATAACGTGACAGGTGCTATCCGAAGCTTTCTGCTTTGTTATGAAGAGGAAATGCCCTCGGTCGGCCGAGGGTCAGTGGCCATTAGTCGTCTCCATTCGGGATGCAGT
The DNA here is from genome assembly GCA_030544215.1 of Zantedeschia hybrid cultivar. NCBI lineage: Eukaryota > Viridiplantae > Streptophyta > Magnoliopsida > Alismatales > Araceae > Zantedeschia > Zantedeschia hybrid cultivar. The sequence goes on from JARZZO010000016.1 coordinate 17,472,622, forward strand.
GGCGAATGCCTTCGCTCTTGATTGCGAAGGGACGAGGCTGCTGGCTGTGTCAGGCTTGATAAATGGACGGGACAGACGTCGAGTTCTCCGTCAGAACGGTCGCGTCGTGAGGAAACACAGGACACGCGTCGCGCATCTGGTCGCCCCGTTAAAAGCACAAAAGGATCCCGGCCGTGCCTGGTGATCACGCAGATCGCGGGTCACTTCGGCCCTCTGCCCGAGACCTCACTCGGATTGCCGCCTTTCCTTCCTCAGCACGCGGATTGGGACACGTGGCGAGCATCCGAGTGATCAGCCGAAGGGTCGGACTGCTTTCGGCCATTGATTATCTTCCCTCGATCCCAGAGTCGGACTGTCATCATTGCCGAAGGACGGTGTACGTGGCACGCATCAGAGAGGGGCGATGCCGATGAAGGGGAGGATCCTGGCCGTTGATTTCGGCGGGGGATATTTTCAACTCTGTCTATAAATAGGAACCCCTCCCAGGGCACTGTTCCGCTCCCTTCTTCCTGCGCCTGCGTTTTCCTGCAACCATCCGAGCCTTCCTGCTTCTCCGGTGAAGAACGGGCCATTGAAGGTGCTTCCTAGCGCGCTGTCTGTCGCCGGGGGCTCTCCGTTACCTGGAGTTATCGTCGGGGAAACTTCCGTTGCTTGAGAGGCGGTGGGCAGTCAAGGAGATTTCTTTTTCTTGAGGGTAAGCCTCAATTTCCTTTCTTTCCTCCGTGATCCATGTCCCGTAATTCCTCCTCGGCTGATAGTAGTTCTTCGGCCGAAGGTTATTCTTCTTCGTCTCAGCTTTCTGAATCCTCCTTGTCATCTCCCCTCTCTTCGAACTCCCTTGCTTCTCCTATGGTGGATGAGGCCGAATCATCTGGCGCCGAGGAGGCCGAAGAGGTTCACGCCACGGGCCGGGCTTCCTCTTCCGGCCGGCGTCAGGCCGAGACGGCTTCGGAGGCGGCCTGCGTTCTTAATGACGATGGGGTTAAGTACCTTGCCTCTTATTATCAGTTCCCATCGTGGATGACCCCCTATCGGCCCGGTTCGAACACCAGGGCCAATTCTCCTCATCCGGGTAGCTTTTCCATCTATGAGGAAAGCTTTCGGGCGGGTTTTCGCCTCCCCCTTTCTACCTTTGTAATCAATCTCTTGTGCTTCTACGGGTTAGTCCCGTCTTAATTTTTCCCAAATTCCTGGCGCACAGTCTATGCCTTCTTGGCTGTGCTTCCCTACATCGATGTTACCCCTTCGATAAACATCTTCCCCTATCTCTTCAAGATACAACGGCAGGGGAGATCCGAGTGGTACTGTTTCGTCCCTCGCCTCAGCCGGGGTATCTTTTCCGGGAAGCCCTCGTCCATTCATGGTTGGAAGAGGAGCTTCATCTTGGTTTCTCTCCCGGAGAAGGAGAAGAGTGTGTGGCCTTTCCCCACTGAGTGGGCACCACTGGCCGAAGGCCTCTCCGATTCGCCTTCTCTTAACCCCGATCAACTTCATATTGTGAGCCTCATAGAAGCCGCGGTTCCATACGATATAGCGGAGCTTTTCAACGAAACGGAGCAGCTCGTGCAGGCTGGGGCGTGGCTGGATCCGACGAAGGATCCTCCTCGGGTTGCTCCTTATCTTTCTCCCGAGGAGGTTCCGGGGGAGACCGAAGGAGCTGCCGAGGTCGCGTCTCCGGCCGAAGCTCCTCCGACCGAAGAGGGTGCTGAGGCTTCGGCCGAGGGTAAGTCGGTCTTGAATCGTGGAGTTGCGCGCTGTGAGTCATTAACCCCTCTCTCTTCTGTCTGCAGCAATGTCTAGGATTCGAGGTCTCCTCAGTCGGATGGCCCAGCAGTCCGGCCGATGTCAATCGTCCCGGCCGCAGGCGGCGGGAGGGGCCGGACGAGGCGTGGCTCCGAGTGTCTGGGCCGCGATAACGACAGCGGCTTCTGTCGAGGGCCGCGCTGCTGCTGCTACTCTCTCGAGAGAGATAAAAGGCAAGTCGGTCGTCCGAAGGGGCGGCCGACTATCGAAGCAGGGCCGGGTGGATGAGCCCGGTGAAACAGAGCCTGCCCCAGCAGCTAAGAGGCCAACCGCTACTCGAGGGGTCCTACGCTCGTCGCCTCCCGAAGCGCCGAGGGGCGATTCTCCTTCTGCCGCGACGGCGGGAACAGAAGACCTTGGAGGTACCGGGTCGAAGGCATCTCGCAAACAGGAGCGCGAGCTATGGGTCCCGGATCTGGGGATCTATAGGGACGAGAGTCTGGAGGACTCTCGGACGTGCCTGCGGCTGCTCCGAGGCTTGACCCTCTCGACGGCCGAGGACGAGCTGGGGGTGCTGACCGCTAATGAATTGGCGTCGCTGAGCGCCCGACTGGCGGTCCAGGTAAAAAACTTCTTGACGCGCCTTGGTCTAATATTCCCCTTGGCTCATTTCGGGGTTGCTGACTTCTGTTTGCTTTTGGATATAGGCCGCGGTCACGTGTGGTAGCCTGATTTGCCGTCAGGTGGCTGTAGGTGCTTAGAATGACCGTGTGATTAACATGAAATATCTATGTTGTTTAGTGTAAACTAACCTATTAAAAACAGCAACTAAAGTGCAGTGATCGCCATAAACTTTTAACTTAAAAGTTTCAAAAGAGATATGATCGCTTACCTTTCAAACGCGGAAGATTGAGTCCTTGGTTCCCCTTCCTCAGCCGGCTGAAGAAAGAGAGCCCTTTCTTTGCTTTTTGTTCTTGCTGTGGAATTTGAGGTTGAGGATCGTCCAGAAGTTGTGCTTGATTTCCCCTTTTGATCTCTTGTTGTTGTTGAGTGCAGAAGAGACAGAAACAGAAAAAAGAAGGATGATGAGAATTTAAGTAGAAGCAGTATCTGAACTAATCATGATGTTAAGCATATTTAAAACAACAAACTCACTTTTTTAAATGGCTTTGAAACCCCTTAGATCAAGTAGGTTTTTGAAAGATTATGCTGTGGTGTGTGTTTGCATGAAGTGAATGTGAAGAATGGAATTAATGAAGATGAAAAATGCAAATGCAGTAATGAAAAACTTTTGCCCAATCAGTTGAAGCTCTGAAAGGATGAAGATCTTGCAAGGGACGCCGACTTCTGGAAATGGCAGCGCTCCGGCGTTACGACGTTGCTTCAATCTTCAACTCGCTATAACGTTATGGCTCAACTCAACTCAATTCTCTTCTCTTCTTTTTTTTTCTTCAACATGCAGGGTATTTATAGGCATTTCTTGCGTTCGCGATTAACATTAGAAAACTCCGAATTTATCCATCTTAACCGACAGATAATTACTGATTAATTCATCTTTATCTGTAATTATCTAAAACGCGTCCACCTTGGCTGACGCCTTTCAGATTAATTAAGATAAGGATAAATATCCGGGAAAACTTATCTTTATCTTTATTAGGTAAAACGCGTCCACATGTGTAGACGTCTTTTAGACTAATTAAGATAAGGATAAACATCCGGAGGGGAAGTTAAAACCACTTAGGAAACTTAAAACGCGTCGACATGTCAAGACGCCTTTTAGTTAATTAATTAATTAATTAAAATTCAAATTTAATCGTTAAAACATGAATAAACTCTAAATCGCGTCCACACAGGTTGACGTCTTTTAGAATTCTTCATATTTTAACTCAAATTTGAATTAAAACCAATTCAATTGATTAACTTAAACACATCTGTTAAACCCGACACTTAAAAAGATTAATAAAAATTAATTAATGATTAATTATCAGACCATTTCGAGGCATTATTGTATGATATGAAATTTACTCGAAATGACGTCAAAATTAGCGTGTCTACAGCTGCCTCACCTTGGCATTGTCTTTGCAAGGGAGTGAAATAGAATGGAATGTACTGAAAAGATGATGCCAAGGTGTGATGAGACACGCTCTTAACATCACATGACTGGAATTTTTCTCAAAATTATCAATGAAGATAGCTCAAAGAAATCAATGGAATCAATCCTGTCTGGATGAGGTAGACAAGGAAATAAAATAAAGTCGATCAACCTCCTCGGAGTGGGAAGTACCCCAGGTCATAGACACTGTAGGTTTCATCATGGGGAGCGTTTGCCAGCCAATGTGGACGTGCTACAGCCATGATGGATCTTAAAAGAAAACAGGAAATATTGGATAAAGAATCCAATCAAGGATAGAATTCCAAGGATATCTTTAAGCGAACCTCAAAGATAATCAAGATACTCAATTCGGAATGGAATATTTCATATCATGTTTGAGATTATTTGATTTAATGGTCTGAAACTTAATCAGTAATTAATCCTTATTTCAATGATTTCAAAATCCTACATGATGCATGCTGGGCTAAAAGAAAAAATATAAAATCAAATAAAATATAAATTAATCAAGGATAATATTGTTAAATTGTTATTAATGAGTCAAGACACCAATTCTTGTAATTCAGTGCTAAGCCGAAGCTCGTTCATCCGCGCACCGTTTCACAAAAGTGGAACCATCGTCCTTACTAATTAACAATCCAACGGCCTATCCGTGCGATTAAGAATCCTCTGGAATTATCACTGTTTTTGTTGAAGGGGAACTCAAATTCCAGTTTCATCAAAACCACAAGGTCCTTGATATAATCTAATAAATATTTATCATATAGTAATGCAAATGATTTACATGGAATAGTATAAGGGTAGAGATAACCGTCTTTTTAGCCACGGTTGGGACTTGAATTCCACAATGAGATCTTCTTGACATTTCCAGCTTTGCTCAGGCTTTCTTGAATTTTCTGCAATCAAAATTATTAGTTCCAAACAAATATTCAATTTAAACATTAAAATCACAGGATTTCGGGAAAATAGCAGATTTGCTAAAACGCGTCGTGTCGCGCAGACGCCATTTAACTTTGAAACGCGTCAGGTATCCTAGACGCCTTTTACTCACAGAAACAGGTTTCTGGTTGTTCTCTACCCGAACTCCAACTCTATCAATGCACATCCCTTTTCCAATCCGGAAAAGGTCTACTTAGGATCGCAATCCCTCCTATATAAACACCCTTAGGTTATTCCCAAGCAATCCTATCATAATCCAAAGATCCAAAGGAGAGTTTTCTTCCAAATTTTCAAAGTTTCTTCAAGGTTTTCAAACTTCCCAAGCTTCAAGAAGGAGGAACTCCGAAAAAGAGAGATTGATTCATCAAACAAGAATATGAAGATGTCTCTGGAGAAGTTTGCAGATATAGAGAATCATCTCAATGGAAGAAATCCCAATCTTCAAGTAAGTTCAATCAACTTTCTTTCATGTTCTTCATGCTCTTCCATCATGCTCTTCATCAAACTTCATCAAGCTTCCTTTTTATCTTTCCTTTAGAATTACCCCATGTTTCCTGGCCCAAGAAAGTTCACGTCTCTCCCTTGGATTCGTAAACTTGCAAAAAGTGTCAAGCTTTCTATGCAAGTGTTCATATCCAAGTGGGATCTTCAAGGACTTGTAGTGCTCGCTAAGAATTACAAAAGTGCGAACGTAGACTGGGCGGCTATGGGCGCCTTGATCGAGTGGTGGCATCCCCAAACTCATACGTTCTTCTTCCAAGATTTCGAGTGCACAATCCTTCTAGAAGAGGCGGAGCTTCTATTAGGTCTCCCAAAGACCAGAGATAACAGAGACAAGATAGCCTTGACAAAAGAGAGAATCACCGGTCAACAGTTATTGACATCGATCATGAAGGATCCTTCAGAAGCTAAAGGATGCCTCACGAAGAAGGGGATCAATCTCGCAAAACTAGCCGAGTGGACTCTTTATGAAATTGAAGATTTAAGGGAGGATGAGGCAGAGGATGTAACGAAAGCTCTCGTTACATGCCTTGCCGGTGCCTTATTCTTTCCTGCACAGGATAACATCTTGGAAGACGATCAAATTAGTGCTATTTGCGCAATTTTCGAAGGTAAATCCATTAGCACTGCTCTCTTAGCATATCTCTACAGTGGACTTTCTGCAGCTTCTGTGGGTCGTCCTCCATATGGATGCATGCTACTCTTTGCCTTGTGGGTTGAACTTCACTTCAAATTCGAGCATAGCAAGAAAAGACCTCTGAATCCATCTCAGATCTTCTTGAATAGTCCAATTCATTGCATTGCTAATATTGTAAAGTTCAATGAGTACATGGTCAACAAGGTTCCAAAACTCAAGACCCGAGCCGATTGGAGGGAGTATTTGAAACTCATGACATCCGACATATTCGACTCGTCTCCACTTGCTCTTGTTGGAAAACCAGTTTGGGTGCGCCGTACAGCAGGAGCAGATCTCAAGTTAATTGGAGCCACTGAGTTTGTGTTGTACAATCCACACCGGTGCCTTACTCAACTTAGCTTGGCCCGTCGTGAGTTCCCTGAATTCTCTCCCACACTTCCAATCAAGAAGCGTGACCTGGAGTCCGATGAAGATTATGAAGCCATACAAACCATCATTACTCTATGGAACCTTGGCTTTAGTTATCGTGTAAGATCCTCTAAAGACAGAGATAAAGGATTGAAATTTCCTTATCTTAAAGATCTTCATGATATTCTCCCTTGAATGTCCTCTTTCTTTTTTTTGATTTTGATGTAATAAAAATTGATTCCATTGAATAAAGAACGATTTTTCATGCCTTAGAATCTTTCCCCAACTTTCTGTGATGTGCACATGATTTTTCCTTAAGTAAAAACCTGATTTTTTCTGAAAATTCAACAATTCGGGTTCTGTAAAATGTAAAACGCGTCCACTCAGAAAGACGCCTTTCAAACTAAAATTATTTTCCAGAAATTCAATTTAATCCTTAAAAACCCGATTTAAGCTTAAAACGCGTCTACACATATAGACGCCTTTCAACTCTCTCTCCTACTTTTCCCAGGATTCTGCCATTAATTCCATGATTAATTCCCTAAAATGCGTCCAGTAACCAAGACGCCTTTCATGATTTTCCTGTGTACGGCTCTGCACGGAACCTGAAACGCGTCTACCCATGTGGACGTGTTTCAACCAATTCAAACAGCCGTCCTTTACCGCCTCAACTTATGCGCCCTAAAACGCGTCTCTCTGAGTCGACGCCTTTCACCCTTTTCGTTACAGACCCGCGAAGGCCCTTCTTTCTTCCTCACTTTCACAAAAATCCCCTCTCTCCACCGAGCTCCGGCGATTTCTCCGGTGATCTCTCTCAAAAACTCCTTCTCTAGAGCCATGGAACACGGCGAGGGATCAAGGAAGAAGAAGACCTTGGCCAAGAGGAGGCGAAGGCAAGAAGAAGAGGTTCCCGAGGAGGTGCCGGCGGCGTTAGCCGAGGCGGCGGCCTTCTTGGAGGAGGAGCTCCCTCCACCGGCGCCCATGGCGGTGGAAGAGGAAGAGGAGGGCGACCTCCACACGGTGAGTCTTCTGTGGTTTGGATGGGGTGAGAAAAGAGGGGAAGAAAGGGGTTCTTGAAGGAACCCGGAATCTGGACTTGAAAGGCGTCCAGACCAGGTGACGCCTTTCAAAAGGCGTCGCCCTAGGTCGACGTCTTTCAATCCAAATTTTGAATTTTTAAAATAGGTAGAAAATAGGTTTGAATTGCGTCAAGGTATGTAGACGTGTTTTGAAACACGTCTGTGTGTGCTGACGCCTTTCAAAACAGAAAGTGAATTTTCCTGTTTTTATTAATTGCTGACCCTATTTTTTGTTGTTTTTATTTGCAGGGAGTGATGAGGGCTAGGATCTCTTGGGACCTAGTTATAGGGGCTTATAGAGGGCTCCCGGATTTCCAGAAGGTGCGCCTGCGCCAGATGGGGTTCGGTGAGATACTAGACATCGAGCCATTTTGGCTCGATCTAGTCTTGTTGCAGGCGCTCAGGGAGCGTTGGCATGCGGAAAGCCGGGCTTTCCTGATGCCTTGGGGACATATGGTCCCCACCCTAGAGGACGTGGCCAGGATCACCGGCCTCCGGGTAGAGGGCCGACCGGTGAGTGGGGTGACTTACCCCGACTATCGAGGATTGGCAGAGGCCTTGTTAGGGATAGAGGTGTCTAGCATGGGCAGAGAATCCAGGATGGTCCCCAGGGTAGAAGTAGAGGCTGCCCTAGGTCTAGACGAGCCCCGGCGTCGGTCTGACGAGACCCGGGAGGAGTTTAGGGACAGGCTAGCAGAGTCGTCCTCTACCATCTACTGTAGGGACCCTAGCCAGGTAGAGGAGGTAGACCGACAGCTTAGGGTCTTTCTTGTCTTTTTCTTCGGTCGGTTGCTCTTCGGTACGAAGGGCGACCATATCCACTGTAGATTTTTGTATCTGTTAGATGATCTAGATAGCTTAGGTGAGTACGCTTGGGGTGCGGCCCTCCTGGCCCACCTGTTTGCAGATCTATCCGCGGTCACTCCGGACCGCGAGACTACTGTCAGCGGCTTCTCGCCGTTCCTCCAGGTATTAAAGGTTTTATTATTTATTCATGATATGCAATATGATATGATGCTTTTTCTAACTTATATGTTTATGCATGCAGGTGTGGAGCTACCATTATTTCCCGCTCGGCAGAGCGAGGATTGTTCGTCCAGATGCCGTCCCCTTGGCCTGCCGTTGGCAGCCAATTGTGGACACAGCTCCGCAGCACCATCAGCTGACGGCCCTCCGCCGTCAGTTTCTAGATTATCCAGAGCTCTTGGTAAGTTTTTAACTTGTTCAATTTTTTTTATTAAATGCAATTCTTTATTCCTTAAGTACAATTTATTTATGAATGCATCTAACCTATATGCAGGTGATCTGGCGCCCATATCTGGGTATGAACGAGGAAGGTCAGCCATGGGTGACGGCTGGCAGGAGGCGATTTGGGAGGCAGATGTGGGTGCACTGCCTCAACGAGATCGAGCCCCTCCGCCTCCGGCTCGTGATGAGGACGTTGGGTCTCCATCAGGAATGGATAGATGAAGAGGTCCCGGAGGGTGTTGGGAGGAGCATGAGGGGCAAGCAATCCCTCACCGACTGGCGTGCCAAGTTCCTGGAGCAGTACGAGGACTGGCACCGTCGGGGCATCAGAGTGGAGTCCCGTGCGGAGAGTAGCGAGGGCTACCTCCAGCAGTACCGGGTCCATTACGCCGACCAGCTGCGGCTCCTCCGACCACTCGATGTAAGTATGCATTCATGCATCTTTAATTTTATTATTATCTTGATTTATGTTGGTGAATGAATGTATGTATATGTGATTTGCAAGATGCTCGTGATGCAGTCATCATCGACCTCCGGGCCCGACTACATGATGCTAAGGCCCAGCTCGAACAGGTCCAGAAAGAACTCTTCGATCTGGTATGTATGAATGAATATGAATGCATGTTTTAATCAATTATTTGTTTTAGCGATTTAACCACTGACAGTGTTCTTTCGGTGCAGCGAGCCGTCTACACCCAGGCGGCTCCCCCTACCTATGGAGCTTCTTCTTCATCATCCTTCGCCGCGCATGATGCTGCCTTGACTGACCTCCAGAGTCAGCTCGCCTCTGCCATCCACCGGGCTTCTCTTGCGGAGGAGGACCGTGCTGCTCGGGTAAGTTTTGATTTTTGTATTTGACTTGACTTACTTGATTGTCTTGAACTAACAAAATCTTCTTCTGCAGGTTGCTGAGCTCCAAGAAGCCCTTCAGAGGGCTGAAGCGGATGCCTATGCTACAGCGACTCGTGCCGAGGCTGATGCAGAGCGGATCCGGGCCTTAGAGGAGCAGGTGGCCCGACTTTCGGTTGGAGATCTTGCGCGCCTCCAGACTCGCCTGGAGGTCATCAACGAGGAGCGGGAGCGGCAGGAGCGGCAGAGGATGGATACTGAGATATCCGCTCTTCGGGTCCAGCTGGGCATCGCAGAGCACGAGCGCCGGAGTGTGGAGGAGAGGTACAGGCGTGCTCGACAGCGTGCGCAGGAGCGCGGCCTGACGAGCGCTTTTACCGCCAGCGCTGCCGTGTCTTCCGGCCAGGCGGGGCCGAGCACGATGGGGCCACCTCCACCTCCTAGTCGAGGACCAGCACCAGACGCACCTGACGAGGCCCAGAGCCAGTTAGATGAGGGCGGAGGGGAGAGCCAGCCTTGAGGGCTTATGTACTTCTTTTCCTTTCACATATTATGTATAAAACACTTTTGATATATACATGAAACTTTTGGGCTCCGATTTCGTGTTCCTGTGCTTATCTTGCATCCTGTACAACACTTAACAAACAGGTTAAGTATCTATTTAGGCTTAGCCCCTTGCCTGACCAAACAAATGGTCAATCAATCTTTTCCTTGAATAAATAGTCAAGGGGCATAGCCTTTATTAACAAAGGTAATAAGAATAATCAGACTTAAGCAAAATGCAACATGCAAGCAAACAGATGCTCACTGAAAATAAAAGGAGTGAAACACATTAAATGCCACAAAGCAAATGCTAATTTTTGTGGTTTTGAAATATTCATTTTTGTTTGGGTTTTGAAATATGTATTCTTTTTTTTAGATTTTGACAAATGTACATTTTTTTGAATTTTTTGACATATATACTTTTTTTTTGAATTTTTGACTATGCAAATTTTTTTGAATTTTGACATATACATTTTTTTTTTTGAATTTTGGCATATACATTTTTTTTGAATTTTTGACTATGCATTTTTTTGAATTTTTGACATATACATTTTTTTTGAATTTTTGAAATATACATTTTTTTTGAATTTTTGACATATACATTTTTTTTTTTTTTTGACTAAAAGACCAGTATGGTACTTAGATCAAAAGATCATATTCATTTATTAACTTAATTTCCAAATTGTTCTTTAACAACTTAACTTAAAACCCCTCGTGTTTGAACTTGTGTTTTCATTCGTGATCCCATTTGATGATTTGACCCTTAGTCAATCTAAGCCATTCCTTAAGCTTGAAATACACCTCTTTAGAAAGAAAAGAAGAATAGATTTAGAAAGCCCATGAGAAGGTTCCGGAGACCTAAAAAGATATTCCTTTCCTACCCTAGTATCTGTTGGGGTTCGGTCATTTTCTTTCCGGGGTATTTATCGACCTTGCGTTCCCTTTTGTTTCATTTCATGGCCTTGATGTGACGTTTGTAATGTATTGGCCTTTTGATTTTTCCCGCCTTTTCCTTTTGTTTTTTTTTTCTTTTCTATTCTTTTTTTCTTCTTCGCTTTGCTTTGGAACGGATCTCCCCCATTTTTTTATGACGGCCTCCTACTAAGATGGCGGGTATTCTTGGTAGTCTATTCTAAGCCTCGTTCCGACATCATGGGCCGAGTGTAAAACAGAATTTTTCTTTAAAAGGAATGATTTGTACTTTATACTTTTGGTCAAGCTTTTGATATTCTTTAGGACTTGGCATCTCTTGTTATTCACGAATCAAACGTATCAGTGTGTGCGGTGATGGGTTTGAAGTTAATCATTCAGACTAACAAAGAAATTTGAGTTTATAAATTTTCTGATTCCACTGGTCTTTGTACCATACTGATCGACTCTTTAACCTAAGGGTAGTATTTCTTAAGGTGTAAACCATTCCAGGGATGATTTAGCTCTTCTCCTTCTGCATTAACAAGACGATAAGCATTACCAGAAAAAGCGTGCAATACAACATAAGGTCCTTCCCAGTTGGGTTGGAGCTTAGAACGCGGACCACCAGGTTTTACAAAAATTCTTTTAAGGACCATTTCACCGACTTTGAACTTTCGTTCAATGACTTTCTTTTGATAAAAACGTGCTAATCTGTTTTGATAAATTTTTGCATGATTAGCAGCTGACCATCTTTTCTCGTCTAAAAGTTCCAATTGAGCAAGGAGTGTTGAACGATGTTCATCAATAGAGAATTCCTTGTTCAATTGTACTCTTAATGACGGTATAAGGATCTCATATGGAACTACCGCCTCCATTCCAAATGTTAAGGAATAAGGAGTCTGCCCAGTGGGCGTGCGGATTGAAGTTCGGTAGGCCCATAGAGCCTCAACCAATTTTTCTGGCCAATCTGCGAATTTGTTAGATTTACACGTCTTTTTGATAATTTTTATCAAAGTCTTATTAGTTGCCTCTGCTTGGCCATTGCCTTGCGGATAATAAGGAGATGAATGATGCAATGCAATTTTATACCTGTTGCAGAGGTCCTTCAATTCCTGTGACACGAACTGCGGTCCGTTGTCGGTGACGATGGTACTTGGAATTCCGAATCTTGTGATGATGTTCTTCATAATGAATTTGCAGACGGTTGATGCTTTGATCTCCACGTATGCTTCAGCTTCTGCCCACTTGGTGAAGTATTCCGTTGCCGTGAGAATGAAAGATTTTTGCTTGATGTCGGAATCTGGGTTACCAAGGGGTCCAATAATGTCGAAAGCCCACATGGATAAAGGCCATGGGGAGGAAACAGGATGGAGTGAAGATGCAGGAGAATGAATTTTGTCGGCGTGAAGTTGACACTTGGCACACCTACGGACATATCCTACACAATCTTCTTCCATGGTTGGCCAATAAAATCCTTGTCTAAGGATCTTCTTTGCTAGCATCTGTCCATTGACATGGCCACCACAGACTCCACTATGAGCTCCTTCCATAACCTTCCAAAGCTCATCTTCGTCTAAACATCTCAAAAGAACTCCATCAAAACCTCTTTTGTATAGTGCTCCCCCAACTAGGGTGTATCGTTGAGCAACTCTCCTGATAGCTCTTTTTTCCTCAGTTGTAGCTTCTTCATGATACGATTGATCTTCACAATATTTTGCAATTTCATAATACCATGGCTTCTGTTCATCATCCATCTCTTCTAACAGCTCCATCAACATGATTTCTCTTTTCTCCACAATACTTCCATCTTTGAATTTCTTCAGCAACTTCTCCTTAGTTCTAAGAAATGAAGGATCTTTCACGGCGGGTGAAAGACGCCTATGAACTATGATTGATTCAGATTGCTTGCTGATAGGAAAATCAAGGGAAGATGCAAGTGAAGCTAGAGCGTCAGCTAAGATGTTTTGATTTCTAGGGACATGGACAAAGATCAATTTTGTGAAAAGCTTTGAATAAGCAGAAGTAAGTTCTTGATATGGCTTGAGCTTGGGATCAAGAGTTCGATACTTGGTCAGCACTTGGTGAAGAATTAATTGGCTATCACCTACAATCCTGAGTTTGGTGGCACTATGGAAATGAGCAGCCTCGAGACCAGCAAGAAGTGCCTCGTATTCAGCTATGTTGTTGGTGACTGGAAAGTCAAGCTGAAAGGCTTGTGGAATGGTGACACCTTCAGGTGATAACAGAACGATTCCGATCCCCTTTCCATGAGAATTCAGAGCTCCGTCAAAATGTAGAGTCCACATATCATCTCTGATTTGATTTACGGACATCAGTTCCTCATCCGGAAACTCTGATCGCACTGGATCAAATCGAGGAAGGGGATGATGAGCAAGATGTTCTGCTATGGCATAGCCCTTGATCGCTTTCTGTTGAATGTAAATGATATCGAATTGAGATAGAAAGCTTTGCCATCGCGCTAACCTATCAGTAAGAACAGATTTCTCCATAAGGAACTTGATCGGATTCATCCTAGCGATCAGATGGACTTCATGGGCCAGAAAATAATGCTTTAATTTCTGCACAACCCAAACTAATGCTGCACATGTTTTCTCCATCGCCGTATATCTCTGTTCAGCGGGGTTGAGAAGTTTAGAGAGATAGTAGGCTGCCCTCTCTTTTCCTTCTTCATCCTCTTGTGCTAGGACAGCCCCCACTGCATCATCCAGGACAGAAATATAAAGTATCAATGGTTTGCCTGGAGATGGTGGTCTCAAAACAGGAGGACTTGCCAAATAGTCCTTTAATCCATCAAATGCCTCCTGACACTTATCGTCTCAATTGAATTTGACTCCTGGCTTAGTAAGCTCGTAAAACGGCTTACACCTTTGTGAGTGCTGGGAGACAAAACGACGAATAAATTGTAACATCCCGATTAATCCTCTCAATTCTTTCAAGTTTTTGGGAGGTGACATTTCTCTGATAGCCTTCGCCTTATTGGGATCGATCTCAATTCCCCGTTTGCTGACAATGAATCCAAGCAATTTCCCTGAAGATACCCCGAATACACATTTCTTGGGGTTCATCTTTAACTGATACTCTCTCGATCTCTCTAATACCCTTGCCAAAACTTTGGCATGCTCAGCCTTCGTTTTAGACTTAACCAATAAATCATCCACATACACTTCCAAATCTATATGCATCATGTCATGAAATATTGCCATCATAGCCCTTTGATAAGTGGCTCCAGCGTTCTTCAATCCAAATGGCATGACGACATAACAATATGTTCCCCAAGGTGTAGTGAATGAAGTCTTCTCTTGATCCTCTTCTGCCAGCTTAATCTAGTTGTATCCTGAAAATCCATCCATAAACGATAACGTCTCATAGCCAGCAGTGTTATCGATGAGTACATCAATATGAGGCAATGGAAAATCATCTTTAGGACATGCCCGGTTCAGATCGCGGAAGTCAATGCAAATTCTGACCTTCCCGTCCTTTTTCATAACCGGGACTATATTGGCCACCCACTGTGGATAAAGGACAACTCTAATAAATTTGGCTTTGTGCAATTTGTCGACCTCTTCCTTCATCTTTAAAGCCATTTGTGGGTGGAATCGCCTTAATTTTTGCTTGACCGGACTAGCTCCATCTTTTAATGTTAACCTGTGTTCAACTAAAGATGAGTCTAACCCCGGCATATCCTCGTAACTCCAGGCGAAAGTGTCCCTATAATCCTTAAGCACTTGTACCATTGCCTTCTCATCCTCTGTAGAAAGATTTTTACTAACGAGGACAACCTTAGGTTCGTCTTCAGTCCCCAAGTTTATTTCTTTGGTGGGCTCTTCTACGGCAGCTGAGGGTTCATCAAATCTCTTCACTCCACTGGCATATGCCTCAGCTGCGTCCTCATCATCTTCCTCATCTTCAACAATGGGGTCCTTTTCATGCACTAACTCATATACCCCGTACCCATCATTGACTGACTCATCATCTGTACAATCTTCTGGCATCTGAATTGGATCTTCTAAAAACTGAGGGATTAAAGAGCAAAAGGAACATTTATCAGCCAAATCCTGGAGGTATCTTTCTGGAATTTGCCTACCCTTAGGCTTCCTAGACTTCCTAACCTGCCTAAAACTAGACTTCCTAACTTCACTAAACTGCCTATCATAACCTAAGGAAGATGAAGCAGGATGAAAATCCTGAGATACAAGTGGAAATACAGGGGAATCCTCCCGTGGGGAGGGGCAGAGTATGTTTAAGAGAGAATCTTGACCGACGGACCCGCGCGATGGGGTGTAATCGGACAAGTAAGATGTTTCCTCGATAATGATTTGGGAAGAATTTGTTGTAAAATTGGCGTTTTTTTTTGGATATCGGAGGAATTATACATGAAGCAGGAGTGAATACAAATGGAAGGGGAATCGGACGGAGGAAGCGGCACCAAGGCCAGAGGATTAGGGGGATCATATAGCAATACGTCCCAGATCAAATCATACATCCTCTCTAGGTCGAGAGGAGGTTGTGGAATAAAGTCCCGAGGGGACAGAGTTATCATAACGGGCGGGCCCGTGGAATGTCTTCAGTTATGACCCGCGACCAAGTCGGGGTCAAGAGTAGTGTACGAAAAAGAGTATGGAGCATTAGGACATGTGAAGGATATGTCCCCCTCCAGAGCAGATCTGTTGTATAACCAGCTTCATAGGGGTCATCTGGCTCCCCTTCATCAGTTTGTTCGGACAGCAGTATCCGCTTATCAAAGATTGCGTCAGGGCTCTCAATTAGCTCGTCGATCTGCGGTGGCCACTTGGGTTCTGCAGGATCCAGAAATAGTCTGTTCAGTGCTATGTATAGGTCCCTTAGATCGAACCATCTGTACCATTCGCATTCAGGGTCATGAAATTTCCTCCTTTTCATAGGCCGCAGAGCCTCCAAGGATTGATACGTAAGTAATTCGGAACAATGTCTGGCCAAATCCCTCCCATATATGTCATGGAAGTCAAAACATGAAGTAATGACCACCGTGTTGTCGTGACTAAGTATGGCCCCTTTCACGAAATGTGTATATAGAGTCCATGTTAAGGGATCTCGGCCTTCTTTCAGTGGTGTGGACATTGTTTCAAAGATTTCTTGACCATCTTCGGTTTCTGCTTTCTGAACCAGATCTTGCTTTAGTTTCTTCGGCCTATAGCCCAGACCGCTTCCAGGTGCTGCCCGATGATTTTTAACAGGAGTGGTCCTGCCTTGCAACTGTGTGCCCAGACCTTTCCCAAGCTCGTAGCCGTTCTTCATCATGATTCTCCATCCCGGGGTACTCATACACTTCCCCCTTTTGATAGCATTTAATGGATATGGAGAAATGGTAGCGGCTTTCAAAGGATCAGCCACTGGACGGTAGACCTGTAATACCGACAGAAAAGGTTGTCGGCCAGGTAAAACAGCAGATTTAATATTTAGTGTATGAGCAGCAGCAAGGATCGGCATGCTCGTCACTTTAATAATTCGTCCTTTATAAGGGAATTTGAGGCATTGGTGATTCGTAGAAGGAATCGCCTCAAGAGTTTTGATATAAGGACGTCCAAGAATGGCATTTATGGAAGGGTCGATTTCTAGAATATGAAATTCGACCTCTGCATGACTTACTGGACCTAGCTCCACCTTTAAATAAACCATTCCCAGAGGGGAACGGGTAGAATTGTCATATGCCGTAACTGAGATGGGGCTAGGCAGCCATTTCTCCTTGGGCACACCGCATAGCTCCAGGGTCTTCGGAGGTAAAACATTAATTGAAGCCCCTGTATCAACCAGGCATGCATCCACGGCCTTTTTGCAGATATTGACCGTGATGCTCAGAGCCATGCTTCTGGCGGCTGGCGGTGCTAGTTCCGATGTGTGGAATGTAATTGAGGGCTGATCCCCTTGAGGAACTAGTAGTGCTGCAATTTTCTCTACCGGCACGTCTTCGTTAACCATCACCTTCTGTAGGTATTCCATTAAGGCTTCTTGGTGAATCTTGGACCTTTTAATCAATTCCAGTACAGTGATCCGTGCCGGTGTTCTGTCCAGATGTTTCAACAAGTCGTATTGAGTGCCTGGTGCACTCTCTTCATTATGGGCTTCCTCAGTCGGCTGTGATGGGCCGTCTCTGACTGTGGACTGAGGAAAGACCTTGTTGAAAATCCTTCCACTCCGGAGCGCATGTTCCTCGACCGTGGAGGATCCGGGTGACACCTTGAGTACCGCAGAGTCGGGTGGCGTAAGCGGTGCAGAGGGTTGATGCGTAGGTGGTGGCATTGGGTTAGGTGGTGATGGCGCGGTGCGGATTAAAGGCCTAGATGGTTGGATGGTAGATGGGTAAGTGGTTGGTGAAGTGGGGAATGGTACGCGTAATAGCGGTTTGGATGGTTGGGGCATATCTGGGTAGGTGGTAGTGGTAATGGGTGAAGTAGGAAATGGTATGCGTAATAATGGCCTAGATGGTAGGAGAGGCGCGTTATTGGTTTGCGGAGGGTTATATGATGGAGGCGTAGGAGTGCGGGGCGTAATGGGTCTAAGGAAGGTGGGTAGTGGTAGTGGGTTATTGGGTGAGGGCGAGTGATATGTGGGTGTGGGTAGAGGGGTGATGGTGACAGGTTGTGGTCTGGGTATGTGGATGGTGCGGCGTGGTAGTCGCTCTGCGGTACTTTGAACGTGACCCGTTGAATAGAGAGAGGAAGAGTCCTCTATCCTCCATTGTTGCCCACGACTAGCCTCAGACTGGCTGTTCGTCAGAATGGGAGCAACCTGGTTCTGGTTCTGGTGCTCCGGGAGTGGATTCTGCACTATGCCCATGTTGGGTGGTGCTGCCTGTGCTGGTGGTCTTGCTTGCTGCTGCTGCTGCTGTTGTGGTCTCCTCGCCTTCAGGGCTGTTATGTATTTCTTCATTTCCTCCCAGTCTATGCCGCCCTGCTCGTTGAGATCATGAATATAATCTCTGAATTGGAAGCAGGTGTCGATGGTATGCCCAGGCTGCCTATGGAAGTAGCAATACCTGGACGTATCGGCATTTTGAGGCCAGACGGCCTTTTCCCTTGGCAAAACTAAGGCGTTAGCCGCCATTAAAGCACTGAAGATATCGGCCAAGGATTCTGGGAGTGCCGGATATTCTGCCCTTTTCGGGCCTGGAGGTCTTCTCGGCTGGTTGTAGTCACCAGGAGGAGGGACATTGTGGTACGCCGGCGGTGCGCGCGGCTGGTACTGTGGCTGTTGCTGCTGCTGATACTGCTGTTGCCGTTGCGGCTGTTGCTGTAGCTGTTGCTGGTTCTGATTCTGATTCGGCTGCTGGGGCCGTTGATACTGTTGTTGGTACTGGGGGTTCTGCTGCTGTCTGTACCCTTGCTGCTGTGGCCTCTGGTACTGCTGCTGACTCCTCACGAACTGGGGCGAGTTATTGTTCATGGTACTCACTTGCTCATGAGAGAGCGTGCCCTCGGTAGTCGGACCTGTGCTGGAAGAGTTCGGCACTGCAGGCTTCCGAGGCGGAGGCCTGCTAGGTCTATGAGGGTCAAAGACGCTAGAGAATGTAGCGTCCTTAAAAGCATTCTGGCAGTACCGTGCTCTTTCATAGAGCTCTGCCATGTTAGTCAAATTGTTCAAGGAGAGGACGAGCTTGAACTGGGGCGTGGCATTAGAAATTAACATTTTCACTTGTCCAGATTCGGACAAGTGATCCTTCACCTTTTCAGCCAGACCCCGCCACCTGTCAGCAAAACTGACAAACTCCTCATCAGGTTTCATCTTTTCTGCAATGAGGTCCGTGATAGACAAGGAGGGTGCAACTCTGTCCTGGTATCGTTGAATAAATTTGCGTGAAACGATACCATAATCCTCTACTTTTGAGGGTTCCAGGGAAAAGAACCACTCGAGGGCTGGTCCCTCTAGAGATCTCCTGAACAAGAAGGCCAACGACCTCTTGTCGTTCTGCCAGAAAGAGGATTCATACATAAACTCCTTCAGATGTGTGAAGGGGTTACCAGTACCGTTGTACTTTCGGTACACTGGCATCTCAGAGGGTGGCAGATGGAATACTGGCAGGCTCGGTAAACTGATCTCTGGCACAGCTTTGACCCCCATCATTTTCTGGAGGTTATTAAATTGCTCATCCATACGCTCCATTTTGGCCAGCAGCGTTTGTGTGGTCAGATCTGCCTGGGGAGGAGGAGGAGGAGGAGGTACTTGGTAGGCCTGCTGCCTAGAGTACGTTGGGCAGGGTGGACAATAAAGGGGAGGTCCGGCAGAGCTTCCGCCATGCCCGAGGGCATTTTGATAAGCAGGCGTTTGCGGTCTAGCCGGTTGCCTAGATGATGAGAGCTGCGGCCCAGCTGGCCGAGAAGTAATATGAAGGCCCTCCACGGCCTGATGGATATGAGGAGGAAGAGAAGGTTGCTGAGGAATAGCAGGGGGAGCCACAGGGTTCGGCTCGGCAGGCTGCATGGGTGCCTTCCCCTTCAAAATAGATTGGATCGCCTCGAACTGCTGAGGGTCCAGTCGGGAGGCAAGAACTCCCAGAGCATTGATGAGATCCGTAGGATCAGAGGGTGAGGGATCATTCTGGTTCATGTCCCCCTCAAGATCAGGATTAGGGATCGCATATTCATGCGGAAGAGGATCAGGATATTGATCACGTGGATGCAAAAGAGGTGTCCGAACATTCCCATCTAGACGAAATGGAATGGGGATAGAACTACGGGAGGCATCAGCATCTCTCCCACTCTCATAGTTGTATTCAGAATCCCGAGGGGCATTAGCATCTCCCTCGTAATTAACCATGGCGTCTGGAGCCACACTCAAGTCCCTACCTGATCGTAGCAACATGATGTTAGATTCCCTTTTCAAAGATTTAATCAAACAAGTTGTACAGAGATTAGTCAAACAAGTGGATGCTTAACGCGATTTTAGGATTCCTTGTTGAGTTATTTGAGTTGGATTAAACCACAATTTCGCTCAGGGAAAGGATCCTAGTTTCAGTTCAATTTCCACCGTTATTCTCTAAGGCTTTCTCTCACAACGCTTTCAGAATCTAATCAGGACTTCAATTGGTACAACCAGCCCGATGATCAAGGAGGAATACCTTGATTTTGGGGACTTATGGAGGTCTCAACGTCAACTTCTCTAGTCTGATCAAGGGACCAACCCAATCAGAGAGAGTTGCTGACGTCGAGTAATGTGTTCCTAAGAAGAGGAGGGTATTAGCCTCAATGCGTATGTCCTGTGGCCTGGATGGCCTCTAATGCTTAGTAAGTAATGGGTAGCTAGCACTCAAAACACAGAAATCTGGAAACTGAAAAAAAATTAAGAACTGTCTGAATCGCGTCGATGGTAGTCGATGCTATTCAAAACAGAACTTAATTTTTCGCAGAAGCAGATGCAGACAGCAGAGAAACTGTGAAGCCTGAAAGGCGTCTAGGAGTGTTGACGCGGTTTTGAAACGCGTCAACTATCCTGGACGCTTTTCAGTTCGCAGAAACAGTTTTCCAGGAGGATTTTCTGGGTTGAATCCTCCTCAAACAAGGTAAAAAGCAGTAATCAATCGACTCATGCAAAATTTTTAGTTTCAGATTTTAAACAGGATGATTTACTAACTAAACAACTAGAAAAACAATCAATCACACATCATTTTTATCACAAAACAGCTTTTTGAATTAATCAAGGGGAGGGCAAGATCTTGCCACTGGGGTGTGCACGTGGTGCACGAGGGAAATTAATTAAACTAAACACTCACCAATTGGTGAGGACGTGTCCAGAGACACAAATGGTGCACCGTGGGTGCCCGATATGATGATAGCAAGAACAAAAAGAAACTAAAAGATGGCGAGACCAAGTCCCACCGTGATCGCCAAAAAAGCTGTAGGTGCTTAGAATGACCGTGTGATTAACATGAAATATCTATGTTGTTTAGTGTAAACTAACCTATTAAAAACAACAACTAAAGTGCAGTGATCGCCAGAAACTTTTAACTTAAAAGTTTCAAAAGAGATATGATCGCTTACCTTTCAAACGCGGAAGATTGAGTCCTTGGTTCCCCTTCCTCAGCCGGCTGAAGAAAGAGAGCCCTTTCTTTGCTTTTTGTTCTTGCTGTGGAATTTGAGGTTGAGGATCGTCCAGAAGTTGTGCTTGATTTCCCCTTTTGATCTCTTGTTGTTGTTGAATGCAGAAGAGACAGAAACAGAAAAAAGAAGGATGATGAGAATTTAAGTAGAAGCAGTGTCTGAACTAATCATGATGTTAAGCATATTTAAAACAGCAAACTCACTTTTTTAAATGGCTTTGAAACCCCTTAGATCAAGTAGGTTTTTGAAAGATTATGCTGTGGTGTGTGTTTGCATGAAGTGAATGTGAAGAATGGAATTAATGAAGATGAAAAATGCAAATGCAGTAATGAAAAACTTATGCCCAATCAGTTGAAGCTCTGAAAGGATGAAGATCTTGCAAGGGACGCCGACTTCTGGAAATGGCAGCGCTCCGGCGTTACGACGTTGCTTCAATCTTCAACTCGCTATAACGCTATGGCTCAACTCAACTCAATTCTCTTCTCTTCTTTTTTTTTCTTCAACATGCAGGGTATTTATAGGCATTTCTTGCGTTCGCGATTAACATTAGAAAACTCCGAATTTATCCATCTTAACCGACAGATAATTACTGATTAATTCATCTTTATCTGTAATTATCTAAAACGCGTCCACCTTGGCTGACGCCTTTCAGATTAATTAAGATAAGGATAAATATCCGGGAAAACTTATCTTTATCTTTATTAGGTAAAACGCGTCCACATGTGTAGACGTCTTTTAGACTAATTAAGATAAGGATAAACATCCGGAAGGGAAGTTAAAACCACTTAGGAAACTTAAAACGCGTCGACATGTCAAGACGCCTTTTAGTTAATTAATTAATTAATTAAAATTCAAATTTAATCGTTAAAACAGGAATAAACTCTAAATCGCGTCCACACAGGTTGACGTCTTTTAGAATTCTTCATATTTTAACTCAAATTTGAATTAAAACCAATTCAATTGATTAACTTAAACACATCTGTTAAACCCGACACTTAAAAAGATTAATAAAAATTAATTAATGATTAATTATCAGACCATTTCGAGGCATTATTGTATGATATGAAATTTACTCGAAATGACGTCAAAATTAGCGTGTCTACAGTGGCCATCCACCAGAAGCTTCGGGACGCCGACCAGGCATCGGACCAATCGGCCTCTAGCGAGGGCGCCCTGGTGCGACGTGGTCTCGAGGCCAGCGTCGACTGGCTTCTGGAGGCAAATGCCCGGATGCGGGCTGAGCTGGAGGAGCAGAAGGAGGCGATTCGCGTTTCCTCCGAGGCCAAGTCGAAGGCCGAGTGGGAGAAGGAGAAGGCCGAGAGGGAGCTGGAAGTGGTCCGGGCCGAAAATAAGGCTCTTAAGGCCGAGATCCAGGACAAGGACGCCCAGCGGGCCACAGATCGCCGCTGCCATGCCGAGGAGATGTCGGCTCTGAGGCTGGATCTGGAGGCTAAGGCCGAAGAGGCTGCTCGCACAGTCGTAGCCAGCTATAAGGCTGGCCCAGATTATGCCGAGGAGATAATCCAGGCCCAGCTTCTAGCGGCTTCTTCTATATTCAGCATAGGGCTGGCCGCCGCCCAAAAGGCTTGTCCGGCTGTGGACCTGACCGGCATCGTCCTTCCGACGGACGAGGAAGGGGAAGAGCTCCTATCTTGGTGGAAGGAGCTTAAGGCTGAAAGAGCTTCGGCCTCGGCGGAAGGCGATGCGGCCGTTCCTGACGAGGCAGCTCCTGTCGATGCCGCCCCTGCCGAGGCCGTTCAGATCGATGATTCTCCCTCCCCATCTCCTGGCCAGAGCCCTATTGATGTGGATGGTGAGAACACAAAAGGCTAATACGGGGGCTTGTCCCGGTTTTTATTTTGACTTCTTTCGAAGGACCGCGGCCAGGTATACGGTCGATTTTGTACTATGTTTTTCATGTATATATAAAAAGTACTTTGCTTCTTCTTTGCGTTCTGAATGGATGGCCGAGTCTGGTTCTTCTTGTGTCCGATACCTTATTGCCGTTTAGTTGCGGTTCGCACGGCTGAAGCCTAATCCAGATTCGGATATGGACTTGGAGAATAATGTCGCTCCCGATATGGTTTGCGTGGCCGAGGCCACTACCGATACGGCTTATACGGACTTAAGAGAGAATACCATGCCGCTCCCAATTCGGTTTGCATGGCCGAAGCCACTCCCGATACGGTTTACACGGACTTAGAGAGAATACCATGCCGCTCCCGATACGTTTTGCATGGCCGAAGCCACACCCGGTACGGTTTACACGGACTTAGAGAGAATACCATGCCGCTCCCGATACGGTTTGCATGGCCGAAGCCACTCCCGGTACGGTTTACACGGACTTAGAGAGAATACCATGCCGCTCCCGATACGGTTTGCATGGCCGAAGCCACTCCTGGTACGGTTTACACGGACTTAGAGAATACCATGCCGCTCCCGATACGGTTTGCATGGCCTAAGCCACTCCCGGTACGGTTTACACGGACTTAGAGAGAATACCATGCTGCTCCCGATACGGTTTGCATGGCCGAAGACACTCCCGGTACGGTTTACACGGACTTAGAGAGAATACCATGCCGCTCTCGATACGGTTTGCATGGCCGAAACCACTCCCAGTACGGTTTACACGGACTTAGAGAGAATACCATGCCGCTCCCGATACGGTTTGCATGGCCGAAGCCACTCCCGGTACGGTTTACACAGACTTAGAGAGAATACCATGCCGCTCCCGATACGGTTTGCATGGCCGAAGCCACTCCCGGTACGGTTTACACGGATTTAGAGAGAATACCATGCCGCTCCCGATACGGTTTGCATGGCCGAAGCCACTCCCGGTACGGTTTGCACGGACTTAGAGAGAATACCATGCCGCTCCCGATACGGTTTGCATGGCCGAAGCCACTCTCGGTACGGTTTACACGGACTTAAGAGAGAATACTATGCCGCTCCCGATACGGTTTGCATGGCCGAAGCCACTCCCAATATGGTTTACACGGACTTAAGAGAGAATACTATGCCGCTCCCGATACGGTTTGCATGGCCGAAGCCGCTCCCGATACGGTTTGCATGGCCGAAGCCACTCCCGGTACGGTTTACACGGACTTAAGAGAGAATACTATGCCGCTCCCGATACGGTTTGCATGGCCGAAGCCACTCCCGGTATGGTTTACACGGACTTAAGAGAGAATACTATGCCGCTCCCGATACGGTTTGCATGGCCGAAGCCACTCCCGATACGGTTTACACGGACTTAAGAGAGGATACCAAATATGACATTTAAAAGGAGAATTTTATTTATGCCTTTCGGCTAAATTCCGGGGGTAGTAACTTACATGAAATAACGCCGAAGGCGCTCCACATTCCAGGTGCGAGGAAGAGGTTGGCTTGAAAGGGTTTCCAACCGATAAGCCCCTCGTCGAATTACCTCCCTTAAGCGATATGGTCCTTCCCAGTTGGGGGAAAGCTTCCCTGCGGCTTCGGCTGGTTTAGATGCATGAGCATTTCTTAACACGAGGCTCCCGATTTCAAAGCTTCGGGGCTTCACTCGAGTGTTGTGGTATCTGGCCATGCGCTGCTGATAAGCTGCTAGCCGAATGCGAGCTTTATCTCTGGTTTCTTCCATGAGATCAAGATGATCCTTCAAGGCTTCCCCATTGGCTTCCGGATCATGAGTAAGGACTTTCGGAGACGGAAGGCCGATTTCGACAGGAATAACGGCTTCTATCCCATAAGCCATGCGAAACGGGGTTTCGCCGGTTGGGGTTCGGCTTGTAGTCCGATATGCCCAGAGAACACTTGGTAGCTCTTCCACCCATCGGCCTTTGGCTTCGCCGAGGCGAGTCTTTAGTCCTTGTAGCAGACTTCGGTTAGTGACCTCGACCTGGCCGTTTGCCCGGGGGTGTGCTACTGAAATAAACTTATGGAGGATGCCGAAGCTGGCGCAGTTGTCATTGAACCGACGGCTGTCGAATTGTTTGCCGTTGTCTGAGATAATGGCCCGGGGGATGCCGTACCGGCAGATGATGGACTTCCACACGAAGTTCCAAGCATTGCTATCGGTTATAGACGCGAGGGGTTCGGCTTCTACCCACTTAGTGAAGTAATCTACCGCCACGATGAGGAACTTCCTTTGGCCGGTGGCGACGGGAAAGGGCCCTAGGAGGTCGATTCCCTATTGGGCGAAAGGCTAGGGGTCGGATAAAGGAGTTAGAAGGGTTGCTGACTGGTGGATAAGGGAGTTGAACCTCTGGCATTGATCGCAGCGACGAACGAGGGCAGTTGCATCCTCTCGGAGCGTCGGCCACCAGTATCCTTGCCTTAGAAGCTTGTGAGCCAGGGCCCTTCTGTAGGCGCCCGGAATCTCCCCCGCCACCGCCGCGGCTGCGGGCTTTTGGAATCGAGGGTCCCTCCATTCGTCTTAGCACTGTGGCGATTCAAAGGGGGGTTAGAAATTGAGGTGTGATCGCCAGGAGCATTACCTTTCGGTCCCTGTGCTCCGCAGGAGTGTAGGAAGTGATCGCGCGTTCTGTGGGAGCGGGAAATGCTGGTTCCTCCTTCTCTTCCTCCGGCCGGCCAGAGGAGGAGAGCCCGGCACTCTGCACGCGGAAATGTGGTAAGGATCCCTGAAAAGAAAAGACAAGACAGAAAACAACCCGATTAGAACTATAATATGCAGAATCTATCTATGAAGATGTAGAAAACTAGTTAAAATCGGAGGGAAACGCACCGGATGGGTGGTGGGGAGGGAAGGTGACCATATGTTATGGCCACCCACCTCCCGTTTTTTTTGAAAACCTCTGGTGGGTAGGAATTACTAGGTCATCTTACATGCATGCATGCAAATGAGGGTGCTCGTGTGTGTGAAAAGTGAAGCGGTACTTAAAAGTGAGAAAGAAGAATGAGAGGAAGAGAAAATGCTACAGCATGGAGGGAAATGACGATGCAATGAAATGAATAGGAAAGAGTAAAGAAGAAAAGAGTTAGGAAGACAAGCCCATTTCGGAGTGCAGCCTGAGCCTTCCCTCTAGGAATCTCCTTGTCAACCTCTCCGAGCCTCTCAGCAAAACCTCCTTTCTTAACTCTTAGAGAAAGTCCTTCTTCAGAGAAAATCCTTAACCCCCTGCTCGAGAGGATGTAGGGGGTTTAAATAGGTGAAGGAAAAATAGGAGAAAACAGGGGTCTAAATCCCCGTTAATCAACCTTCAGCCAATAGGGAGTGGTCAAGGGTCGGAGGGAGTGCGCGCGGCAGTGGCCGGAGTGGGGAGTGGTCGGAGTAGTGGGGGACGAGGGAGGCGAGTAGAGGAGATCGTGGGGAAGACGGAGTCAAGGGGGTGGTTAAGGAGTGGACGGCCAGGCAACATGCCTTCCACTCCCGTGGTGGAAGGCAGCCCGGTTGGCCTTCGAAGGGGGTGGAAGGCAAGAGGTGGCCTTCGAAGGAGGTGGAAGGCAAGGGGTGGCCTTCGAAAGAGGTAGAAGGCGAGGGGGCTGGCCTTCGAAGGAGGTGGAAGGCGAGGGGTGGCCTTCCACGAAAAGGGTGGCTAGAGCCGGGATTTCGTTAATGGGCTCAGTTGTTAGTGGGCTGAGATGGCTAAATGAGGAGATTTTGGTGGTAAAGGGCTAACGATGGAGGGGATTTATGACCAGAGGGGTGGTCCAAAATCGGTGTCTGCACCTTCCTCCCGCATGTGCTCCGCATACCCCTTCATACACCTCTCGCATGGCGTAGTCAGCTTCGGCCGGGCCGAGGCATCGCAAGAGTGGTCGGCCGAAGGACTTTTTATATAACAGTCCGTCCAAGAGAAGGAAGTGAGATGAACGCTGCCGAATATGTTTTGCTTCCTTTGGATCGGGCGGGACTTCTCCTCGGGGAGGAAAGTGAGTAGGGGAGTCATCCAGGTCTCGGTCTCGGCTTCGGTCACTTGCATGACCTCGCGCTCTTCGAGGCTTGGCTCGGCAAGTTCTTCTACAAGAATCATTCGGCTTCCTCCCCCGTCCTGAGTTGATGCCAGCCGGGAAAGGGCATCGGCTCGAACATTCTCGGCTCTCGGGATCCGCACAATTTCACAGGAATCGAATTGAGCGAGGATCTTGCGAGTCACTTGGAGATAAGATGCCATTATCGCATCCCGTGCCTCGTATTCCCCGGAAACATGACTGGCAATTAGCTGAGAATTGCTAAAAGCCTTTATGTTCCGGACGCCAAGCTTTCTAGCGGCCCGGAGGCCGGAGATGAGAGCTTCATACTCGGCGGCATTATTGGTGGCAGGAAAGGAGAAGCGTAGCACATACTCCGTGATGACCCCTTCGGGAGACGCCAAGATCCATCCGGCGCCGCTGCCTGTGGAGCATGCGGGGCCGTCTACATAAAGCTGCCATTCATCCGTTGGTGTGAAAGCCGAAGTATCCTCAGCCTCGGATGTGTTGACCTTCGGCTGAGGCGCAGAGGGAGCTTCAGGAGTGAGCTCGGCAATAAAATCGGCTAACGCCTGAGCTTTTATCGCTATCCGAGGCGCATAGGAAACGTCGAACTCTCCTAGTTCAATTGCCCATTTCGCCAGTCTGCCAGACACCTCCGGCCGGGAGATGACCTGCTTTAAAGGCTGATCAGTGAGGACCTTTATTGAGTGGGCAAGGAAGTAAGGCCGGAGCCTCCTCGCGGATGAGACGAGGGCTAAAGCCAGCTTCTTAAGAGCAAGATATCGAAGCTCTGCTCTTTGGAGGGCTCGGCTTATATAGTAGACAGGCTTCTGGACGCCGTCTTGCTCCCGGACGAGGACGGCGCTAATAGCTGTCTCAGATACCGCGAGGTAGAGGAACAACGGCTCTCCGTGGACCGGCTTGGACAGGATGGGAACCTTGGAGAGATAGACCTTCAGTTGTTTGAAGGCCGTCTGGCACTCGTCCGTCCAGGAGAAGCTATTGGCCTTCTTCAATAGCTTAAAGAAGGGAAAGCAGTAGTCCGCCGCTCTAGACATGAAGCGGCTTAAGGCGGCAATCCTTCCGTTTAGCTTTTGAACCTCTCGGAGGTTAGCCGGAGGGCGCATCTGAATGATGGCCGAAACCTTTGCGGGGTTAGCTTCCACCCCTCGGTGAGTGACCATATAGCCGAGGAACTTTCCGGAGGCTACTCCGAAGGCGCATTTAGCTGGATTTAGCTTCATTTTGTATTGCCGCAAGGTGGAAAATATTTCGGCTAAGTCGGCCAGATGGTCTGCAGCGACGCGGCTCTTCACCAGCATATCGTCGATGTAGACTTCCATATTGCGGCCGAGCTGCGGGGCGAATACTTTGTTGACGAGGCGCTGATATGTTGCGCCAGCGTTCTTCAGGCCGAAGGGCATCCGGGTATAGCAATACAGACCGAGATCGGTCGTGAAGCTGGTCTTGCTTTCATCGTCCGGATGCATTCAGATCTGATGGTAGCCTTAATAGGCGTCGAGGAAGCTCAGAAGCTCGTGGCCAGAGGTCGCTTCCACCACCTGATCTATTCGAGGTAGCGGGAAGCTATCCATCGGACATACTTTGTTAAGGTTGGTGAAGTCCACGCACATTCGCCATTTGCCATCTTTCTTGGGCACCATTACTATATTGGCGATCCAGTCCGGGTGGTGTACCTCTCGGAGGTGCCCGGCGTCCAGTCCCCTTTGAACTTTGGCTTGAATGGCGGCTCTCCTTTCCTGATTGAAGGTACGCCGCTTCTGCTTGACCGGGAGCTGGTTGGGATCGGTGTGCAGCTGATGCTCTGCTATTTCCGGATCAACCCGGGCATGTCTGTTGGAGACCAGGCGAAGACGTCGAGATTCCTTTTTAGGAACTCGGTGAGTCTCTCTGCTTCGGTTTTCTCCAAGTCGGAGCCTATCATAAGGGTTCGTCCCTCGCCTCCCGGAACTGGGATGGCGATGAGTTCTTCTCCCGGGGATGCCTCGGCTGAAGATTCGATCGACAGGGATTCGGCCGCAGCTTTCCCTTTGACCGAAATCATGTAACATTGTCGAGCCGCTTCTTGATTCCCCTTGACTTCGCCTATTCCATGGCTGGTATGGAATTTTAACTTTTGATGAAAAGACGAAGGCACAGCTCCGATCCCGCCGATTAGCCTTCGGCCGAAGATGGCGTTGTAAGCTGAATCGATTTTTATAACGGCAAAATCCGTTTCTACGGTTAATTGTCGGGGAGCGGAACCTATGGTTACGGGGAGCCGGACAATTCGCTCTACTCGGCAGGGCGAGCCGTTAAAACCGAATAGGGGACCCCGGTGAGGCTTCATATTAGCCTCAGTCAATCCCATCTTTACAAAGCAATCATAAAATAATATGTTTGGAGCGCTTCCATTATCAATAAAAATACGATGAACATCGTAATTGTTTATTACAGCGTTCACAACGAGGGCGTCGTCGTGGGGGACCTGAATATCAGTCAGATCCTCTGAGCCGAAGGTAATGTCTTCTTGGTGGGGCCGCTTCGGCTCGACGTCGACCGTTGCTATTGTTGTGGAGCTGTATTGACGGCGCCTTGATCCTTCTCCCGGCCCACCGGATATCATCATGATAGACCCAGCGCTGGGTCTTTGATGATATGTTTCCACCGGAGCCGAGGTAATCTTTGGCGGAGGAGCGGCTTCCTTCTCCAGGGGTTGCTGCGGCCTGGCCGTCTCAGGGACGTCCCGGTTCCGCTGTTGCTGGGGCTGCTCTCGCCGGTACTACGGCAGTCTGCCTTCCCTGATGAGGTGGTCGATCCCTTCCCAAAGGTGCCGGCATTCGTCAGTTGAATGGCCGATCTCCCGATGATACTCGCAATATTTGCCGGGTCCCTTCAGCGAGGATCAGTTTTGATGCGCTCCGGCCGCCGGAGCATGCCCTTCACCTCCATAAGCATTCGGGAAGGGGGAGCGGGTAGCGGCAGGTACCGCGGCTGTGGATCCCGTCGCTTTTCTCGGTCCCACTCCTCCCTGCGATATCGCTTACGGGAGGTGTAACGACCCGCCATCCTATGACCGGAGACCCGGTCACTAAATGGATATCGGCCCATTAACTGAAGGTTCACACCCGGATCTTATACACACATCTGGAGGAGTAAGCGTTAAACAAGATTAAATATAACATTCACACGGACTACAAGGGGTACAGTGCGCAGGAAGTAAAATAATAATGTCCGTACACAGTCCAACAATAATTACATGTCCAACAAATTAATTAAATACAGGCAGAAATAAGGTACAACAACATCGGGGCATAACCCGGGAACTGAGATAGCTGCTGGTCCACACACCAAGGAGAACACCACGCGCCGCCACACGCCACAAGGTCTACACCTGAAAACGCAGGGAGTGAGCCACACCAAAATTGGGCTCAGTAGGGATCATCCGATCCCTCGCCTCCCACACACACACCCACAAGAGCAGCAACAAGGATACAGGTAATAAGGCAAGTAAAGCTGTAACACACTACTCCTAAAATCTCGATATGAACCATATGCACTCGAAATGTAACATGCATATTTCTAAAATCATTCTATCAGGGGACCTACAACTCGCGTCTCGGCAAAACACGCCAACCACGCCTCCAAAAAGGGGAAACACCAACCACACAGCTGTAAGTGGGAAACACCGTCCACACAAGCGAAAGTAGGAAACACCGACCCGCTG
The DNA here is from genome assembly GCA_030544215.1 of Zantedeschia hybrid cultivar. Taxonomy (NCBI): domain Eukaryota; kingdom Viridiplantae; phylum Streptophyta; class Magnoliopsida; order Alismatales; family Araceae; genus Zantedeschia; species Zantedeschia hybrid cultivar. Next base: position 17,503,328 of record JARZZO010000016.1, read on the forward strand.
AGACCAAACAGTAACTCCTCGGATAGCACGCTAGCTACTCCGGCCCAACTGGCTCAGGTGGTTACTCCTTCCCTCAGCATGAGTGACTCTCCGAATGTACCACTCCGACACCGGTACTAGTTGACCCCGGGGTTCACCAGGTGACCCTCTCTCACTAGGCGTCACCCCGCCCACGCCCCCATCGGCGCTGTGCTCACGCCCCCACCAGCACAGGGTGATAAAGCGCTACAATGTCACTCCAGATCCACAGTAACTCAAAACACCAAAACTCGGCACAGTACGATCCGGTCACGTGAATAGCCCGCGATCGCACTACACACAACGCAGTGCCATCCGGTCATGAAGAAACCAAGTATACTAAAGCATGCACTAACCAATTATCTAGCAGTATGAATACATTTTACTGGCATGAATTAGTGTTGTTCTGTCTTGAATCGCGTCGCCTAAGGCCGACGCCATTCAAGTTCCCTAAACTGGTTCATAAAACAGAAGCCACGGAAATCTGGCCTAAAAGGCGTCGACACCAGCGGTCGCCTTTTGAAAGGCGTCGACGTCCACCAACGCCATTCAGCTAAGAAATCCAGGAATTTCAGGAAAACATTACCCAGGGGATTTCTGCCTTAAAAAGCGTCATGGTTACCCTACGCCATTCGAATCGCGTCGCCCACCCATGACGTCTTTTAGTCCCAGAATCCCGAGCTGACGGACCCTCAGTCGGGGTGATTTCCTGCCTAAATGGCGTCATGGTGGCCCGACGTCCTTCTGAAAGGCGTCGTCCACCCATGACGTCATTTAGCGCCAGAACCCCTAACCTGTGAGACCTCGAACAGGGGAGGTTTCTGTCCTAAAACGCGTCGTACTGGCCTGACGTCCTTCTAAAAGGCGTCGACCAGGCACGACGCCGTTTAGCGCCAGAAACCTGGTTCCCTGGTTCGAACCGAGGGTTCCTCCCTTAACCCCAAATACCCCGAAAAAGGCCCAAAAACAGGAGGGGGAGAAAGAGAAGTTCACCCCCCACAAACCTACTACAAAATCACATACATGAACACGGCCATACCCACAAGAACACCTCCTAAACATGCTCAATCTAGCCCAAAACACATCAAAACACGCCTAGGAAAGCACGAGCAACACATACAAGGTTCGTCCCCCTACCGGATACTTGAATTCCTCTTGGCTCCGTGTCGCCGAACCGCCGCACCGCAGGCCGCCGCCGGTACCCTCGAGGACGCCGCCACTCCGCCGGAACGTCGGCCGCCGTCCGGAGAATGGAACGCCGCGAAGGAAGTGGTGGTGGCAGAGGTGAGAAGTAGGGAGGCGTTGGAGTGGTGGAAGAGGAAGAAGAGGAAGGGAAAGGGGAAGAGTGGAATCGGAGGAGGCGGAGAGGGAGAGGAGAGAGAGAGAAAGGTGAGAAATGAGGGAAAGAAAGGAGGGCTCGCGGGGGTCATCAGAAGCTACCTAAAACGCGTTAAGCTAGAAAGACGCCTATCAGATGACAGGACGGGCCGTACTGACAGCTGTCTGAAACGCGTCGACCACCACGGATGCCGTTTAGCTGACATGTCAGGCACCGTACACTGACATCGCAGGGTGGCAGTCTGAATCGCGTCGTCCATCATGGACGCCGTTCAGACGACAAGACAGGGGCCGTACTCTCGCGGCCCGAAACCCGCCCACGTGGCACAACAGCAAATCGCCTAAATGGCGTCCACCTATCAAGACACCGTTTGAAAGGCGTCGTGATGTGTAGACATCATTCAGAAGAAATTCTCCAGACCCCTCAAGGTCCGACCCAGGGGATCCGGCCCGAAACCGACCCGAAAACCGACCCCGAAACCTCAGTCCTTACAAGAGGGCTCTTGATCTTCAAGTCGAGGGCGGACCACCTGGGGGCAGGCGCCGATGCTGCTTCGGCTGCACCTTTGCCTTTGGACATCATCAGGGCCTCCCAGTTGATATACTTGTGGGCCCGGGCTACGAGGTCCTGGAAGGTAGGGGGTTGGCGTTTCCCAATGGAGCCGAGAAGCCCTTCATCCCGGCACCCACTGATTACGGCCGAAACCGCAATCGAGCTGTCGAGGTTTGGGATTTGGGCGGCCTCAGTCCGAAATTTAGTGAAATATTCCTGGAGGGTCTCGGTGGGGCCTTGCCGAATGGCTAGTAGGCTGGCGGAAGTCTTACACTGCCGGGTGGCGTCATAAAACTGGTCGATAAGTAACTGGCCCAACTGGACTAGGGAGTGGATGGAGTTGGGGGCCAATGTTTCGAACCAGGTTAGGGCAGTCTTCTCAAGCGTGAGGGGGAAGAGACGGCAGCGGACTGCCTCGGCGACCCCTCGGACAGAGAGGTAGGTATTGAACTTCTGGAAGTGGGAGACCGGATCTGTCATTCCGTCGTAGAGGGGGCCCTTCGGCAGTTTGAAGTTAGGAGGTACCTCGGTAGCCAGGAGCTCTGGCGTGAACGGGGTTTGCACCAGGATGGTGCTGGCAAGGGGCGCTCCGTACGGCCGAGACACCATCTGCTGCATCTCCTTCCTCATCGCCGTCAACCGCCGGTCCAGGTCCGGGGCAGTTGAGGTGGTGACCGAGCGTCCTCTGGTTCCGGCTGGGCGAAACTCGGACGAAGCATAGCCCTGCTCCGTCATTATGCGATTGGTGCGAGGGTCTCGGGCAGGCAGTGCCGAGGGCTCACTGCGCGCCGTGGCGGTTTCGTCGGGGGAGACCGGTGAGGGTGCCGACTGGAACCTTGTATCTTGGACGGGATAGACTGGAGGAAGCGGTACTTGCTGGGGAAGCTGGCCCAGCAATCCCATGCGCTGGGCGATGGCAGACACCATCTCTTGCATAGGTGCAAGAGAGGTACCGGCAGCGGCTAGCGTCGCCATCTGCTGCTGAAGTACTCCCACCCAGTCGTCTCCAGTAGCGAGGGACTCTGGTATGACAGGCAGAGCCGTGCTTGGCGGAGTGGACGGGACGCCTTCGGAGTGTAGTGGCTGTGCTGAAGCTTCCCGTGTGTCTACCTCGCTTTGTCCGGATCGCCGGGTTACAGGACGATGAGACATGACTATTTGTCTGAATTTTCCACAGACGGCGCCACGTGATGTAGCCGAAGCTATCACGACCGGATTCTGAGGCTGGAATCCGGTATTGGGATCCGGAGCTGGGTCGGATCGGAGAAGCGGCCCGACGGGGATCCGGAATGCGATGAAGGCGGAGACGCGGCCGAAGATCCGAAGCCGAGGGTCGCCCGGTCGGATGTGGGCTAGCCTTTGGAAGGCGCGGCCGAAGTCCCTCCGGTTGAAGGGCAGCCGGTGCGGAGCCGAGGCACCTTCGGGCGAGGAGGACCAGCCAGCGAATGGCGTCGAGACCGGAGGAAGAAGTCCGAGGTCGGCGGTCGAGACCGACTCGGAGAGGTCGGCGAAGATTCGAACCGAGCCCCTGCAGGAGGGAAAGAAGAAGAAGAACCAGTCAGTAGGAGTCCCGGGCTTTGGCCCTTAGGAACCCCCTCCGACGGTTAAGTTAGCTTCTGAAGATGGTTCGATTCAGAAGTCAAAGAGGTGGAAGAAGCAGCTTTAATGCTTTTCGGACTGTAGTCCTTAAGGGTCACGAAGACATACCTTTGGCAATAAATAGCGGTGTATTTATAGCGGAGGATAGAGGATGCTTAACGGTGGTAGCCGATATATGACTATGTTCTGGGTTTATTGGTAAACCGCCATAGCGCCTGGTCCTCCCACCGGAGTGGGCCGGATACGGCTATTGGGCCGAAGGGGGTAGGGCCGCTGACGGGCCAGATGCCGCTTAGTGGGCTGGAGCCTGCTGGGCCGAGGGGCTGCTGAGCCGCTAGCGGGCCGAAGGCTATCGGGCCGCTAATCGGCCGGAAGTTTCTGGGCCGTGGACGGGCCGAGGACCACTGGGCTGCTTACTGGGCCGAGGGCCGCTAACGGGCCGAAAGCCGCCAGGAGGCTTCTTCCTGCTGCTGTCGGATTGATCTGTGTTGGGCCTATTTTAATGAGCCGAATCGGATTCTGCCTCATCAATACTAATCATATATTACTATCATCACTCTATTGCAAAACTCAATAGAGTGACTTCATTGACCCATTATAGTGACTCCCACTGGTCCATTAAATGACTTTACTGACCCATTGGTTTCGACTCAATAAGAGTGATCCCATTGGCCCACTGTCTGAGTGACTCTATTGAACAAAATTTTCTCCATCTACCACTGATTAAGATGACGCATTGCATAATGATTAGTCTCGATAATTTGTAGTTGAGTTAATAGCTAGCTAGATAATTGCTTCCATCTTTGCTTAAAGATCTATGCAGAACTTGTGAAATGACTACTGCAGAGAGCAAGTCAATGTTCGGATGGATGAATCAATCGTTTGAACAAAACTCCGTTCCTTCAATTGAGTGGAGATTCCTTAAACTTGGTCATGCATAGTGCAGATTGGGCACTGTCCATTAATATGCTTTGCTTTTCAGTTTTTTAGTTCTTCTAAATTATTTTGGAAAACTCCTTAAAAAATACTCTTTTACAAATAAAAGTGAGACTATAAGGAGTTTCTACTAGATGCAAAGGCTATTGGCAGTTTTTCCTAAATTAAGTAGATTAGAGGGATTAAAAATTAAAAAACTCCTACCTTTTTTAGCTTTAGCGAGTGAGAAAAGTTATGTTTATGAACGGTGATGCATAAGCTTTATTTGGCTGCACCAACGTAGACCGAATTTGGCCATATTTGGTGTAACTTTTATTGGGAAGCACTTAGACTTTTTATTAGTTATTTTGAAAAAAAAAAGAAGTTGGTGGAGGACACTTCTATAATATTTTGGACTTCCAACTTAAAAGCTCTAAATCGGAACTTCCTAAATTAGAAAAAATGTGAAGTTGTTAGCATAATGACTTTTATAATAACTTAAATTAAATATAATTTTTTTATCTATTTCTTTTTTATATTATAAGTGAAAATTAAAAGTGGGTTCGAACTAAAAATTACATCTTTCTTAACCAGATCAGCTCGGTCAAGGAGCTTGACATGTGGGTCTTAGTTATTTCGGTCGCTCATCCAATTCAATTGACCGAGACTGATTTAGATTCTTATGTATAAAAATTTGAAAACTGGTGAAATTTTTCTGAAATGTTTTAAGTTTTAGTTCCTATGTATAATAATGTACTTGCCCCTATATATAACTTGTGTACTTAACTGTTACTCCTGCAACTTGTTTGGTTTTAGGAAGGGATCTTTCCACTTACAATTGTTTGAGAGATGACAAATATTCATAGAACATGCTCCAAAATTCCAAATTGATGAGAAAAGGAAATGTATACAATTGCACTTTTTAATAAAAAGAAGAGAGAGAGAGAGAGAAGTCATATGTGGGTTTCCCCTTTGTTGGCAATAACTATATTTAACTATATTAAAAATTTACTATATTATATTAGTTAGCTTTGTTAAGTAAATATATATTACTTATATGCTTAATTACTATATTTATATATTAGCGACGGCTTAATATTAAGCTGTCACAAATACTTAATATTTGGGACAATTATATTTTAACACTCGCTAATAATAAGTATTTGCGACGGCTGTAGTTTAACAGTCGCTAATGGAAAAAAATATCAGAGACTCTCCAATTTTAGCCGTCGCAAATAAATTTATTTGTGACGGCTTAATCATCATCGTCGCAAATAATTGTTTATTTGGAACCGGTTGTTTTTGGCCGCCGCAAATTAGTTTATTTGCGACGGCTTGTTCATCATCGGTCGCTGATAAATGTTTACGAGGGACCGGTTATTTTTAACCATCGCTAACATTTATTATTCGCGATGCCTGAAATTTAACCGTCGCAAATATTTCCCTTCGTTATGGTTAAGTTTCGGTTGTCGCTAATACATACATTAGCGACGGCTTTTTGAAGCCAAAATTCCGGTCGCGAATACGACCTTTCTACTAGTGGCAGGTCATTCTTTATTGGCCTTTTTTGTTTAGCAAGGTCTTTGATCTTCTAATTTAACGGCTGGGATTTGGGGTACCAGAAAACTTCTCTATTATCCGGTAACATAGAAGGTCTTCTCTTATAAATTACTAGGTTCTAAAATCAGTCACCCATGTAGCACCTTTTTTAACCAATTTTAGTTTTTAGTGAAAAAAGACTGAAAACTAAAATTGAAGATTTTACCGTTAGAAATTTTATTTTAATAGATTTTAAAACTGATTGATTTTAAAACCTAGATTTTATATTATTTTATAGTGCACCAAAAGCCCTTAGTTTTTTTTGGTGGGGGTACATTACAAAAATTTTGTAGGAAATATTTTCCCGAAAAGTGAAAAGAACACTATTGGCTGTTATTTCTGTTGTGACCGTTGGACTAACAAACTGGGGCTTGTATAATTAAACGGTTTGTTGGTTTGTTTGTTTTCTGTTTTGACTTTTACATTGACAGACGCATCTATATCACAACTAGTATTGATGAATGATGCAATTCTGTTATAGCATCACCGTCTATGTAACAGAATTGTCTTATATAAATAAGAGGAGAGCAAGACCAATGTGGTAGGTCGTTTCCAATTTTCTTTCATCCAGTTCCATCGTCATCTTCCTCCCCAGTTCTCTGTTCTTTGTTCTCTGGTTCAACATGGTATCAGAACAGGAATTTGCCAGATCCTGTTCCAATATCTCATCTGCTCCGCTTTGGTTCTGCTGACAGCAAAGATAAGCCAAATCCTGTTTCGATATATCATATACTCTGTTTTCGGTTCTGCTAATAGCAAGTTAAGATTCCAATCTTTTGCTTCAGAGATTTTATTGTTCAATATTTTGGGGGCCTCCCAGTGGTGAATTCATCATCAATTGTTCCTGCAATTTCATAGTTTCGATCTCATAGTTCAGATCGTCTTGTTATTGTAATATGCAATAATGTCTGATGAAGTGAACCCTGTGCAAGCTACCTCATCCATCTCAGCCACAGAAACCAGTGATGGAGATGGTGTTGCAAATCCCTTTTTCTTGCATTCTTCGGATAATCCTGGTACTGTACTCGTCTCAGCTTTGCTTACGGGTGAAAACTACATTTCTTGGCAGCGGGCTACGACAGTTGCACTCTCTGCTAAGAATAAATTGGATTTTGTTAATGGATCCATCAAGGAACCTGATATTGAAGATTCCCAACACATCACCTGGGAGCGTGTTAACAGTATGGTTCTTTCTTGGCTTTTGAACTCAATCCATAGAGATTTAGTTCCGTCTGTTTTGTATGCAAATTATGCTTACAATCTTTAGAATGATATCAAAGAAAGGTATTCCCCTTCTGATGGACCCCGAATTTTCAGTCTAGAACGCTCTATTGCTAATTTGCAACAGCATAATGACCCCATAGCCAAATACTTCAACACACTCAAAGGATTATGGGATGAATTAGCTCAATATAAGTCAATTCAGTCTAGCTATATGGTCAATCAAAGGCGTCAACTAATGCAGTTTTTGATGGGATTAACTGAAACATATTCTCATGTTCGAAGCCAGATTTTACTTATGGATCCCCTCCCTTCAGTTGCAAAAGCATACTCACTTCTATTACAAGAAGAATCCCATCGTCTGCTTCAAACTCCTACACCTAGTGAGATGTCTGCTATGGCAATTCGTACCAGTCAATTCAGAGATTCCAGATTTAAAGGACAAGTTGATGATAGAAAGTACAAGAGCAAGAAACGTTGCTCTCATTGTCATATTTTGGGTCATTCTAAAGAATTTTGTTCTAGAATTAATGCTGATCGATGCTCTTACTGTCATATTGTTGGTCATAACAAGGAACATTGTTATAAATTGATTGGATATCCACCACATTATCAGAATACTCGACGCATACAGCGTCAGTCTGCATTGCCCATCAAACAAAATCCACCAATTACAGCTCAAACAACACCCGTCCTTACTACAGATCAGTATGCCCAGTTACTTAAATTGCTCAGTGTTGGAGCTCCAAAGGCAGAATGTTCACAGACTCACATGGCAGGTAATGACTGATGTCATTCTTCTCTTAGTTGGATACTAGATTCAGGGGCTTCAGCCCATGTTACCACATCCTTCACTATATCACAAGGGATGGCAGAAGGCAGCAAACATTTCCAAGGTTACATTACCCACTGGAGAACAGACATCTATTACTAAAGCTGGTCCTGTCCAGCTTACACCCAACATCAAATTGCCCCTTGTACATTATGCTCCTTCATTCAAGTTTAATCTTCTTTCCATTAGCCAACTAACTAAAGATGCTCATGTTCTATCACCTTTATCCTTCACACTGTGTTTTACAGGATCTTTCAACGAGGAAAGTGATTGGGCAGGGCCGTGAAGCACATGGCCTTTATTACTTCAACTCACCATCAAACATTACCTGTCTTGCTACCAAAACTTCCACTTTTCAACTATGGCATCAGCGGTTTCGACATCCTTCAAAGGAGAAACAGCGGCAGCTTGCTACTTTGTTACCAAATTTTCTTGTAGACTCTACTTTCACATGTAATAAATGCCCGCTTGGCAAACAACCTCGTCTCCCTTTTCCTAAAAGTCTCTCTCAGACTACTGATCCTTTTGCTCTTTTACATATTGATGTCTGGGGACCTTATGCACATGAAAGCCGAACAGGTGCTCGTTATTTTCTCACTATTGTGGATGATTGTACCAGGTTTACCTGGGTTTATCTACTACGTTTCAAGTCTCAAGTGTTCTCCTGCTTTCATACTTTTCATGCTTATGTAGGAAAACACTTTACCTATCCTATCAAATATTTTCCCGAAAAGTGAAAAGAACACTATTGGCTGTTATTTCTGTTGTGACCGTTGGAACAGTGCGCATATGAAATCTGTTTGAACTAACAAACTGGGGCTTGTATAATTAAACGGTTTGTTGGTTTGTTTGTTTTTTGTTTTGACTTTTACATTGACAGACGCATCTATATCACAACTAATATTGATGAATGATGCAATTCTGTTATAGCATCACCTTCTATGTAACAGAATTGTCTTATATAAATAAGAGGAGAGCAAGACCAATGTGGTAGGTCGTTTCCAGTTTTCCTTCATCCAGTTCCATCGTCATCTTCCTCCCCAGTTCTCTGTTCTTTGTTCTCTGGTTCAACAAACATGAGAAGTAGATTATATGAAGTAGACTCATATATTTACAATCTTTCAAGTAAAATTGCACGTAAACATATAGAATCACTCTTTTGCAGATGTGCATCTCCTTCTCCCGCGGGTGGGAAGCATTCTGTGCAACTTGGCATTTCTCTTTGAAAATTGATAGATGAGAGAAAAACTCACTGCACGGAGAGATTCTTTTTATCTCTCACATTTATTCTATCATATACCTAGCGGGCTAAACGAACCCAAGTAACGATATGATCTTGAGAATCTTTGCAGTTTGGAAAAGCTTCTTAAACTGGATAGATGAGGACTTGTTTCACTAAACCTAAAGAAGAGCTTCACCCTTGGGGGGGGGAGAGAGAGATGACCTACTACAGGAAACTTCAAAAAGAGAGAGAGAGATGACTTGCCTCAAGAAACTTGGGAGAAAGAGAGAGAGAGATGACCTGCTACTACACGAAACTTGAAAGAGAGAGAAAGAGCGCATGGGTTAGAAACCTGGTGCGTAGTGGGCGAGAGAGAGAGAGAGAGAGAGAGAGAGAGAGAGAGAGAGAGAGAGATGACCTACCGCAGGAAAATTCAGAGAGAGATGACTTGTGGTAGGAAACTTGAGAGAGAGAGAGAGAACATAGGGACCAGTGTAGAAACCTAGTATACACATACACACATAGAGATGTACCTAGCATGGGGAAACGAATGCTCACCGCGCACAGCCGGCAACGAGTTGTTAGCAAGTAAGGCTTCCGCACATGGTTAGTTGGCGGCAGGTGGAGGCGACGATAGAGGAGGGTAAGGCTTGCGTGCAGGCTCGAGTGGCACGCCGAGGCAACGATAGAGGAGGCCAAGGACGTCTAGGCAACCGCGACAAGTAGAACCGAGGGAGCACAACGACGAACCAAGGGAGTGAAGCAATGCGCAACCGCGCCATTTTATTCATATAGGATGCATCATATTTTTGCATGAAGATATGACTTTTATTACATAGATCTCACAAGACTTGATCAAGATCATATGATAAAAAATATATTTTTTCTTAATTTTTTCAAGATCTTGTTAAAATAATTTACAGGTATCTTAATGAGTTTCCATTGGGCGTGTAAATGAGCCAAGTCCAGCCAAGTTTTACCGTGTTCAAGCTTGGATCCTGATTAATTTTAATCAAGTTCGAATTCGGGCCGAATATATATGATAATTGTTTAAGCTTGAGAGAGAGAGAGAGAGGTAGAGATCAAACATATATAAGGATGTATCTAAGATAGATGGGATCCACCTCATTCACCATCTGATCTTGATCTTTGATAGGATGGTTGATCTCAAAAAACTTTGAATCACACGCTTGTGACTGCCCGTGCATATGCGATTCATGTGGGGACGTCGTAGGGTGCCCAAGGGTGTACTAGATCCAAAAGAGAAGAAAGGCTTGAAGACAAAGGATATTGTGAAAATGTATTTGTACTTTGTATGTTGATGAGTCTTCATTAAATCTTTGATTGTTTGACCAAATTTGTAGTCATCATATTTAAAATTTACACCGAACTATCTTTATAATTTACATCTAATTATATTCAAACTTAATTTTATCATATAGTAACTTATGCCATATTTAATTAATTGGATACACATGATGGGCGAGGGGCTAAGAGTTAAGAGCTATGGTGAGAGAATGAGAAAAATACTCATGAATATAGAGAGATAGACACTCATGTAGAGAGAGAGGTGGTGTTAGACTAAGAATGTAAGTGTGCACGCACATGCGCCCATGTAGTACTATGGACATTAGATTAATAAAGATATATTTAAAATACAAAAATATATATCATAACTATATATAATTACATATTAATTCAAATAATTAACGTATATTAGTTATATCAACTTTATTAATTTACTAGGTAAATAATCTATGTGATTAAAAGAGATCGGCTGAATATGTGTCTCAAACTAAGTTATTAGCGACAATTGCATCAAACCTGTCTGTAATAAGGAAATCATTAGAGACTGATTGTCTCTTTTGGCATAATTATGAAAAATGGGTAAAGGTGAAGTTGTCTCACGAAAGTGAACATTAGAGACGTAATTATACAAGGGTCTCTTATCACTTATAAGATAACTATTTAGGGACGGCTAACAACTTTAACTCATAAAACTTAATGACCATGAGAAATAACTTGATGAAACTTGCCTCTAATTGGGGAATTAATAGTGACGGGTTTCTAAGGTGCTACAATTAGTTTCATTATGAGGGACAGCTGACGATGAAGTCGTCGCAAAACATTTAACATTAGGGACGTAGTTCTATAAGGATCTCTTTTATTATTTATAAGAGCACTATTAGAGACGGCGATTATCACGTATCTCTTGTGACTTATTCATTGGAGACAACTGAATACGGCATCGTCCAAAATAAGTAAATATCGGGGTCACAATTTTATTCCGTCCCTGAAGAAAGTATTAGAGATGGCAATTATAAGACGTCTCTATTTACATGTATTATCAGTGACAACTGAATGTATAGACGTCTCAAATAAGTAAATATTCGAGACAAAGACTTATAAGCATCGCTTTTACTATTTATAAGGGACGCTTTTACTATTTATAAGGGACAACTGTAGAGTGAGCCGTCTCAACTAAGATGCCATTAGTGACAGCTATTAATAACGGTTTCTTTTAAGGTATTATAAGAGATGCCTCGTCAATAGCCGTCTCAATTGATATTTATTGAGACGCCTTCTCAAGCCGTCTCTAATTCTCCGCCCCAGTACTCTCATTTCTTGTAGTGCGTGGATGAACAAGAAGTTTATCTGTACGTACGACGTTTGGAAGAGTCCACCCATCACGCGGGCGATAAGGCCCCTCTTCTTCCCTACGTGTAAATCCAGTGCTAGGAAAGAGCAGTAGGCGCTGGATCACGAGTTGGAGACTCCTGCGACGAACTAAAATGTCATGTTTACAATTTACATATCATCCCATGCACAAACCATCCTAATTTATATAATCTTTTAAAATTATGGCATGTTTGATATAGATAGATAGATGTTTAACTATGTATGCTACTGAAATGGCATATTGGATAAGACTAGCAAGTTTATATAATTCACGTTGCTCGTGTTATTACTAGAGAGAATAGTTTGTAAACAATCGAATTAAATTTAGGTTATTGAAGGGCGTGCCTAGAGCAATGGTTATGTTTTCCCGTTTGTGATATGAATGTCACGAGTTCGAATCAAGAAAATAACCTCTCTGCTTAACAGAAATAAGACTGCGCACATCGTCTCTTCCTTTGGTCCCACAGATGGTGAGAGTCTCGTGCACTGGATATACCCCCTATCGGTCATCTCAAAGAATGATAGAATCCATGGATAACATATACTTGCAAACATCTTTAGCTTAATTCAATAATTGAGCTTATCGGATTTGGATCGGGATCATGTGTTATCCGCTTTGTGACCTGTCCATTTGCATCCTAACTATGTACGCTTAGCCACACAAGATGCTTAACCATTCATTACCAAACATCAACTCATAAGTACCAGCATAAAACATTATTTAGAGAATGAGGAGTAAGTTTTATTCTTGGATCCAAATGAAGCTACAGAGGTTAACTTAACAGCACTTTTAAGCTTTAAAATCCCCTGCAGCACCAACTTCAGCATCCATTAACCATGGCAGCAGCATTTCAAGCCAGATATGGTCTTGACGCACGAAGGAGAGAGACGCAGCACGTTGCATGGGCTTACACAGTCTTGACTTGTCTTACATGGGCCTTGAATAACGCATTGGGGCCCACCTTGCTCCACCGAGAACCCTAAAAGGAGCAACCATCTCCAGTAAATAAAATAGGCAAGCACAAGAAAGCAAGTGCGTTTGCAGCATAACAAAGTAAAAAAGGACTACTTGGTATAGCCAATGACAAGTGAACGAAGACAAAAACTAACCACGAGACTCCGTAAAGGCTACAAGGGAGAGGAGGAGCATGATTGCAGCGATGGTGGCAAACTTGCTTGTAGTTGTAGCCATCTTGGAAAAACACAGGCACAAAAGAAAGAGAAAGGAATCAACTTTCTTGTATGCACGGTATACCTCTTCCCAAGTTGAGGCTTTCTCTACTTCTTCGTTCCTTGCAAGGCTCTTTATAGGTTTTACGTCGTTAGCCAGTGTCAAAATTATGGTAAAGAATTGGAGGCACATATCTCCACTAAATATGAAAATTAAAAAACTTAGGAGGCACATATCTCCACGAAGTATCAAAATTAAAAACTTAAGTACATCCTTAGCAAGCGTCAAATTTAAAGTAGAGAAGTTAAAGGCACATCATTATCTGTTAGGAAATCAGATCGTTTGGATTATCTTCAGGAATAAAGCTTACTGCATATGCTGCAGTGCACAAAAAATAATTTTGTGGATAAATTTTTATTTTTTTAATCTAATCTTTTCATGTGTATTGACCCACGAGTTGGGGCTTCACGTACTGTTCATGTTTAAAGGACACCAAATTATAAACCTTTCCTAAATAAAATATTTTTAATTAAACGAAGGAGATTGTATCTAATTGGTCCCCTAAACTTAACTATTTTTTAATATTCTCAAGCACTTCAGACAAAAATTTTATGTTGGCTTTCAACAAAACACACAACTTCCTTTTAAAATTAGAAAGAATATAATTAAGTACACACGGATTGGTGCAAAACTCTTCTATGGTCACTCTATCTCTTAAAATTGGTCTCTCTTAGTATTTATCTAGTGATGACTTGTTGGAAAAAGCATGGATTTTCTGGCATGCTTCCGTATCATTATTTGTAAGAGACTTTCTCTAATGTTACCTACTCTTATTTCCCTTCTTCAGGGAACCTTTGTTAAAGGCAGAGATATCGGTGACAACATCTGTCTGACTCAGGAGCTCACCCATAGTATATCTAAAAAGGTTAGAGGACATAACATAATTCTCAAGCTTGACATGATGAAGGCCTATGACAGATTAGAATGGTCTTATTTATTTGATGTTCTTTTTAAGTTTGGTTTCTCTTCTGGCTGGATTAACCTTATCAAAGGTCTTTTTACGAACTGTTGGTTCTCGATCATCTTAAATGGTAATGTTGGTGGTTTCTTTACTTTATCTCGCGGCCTTAGGCAAGGGGACCCGTTGGCTCCGAGTCTGTTTATTCTTGCAGAAGAAGCATTTAGTGGAGGCCTTCAGCATCTGACTCAGAGGGGGATCATCACACCTTATTCTATTTTTGCGCAAACGCCTATTATCTCACATCTTCTGTTTGCTGACGACACTATCATCTTTACTAATGGTTCTCAGAACTCTTTGCGGAGACTCATGGCCTTTTTAAAAATCTATGAGAATTGCTCATATCAGAAGATTAACAGTAGCAAGAGTTCCTTCCACATTGCTGGAAATACCCCAACTTGGCGAACCAACCAAATCTCTGCTAGAGTTTCCATCCCTCACAAGCCTTTTCCTATCACTTAGCTGGGTGCTCCGTTGTTTAAGGGTGCAACTAAAGCTCCCCAACTAATGTGTATAGGGTGTTTGGGTGCCTTTTCTTGTCTTTAAGTTATTTCATTTTAGATTTTAATTCCTACGTCAAATTTTAATTCAATTTTTAAAGATGACGTAAATCGATCAACCAGATTGACAAGACTATCATGATTTTTTAACAATTAAGTAAACATATTTGATAAATATATTTTCAACAAAGTTTAGAAGAGTTGATAAAATTATATACTCGAAATGAGATGAATAATTCAGAGAGTGGTAGAGTACAAGAGAGATGCTTCCTCTTAATTATGAGAATAGATAGAATTGCAGACTTCTAAGGAGTTTAGGATGAAAGGTGCCATTCTTAATTTCCATTCTAGTGTTACTACAAAAATTATGATATCCCATGGATTCTAACAGAGTAGATGAGTAATGGCAGCAAATTGAGGTGGCCTTGATGACCCCAACGAGCACCCTCCTCTCAAGAACTCCAGCTCCACTAACGGCATGATCCCCGAGATTGGCAAGATCAAAACCACCTACAAGAAGCCTGCCTCGGACCGACACACAGCATCTCAGTCACAGTGACCTTGCAATAAGTGCGTAGGAGTGCAGATGAGTCAAGCCAAGTCAAGTTTTATCTTGTTTAAACTTGGTGTGACTGATTTTAATAGAGTCAGAGTTCGAGGTGAATGCCCATGATAATTGTTCAAATCTTACTTGTTTAAATATTGAACAAGTTCGAACTGAGTATCGATTATAATATACGAGTTCGAACTGATTTTATGATAATTGTCGTAAAATTGCAGATGTGCATCGCCTTCTCCCGCGGGTGGGAAACATTCTGGCATTTCTCTTTGAAAATTGATAGATGAGAGAAAAACTCACTGCACGGAGAGATTCTTTTTATCTCTCACATTTATTCTGTCATATACCTAGCCGGCTAAACGAACCCAAGTAACGATATGATCTTGAGAATCTTTGCAGTTTGGAAAAGCTTCTTAAACTGGATAGATGAGGACTTGTTTCATTATTACCTGCAGCTTATCTGAATGTATCAGTACGTGTTTAATGTTTTGCTCCCTTTGAGCACATTAGATAGAGAATTTCTTTATCTTCATTACGGTACTAATGACGGATTAATTAGGAAAGATCATGTATCCTGGTTTTCGCACTTGCTAAAGATATGCCTTTAACACTACTCCGTCTTAGTTTTGATACTAGGTAGAGGTGTGCTTTCAATTCCTTCTTAATGCTAACACTTGCTTACAACTTAGAGCCCTATATATAAAGAGCTTTGCGAGCTGTAAGCGAGCAAGGAAGTTGTAAGCAACCAAGAAGTTGTAGAAAAAGGTTCCACACCCAAGCTAGGAAAAGGTCCATGTGCATGCCATACATAGAAGAAGAAACTAGAACTACTCTTTTCCTCACTTCCTCGTGTGCTAACTTACACTCGTTTTGTTTGTTGTTCTTATAGATGGCCACGAGCAAGTTTGCCTCCATAGTTGCAGTCGTGCTCCTCCTCTCTCTATTTGTCTTTGCAGAGTCTCGTGGTTAGCTCATATATACAGATTCTTCTGTTGTGGTCCTCTATTTGTTTAATTAACATCTAACGTGCATGGTTATATGCTCTTTAAATTTCAGAGTACGTGGTGGAGGCTGGAGCACCGGGCCAATGCACCTTTGCAGGGCACTGTAAGGCTGGGGATGATTGCATGCCTGCATGCAAACGTTTGGGACTCACTCCAAGATTTGCCCTGTGCCAGCCAACCGCCATGGGCCCCACATGCTGCTGCATTATTTGATGCTGAAGGTTTTGGAGTACTCGGAGCTAGCTAGGGATTCTAAATAAATTAAGCTTAATCATTGTTGTTGAACCTTGCTACTTTCAATTGGATTCATGAATAAGACTTGACATCTCTGATTCTACCGCGCGTACGCTGGTTATAAATCGATGTTTGGTTATGAATTATGAATGGCATCTTTTAATGTTTGTTGGGACGTAATTTTTTATTTTTTAGATTTGTTAGATCGTCGGATCGGAGATTGGTTTGTACGAACATGTAAGACATCTTGGAGTCCACTGAGCGGTGGTGCAAATATATAGCACTCTAAGTGCAGCAACTATTATTCTTTTTCAACATATATAGTTGCATACAATTTAGACCAACGTGACCCATCCTAGCAATGCCCGCATATGAACGTTCACCTTTTCTACCCGCGAGATGCCGTGGAGCAAACTTTTATCCGTCTCTTACTATGATTATTTGTGACGGAGGTCACTGTCACTAAAGTAATTATTAGGGTCAGTGATTTCACCGTCTCGGAGAAGTTTTCATAAACAACTTAACATACATCTAGTAGCCATCCCTAAAAATTAAAAACAATATCTAACAAGCAATGGGGTCGATTTGTAGCTTTTTCTAAAGATTATAAGAGATATTTAAAGCCGTCCAATGTTATCTTTAGTGACACTTAGAGCCGTCTCTAATAATTATCAAGCACAAAAAAATTAGTAAATTCTATTTACTTTTTTACATACTAATTTACAGATTTAACAATACTTTCATCATGAACAACTGAATAACTCATAAATTATAAAACAATCCATCCATTAAACAAAAAGACGATAAGTCCCAAAATGAAAGTAATCAAGTTCATGTGCTAAAAATTAAAACAAATAATTCATATATCAAGTTTACATACTGAAAACAAAACAAATAGTTCATACATAGTGTTTACATGTTAAAACTAAAATAAAACAAATATCAATCATCATCCTAATTCTCTGCATCTCCATTATCTTTCTCATCCTCGTAGTTCTCATCTTCCCACTCGCCTGTAGTAGCTTGCTGTAGTGGTAGTCTTGCAGTCAAAAGCTCCTAAAATTGGTGCAACCTCTGTTCCATTCTTGCTTGAGTCTGGATTTGTAACTCTGTGTTGAGTTTGCTTATCAATAATGGACTTCAACTTTTCAACTTCATAAGTCAACTCAACATGTTCGGATTGAAGTTGTCATCTCTCTCTCTCTCTTTGAAGTTTCCTGCAGTAGGTCATCTCTCCCCCCCCCTAAGGGTGAAGCTCTCCTTTAGGATTAGTGTGCGGTGCTCTCTATCTCTCTTGTCATAGAATTTACCAAGTTGTTTGAAATATTTTCGTCTGTTTCATTACAAATCCATAGACTCAAAGTTACTTCGGCTAATCCAACCGGTATATATGTATCTATCGCCCACTGCCCTGAGACCCGTGCGTTCTCTCTCTCTCTCAAGTTTCCTGCCGTGGGTCATCTCTCTCTCTCTCTCTCTCTCTCTCTCTCCTCTGCGCACCGGGTTTCTACACCAGACCCATGTGATCTCTCTCTCTTTTAAGTTTCGTACAGTAGTAGGTCATCTCTCTCTCTCTCTCTCTGTTTGAAGTTTCCTACTATAATTCATGTGCATATCATTCTATGATCGTTTACCTTTCACACATTTTTTTGTTTTCATGGTTGAGCAAGGAAACCATATTGCAAGCATGAGATATTTGATCTCTATTATATTTCCTTTTTATATCATATGCACGAGGCTATCTTTCTCACGGTAGTTGTATCTATCACCATTGTTGCCGCCACCACCTTGTTGCACGCAACTGCACCTTGCCACACACCACCACTGCTAGCTGGTGTTCTTGCTCTTGCTACTAGATTTGCAGGTACCATCTTTCTCTATAATGTACATTTGTATCTATTGTTTTTCTTGCATGGTTAGTTATTCTCCACAAGAAATTATAAAGTTGGGTGTTTGCTAAACACACGGAAATAATATTTTTGTTATCTCTTTTTAACTATGTTTTATTTCTTTCTTTTAAAATTGTTAGCATGTCATAACGGTGTTCTTCTGATAGTGTATATTGTGGTAGTATTGTGATGGAGATTGGGTATATTGTTGCAATATCGTGATCTTATAGAAATTTTGTTAAATTATATAACTATAGTTATGTTAGTAGGTAAAAAATGGTAATATTGGAGAAGAGTTGGATGGATATTCATAATAGAGATGATCCAAAGTATATGAAAGGAGTTGATGAGTTCTGTGACCTTGCTTTCTATGAGGACAAAAGGATATTTAGGTATGGAGAAAATAAGGAATTAATTCAATGTCCATGTAAAAAGTGTTGTAATTTGAAGAAGTTGACAAGAAATGAGGTGTGGGTTCATATGATCTATGATGGCATATGGCCGCATTATAGAACTTAAACATCTCATGGTGAACATGGAAGAAGACCTTGTGCAGGATCATGATTTACAATTAGTAGAAAAATAGGATGAACTCATGTATGATTCGACGATAAATATGTTGCCTGATATACAGGAAGGTTGTCCTGTTGAGAAAGAAGATGAGCAACAACTAACTATGGAGGCACAAAGATTTTTTAAATTGATGCAAGATGCTAAAACACCTCTCTATGAGGGATGCAAGAATATGTCTAAACTCTTATTTCTCTTAAAGTTGTTACATATAAAGACTCTGAATCATGTGATAGCTAAGTGTATGGATATGTTACTTGATATTTTTAAGAAAGTTTTTCTAAATGAAGCCTCTATACTTACGGATCGGTATGCAGCAAAAAGTTCCATTAAAGAATTGTGATTAAGTCATAAAAAGATACATGTTATGTCCGAATGATTGTGCATTATTTTGGAAGGAGAATGAATATAAAGATCATTGTCCTGAGTGTAATGCGCCTAGATATAAATTTGATACATGACAAATGGTAAACAAATAGCAAACAATGTGTTATATTATTTTCTATTAAAGGATGGATTGCAGTGACTTTTCATGTCTTCCCATGCAGCAGAATGGATGAGATAGCATAGTGAGCGTCGATCTCCTTAAATGAGCATAGACGTGTGGCAGATGCTCCAACATGGCAAGAGTTTGATCGAATACACTCAGATTTTGCTATTGATCGAATACACTCAGATTTTGCTATGGAAAGTTGTAATGTTAGGCTGGGTTTGACTAGTGATGGATTTAATCCATTCGGAAATGTGAATTCAAAATACAGTATTTGGGTTACAATTTGCCACCGTGGATGTGCATGAAGTCCTCATCCATGATGCTGTCACTATTAATTCCTGGCCCTAAGAGTCCAGAAAATGATATTGATGTTTATCTACAACCACTGGTGGAGGAATTGAAAGACCTGTGGATTACAAGTTGTAAGAGTTATAATGTCTCCAAAAAATAGATTTTTCAAATGCGAGTAGCTTTGTTATGGACCATGAGTGACTTTCCAATTTATGCCAACTTGTCAAGACGGAGTACAAAAGGGAAGCTAGTTTATCCTACATGTATGCATTAGACGCACTCTGTTTCAGTAAAGCCTAGCAAGAAGCTCCTTATCTTGGACATCGTCATTTTTTACCGATACAACACAGGTGGAGAAGGAATAGATATAAACAAAAGTTTGATAGAAAGCGTATATCACAGATAAAACCAAAAATTCAAACAAGTTATGAAATCTAGAGACAACTACAAGAAATTGGTGACATCAAATTTGACAAATCTTTCCAAAAATATATCAAAGGTCTTTGAAAGAAAAAGAGTATCTTTTTTAGAGAATTGTCTTACTGGAGTTCTCTACTTATTCGTCACAATTTTAATGTAATGCACATTAAAAAAAATGTATGTGACTACATTCTTGACATGCTTAATTTTTCTTACATTTCAAAAGACATTTTGACCTTACGATAAGACTTAGAATATTTGAAGATGCGTGAATCACTATATCCTAATCTTGATAGTACTTTTCCAAAAGCTGTTTACTCACTAAATGATTCACAAAAAGACATCATATATTTATTCTTTAAGAACATTAGAGTTCTTGATGGGTATTCATTGAACTTATCAAGTAGTGTTGGAAAATAAAATATAATAGACTTGAAGAGTCATGACTATCATGTCTATATGAAAGTTCTACTTCCATTAGCAATTTGCGGCACTGTACGTAATGGATGTAGTTGTTGAATTGAGTAAGTATTTTAAAACTTTGCGTTCTAAAGTTCTGAATGAAGAAGGCTTACAAATGTGGGAAAACAAGATTGTAGTTACATTATGCAAGTTAGAACAAGTCTTTCTCCCTTGTTTGTTTGATGTTATGGTTTATCTAACTATGCATTTAGCATATGAGGTACGAATGACTGGTCCGGTACAATACCAATAGATGTATCCCATTGAAAGATACTTAAAGAGATTGAAAAATTATGTGGAAAGTAAAGTACGTCTAGAGGGTTCAATTGTGCAAGGATATCTTATAGAGGAGTGTACATTATTTTGTTCTATGTATATGAAAGATATTGAGACCCAAGAGAAATCATGATGGTGGTCAATGTGACAATCATGAAGAACAACTGTCTATCTTTAACACAGCTGGTCGACCATTGCAAGGTAGACAGCTCTGCATATTAACAGAAGATGAGAGGGACTTAGCACATTTGTATATACTAAACCAAGTTGAAGATATTAATCAATTTCATAGAGAATATGAGGAAGAACATGCTATCTCGATAGATACTGAAAAGAAATTTCTTCAGTGATTTAGACGGCGTGTCATACAATTGAGAGATTCAAATGATCATCGATGCACTGTAGAGATTGAAGTATTGTCAAAAAGTCCATCAAGTTTGGCATCTTTATATTTTGGTTACATTATAAATGGTTTTATATTTCAAAAAAGGTCAAATAATGTTACAAATAAAACACAACTTAACAGTGTTATGTAAATGCAAAACTTGAATTAGGATGAGATGGGTACAATGGTCTGTTAAATAATGTTGTTGAAATATCTTTTGAAGGTGATTGTCGCGTTATATTATTCAAGTGTGATTAGTATGATGTGTATGCTAAATATAGAAGATTTATGATTAATGAATATGGTATCATTAGTCTAAATGCTAACAAAAAATTGGACACTAATGAACCATTTGCATTGGCAAGTCACGTAGAACAAGTTTTCTATGTTAATGATAACGCAGCACCAAATTGGGTGATCGCTATCTGGTCACTACCTCGGAATTATTTTAACATGACGGAAAAAAAAATTGCGGAAGATGCAGAAGCCTATCAAGAGGGCTGGGCTGATGTGCCTATCAACTTTCCTACAAATAACATAGATGTCGGTGTTGAAAGCCTTAAACTGTAGAGCACATAGAGGTCAATGCACGAAGGACTTAATTTGGATGATACTGTAAGTCTTAAGTATTATTTTATTTTAAGATTATGATTATTTTTATTGATATTTTTGAGAAAAATAATTATTCAACTTGTTGAATTTAATAGTTGTCGAGTCGCGGTCGTGTTCGTAGGTTCTCCTCCGGTGATCGCAGGTTGGAGCCCCCACCCGTCATTTCATCATCTACTTCTCAGCCAGTAGCTTTACAGCCTTGTCTTTCTCAACCATTGATCCCTCCACCATCCAACCCCGCAAACTCCAGGGTCTGCATCATCTTGCACTCCAGGTATTAAAACTTGAATGGATAGAACAAATAATTAACATATTTGTGTATATCTGATCACCTTTTTGAATTACGTTGACTTATGTGTAGCAGGGGTCCAGCTAAAGCTATTGCTATTAGGAGTTTGCCACCAGTATACAAACTTCATGTGGATACTATAAGTTGGAGCGGGGTGGGTATGTATGGCCCCACCTTCAATAGTTTTATGGGGGTTGTTTCTATACTCCACTCTAATTTATGATAAAAGGACTTCATGAAGCTTGAGCAAGAGTAAAGACATGCTATTTTTAGATATCTTAAGGTAATGAATATTTTTATTATTCTCATTATTTATATTTACTCATGATTATGAAATTTATATCATCACTCACATTATTATATACAACAAAGTTTTGATTTTGAATAAAGCTCACACACATAACTTGAGATTTTAAAGCGGATGGAGACTTTACATCGGAAATATAGAAATAAATTGAAAGAAAAGTTAATATTTCTTTTAATTTCTAATATGGGTGCCCCTCTCTTCTTAACACTTGATTTCAAATGTGATATTTATTTCTATTTTTATATTCCAATATGAATGCTCTTTTTTCTTATTTGTAAATTATATGTATAGCATTTCAAAGAAAATTCATTTGAGGAGGCATTACAGAGCATTTCAAATGGTGTAGAGGCTTCTCAATGGCGACGGATGTGTGAGATATGGAGCACTGAGTACGAGCATATATCGTTAGTCTTTTGTTTATTAGTTGAGTAATAATTTTATTTAATGCACTTATATATGATGAAATGTCTAAAATCTAAACTTCATGAATTCAGGAAATTAGAGATAGAAACAAAGCCAATCGTGCTCACTTAACAATGACGTATAGAGCAGGATGAAAGAGTATACATCAACTGTAATTCAACTTTGTGAGCTTTATTCTTTCATTTTTCATAATTGTAATAATGCATTTAGTTGGTAATTATATTTTTAAATTATCATACAGCAAAGTACCGAAGATCGTGAGGCTACGCGTCCAGAACTATATATGATGTCATTTTGTAGAGTGCAATATGATGGGAGTAAAGTGTGGACCAGCGATGTATGTAAAGAAAGGATGGTAAAACTTTGTTAATTCTCTCCTTTTATTTTTAGATTTACTTTTTATAATTATTAATTAACGTGTATTTATTTTTTTAATACAAGGGAGGATGACACAATTGATGGAGCCTTCAAAAGCCAATGAAAGTGCAACACTTACACCAAAACAAGTTTTTATTGAAGTGATGTGATAAGATAGAATTAATCGTATCCGTTGTGCGGGATTTGGTGAGACGTTGAAGATATGGTATGAATCTTATGATGGCAGCAATAATATCCACTACCAACAACTTCAATCCGAACATGCTGAGTTGACTTATGAAGTTGAAAAGTTGAAGTCCGTTATTGATAAGCAAACTCAACACAGAGTTATAAATCCAGACTCAAGCAAGAATGGAACAGAGGTTGCACCAACTTTAGGAGCTTTTGACTGCAAGACTACTACTACAGCAAGCTACTACAGGCGCATGAATTCTAGTAGGAAACTTCAAAGAGAGAGAGAGAGGGAGAGAGAGAGAGAGATGACCTGCTACTGTACGAAACTTAAAAGAGAGAGAGAGATCACATGGGTCTGGTGTAGAAACCCGGTGCGCAGAGAGAGAGAGAGAGAGAGAGAGTAAGAAACTTCAGAGAGAGAGAGATGACCTACGACAGGAAACTTGAGAGAGAGAGAGAACGCCCGGGTCCGGTGTAGAAACCTGGTGCGTAGAGATGGAATTCGTCATGTGGTGCGGCCATAGATAACACATGAATTCTAGCCATTTGTTTAGACCATGCGTGCTCCTCACTTCTTACTTCACAGCCACCGCTACTAATAATTTTGGAGAATTCTTCCGTCTCATGGCAGTGGGCGATAGATACATATATACCGGTTGGATTAGCCGAAGTAACTTTGAGTCTATGGATTTGAAATGAAACAGACGAAAATATTTCAAACCACTTGGTAAATTCTATGACAAGATAGATATTGAGACCGCACACTAAACCTAAAGAAGAGCTTCACCCTTGGGGGGGGGAGAGAGAGATGACCTACTACAGGAAACTTCAAAAAGAGAGAGAGAGATGACTTGCCTCAAGAAACTTGAGAGAAAGAGAGAGAGAGATGACCTGCTACTACACGAAACTTGAAAGAGAGAGAAAGAGCGCATGGGTTAGAAACCTGGTGCGTAGTGGGCGAGAGAGAGAGAGAGAGATGACCTACCGCAGGAAAATTCAAAGAGAGAGAGATGACTTGTGGTAGGAAACTTGAGAGAGAGAGAGAGAACATAGGGACCAGTGTAGAAACCTAGTATACACATACACACATAGAGATGTACCTAGCATGGGGAAACGAATGCTCACCGCGCACAGTCGGCAACGAGTTGTTAGCAAGTAAGGCTTCCGCACATGGTTAGTAGGCGGCAGGTGGAGGCGACGATAGAGGAGGGTAAGGCTTGCGTGCGGGCTCGAGTGGCACGCCGAGGCAACGATAGAGGAGGCTAAGGACGTCTAGGCAACCGCGACAAGTAGAACCGAGGGAGCACAACGACGAACCAAGGGAGTGAAGCAATGCGCAACCGCACCATTTTATTCATATAGGATGCATCATATTTTTGCATGAAGATATGACTTTTATTACATAGATCTCACAAGACTTGATCAAGGTCATATGATAAAAAATATATTTTTTCTTAATTTTTTCAAGATCTTGTTAAAATAATTTACAGGTATCTTAATGAGTTTCCATTGGGCGTGTAAATGAGCCAAGTCCAGCCAAGTTTTACCGTGTTCAAGCTTGGATCCTGATTAATTTTAATCGAGTTCGAATTCGGGCCGAATATATATGATAATTGTTTAAGCTTGAGAGAGAGAGAGAGGTAGAGATCAAACATATATAAGGATGTATCTAAGATAGATGGGATCCACCTCATTCACCATCTGATCTTGATCTTTGATAGGATGGTTGATCTCAAAAAACTTTGAATCACATGCTTGTGACTGCCCGTGCATATGCGATTCATGTGGGGACGTCGTAGGGTGCCCAAGGGTGTACTAGATCCAAAAGAGAAGAAAGGCTTGAAGACAAAGGATATTGTGAAAATGTATTTGTACTTTGTATGTTGATGAGTCTTCATTAAATCTTTGATTGTTTGACCAAATTTGTAGTCATCATATTTAAAATTTACACCGAACTATCTTTATAATTTACATCTAATTATATTCAAACTTAATTTTATCATATAGTAACTTATGCCATATTTAATTAATTGGATACACATGATGGGCGAGGGGCTAAGAGTTAAGAGCTATGGTGAGAGAATGAGAAAAATACTCATGAATATAGAGAGATAGACACTCATGTAGAAAGAGAGGTGGTGTTAGACTAAGAATGTAAGTGTGCACGCACATGCGCCCATGTAGTACTATGGACATTAGATTAATAAAGATATATTTAAAATACAAAAATATATATCATAACTATATATAATTACATATTAATTCAAATAATTAACGTATATTAGTTATATCAACTTTATTAATTTACTAGGTAAATAATCTATGTGATTAAAAGAGATCGGCTGAATATGTGTCTCAAACTAAGTTATTAGCGACAATTGCATCAAACCTGTCTGTAATAAGGAAATCATTAGAGACTGATTGTCTCTTTTGGCATAATTATGAAAAATGGGTAAAGGTGAAGTTGTCTCACGAAAGTGAACATTAGAGACGTAATTATACAAGGGTCTCTTATCACTTATAAGATAACTATTTAGGGACGGCTAACAACTTTAACTCATAAAACTTAATGACCATGAGAAATAACTTGATGAAACTTGCCTCTAATTGGGGAATTAATAGTGACGGGTTTCTAAGGTGCTACAATTAGTTTCATTATGAGGGACAGCTGACGATGAAGTCGTCGCAAAACATTTAACATTAGGGACGTAGTTCTATAAGGATCTCTTTTATTATTTATAAGAGCACTATTAGAGACGGCGATTATCACGTATCTCTTGTGACTTATTCATTGGAGACAACTGAATACGGCATCGTCCAAAATAAGTAAATATCGGGGTCACAATTTTATTCCGTCCCTGAAGAAAGTATTAGAGATGGCAATTATAAGACGTCTCTATTTACATGTATTATCAGTGACAACTGAATGTATAGACGTCTCAAATAAGTAAATATTCGAGACAAAGACTTATAAGCATCGCTTTTACTATTTATAAGGGACGCTTTTACTATTTATAAGGGACAACTGTAGAGTGAGCCGTCTCAACTAAGATGCCATTAGTGACAGCTATTAATAACGGTTTCTTTTAAGGTATTATAAGAGATGCCTCGTCAATAGCCGTCTCAATTGATATTTATTGAGACGCCTTCTCAAGCCGTCTCTAATTCTCCGCCCCAGTACTCTCATTTCTTGTAGTGCGTGGATGAACAAGAAGTTTATCTGTACGTACGACGTTTGGAAGAGTCCACCCATCACGCGGGCGATAAGGCCCCTCTTCTTCCCTGTGTGTAAATCCAGTGCTAGGAAAGAGCAGTAGGCGCTGGATCACGAGTTGGAGACTCCTGCGACGAACTAAAATGTCATGTTTACAATTTACATATCATCCCATGCACAAACCATCCTAATTTATATAATCTTTTAAAATTATGGCATGTTTGATATAGATAGATAGATGTTTAACTATGTATGCTACTGAAATGGCATATTGGATAAGACTAGCAAGTTTATATAATTCACGTTGCTCGTGTTATTACTAGAGAGAATAGTTTGTAAACAATCGAATTACATTTAGGTTATTGAAGGGCGTGCCTAGAGCAATGGTTATGTTTTCCCATTTGTGATATGAATGTCACGAGTTCGAATCAAGAAAATAACCTCTCTGCTTAACAGAAATAAGACTGCGCACATCGTCTCTTCCTTTGGTCCCACAGATGGTGAGAGTCTCGTGCACTGGATATACCCCCTATCGGTCATCTCAAAGAATGATAGAATCCATGGATAACATATACTTGCAAACATCTTTAGCTTAATTCAATAATTGAGCTTATCGGATTTGGATCGGGATCATGTGTTATCCGCTTTGTGACCTGTCCATTTGCATCCTAACTATGTACGCTTAGCCACACAAGATGCTTAACCATTCATTACCAAACATCAACTCATAAGTACCAGCATAAAACATTATTTAGAGAATGAGGAGTAAGTTTTATTCTTGAATCCAAATGAAGCTACAGAGGTTAACTTAACAGCACTTTTAAGCTTTAAAATCCCCTGCAGCACCAACTTCAGCATCCATTAACCATGGCAGCAGCATTTCAAGCCAGATATGGTCTTGACGCACGAAGGAGAGAGACGCAGCACGTTGCATGGGCTTACACAGTCTTGACTTGTCTTACATGGGCCTTGAATAACGCATTGGGGCCCACCTTGCTCCACCGAGAACCCTAAAAGGAGCAACCATCTCCAGTAAATAAAATAGGCAAGCACAAGAAAGCAAGTGCGTTTGCAGCATAACAAAGTAAAAAAGGACTACTTGGTATAGCCAATGACAAGTGAACGAAGACAAAAACTAACCACGAGACTCCGTAAAGGCTACAAGGGAGAGGAGGAGCATGATTGCAGCGATGGTGGCAAACTTGCTTGTAGTTGTAGCCATCTTGGAAAAACACAGGCACAAAAGAAACAGAAAGGAATCAACTTTCTTGTATGCACGGTATACCTCTTCCCAAGTTGAGGCTTTCTCTACTTCTTCGTTCCTTGCAAGGCTCTTTATAGGTTTTACGTCGTCGTTAGCCAGTGTCAAAATTATGGTAAAGAATTGGAGGCACATATCTCCACTAAATATGAAAATTAAAAAACTTAGGAGGCACATATCTCCACGAAGTATCAAAATTAAAAACTTAAGTACATCCTTAGCAAGCGTCAAATTTAAAGTAGAGAAGTTAAAGGCACATCATTATCTGTTAGGAAATCAGATCGTTTGGATTATCTTCAGGAATAAAGCTTACTGCATATGCTGCAGTGCACAAAAAATAATTTTGTGGATAAATTTTTATTTTTTTAATCTAATCTTTTCATGTGTATTGACCCACGAGTGATGTCAGGATGCATTTAATGAGAGTGACAACTCTCAAAGCATCTTCATGTGACGGGTCGGGATTGTGGGGCTCCATCCAGATAAGTTTTTCTGCGCCCTTGCTGGTGCAACAAGTATTACTCCTCTCTAAATTATAACATGGTCCCGTTCACATTGAAATAGGATAAATTACATATTTCCTCACTTTTTATAATTAATGACCTATTTACTCACATCTCTATGGAGATATACCAAGATCCAAAGAATGAAGTTTAAAAGGATTTCATCTTATCTGTGGGAAGTGCCAAAAGTAATTAGAGAATCTTGACGTGGACGTGGTTTGGAAAGTTAAGAAAGGAGATGTATTAGCTTGCAAAGAAGGAAAGAGAAAGAAAGCTTGAAACAGATATTCAAAGCGCAGACCCCATAGTTAAACATTGGAGGGACATCACATCCATCTTTGGATGATAATGGTTTAACAACGATAACTTTTAGTGACAGAAAGCCAAACATGCTCAAAGAAGAGATTAGATGACAAATCCTTGTACACCTTTTCCATGTTACTCTTTTACAAAAAATCAAGATAAGTAGTTGTTGTAGCAGTTAAAAAATGAATCAATTAGGTTCATCTATGTCACAAGGGTAGGAAAAAGGAAAATAGTATAGTGACATAATTTCCTAACACAACTTTTGACACAGTCTAGGTGGCACACACACATAGATGAAAAAAATGTAAGAGTCTCACACTTTTAACATTGTACCTAACACAACGACGTCACTATACCATTTTACGTTAAGAAAAATGTGGAAGCTTTTTGAATCACGTTAGCATATTTCATCTAACATGTGCTTCGCATTGATTTTAGAATTCCATTTGGTTCCATGTAAAATAAGTTGTACGAGTAGTTTTTCCTGAAAAACATAGCACAATGATTCATTTGGTAATCTAAAAAACTCTAGTGAACAGAATCATAATTTGTTGACTCTCTTTTTTTCCGATTTTGACATCTATGAGATGAGATTGAATGCCTTTCTAAAACAGACAAATATTTTCATAAATATCAAATGTTAAATTTCATTTTTAGTTTCTTTGTAAATTTATTTCCCTAGAAAACTTTTTTCATTCAAATAAATTTTACGTAGAACCAAATATACCCTCAATTAATCAATTTGATACTGACTTGGGGCTTCACGTACTGTTCATGTTTAAAGGACACCAAATTATAAACCTTTCCTAAATAAAATATTTTTAATTAAACGAAGGAGATTGTATCTAATTGGTCCCCTAAACTTAACTATTTTTTAATATTCTCAAGCACTTCAGACAAAAATTTTATGTTGGCTTTCAACAAAACACACAACTTCCTTTTAAAATTAGAAAGAATATAATTAAGTACACACGGATTGGTGCAGAACTCTTCTATGGTCACTCTATCTCTTAAAATTGGTCTCTCTTAGTATTTATCTAGTGATGACTTGTTGGAAAAAGCATGGATTTTCTGGCATGCTTCCGTATCATTATTTGTAAGAGACTTTCTCTAATGTTACCTACTCTTATTTCCCCTCTTCAGGGAACCTTTGTTAAAGGCAGAGATATCGGTGACAACATCTGTCTGACTCAGGAGCTCACCCATAGTATATCTAAAAAGGTTAGAGGACATAACATAATTCTCAAGCTTGACATGATGAAGGCCTATGACAGATTAGAATGGTCTTATTTATTTGATGTTCTTTTTAAGTTTGGTTTCTCTTCTGGCTGGATTAACCTTATCAAAGGTCTTTTTACGAACTGTTGGTTCTCGATCATCTTAAATGGTAATGTTGGTGGTTTCTTTACTTTATCTCGCGGCCTTAGGCAAGGGGACCCGTTGGCTCCGAGTCTGTTTATTCTTGCAGAAGAAGCATTTAGTGGAGGCCTTCAGCATCTGACTCAGAGGGGGATCATCACACCTTATTCTATTTTTGCGCAAACGCCTATTATCTCACATCTTCTGTTTGCTGACGACACTATCATCTTTACTAATGGTTCTCAGAACTCTTTGCGGAGACTCATGGCCTTTTTAAAAATCTATGAGAATTGCTCATATCAGAAGATTAACAGTAGCAAGAGTTCCTTCCACATTGCTGGAAATACCCCAACTTGACGAACCAACCAAATCTCTGCTAGAGTTTCCATCCCTCACAAGCCTTTTCCTATCACTTAGCTGGGTGCTCCGTTGTTTAAGGGTGCAACTAAAGCTCCCCAACTAATGTGTATAGGGTGTTTGGGTGCCTTTTCTTGTCTTTAAGTTATTTCATTTTAGATTTTAATTCTTACGTCAAATTTTAATTCAATTTTTAAAGATGACGTAAATCGATCAACCAGATTGACAAGACTATCATGATTTTTTAACAATTAAGTAAACATATTTGATAAATATATTTTCAACAAAGTTTAGAAGAGTTGATAAAATTATATACTCGAAATGAGATGAATAATTCAGAGAGTGGTAGAGTACAAGAGAGATGCTTCCTCTTAATTATGAGAATAGATAGAATTGCAGACTTCTAAGGAGTTTAGGATGAAAGGTGCCATTCTTAATTTCCATTCTAGTGTTACTACAAAAATTATGATATCCCATGGATTCTAACAGAGTAGATGAGTAATGGCAGCAAATTGAGGTGGCCTTGATGACCCCAACGAGCACCCTCCTCTCAAGAACTCCAGCTCCACTAACGGCATGATCCCCGAGATTGGCAAGATCAAAACCACCTACAAGAAGCCTGCCTCGGACCGACACACAGCATCTCAGTCACAGTGACCTTGCAATAAGTGCGTAGGAGTGCAGATGAGTCAAGCCAAGTCAAGTTTTATCTTGTTTAAACTTGGTGTGACTGATTTTAATAGAGTCAGAGTTCGAGGTGAATGCCCATGATAATTGTTCAAATCTTACTTGTTTAAATATTGAACAAGTTCGAACTGAGTATCGATTATAATATACGAGTTCGAACTGATTTTATGATAATTGTCGTAAAATTGCAGATGTGCATCGCCTTCTCCCGCGGGTGGGAAACATTCTGGCATTTCTCTTTGAAAATTGATAGATGAGAGAAAAACTCACTGCACGGAGAGATTCTTTTTATCTCTCACATTTATTCTGTCATATACCTAGCCGGCTAAACGAACCCAAGTAACGATATGATCTTGAGAATCTTTGCAGTTTGGAAAAGCTTCTTAAACTGGATAGATGAGGACTTGTTTCATTATTACCTGCAGCTTATCTGAATGTATCAGTACGTGTTTAATGTTTTGCTCCCTTTGAGCACATTAGATAGAGAATTTCTTTATCTTCATTACGGTACTAATGACGGATTAATTAGGAAAGATCATGTATCCTGGTTTTCGCACTTGCTAAAGATATGCCTTTAACACTACTCCGTCTTAGTTTTGATACTAGGTAGAGGTGTGCTTTCAATTCCTTCTTAATGCTAACACTTGCTTACAACTTAGAGCCCTATATATAAAGAGCTTTGCGAGCTGTAAGCGAGCAAGGAAGTTGTAAGCAACCAAGAAGTTGTAGAAAAAGGTTCCACACCCAAGCTAGGAAAAGGTCCATGTGCATGCCATACATAGAAGAAGAAACTAGAACTACTCTTTTCCTCACTTCCTCGTGTGCTAACTTACACTCGTTTTGTTTGTTGTTCTTATAGATGGCCACGAGCAAGTTTGCCTCCATAGTTGCAGTCGTGCTCCTCCTCTCTCTATTTGTCTTTGCAGAGTCTCGTGGTTAGCTCATATATACAGATTCTTCTGTTGTGGTCCTCTATTTGTTTAATTAACATCTAACGTGCATGGTTATATGCTCTTTAAATTTCAGAGTACGTGGTGGAGGCTGGAGCACCGGGCCAATGCACCTTTGCAGGGCACTGTAAGGCTGGGGATGATTGCATGCCTGCATGCAAACGTTTGGGACTCACTCCAAGATTTGCCCTGTGCCAGCCAACCGCCATGGGCCCCACATGCTGCTGCATTATTTGATGCTGAAGGTTTTGGAGTACTCGGAGCTAGCTAGGGATTCTAAATAAATTAAGCTTAATCATTGTTGTTGAACCTTGCTACTTTCAATTGGATTCATGAATAAGACTTGACATCTCTGATTCTACCGCGCGTACGCTGGTTATAAATCGATGTTTGGTTATGAATTATGAATGGCATCTTTTAATGTTTGTTGGGACGTAATTTTTTATTTTTTAGATTTGTTAGATCGTCGGATCGGAGATTGGTTTGTACGAACATGTAAGACATCTTGGAGTCCACTGAGCGGTGGTGCAAATATATAGCACTCTAAGTGCAGCAACTATTATTCTTTTTCAACATATATAGTTGCATACAATTTAGACCAACGTGACCCATCCTAGCAATGCCCGCATATGAACGTTCACCTTTTCTACCCGCGAGATGCCGTGGAGCAAACTTTTATCCGTCTCTTACTATGATTATTTGTGACGGAGGTCACTGTCACTAAAGTAATTATTAGGGTCAGTGATTTCACCGTCTCGGAGAAGTTTTCATAAACAACTTAACATACATCTAGTAGCCATCCCTAAAAATTAAAAACAATATCTAACAAGCAATGGGGTCGATTTGTAGCTTTTTCTAAAGATTATAAGAGATATTTAAAGCCGTCCAATGTTATCTTTAGTGACACTTAGAGCCGTCTCTAATAATTATCAAGCACAAAAAAATTAGTAAATTCTATTTACTTTTTTACATACTAATTTACAGATTTAACAATACTTTCATCATGAACAACTGAATAACTCATAAATTATAAAACAATCCATCCATTAAACAAAAAGACGATAAGTCCCAAAATGAAAGTAATCAAGTTCATGTGCTAAAAATTAAAACAAATAATTCATATATCAAGTTTACATACTGAAAACAAAACAAATAGTTCATACATAGTGTTTACATGTTAAAACTAAAATAAAACAAATATCAATCATCATCCTAATTCTCTGCATCTCCATTATCTTTCTCATCCTCGTAGTTCTCATCTTCCCACTCGCCTGTAGTAGCTTGCTGTAGTGGTAGTCTTGCAGTCAAAAGCTCCTAAAATTGGTGCAACCTCTGTTCCATTCTTGCTTGAGTCTGGATTTGTAACTCTGTGTTGAGTTTGCTTATCAATAATGGACTTCAACTTTTCAACTTCATAAGTCAACTCAACATGTTCGGATTGAAGTTGTCATCTCTCTCTCTCTCTTTGAAGTTTCCTGCAGTAGGTCATCTCTCCCCCCCCCTAAGGGTGAAGCTCTCCTTTAGGATTAGTGTGCGGTGCTCTCTATCTCTCTTGTCATAGAATTTACCAAGTTGTTTGAAATATTTTCGTCTGTTTCATTACAAATCCATAGACTCAAAGTTACTTCGGCTAATCCAACCGGTATATATGTATCTATCGCCCACTGCCCTGAGACCCGTGCGTTCTCTCTCTCTCTCAAGTTTCCTGCCGTGGGTCATCTCTCTCTCTCTCTCTCTCTCTCTCTCTCCTCTGCGCACCGGGTTTCTACACCAGACCCATGTGATCTCTCTCTCTTTTAAGTTTCGTACAGTAGTAGGTCATCTCTCTCTCTCTCTCTCTGTTTGAAGTTTCCTACTATAATTCATGTGCATATCATTCTATGATCGTTTACCTTTCACACATTTTTTTGTTTTCATGGTTGAGCAAGGAAACCATATTGCAAGCATGAGATATTTGATCTCTATTATATTTCCTTTTTATATCATATGCACGAGGCTATCTTTCTCACGGTAGTTGTATCTATCACCATTGTTGCCGCCACCACCTTGTTGCACGCAACTGCACCTTGCCACACACCACCACTGCTAGCTGGTGTTCTTGCTCTTGCTACTAGATTTGCAGGTACCATCTTTCTCTATAATGTACATTTGTATCTATTGTTTTTCTTGCATGGTTAGTTATTCTCCACAAGAAATTATAAAGTTGGGTGTTTGCTAAACACACGGAAATAATATTTTTGTTATCTCTTTTTAACTATGTTTTATTTCTTTCTTTTAAAATTGTTAGCATGTCATAACGGTGTTCTTCTGATAGTGTATATTGTGGTAGTATTGTGATGGAGATTGGGTATATTGTTGCAATATCGTGATCTTATAGAAATTTTGTTAAATTATATAACTATAGTTATGTTAGTAGGTAAAAAATGGTAATATTGGAGAAGAGTTGGATGGATATTCATAATAGAGATGATCCAAAGTATATGAAAGGAGTTGATGAGTTCTGTGACCTTGCTTTCTATGAGGACAAAAGGATATTTAGGTATGGAGAAAATAAGGAATTAATTCAATGTCCATGTAAAAAGTGTTGTAATTTGAAGAAGTTGACAAGAAATGAGGTGTGGGTTCATATGATCTATGATGGCATATGGCCGCATTATAGAACTTAAACATCTCATGGTGAACATGGAAGAAGACCTTGTGCAGGATCATGATTTACAATTAGTAGAAAAATAGGATGAACTCATGTATGATTCGACGATAAATATGTTGCCTGATATACAGGAAGGTTGTCCTGTTGAGAAAGAAGATGAGCAACAACTAACTATGGAGGCACAAAGATTTTTTAAATTGATGCAAGATGCTAAAACACCTCTCTATGAGGGATGCAAGAATATGTCTAAACTCTTATTTCTCTTAAAGTTGTTACATATAAAGACTCTGAATCATGTGATAGCTAAGTGTATGGATATGTTACTTGATATTTTTAAGAAAGTTTTTCTAAATGAAGCCTCTATACTTACGGATCGGTATGCAGCAAAAAGTTCCATTAAAGAATTGTGATTAAGTCATAAAAAGATACATGTTATGTCCGAATGATTGTGCATTATTTTGGAAGGAGAATGAATATAAAGATCATTGTCCTGAGTGTAATGCGCCTAGATATAAATTTGATACATGACAAATGGTAAACAAATAGCAAACAATGTGTTATATTATTTTCTATTAAAGGATGGATTGCAGTGACTTTTCATGTCTTCCCATGCAGCAGAATGGATGAGATAGCATAGTGAGCGTCGATCTCCTTAAATGAGCATAGACGTGTGGCAGATGCTCCAACATGGCAAGAGTTTGATCGAATACACTCAGATTTTGCTATTGATCGAATACACTCAGATTTTGCTATGGAAAGTTGTAATGTTAGGCTGGGTTTGACTAGTGATGGATTTAATCCATTCGGAAATGTGAATTCAAAATACAGTATTTGGGTTACAATTTGCCACCGTGGATGTGCATGAAGTCCTCATCCATGATGCTGTCACTATTAATTCCTGGCCCTAAGAGTCCAGAAAATGATATTGATGTTTATCTACAACCACTGGTGGAGGAATTGAAAGACCTGTGGATTACAAGTTGTAAGAGTTATAATGTCTCCAAAAAATAGATTTTTCAAATGCGAGTAGCTTTGTTATGGACCATGAGTGACTTTCCAATTTATGCCAACTTGTCAAGACGGAGTACAAAAGGGAAGCTAGTTTATCCTACATGTATGCATTAGACGCACTCTGTTTCAGTAAAGCCTAGCAAGAAGCTCCTTATCTTGGACATCGTCATTTTTTACCGATACAACACAGGTGGAGAAGGAATAGATATAAACAAAAGTTTGATAGAAAGCGTATATCACAGATAAAACCAAAAATTCAAACAAGTTATGAAATCTAGAGACAACTACAAGAAATTGGTGACATCAAATTTGACAAATCTTTCCAAAAATATATCAAAGGTCTTTGAAAGAAAAAGAGTATCTTTTTTAGAGAATTGTCTTACTGGAGTTCTCTACTTATTCGTCACAATTTTAATGTAATGCACATTAAAAAAAATGTATGTGACTACATTCTTGACATGCTTAATTTTTCTTACATTTCAAAAGACATTTTGACCTTACGATAAGACTTAGAATATTTGAAGATGCGTGAATCACTATATCCTAATCTTGATAGTACTTTTCCAAAAGCTGTTTACTCACTAAATGATTCACAAAAAGACATCATATATTTATTCTTTAAGAACATTAGAGTTCTTGATGGGTATTCATTGAACTTATCAAGTAGTGTTGGAAAATAAAATATAATAGACTTGAAGAGTCATGACTATCATGTCTATATGAAAGTTCTACTTCCATTAGCAATTTGCGGCACTGTACGTAATGGATGTAGTTGTTGAATTGAGTAAGTATTTTAAAACTTTGCGTTCTAAAGTTCTGAATGAAGAAGGCTTACAAATGTGGGAAAACAAGATTGTAGTTACATTATGCAAGTTAGAACAAGTCTTTCTCCCTTGTTTGTTTGATGTTATGGTTTATCTAACTATGCATTTAGCATATGAGGTACGAATGACTGGTCCGGTACAATACCAATAGATGTATCCCATTGAAAGATACTTAAAGAGATTGAAAAATTATGTGGAAAGTAAAGTACGTCTAGAGGGTTCAATTGTGCAAGGATATCTTATAGAGGAGTGTACATTATTTTGTTCTATGTATATGAAAGATATTGAGACCCAAGAGAAATCATGATGGTGGTCAATATGACAATCATGAAGAACAACTGTCTATCTTTAACACAGCTGGTCGACCATTGCAAGGTAGACAGCTCTGCATATTAACAGAAGATGAGAGGGACTTAGCACATTTGTATATACTAAACCAAGTTGAAGATATTAATCAATTTCATAGAGAATATGAGGAAGAACATGCTATCTCGATAGATACTGAAAAGAAATTTCTTCAGTGATTTAGACGGCGTGTCATACAATTGAGAGATTCAAATGATCATCGATGCACTGTAGAGATTGAAGTATTGTCAAAAAGTCCATCAAGTTTGGCATCTTTATATTTTGGTTACATTATAAATGGTTTTATATTTCAAAAAAGGTCAAATAATGTTACAAATAAAACACAACTTAACAGTGTTATGTAAATGCAAAACTTGAATTAGGATGAGATGGGTACAATGGTCTGTTAAATAATGTTGTTGAAATATCTTTTGAAGGTGATTGTCGCGTTATATTATTCAAGTGTGATTAGTATGATGTGTATGCTAAATATAGAAGATTTATGATTAATGAATATGGTATCATTAGTCTAAATGCTAACAAAAAATTGGACACTAATGAACCATTTGCATTGGCAAGTCACGTAGAACAAGTTTTCTATGTTAATGATAACGCAGCACCAAATTGGGTGATCGCTATCTGGTCACTACCTCGGAATTATTTTAACATGACGGAAAAAAAAATTGCGGAAGATGCAGAAGCCTATCAAGAGGGCTGGGCTGATGTGCCTATCAACTTTCCTACAAATAACATAGATGTCGGTGTTGAAAGCCTTAAACTGTAGAGCACATAGAGGTCAATGCACGAAGGACTTAATTTGGATGATACTGTAAGTCTTAAGTATTATTTTATTTTAAGATTATGATTATTTTTATTGATATTTTTGAGAAAAATAATTATTCAACTTGTTGAATTTAATAGTTGTCGAGTCGCGGTCGTGTTCGTAGGTTCTCCTCCGGTGATCGCAGGTTGGAGCCCCCACCCGTCATTTCATCATCTACTTCTCAGCCAGTAGCTTTACAGCCTTGTCTTTCTCAACCATTGATCCCTCCACCATCCAACCCCGCAAACTCCAGGGTCTGCATCATCTTGCACTCCAGGTATTAAAACTTGAATGGATAGAACAAATAATTAACATATTTGTGTATATCTGATCACCTTTTTGAATTACGTTGACTTATGTGTAGCAGGGGTCCAGCTAAAGCTATTGCTATTAGGAGTTTGCCACCAGTATACAAACTTCATGTGGATACTATAAGTTGGAGCGGGGTGGGTATGTATGGCCCCACCTTCAATAGTTTTATGGGGGTTGTTTCTATACTCCACTCTAATTTATGATAAAAGGACTTCATGAAGCTTGAGCAAGAGTAAAGACATGCTATTTTTAGATATCTTAAGGTAATGAATATTTTTATTATTCTCATTATTTATATTTACTCATGATTATGAAATTTATATCATCACTCACATTATTATATACAACAAAGTTTTGATTTTGAATAAAGCTCACACACATAACTTGAGATTTTAAAGCGGATGGAGACTTTACATCGGAAATATAGAAATAAATTGAAAGAAAAGTTAATATTTCTTTTAATTTCTAATATGGGTGCCCCTCTCTTCTTAACACTTGATTTCAAATGTGATATTTATTTCTATTTTTATATTCCAATATGAATGCTCTTTTTTCTTATTTGTAAATTATATGTATAGCATTTCAAAGAAAATTCATTTGAGGAGGCATTACAGAGCATTTCAAATGGTGTAGAGGCTTCTCAATGGCGACGGATGTGTGAGATATGGAGCACTGAGTACGAGCATATATCGTTAGTCTTTTGTTTATTAGTTGAGTAATAATTTTATTTAATGCACTTATATATGATGAAATGTCTAAAATCTAAACTTCATGAATTCAGGAAATTAGAGATAGAAACAAAGCCAATCGTGCTCACTTAACAATGACGTATAGAGCAGGATGAAAGAGTATACATCAACTGTAATTCAACTTTGTGAGCTTTATTCTTTCATTTTTCATAATTGTAATAATGCATTTAGTTGGTAATTATATTTTTAAATTATCATACAGCAAAGTACCGAAGATCGTGAGGCTACGCGTCCAGAACTATATATGATGTCATTTTGTAGAGTGCAATATGATGGGAGTAAAGTGTGGACCAGCGATGTATGTAAAGAAAGGATGGTAAAACTTTGTTAATTCTCTCCTTTTATTTTTAGATTTACTTTTTATAATTATTAATTAACGTGTATTTATTTTTTTAATACAAGGGAGGATGACACAATTGATGGAGCCTTCAAAAGCCAATGAAAGTGCAACACTTACACCAAAACAAGTTTTTATTGAAGTGATGTGATAAGATAGAATTAATCGTATCCGTTGTGCGGGATTTGGTGAGACGTTGAAGATATGGTATGAATCTTATGATGGCAGCAATAATATCCACTACCAACAACTTCAATCCGAACATGCTGAGTTGACTTATGAAGTTGAAAAGTTGAAGTCCGTTATTGATAAGCAAACTCAACACAGAGTTATAAATCCAGACTCAAGCAAGAATGGAACAGAGGTTGCACCAACTTTAGGAGCTTTTGACTGCAAGACTACTACTACAGCAAGCTACTACAGGCGCATGAATTCTAGTAGGAAACTTCAAAGAGAGAGAGAGAGGGAGAGAGAGAGAGAGATGACCTGCTACTGTACGAAACTTAAAAGAGAGAGAGAGATCACATGGGTCTGGTGTAGAAACCCGGTGCGCAGAGAGAGAGAGAGAGAGAGAGAGTAAGAAACTTCAGAGAGAGAGAGATGACCTACGACAGGAAACTTGAGAGAGAGAGAGAACGCCCGGGTCCGGTGTAGAAACCTGGTGCGTAGAGATGGAATTCGTCATGTGGTGCGGCCATAGATAACACATGAATTCTAGCCATTTGTTTAGACCATGCGTGCTCCTCACTTCTTACTTCACAGCCACCGCTACTAATAATTTTGGAGAATTCTTCCGTCTCATGGCAGTGGGCGATAGATACATATATACCGGTTGGATTAGCCGAAGTAACTTTGAGTCTATGGATTTGAAATGAAACAGACGAAAATATTTCAAACCACTTGGTAAATTCTATGACAAGATAGATATTGAGACCGCACACTAAACCTAAAGAAGAGCTTCACCCTTGGGGGGGGGAGAGAGAGATGACCTACTACAGGAAACTTCAAAAAGAGAGAGAGAGATGACTTGCCTCAAGAAACTTGAGAGAAAGAGAGAGAGAGATGACCTGCTACTACACGAAACTTGAAAGAGAGAGAAAGAGCGCATGGGTTAGAAACCTGGTGCGTAGTGGGCGAGAGAGAGAGAGAGAGATGACCTACCGCAGGAAAATTCAAAGAGAGAGAGATGACTTGTGGTAGGAAACTTGAGAGAGAGAGAGAGAACATAGGGACCAGTGTAGAAACCTAGTATACACATACACACATAGAGATGTACCTAGCATGGGGAAACGAATGCTCACCGCGCACAGTCGGCAACGAGTTGTTAGCAAGTAAGGCTTCCGCACATGGTTAGTAGGCGGCAGGTGGAGGCGACGATAGAGGAGGGTAAGGCTTGCGTGCGGGCTCGAGTGGCACGCCGAGGCAACGATAGAGGAGGCTAAGGACGTCTAGGCAACCGCGACAAGTAGAACCGAGGGAGCACAACGACGAACCAAGGGAGTGAAGCAATGCGCAACCGCACCATTTTATTCATATAGGATGCATCATATTTTTGCATGAAGATATGACTTTTATTACATAGATCTCACAAGACTTGATCAAGGTCATATGATAAAAAATATATTTTTTCTTAATTTTTTCAAGATCTTGTTAAAATAATTTACAGGTATCTTAATGAGTTTCCATTGGGCGTGTAAATGAGCCAAGTCCAGCCAAGTTTTACCGTGTTCAAGCTTGGATCCTGATTAATTTTAATCGAGTTCGAATTCGGGCCGAATATATATGATAATTGTTTAAGCTTGAGAGAGAGAGAGAGGTAGAGATCAAACATATATAAGGATGTATCTAAGATAGATGGGATCCACCTCATTCACCATCTGATCTTGATCTTTGATAGGATGGTTGATCTCAAAAAACTTTGAATCACATGCTTGTGACTGCCCGTGCATATGCGATTCATGTGGGGACGTCGTAGGGTGCCCAAGGGTGTACTAGATCCAAAAGAGAAGAAAGGCTTGAAGACAAAGGATATTGTGAAAATGTATTTGTACTTTGTATGTTGATGAGTCTTCATTAAATCTTTGATTGTTTGACCAAATTTGTAGTCATCATATTTAAAATTTACACCGAACTATCTTTATAATTTACATCTAATTATATTCAAACTTAATTTTATCATATAGTAACTTATGCCATATTTAATTAATTGGATACACATGATGGGCGAGGGGCTAAGAGTTAAGAGCTATGGTGAGAGAATGAGAAAAATACTCATGAATATAGAGAGATAGACACTCATGTAGAAAGAGAGGTGGTGTTAGACTAAGAATGTAAGTGTGCACGCACATGCGCCCATGTAGTACTATGGACATTAGATTAATAAAGATATATTTAAAATACAAAAATATATATCATAACTATATATAATTACATATTAATTCAAATAATTAACGTATATTAGTTATATCAACTTTATTAATTTACTAGGTAAATAATCTATGTGATTAAAAGAGATCGGCTGAATATGTGTCTCAAACTAAGTTATTAGCGACAATTGCATCAAACCTGTCTGTAATAAGGAAATCATTAGAGACTGATTGTCTCTTTTGGCATAATTATGAAAAATGGGTAAAGGTGAAGTTGTCTCACGAAAGTGAACATTAGAGACGTAATTATACAAGGGTCTCTTATCACTTATAAGATAACTATTTAGGGACGGCTAACAACTTTAACTCATAAAACTTAATGACCATGAGAAATAACTTGATGAAACTTGCCTCTAATTGGGGAATTAATAGTGACGGGTTTCTAAGGTGCTACAATTAGTTTCATTATGAGGGACAGCTGACGATGAAGTCGTC
This sequence comes from Zantedeschia hybrid cultivar, assembly GCA_030544215.1. Classification (NCBI taxonomy): domain Eukaryota; kingdom Viridiplantae; phylum Streptophyta; class Magnoliopsida; order Alismatales; family Araceae; genus Zantedeschia; species Zantedeschia hybrid cultivar. Next base: position 17,545,308 of record JARZZO010000016.1, read on the forward strand.
GCAAAACATTTAACATTAGGGACGTAGTTCTATAAGGATCTCTTTTATTATTTATAAGAGCACTATTAGAGACGGCGATTATCACGTATCTCTTGTGACTTATTCATTGGAGACAACTGAATACGGCATCGTCCAAAATAAGTAAATATCGGGGTCACAATTTTATTCCGTCCCTGAAGAAAGTATTAGAGATGGCAATTATAAGACGTCTCTATTTACATGTATTATCAGTGACAACTGAATGTATAGACGTCTCAAATAAGTAAATATTCGAGACAAAGACTTATAAGCATCGCTTTTACTATTTATAAGGGACGCTTTTACTATTTATAAGGGACAACTGTAGAGTGAGCCGTCTCAACTAAGATGCCATTAGTGACAGCTATTAATAACGGTTTCTTTTAAGGTATTATAAGAGATGCCTCGTCAATAGCCGTCTCAATTGATATTTATTGAGACGCCTTCTCAAGCCGTCTCTAATTCTCCGCCCCAGTACTCTCATTTCTTGTAGTGCGTGGATGAACAAGAAGTTTATCTGTACGTACGACGTTTGGAAGAGTCCACCCATCACGCGGGCGATAAGGCCCCTCTTCTTCCCTGTGTGTAAATCCAGTGCTAGGAAAGAGCAGTAGGCGCTGGATCACGAGTTGGAGACTCCTGCGACGAACTAAAATGTCATGTTTACAATTTACATATCATCCCATGCACAAACCATCCTAATTTATATAATCTTTTAAAATTATGGCATGTTTGATATAGATAGATAGATGTTTAACTATGTATGCTACTGAAATGGCATATTGGATAAGACTAGCAAGTTTATATAATTCACGTTGCTCGTGTTATTACTAGAGAGAATAGTTTGTAAACAATCGAATTACATTTAGGTTATTGAAGGGCGTGCCTAGAGCAATGGTTATGTTTTCCCATTTGTGATATGAATGTCACGAGTTCGAATCAAGAAAATAACCTCTCTGCTTAACAGAAATAAGACTGCGCACATCGTCTCTTCCTTTGGTCCCACAGATGGTGAGAGTCTCGTGCACTGGATATACCCCCTATCGGTCATCTCAAAGAATGATAGAATCCATGGATAACATATACTTGCAAACATCTTTAGCTTAATTCAATAATTGAGCTTATCGGATTTGGATCGGGATCATGTGTTATCCGCTTTGTGACCTGTCCATTTGCATCCTAACTATGTACGCTTAGCCACACAAGATGCTTAACCATTCATTACCAAACATCAACTCATAAGTACCAGCATAAAACATTATTTAGAGAATGAGGAGTAAGTTTTATTCTTGAATCCAAATGAAGCTACAGAGGTTAACTTAACAGCACTTTTAAGCTTTAAAATCCCCTGCAGCACCAACTTCAGCATCCATTAACCATGGCAGCAGCATTTCAAGCCAGATATGGTCTTGACGCACGAAGGAGAGAGACGCAGCACGTTGCATGGGCTTACACAGTCTTGACTTGTCTTACATGGGCCTTGAATAACGCATTGGGGCCCACCTTGCTCCACCGAGAACCCTAAAAGGAGCAACCATCTCCAGTAAATAAAATAGGCAAGCACAAGAAAGCAAGTGCGTTTGCAGCATAACAAAGTAAAAAAGGACTACTTGGTATAGCCAATGACAAGTGAACGAAGACAAAAACTAACCACGAGACTCCGTAAAGGCTACAAGGGAGAGGAGGAGCATGATTGCAGCGATGGTGGCAAACTTGCTTGTAGTTGTAGCCATCTTGGAAAAACACAGGCACAAAAGAAAGAGAAAGGAATCAACTTTCTTGTATGCACGGTATACCTCTTCCCAAGTTGAGGCTTTCTCTACTTCTTCGTTCCTTGCAAGGCTCTTTATAGGTTTTACGTCGTCGTTAGCCAGTGTCAAAATTATGGTAAAGAATTGGAGGCACATATCTCCACTAAATATGAAAATTAAAAAACTTAGGAGGCACATATCTCCACGAAGTATCAAAATTAAAAACTTAAGTACATCCTTAGCAAGCGTCAAATTTAAAGTAGAGAAGTTAAAGGCACATCATTATCTGTTAGGAAATCAGATCGTTTGGATTATCTTCAGGAATAAAGCTTACTGCATATGCTGCAGTGCACAAAAAATAATTTTGTGGATAAATTTTTATTTTTTTAATCTAATCTTTTCATGTGTATTGACCCACGAGTGATGTCAGGATGCATTTAATGAGAGTGACAACTCTCAAAGCATCTTCATGTGACGGGTCGGGATTGTGGGGCTCCATCCAGATAAGTTTTTCTGCGCCCTTGCTGGTGCAACAAGTATTACTCCTCTCTAAATTATAACATGGTCCCGTTCACATTGAAATAGGATAAATTACATATTTCCTCACTTTTTATAATTAATGACCTATTTACTCACATCTCTATGGAGATATACCAAGATCCAAAGAATGAAGTTTAAAAGGATTTCATCTTATCTGTGGGAAGTGCCAAAAGTAATTAGAGAATCTTGACGTGGACGTGGTTTGGAAAGTTAAGAAAGGAGATGTATTAGCTTGCAAAGAAGGAAAGAGAAAGAAAGCTTGAAACAGATATTCAAAGCGCAGACCCCATAGTTAAACATTGGAGGGACATCACATCCATCTTTGGATGATAATGGTTTAACAACGATAACTTTTAGTGACAGAAAGCCAAACATGCTCAAAGAAGAGATTAGATGACAAATCCTTGTACACCTTTTCCATGTTACTCTTTTACAAAAAATCAAGATAAGTAGTTGTTGTAGCAGTTAAAAAATGAATCAATTAGGTTCATCTATGTCACAAGGGTAGGAAAAAGGAAAATAGTATAGTGACATAATTTCCTAACACAACTTTTGACACAGTCTAGGTGGCACACACACATAGATGAAAAAAATGTAAGAGTCTCACACTTTTAACATTGTACCTAACACAACGACGTCACTATACCATTTTACGTTAAGAAAAATGTGGAAGCTTTTTGAATCACGTTAGCATATTTCATCTAACATGTGCTTCGCATTGATTTTAGAATTCCATTTGGTTCCATGTAAAATAAGTTGTACGAGTAGTTTTTCCTGAAAAACATAGCACAATGATTCATTTGGTAATCTAAAAAACTCTAGTGAACAGAATCATAATTTGTTGACTCTCTTTTTTTCCGATTTTGACATCTATGAGATGAGATTGAATGCCTTTCTAAAACAGACAAATATTTTCATAAATATCAAATGTTAAATTTCATTTTTAGTTTCTTTGTAAATTTATTTCCCTAGAAAACTTTTTTCATTCAAATAAATTTTACGTAGAACCAAATATACCCTCAATTAATCAATTTGATACTGACTTGGGGCTTCACGTACTGTTCATGTTTAAAGGACACCAAATTATAAACCTTTCCTAAATAAAATATTTTTAATTAAACGAAGGAGATTGTATCTAATTGGTCCCCTAAACTTAACTATTTTTTAATATTCTCAAGCACTTCAGACAAAAATTTTATGTTGGCTTTCAACAAAACACACAACTTCCTTTTAAAATTAGAAAGAATATAATTAAGTACACACGGATTGGTGCAGAACTCTTCTATGGTCACTCTATCTCTTAAAATTGGTCTCTCTTAGTATTTATCTAGTGATGACTTGTTGGAAAAAGCATGGATTTTCTGGCATGCTTCCGTATCATTATTTGTAAGAGACTTTCTCTAATGTTACCTACTCTTATTTCCCCTCTTCAGGGAACCTTTGTTAAAGGCAGAGATATCGGTGACAACATCTGTCTGACTCAGGAGCTCACCCATAGTATATCTAAAAAGGTTAGAGGACATAACATAATTCTCAAGCTTGACATGATGAAGGCCTATGACAGATTAGAATGGTCTTATTTATTTGATGTTCTTTTTAAGTTTGGTTTCTCTTCTGGCTGGATTAACCTTATCAAAGGTCTTTTTACGAACTGTTGGTTCTCGATCATCTTAAATGGTAATGTTGGTGGTTTCTTTACTTTATCTCGCGGCCTTAGGCAAGGGGACCCGTTGGCTCCGAGTCTGTTTATTCTTGCAGAAGAAGCATTTAGTGGAGGCCTTCAGCATCTGACTCAGAGGGGGATCATCACACCTTATTCTATTTTTGCGCAAACGCCTATTATCTCACATCTTCTGTTTGCTGACGACACTATCATCTTTACTAATGGTTCTCAGAACTCTTTGCGGAGACTCATGGCCTTTTTAAAAATCTATGAGAATTGCTCATATCAGAAGATTAACAGTAGCAAGAGTTCCTTCCACATTGCTGGAAATACCCCAACTTGACGAACCAACCAAATCTCTGCTAGAGTTTCCATCCCTCACAAGCCTTTTCCTATCACTTAGCTGGGTGCTCCGTTGTTTAAGGGTGCAACTAAAGCTCCCCAACTAATGTGTATAGGGTGTTTGGGTGCCTTTTCTTGTCTTTAAGTTATTTCATTTTAGATTTTAATTCTTACGTCAAATTTTAATTCAATTTTTAAAGATGACGTAAATCGATCAACCAGATTGACAAGACTATCATGATTTTTTAACAATTAAGTAAACATATTTGATAAATATATTTTCAACAAAGTTTAGAAGAGTTGATAAAATTATATACTCGAAATGAGATGAATAATTCAGAGAGTGGTAGAGTACAAGAGAGATGCTTCCTCTTAATTATGAGAATAGATAGAATTGCAGACTTCTAAGGAGTTTAGGATGAAAGGTGCCATTCTTAATTTCCATTCTAGTGTTACTACAAAAATTATGATATCCCATGGATTCTAACAGAGTAGATGAGTAATGGCAGCAAATTGAGGTGGCCTTGATGACCCCAACGAGCACCCTCCTCTCAAGAACTCCAGCTCCACTAACGGCATGATCCCCGAGATTGGCAAGATCAAAACCACCTACAAGAAGCCTGCCTCGGACCGACACACAGCATCTCAGTCACAGTGACCTTGCAATAAGTGCGTAGGAGTGCAGATGAGTCAAGCCAAGTCAAGTTTTATCTTGTTTAAACTTGGTGTGACTGATTTTAATAGAGTCAGAGTTCGAGGTGAATGCCCATGATAATTGTTCAAATCTTACTTGTTTAAATATTGAACAAGTTCGAACTGAGTATCGATTATAATATACGAGTTCGAACTGATTTTATGATAATTGTCGTAAAATTGCAGATGTGCATCGCCTTCTCCCGCGGGTGGGAAACATTCTGGCATTTCTCTTTGAAAATTGATAGATGAGAGAAAAACTCACTGCACGGAGAGATTCTTTTTATCTCTCACATTTATTCTGTCATATACCTAGCCGGCTAAACGAACCCAAGTAACGATATGATCTTGAGAATCTTTGCAGTTTGGAAAAGCTTCTTAAACTGGATAGATGAGGACTTGTTTCATTATTACCTGCAGCTTATCTGAATGTATCAGTACGTGTTTAATGTTTTGCTCCCTTTGAGCACATTAGATAGAGAATTTCTTTATCTTCATTACGGTACTAATGACGGATTAATTAGGAAAGATCATGTATCCTGGTTTTCGCACTTGCTAAAGATATGCCTTTAACACTACTCCGTCTTAGTTTTGATACTAGGTAGAGGTGTGCTTTCAATTCCTTCTTAATGCTAACACTTGCTTACAACTTAGAGCCCTATATATAAAGAGCTTTGCGAGCTGTAAGCGAGCAAGGAAGTTGTAAGCAACCAAGAAGTTGTAGAAAAAGGTTCCACACCCAAGCTAGGAAAAGGTCCATGTGCATGCCATACATAGAAGAAGAAACTAGAACTACTCTTTTCCTCACTTCCTCGTGTGCTAACTTACACTCGTTTTGTTTGTTGTTCTTATAGATGGCCACGAGCAAGTTTGCCTCCATAGTTGCAGTCGTGCTCCTCCTCTCTCTATTTGTCTTTGCAGAGTCTCGTGGTTAGCTCATATATACAGATTCTTCTGTTGTGGTCCTCTATTTGTTTAATTAACATCTAACGTGCATGGTTATATGCTCTTTAAATTTCAGAGTACGTGGTGGAGGCTGGAGCACCGGGCCAATGCACCTTTGCAGGGCACTGTAAGGCTGGGGATGATTGCATGCCTGCATGCAAACGTTTGGGACTCACTCCAAGATTTGCCCTGTGCCAGCCAACCGCCATGGGCCCCACATGCTGCTGCATTATTTGATGCTGAAGGTTTTGGAGTACTCGGAGCTAGCTAGGGATTCTAAATAAATTAAGCTTAATCATTGTTGTTGAACCTTGCTACTTTCAATTGGATTCATGAATAAGACTTGACATCTCTGATTCTACCGCGCGTACGCTGGTTATAAATCGATGTTTGGTTATGAATTATGAATGGCATCTTTTAATGTTTGTTGGGACGTAATTTTTTATTTTTTAGATTTGTTAGATCGTCGGATCGGAGATTGGTTTGTACGAACATGTAAGACATCTTGGAGTCCACTGAGCGGTGGTGCAAATATATAGCACTCTAAGTGCAGCAACTATTATTCTTTTTCAACATATATAGTTGCATACAATTTAGACCAACGTGACCCATCCTAGCAATGCCCGCATATGAACGTTCACCTTTTCTACCCGCGAGATGCCGTGGAGCAAACTTTTATCCGTCTCTTACTATGATTATTTGTGACGGAGGTCACTGTCACTAAAGTAATTATTAGGGTCAGTGATTTCACCGTCTCGGAGAAGTTTTCATAAACAACTTAACATACATCTAGTAGCCATCCCTAAAAATTAAAAACAATATCTAACAAGCAATGGGGTCGATTTGTAGCTTTTTCTAAAGATTATAAGAGATATTTAAAGCCGTCCAATGTTATCTTTAGTGACACTTAGAGCCGTCTCTAATAATTATCAAGCACAAAAAAATTAGTAAATTCTATTTACTTTTTTACATACTAATTTACAGATTTAACAATATTTTCATCATGAACAACTGAATAACTCATAAATTATAAAACAATCCATCCATTAAACAAAAAGACGATAAGTCCCAAAATGAAAGTAATCAAGTTCATGTGCTAAAAATTAAAACAAATAATTCATATATCAAGTTTACATACTGAAAACAAAACAAATAGTTCATACATAGTGTTTACATGCTAAAACTAAAATAAAACAAATATCAATCATCATCCTAATTCTCTGCATCTCCATTATCTTTCTCATCCTCGTAGTTCTCATCTTCCCACTCGCCTGTAGTAGCTTGCTGTAGTGGTAGTCTTGCAGTCAAAAGCTCCTAAAATCGGTGCAACCTCTGTTCCATTCTTGCTTGAGTCTGGATTTGTAACTCTGTGTTGAGTTTGCTTATCAATAATGGACTTCAACTTTTCAACTTCATAAGTCAACTCAACATGTTCGGATTGAAGTTGTTGGTAGTGGAAAGTATTGCTGGCATTAGAAGATTCATACCATATCTTCAACGTCTCACCAAATCCCGCACAACGGATACGACTAAGTCTATCTTATCCCATCACTTCAATAAAAACTTGTTTTGGTGTAACTGCTGCACTTTCATTGGCTTTTGAAGGTTCCATCAATTGTGTCATCCTCTCTTGTATTACAAAAATAAATACACGTTAATTAATAATTATTAAAAGTAAATCAAAAAATAAAAGGAGAGAATTAACAAACTTTTACCATCCTTTCTTTACATACATCCCTGGTCCACACTTTACTCCCATCAGATTGCACTCTACAAAATGACATCTTATATAGTTCTGGACGCGTAGCCTCACGACCTTCCGTACTTTGCTGTATGATAATTTAAAAATATAATTACTAACTAAATGCATTATTACAGTTATGAAAAATGAAAGAATAAAGCTCACAAAGTTGAATTTCAGTTGATGTATGCTCTTTCATCTTGCTCTATACGTCATTGTTAAGTGAGCACGATTGACTTTGTTTCTATTTCTAATTTCCTGAATTCATGAAGTTAAGATTTTAGACATTTCACCATATATAAGTGCATTAAATAAAATTATTACTCAACTAATAAACAAAAGACTAACGATATATGCTCGTGCTTAGTACTCCATATCTCACACATCCGTCGCCATTGAGAAGCCTCTACACCATTTGAAATACTCTGTAATGCCTCCTCAAATGACTTTTCTTTGAAATGCTATACATATAATTTACAAATAAGAAAAAAGAGCATTCATATTGGAATATAAAAATAAAAATAAATATCACATCTGAAATCAAGTGTTAAGAAGAGAGGGGCACTCATATTAGAAATTAAAAGAAATATTAACTTTTCTTTCAATTTATTTTTATATTTTCGATGTAAAGTCTCCATTCGCTTTAAAATCTCAAGTTATGTGTGTGAGCTTTCTTCAAAATCAAAGCTTTGTTGTATATAATAATGTGAGTGATGATATAAATTTCATAATCATGAGTAAATATAAATAATGAGAATAATAAAAATATTCATTACCTTAAGATATCAAAAAATAGCATCTCTTTACTCTTACTCAAGCTTCATGAAGTTCTTTTATCATAAATTAGAGTGGAGTATAGAAACAACCCCCATAAAACTATTGAAGGTGGGGCCATACATACCCACACCACTCCGCCTTATAATATCCACATGAAGTTTCTATACTGGTGGCAAACTCCTAATAGCAATAGCTTTAGCTGGACCCCTGCCACACATAAGTCAACCTAATTCAAAAATGAGATCAGATATATACAAATATATTAATTATTGGTTTCTATCAATTCAAGTTTTAATACCTGGAGTGCAAGATGATGCAGACCCTGGAGTTTGCGGGGTTGGATGGTGGATGGATCAATGGCTGAGAAAGACAAGGCTGTAAAGCTACTGGCTGAAAGGTAGATGATGAAATGATGGGCGGGGGCTCCGAGCTACAATCACCGGAGGAGAACCTACGAACACGACCGCGACTCGACAACTATTAAATTCAACAAGTTGAATACATATTTTTCTCAAAAATATCAATAAAAATCATCATAATCTTAAAATAAAATAATACTTAAGACTTACAGTATCATCCAAATTAAGTCCTTCGTGCATTGACCTCTATGTGCTCTACAGTTTAAGGCCTTCAACACCGACATCTATGTTATTTGTAAGAAAGTTGATAGGCACATCAACCCAGCTTTCTTGGTAGGCTTCTGCATCTTCCTCAGTTATTTTTTCCATCATGTTAAAATAGTTCCGAGGTAGTGTCCTGATAGCGATCACCCAATTTGGTGCTACGTTATCATTAACATAGAAAACTTGTTCTATTTGACTTGCCAATGCAAATGGTTCATTAGTGTCCAATTTTCTGTTAGCATTTAGACTAATGATATCATATTCATTAATCATAAATCTTCTATCTTTAGCATACGCATCATACCAATCACACTTGAATAATATAATGCGAAAATCACGTTCAAAAGATATTTCAACAACATTATTTAACTGACCATTGTACCCATCTCATCTTGATTCAAGTTTTGCATTTACATAACACTGCTAAGTTGTGTTTTATTTGTAACATTATATATAAAGATGCCAAACTTGATGGACTTTTTGACAATGCTTCAATCTTTGCAGTGCATCGATGATCATTTGATTCTCTCAATTGTATGACACGCCGTCTAAATCACTGAAGAAAATTCTTTTCAGTATCTATCGAGATAGCAAGTTCTTCCTCATATTCTCTATGAAATTGATTAATATCTTCAACTTGGTTTAGTATATACAAATGTGCTAAGTCCCTCTCATCTTCTGTTAATATGCGGAGCTGTCTACCTTGCAATGGTCGACCAGCTGTGTTAAAGATAGACAGTTGTTCTTCATGATTGTCATATTGACCACCATCATGATTTCTCTTGGGTCTCAATATCTTTCATATAAATAGAACAAAATAATGTACACTCCTCTATAAGATATCCTTGCACAATTGAACCCTCTAGACGTACTTTACTTTCCACATAATTTTTCAATCTCTTTAAGTATCTTTTAATGGGATACATCTATTGGTATTGTACCGGACTAGTCATTCATACCTCATATGCTAAATGCATAGTTAGATAAACCATAACATCAAACAAACAAGGGGGAAAGACTTGTTCTAACTTGCACAATGTAACTACAATCTTGTTTTCCCACATTTATAAGCCTTCTTCATTCAGAACTTTAGAACACAAAGTTTTAAAATACTTACTCAATTTAACAATTAGATCCATTACATCTTTGTGTACAGTGCCGCGAATTGCTAATAGAAGTAGAACTTTCATATAGACATGATAGTCATGACTCTTCAAGTCTGTTATATTTTGTTTTCCAACACTACTTAATAAGTTCAATGAATACCTATCAGGAACTCTAATGTTCTTAAAGAATAAATATATGATATCTTTTTGTGAATCATTTAGTGAGTAAACAGCTTTTGGAAAAGTACTATCAGGATTAGGACATAGTGATTCACTCATCTTCAAATATTCTAAGTCTTGTCGTAAGGTCAAAATGTCTTTTGGAATGTTAGAAAAATTAAGCATGTAAAGAATGTAGTCACATATTTTTTTTTTAATGTGCATTACATCCAAATTGTGACGAATAAGTAGAGAACTCCAGTAAGACAATTCTCTAAAAAAGATACTCTTTTTCTTTCAAAGACCTTTGATATATTTTTGGAAAGGTTTGTCAAATTTGATGTCACCAATTTCTTGTAGTTGTCTTCAGATTTCATAACTTGTTTGAATTTTTGGTTTTATCTGTGATCTACGCTTTCCATCAAACTTTTGTTTATATCTATTCCTTCTCCACCTGTGTTGTACCGGTAAAAAATGACGATGTCCAAGATAACAGAGCTTCCTACTAGGCTTTACTGAAACAGAGTGCGTCTAATGCATACATGTAGGATAAACTACCTTCCCTTTTGTACTCCATCTTGACAAGTTGGCATAAACTGGAAAGTCACTTATGGTCCATAACAAAGCTACTCGCATTTGAAAAATCTATTTTTTGGAGACATTATAACTCTTACAACTTGTAATCCACAGGTCCTTCAATTCCTCCACCAGTGGTTGTAGATAAACATCAATATCATTTTCTAGACTCTTAGGGCCAGGAATTAATAGTGACAACATCATGGATGAGGACTTCATGCACATCCACAGTGGCAAATTGTAACAAATTAAGATCACAGGCCAAATACTGTATTTTGAATTCATATTTCCGAATGGATTAAATCCATCACTAGCCAAACCCAGCCTAACATTACAACTTTCCATAGCAAAATCTGAGTGTATTCGATCAATAGCAAAATCTGAGTGTATTCGATCAAACTCTTGCCAGGCTGGAGCATCTGCCACATGTCTATGTTCATTTAAGGAGATCGACGCTCACTATGCCATCTCATCAATTCTGCTGTATGGGAAGACATGAAAAGTCATTGCAATCCATCCTTTAATGGAAAATAATATAACACTTTGTTTGCTATTTGTTTACCATTTGTTATGTATCAACTTTATATCTAGGTGCATTACACTCTGGACAATGATCTTTATATTTATTCTCCTTCCGAAATAATGCACAATCATTCGGATATAGCATGTATCTTTTTATGACTTAATCCCAATTCTTTAATGGAACTTTTTGCTGCATACCGATCCTTAGGTATAGAAGCTTCATTTAGAAAAACTTCCCTAAAAAAATCAAGTAACATATCCATACACTTAGTTATCACATGATTCAGTGTCTTTATATGTAACAACTTTAAGAGAAATAAGAGTTTAGACATATTCTTGCATCCCTCATAGAGAGGTATTTTAGCATCTTGCATCAATTTAAAAAAATTTTGTGCCTCCACATTTGGTTGTTGCTCATCTTCTATCTCAATAGGACAACCTTTGTGTATATCATGCAACATATTTATCGTCGAATCATACATGAGTTCATCCTATTTTTCTACTAATTGTAAATCATGATCATGCACAAGGTCTTCTTCCATGTCCACCATGAGATGTCCAAGTTCTATAATGCGGCCATATGCCATCATAGATCAAATGAACCCACACCTCATTTCTTGTCAACTTCTTCATGATGGTGGTCAATATGACAATCATGAAGAACAACTGTCTATCTTTAACACAGCTGGTCGACCATTGCAAGGTAGACAGCTCCGCATATTAACAGAAGATGAGAGGGACTTAGCACATTTGTATATACTAAACCAAGTTGAAGATATTAATCAATTTCATAGAGAATATGAGGAAGAACTTGCTATCTCGATAGGTACTGAAAAGAATTTTCTTCAGTGATTTAGACGGCGTGTCATACAATTGAGAGAATCAAATGATCATCGATGCACTGCAAAGATTGAAGCATTGTCAAAAAGTCCATCAAGTTTGGCATCTTTATATATAATGTTACAAATAAAACACAACTTAGCAGTGTTATGTAAATGCAAAACTTGAATCAAGATGAGATGGGTACAATGGTCAGTTAAATAATGTTGTTGAAATATCTTTTGAATGTGATTTTCGCATTATATTATTCAAGTGTGATTGGTATGATGCGTATGCTAAAGATAGAAGATTTATGATTAATGAATATGGTATCATTAGTCTAAATGCTAACAGAAAATTGGACACTAATGAACCATTTGCATTGGCAAGTCAAATAGAACAAGTTTTCTATGTTAATGATAACGTAGCACCAAATTGGGTGATCGCTATCAGGACACTACCTCGGAACTATTTTAACATGATGGAAAAATAACTGAGGAAGATGCAGAAGCCTACCAAGAAAGCTGGGTTGATGTGCCTATCAACTTTCTTACAAATAACATAGATGTCGGTGTTGAAGGCCTTAAACTGTAGAGCACATAGAGGTCAATGCACGAAGGACTTAATTTGGATGATACTGTAAGTCTTAAGTATTATTTTATTTTAAGATTATGATGATTTTTATTGATATTTTTGAGAAAAATATGTATTCAACTTGTTGAATTTAATAGTTGTCGAGTCGCGGTCGTGTTCGTAGGTTCTCCTCCGGTGATTGTAGCTCGGAGCCCCCGCCCATCATTTCATCATCTACCTTTCAGCCAGTAGCTTTACAGCCTTATCTTTCTCAGCCATTGATCCATCCACCATCCAACCCCGCAAACTCCAGGGTCTGCATCATCTTGCACTCCAGGTATTAAAACTTGAATTGATAGAAACCAATAATTAATATATTTGTATATATCTGATCTCACTTTTGAATTAGGTTGACTTATGTGTGGCAGGGGTCCAGCTAAAGCTATTGCTATTAGGAGTTTGCCACCAGTATAGAAACTTCATGTGGATATTATAAGGCGGAGTGGTGTGGGTATGTATGGCCCCACCTTCAATAGTTTTATGGGGGTTGTTTCTATACTCCACTCTAATTTATGATAAAAGAACTTCATGAAGCTTGAGCAAGAGTAAAGAGATGCTATTTTTAGATATCTTAAGGTAATGAATATTTTTATTATTCTCATTATTTAAATTTACTCATGATTATGAAATTTATATCATCACTCACATTATTATATACAACAAAGCTTTGATTTTGAAAAAAGCTCACACACACATAACTTGAGATTTTAAAGCGAATGGAGACTTTACATCGAAAATATAGAAATAAATTGAAAGAAAAGTTAATATTTCTTTTAATTTCTAATATGAGTGCCCCTCTCTTCTTAACACTTGATTTCAGATGTGATATTTATTTTTATTTTTATATTCCAATATAAATGCTCTTTTTTCTTATTTGTAAATTATATGTATAGCATTTCAAAGAAAAGTCATTTGAGGAGGCATTACAGAGTATTTCAAATGGTGTAGAGGCTTCTCAATGGCGACGGATGTGTGAGATATGGAGTACTAAGCACGAGCATATATCGTTAGTCTTTTGTTTATTAGTTGAGTAATAATTTTATTTAATGCACTTATATATGGTGAAATGTCTAAAATCTTAACTTCATGAATTCAGGAAATTAGAAATAGAAACAAAGTCAATCGTGCTCACTTAACAATGACGTATAGAGCAAGATGAAAGAGCATACATCAACTGAAATTCAACTTTGTGAGCTTTATTCTTTCATTTTTCATAACTGTAATAATGCATTTAGTTAGTAATTATATTTTTAAATTATCATACAGCAAAGTACGGAAGGTCGTGAGGCTACGCGTCCAGAACTATATAAGATGTCATTTTGTAGAGTGCAATCTGATGGGAGTAAAGTGTGGACCAGGGATGTATGTAAAGAAAGGATGGTAAAAGTTTGTTAATTCTCTCCTTTTATTTTTTGATTTACTTTTAATAATTATTAATTAACGTGTATTTATTTTTGTAATACAAGAGAGGATGACACAATTGATGGAACCTTCAAAAGCCAATGAAAGTGCAGCAGTTACACCAAAACAAGTTTTTATTGAAGTGATGGGATAAGATAGACTTAGTCGTATCCGTTGTGCGGGATTTGGTGAGACGTTGAAGATATGGTATGAATCTTCTAATGCCAGTAATACTTTCCACTACCAACAACTTCAATCCGAACATGTTGAGTTGACTTATGAAGTTGAAAAGTTGAAGTCCATTATTGATAAGCAAACTCAACACAGAGTTACAAATCCAGACTCAAGCAAGAATGGAACAGAGGTTGCACCAATTTTAGGAGCTTTTGACTGCAAGACTACCACTACAGCAAGCTACTACAGGCGAGTGGGAAGATGAGAACTACGAGGATGAGAAAGATAATGGAGATGCAGAGAATTGGGATGATGATTGATATTTGTTTTATTTTAGTTTTAGCATGTAAACACTATGTATGAACTATTTGTTTTGTTTTCAGTATGTAAACTTGATATATGAATTATTTGTTTTAATTTTTAGCACATGAACTTGATTACTTTCATTTTGGGACTTATCGTCTTTTTGTTTAATGGATGGATTGTTTTATAATTTATGAGTTATTCAGTTGTTCATGATGAAAGTATTGTTAAATCTGTAAATTAGTATGTAAAAAAGTAAATAGAATTTACTAATTTTTTTGTGCTTGATAATTATTAGAGACGGCTCTAAGTGTCACTAAAGATAACATTAGACGGCTTTAAATATCTCTTATAATCTTTAGAAAAAGCTACAAATCGACCCCATTGCTTGTTAGATATTGTTTTTAATTTTTAGGGATGGCTACTAGATGTATGTTAAGTTGTTTATGAAAACTTCTCCGAGACGGTGAAATCACTGATCCTAATAATTACTTTAGTGACAGTGACCTCCGTCACAAATAATCATAGTAAGAGACGGATAAAAGTTTGCTCCACGGCATCTCGCGGGTAGAAAAGGTGAACGTTCATATGCGGGCATTGCTAGGATGGGTCACGTTGGTCTAAATTGTATGCAACTATATATGTTGAAAAAGAATAATAGTTGCTGCACTTAGAGTGCTATATATTTGCACCACCGCTCAGTGGACTCCAAGATGTCTTACATGTTCGTACAAACCAATCTCCGATCCGACGATCTAACAAATCTAAAAAATAAAAAATTACGTCCCAACAAACATTAAAAGATGCCATTCATAATTCATAACCAAACATCGATTTATAACCAGCGTACGCGCGGTAGAATCAGAGATGTCAAGTCTTATTCATGAATCCAATTGAAAGTAGCAAGGTTCAACAACAATGATTAAGCTTAATTTATTTAGAATCCCTAGCTAGCTCCGAGTACTCCAAAACCTTCAGCATCAAATAATGCAGCAGCATGTGGGGCCCATGGCGGTTGGCTGGCACAGGGCAAATCTTGGAGTGAGTCCCAAACGTTTGCATGCAGGCATGCAATCATCCCCAGCCTTACAGTGCCCTGCAAAGGTGCATTGGCCCGGTGCTCCAGCCTCCACCACGTACTCTGAAATTTAAAGAGCATATAACCATGCACGTTAGATGTTAATTAAACAAATAGAGGACCACAACAGAAGAATCTGTATATATGAGCTAACCACGAGACTCTGCAAAGACAAATAGAGAGAGGAGGAGCACGACTGCAACTATGGAGGCAAACTTGCTCGTGGCCATCTATAAGAACAACAAACAAAACGAGTGTAAGTTAGCACACGAGGAAGTGAGGAAAAGAGTAGTTCTAGTTTCTTCTTCTATGTATGGCATGCACATGGACCTTTTCCTAGCTTGGGTGTGGAACCTTTTTCTACAACTTCTTGGTTGCTTACAACTTCCTTGCTCGCTTACAGCTCGCAAAGCTCTTTATATATAGGGCTCTAAGTTGTAAGCAAGTGTTAGCATTAAGAAGGAATTGAAAGCACACCTCTACCTAGTATCAAAACTAAGACGGAGTAGTGTTAAAGGCATATCTTTAGCAAGTGCGAAAACCAGGATACATGATCTTTCCTAATTAATCCGTCATTAGTACCGTAATGAAGATAAAGAAATTCTCTATCTAATGTGCTCAAAGGGAGCAAAACATTAAACACGTACTGATACATTCAGATAAGCTGCAGGTAATAATGAAACAAGTCCTCATCTATCCAGTTTAAGAAGCTTTTCCAAACTGCAAAGATTCTCAAGATCATATCGTTACTTGGGTTCGTTTAGCCGGCTAGGTATATGACAGAATAAATGTGAGAGATAAAAAGAATCTCTCCGTGCAGTGAGTTTTTCTCTCATCTATCAATTTTCAAAGAGAAATGCCAGAATGTTTCCCACCCGCGGGAGAAGGCGATGCACATCTGCAATTTTACGACAATTATCATAAAATCAGTTCGAACTCGTATATTATAATCGATACTCAGTTCGAACTTGTTCAATATTTAAACAAGTAAGATTTGAACAATTATCATGGGCATTCACCTCGAACTCTGACTCTATTAAAATCAGTCACACCAAGTTTAAACAAGATAAAACTTGACTTGGCTTGACTCATCTGCACTCCTACGCACTTATTGCAAGGTCACTGTGACTGAGATGCTGTGTGTCGGTCCGAGGCAGGCTTCTTGTAGGTGGTTTTGATCTTGCCAATCTCGGGGATCATGCCGTTAGTGGAGCTGGAGTTCTTGAGAGGAGGGTGCTCGTTGGGGTCATCAAGGCCACCTCAATTTGCTGCCATTACTCATCTACTCTGTTAGAATCCATGGGATATCATAATTTTTGTAGTAACACTAGAATGGAAATTAAGAATGGCACCTTTCATCCTAAACTCCTTAGAAGTCTGCAATTCTATCTATTCTCATAATTAAGAGGAAGCATCTCTCTTGTACTCTACCACTCTCTGAATTATTCATCTCATTTCGAGTATATAATTTTATCAACTCTTCTAAACTTTGTTGAAAATATATTTATCAAATATGTTTACTTAATTGTTAAAAAATCATGATAGTCTTGTCAATCTGGTTGATCGATTTACGTCATCTTTAAAAATTGAATTAAAATTTGACGTAAGAATTAAAATCTAAAATGAAATAACTTAAAGACAAGAAAAGGCACCCAAACACCCTATACACATTAGTTGGGGAGCTTTAGTTGCACCCTTAAACAACGGAGCACCCAGCTAAGTGATAGGAAAAGGCTTGTGAGGGATGGAAACTCTAGCAGAGATTTGGTTGGTTCGTCAAGTTGGGGTATTTCCAGCAATGTGGAAGGAACTCTTGCTACTGTTAATCTTCTGATATGAGCAATTCTCATAGATTTTTAAAAAGGCCATGAGTCTCCGCAAAGAGTTCTGAGAACCATTAGTAAAGATGATAGTGTCGTCAGCAAACAGAAGATGTGAGATAATAGGCGTTTGCGCAAAAATAGAATAAGGTGTGATGATCCCCCTCTGAGTCAGATGCTGAAGGCCTCCACTAAATGCTTCTTCTGCAAGAATAAACAGACTCGGAGCCAACGGGTCCCCTTGCCTAAGGCCGCGAGATAAAGTAAAGAAACCACCAACATTACCATTTAAGATGATCGAGAACCAACAGTTCGTAAAAAGACCTTTGATAAGGTTAATCCAGCCAGAAGAGAAACCAAACTTAAAAAGAACATCAAATAAATAAGACCATTCTAATCTGTCATAGGCCTTCATCATGTCAAGCTTGAGAATTATGTTATGTCCTCTAACCTTTTTAGATATACTATGGGTGAGCTCCTGAGTCAGACAGATGTTGTCACCGATATCTCTGCCTTTAACAAAGGTTCCCTGAAGAGGGGAAATAAGAGTAGGTAACATTAGAGAAAGTCTCTTACAAATAATGATACGGAAGCATGCCAGAAAATCCATGCTTTTTCCAACAAGTCATCACTAGATAAATACTAAGAGAGACCAATTTTAAGAGATAGAGTGACCATAGAAGAGTTCTGCACCAATCCGTGTGTACTTAATTATATTCTTTCTAATTTTAAAAGGAAGTTGTGTGTTTTGTTGAAAGCCAACATAAAATTTTTGTCTGAAGTGCTTGAGAATATTAAAAAATAGTTAAGTTTAGGGGACCAATTAGATACAATCTCCTTCGTTTAATTAAAAATATTTTATTTAGGAAAGGTTTATAATTTGGTGTCCTTTAAACATGAACAGTACGTGAAGCCCCAAGTCAGTATCAAATTGATTAATTGAGGGTATATTTGGTTCTACGTAAAATTTATTTGAATGAAAAAAGTTTTCTAGGGAAATAAATTTACAAAGAAACTAAAAATGAAATTTAACATTTGATATTTATGAAAATATTTGTCTGTTTTAGAAAGGCATTCAATCTCATCTCATAGATGTCAAAATCGGAAAAAAAGAGAGTCAACAAATTATGATTCTGTTCACTAGAGTTTTTTAGATTACCAAATGAATCATTGTGCTATGTTTTTCAGGAAAAACTACTCGTACAACTTATTTTACATGGAACCAAATGGAATTCTAAAATCAATGCGAAGCACATGTTAGATGAAATATGCTAACGTGATTCAAAAAGCTTCCACATTTTTCTTAACGTAAAATGGTATAGTGACGTCGTTGTGTTAGGTACAATGTTAAAAGTGTGAGACTCTTACATTTTTTTCATCTATGTGTGTGTGCCACCTAGACTGTGTCAAAAGTTGTGTTAGGAAATTATGTCACTATACTATTTTCCTTTTTCCTACCCTTGTGACATAGATGAACCTAATTGATTCATTTTTTAACTGCTACAACAACTACTTATCTTGATTTTTTGTAAAAGAGTAACATGGAAAAGGTGTACAAGGATTTGTCATCTAATCTCTTCTTTGAGCATGTTTGGCTTTCTGTCACTAAAAGTTATCGTTGTTAAACCATTATCATCCAAAGATGGATGTGATGTCCCTCCAATGTTTAACTATGGGGTCTGCGCTTTGAATATCTGTTTCAAGCTTTCTTTCTCTTTCCTTCTTTGCAAGCTAATACATCTCCTTTCTTAACTTTCCAAACCACGTCCACGTCAAGATTCTCTAATTACTTTTGGCACTTCCCACAGATAAGATGAAATCCTTTTAAACTTCATTCTTTGGATCTTGGTATATCTCCATAGAGATGTGAGTAAATAGGTCATTAATTATAAAAAGTGAGGAAATATGTAATTTATCCTATTTCAATGTGAACGGGACCATGTTATAATTTAGAGAGGAGTAATACTTGTTGCACCAGCAAGGGCGCAGAAAAACTTATCTGGATGGAGCCCCACAATCCCGACCCGTCACATGAAGATGCTTTGAGAGTTGTCACTCTCATTAAATGCATCCTGACATCACTCGTGGGTCAATACACATGAAAAGATTAGATTAAAAAAATAAAAATTTATCCACAAAATTATTTTTTGTGCACTGCAGCATATGCAGTAAGCTTTATTCCTGAAGATAATCCAAACGATCTGATTTCCTAACAGATAATGATGTGCCTTTAACTTCTCTACTTTAAATTTGACGCTTGCTAAGGATGTACTTAAGTTTTTAATTTTGATACTTCGTGGAGATATGTGCCTCCTAAGTTTTTTAATTTTCATATTTAGTGGAGATATGTGCCTCCAATTCTTTACCATAATTTTGACACTGGCTAACGACGACGTAAAACCTATAAAGAGCCTTGCAAGGAACGAAGAAGTAGAGAAAGCCTCAACTTGGGAAGAGGTATACCGTGCATACAAGAAAGTTGATTCCTTTCTGTTTCTTTTGTGCCTGTGTTTTTCCAAGATGGCTACAACTACAAGCAAGTTTGCCACCATCGCTGCAATCATGCTCCTCCTCTCCCTTGTAGCCTTTACGGAGTCTCGTGGTTAGTTTTTGTCTTCGTTCACTTGTCATTGGCTATACCAAGTAGTCCTTTTTTACTTTGTTATGCTGCAAACGCACTTGCTTTCTTGTGCTTGCCTATTTTATTTACTGGAGATGGTTGCTCCTTTTAGGGTTCTCGGTGGAGCAAGGTGGGCCCCAATGCGTTATTCAAGGCCCATGTAAGACAAGTCAAGACTGTGTAAGCCCATGCAACGTGCTGCGTCTCTCTCCTTCGTGCGTCAAGACCATATCTGGCTTGAAATGCTGCTGCCATGGTTAATGGATGCTGAAGTTGGTGCTGCAGGGGATTTTAAAGCTTAAAAGTGCTGTTAAGTTAACCTCTGTAGCTTCATTTGGATTCAAGAATAAAACTTACTCCTCATTCTCTAAATAATGTTTTATGCTGGTACTTATGAGTTGATGTTTGGTAATGAATGGTTAAGCATCTTGTGTGGCTAAGCGTACATAGTTAGGATGCAAATGGACAGGTCACAAAGCGGATAACACATGATCCCGATCCAAATCCGATAAGCTCAATTATTGAATTAAGCTAAAGATGTTTGCAAGTATATGTTATCCATGGATTCTATCATTCTTTGAGATGACCGATAGGGGGTATATCCAGTGCACGAGACTCTCACCATCTGTGGGACCAAAGGAAGAGACGATGTGCGCAGTCTTATTTCTGTTAAGCAGAGAGGTTATTTTCTTGATTCGAACTCGTGACATTCATATCACAAATGGGAAAACATAACCATTGCTCTAGGCACGCCCTTCAATAACCTAAATGTAATTCGATTGTTTACAAACTATTCTCTCTAGTAATAACACGAGCAACGTGAATTATATAAACTTGCTAGTCTTATCCAATATGCCATTTCAGTAGCATACATAGTTAAACATCTATCTATCTATATCAAACATGCCATAATTTTAAAAGATTATATAAATTAGGATGGTTTGTGCATGGGATGATATGTAAATTGTAAACATGACATTTTAGTTCGTCGCAGGAGTCTCCAACTCGTGATCCAGCGCCTACTGCTCTTTCCTAGCACTGGATTTACACACAGGGAAGAAGAGGGGCCTTATCGCCCGCGTGATGGGTGGACTCTTCCAAACGTCGTACGTACAGATAAACTTCTTGTTCATCCACGCACTACAAGAAATGAGAGTACTGGGGCGGAGAATTAGAGACGGCTTGAGAAGGCGTCTCAATAAATATCAATTGAGACGGCTATTGACGAGGCATCTCTTATAATACCTTAAAAGAAACCGTTATTAATAGCTGTCACTAATGGCATCTTAGTTGAGACGGCTCACTCTACAGTTGTCCCTTATAAATAGTAAAAGCGTCCCTTATAAATAGTAAAAGCGATGCTTATAAGTCTTTGTCTCGAATATTTACTTATTTGAGACGTCTATACATTCAGTTGTCACTGATAATACATGTAAATAGAGACGTCTTATAATTGCCATCTCTAATACTTTCTTCAGGGACGGAATAAAATTGTGACCCCGATATTTACTTATTTTGGACGATGCCGTATTCAGTTGTCTCCAATGAATAAGTCACAAGAGATACGTGATAATCGCCGTCTCTAATAGTGCTCTTATAAATAATAAAAGAGATCCTTATAGAACTACGTCCCTAATGTTAAATGTTTTGCGACGACTTCATCGTCAGCTGTCCCTCATAATGAAACTAATTGTAGCACCTTAGAAACCCGTCACTATTAATTCCCCAATTAGAGGCAAGTTTCATCAAGTTATTTCTCATGGTCATTAAGTTTTATGAGTTAAAGTTGTTAGCCGTCCCTAAATAGTTATCTTATAAGTGATAAGAGACCCTTGTATAATTACGTCTCTAATGTTCACTTTCGTGAGACAACTTCACCTTTACCCATTTTTCATAATTATGCCAAAAGAGACAATCAGTCTCTAATGATTTCCTTATTACAGACAGGTTTGATGCAATTGTCGCTAATAACTTAGTTTGAGACACATATTCAGCCGATCTCTTTTAATCACATAGATTATTTACCTAGTAAATTAATAAAGTTGATATAACTAATATACGTTAATTATTTGAATTAATATGTAATTATATATAGTTATGATATATATTTTTGTATTTTAAATATATCTTTATTAATCTAATGTCCATAGTACTACATGGGCGCATGTGCGTGCACACTTACATTCTTAGTCTAACACCACCTCTCTCTCTACATGAGTGTCTATCTCTCTATATTCATGAGTATTTTTCTCATTCTCTCACCATAGCTCTTAACTCTTAGCCCCTCGCCCATCATGTGTATCCAATTAATTAAATATGGCATAAGTTACTATATGATAAAATTAAGTTTGAATATAATTAGATGTAAATTATAAAGATAGTTCGGTGTAAATTTTAAATATGATGACTACAAATTTGGTCAAACAATCAAAGATTTAATGAAGACTCATCAACATACAAAGTACAAATACATTTTCACAATATCCTTTGTCTTCAAGCCTTTCTTCTCTTTTGGATCTAGTACACCCTTGGGCACCCTACGACGTCCCCACATGAATCGCATATGCACGGGCAGTCACAAGCATGTGATTCAAAGTTTTTTGAGATCAACCATCCTATCAAAGATCAAGATCAGATGGTGAATGAGGTGGATCCCATCTATCTTAGATACATCCTTATATATGTTTGATCTCTACCTCTCTCTCTCTCTCAAGCTTAAACAATTATCATATATATTCGGCCCGAATTCGAACTCGATTAAAATTAATCAGGATCCAAGCTTGAACACGGTAAAACTTGGCTGGACTTGGCTCATTTACACGCCCAATGGAAACTCATTAAGATACCTGTAAATTATTTTAACAAGATCTTGAAAAAATTAAGAAAAAATATATTTTTTATCATATGACCTTGATCAAGTCTTGTGAGATCTATGTAATAAAAGTCATATCTTCATGCAAAAATATGATGCATCCTATATGAATAAAATGGTGCGGTTGCGCATTGCTTCACTCCCTTGGTTCGTCGTTGTGCTCCCTCGGTTCTACTTGTCGCGGTTGCCTAGACGTCCTTAGCCTCCTCTATCGTTGCCTCGGCGTGCCACTCGAGCCCGCACGCAAGCCTTACCCTCCTCTATCGTCGCCTCCACCTGCCGCCTACTAACCATGTGCGGAAGCCTTACTTGCTAACAACTCGTTGCCGACTGTGCGCGGTGAGCATTCGTTTCCCCATGCTAGGTACATCTCTATGTGTGTATGTGTATACTAGGTTTCTACACTGGTCCCTATGTTCTCTCTCTCTCTCTCAAGTTTCCTACCACAAGTCATCTCTCTCTCTTTGAATTTTCCTGCGGTAGGTCATCTCTCTCTCTCTCTCTCGCCCACTACGCACCAGGTTTCTAACCCATGCGCTCTTTCTCTCTCTTTCAAGTTTCGTGTAGTAGCAGGTCATCTCTCTCTCTCTTTCTCTCAAGTTTCTTGAGGCAAGTCATCTCTCTCTCTCTTTTTGAAGTTTCCTGTAGTAGGTCATCTCTCTCTCCCCCCCCCAAGGGTGAAGCTCTTCTTTAGGTTTAGTGTGCGGTCTCAATATCTATCTTGTCATAGAATTTACCAAGTGGTTTGAAATATTTTCGTCTGTTTCATTTCAAATCCATAGACTCAAAGTTACTTCGGCTAATCCAACCGGTATATATGTATCTATCGCCCACTGCCATGAGACGGAAGAATTCTCCAAAATTATTAGTAGCGGTGGCTGTGAAGTAAGAAGTGAGGAGCACGCATGGTCTAAACAAATGGCTAGAATTCATGTGTTATCTATGGCCGCACCACATGACGAATTCCATCTCTACGCACCAGGTTTCTACACCGGACCCGGGCGTTCTCTCTCTCTCTCAAGTTTCCTGTCGTAGGTCATCTCTCTCTCTCTGAAGTTTCTTACTCTCTCTCTCTCTCTCTCTCTCTGCGCACCGGGTTTCTACACCAGACCCATGTGATCTCTCTCTCTCTTTTAAGTTTCGTACAGTAGCAGGTCATCTCTCTCTCTCTCTCCCTCTCTCTCTCTCTTTGAAGTTTCCTACTAGAATTCATGCGCCTGTAGTAGCTTGCTGTAGTAGTAGTCTTGCAGTCAAAAGCTCCTAAAGTTGGTGCAACCTCTGTTCCATTCTTGCTTGAGTCTGGATTTATAACTCTGTGTTGAGTTTGCTTATCAATAACGGACTTCAACTTTTCAACTTCATAAGTCAACTCAGCATGTTCGGATTGAAGTTGTTGGTAGTGGATATTATTGCTGCCATCATAAGATTCATACCATATCTTCAACGTCTCACCAAATCCCGCACAACGGATACGATTAATTCTATCTTATCACATCACTTCAATAAAAACTTGTTTTGGTGTAAGTGTTGCACTTTCATTGGCTTTTGAAGGCTCCATCAATTGTGTCATCCTCCCTTGTATTAAAAAAATAAATACACGTTAATTAATAATTATAAAAAGTAAATCTAAAAATAAAAGGAGAGAATTAACAAAGTTTTACCATCCTTTCTTTACATACATCGCTGGTCCACACTTTACTCCCATCATATTGCACTCTACAAAATGACATCATATATAGTTCTGGACGCGTAGCCTCACGATCTTCGGTACTTTGCTGTATGATAATTTAAAAATATAATTACCAACTAAATGCATTATTACAATTATGAAAAATGAAAGAATAAAGCTCACAAAGTTGAATTACAGTTGATGTATACTCTTTCATCCTGCTCTATACGTCATTGTTAAGTGAGCACGATTGGCTTTGTTTCTATCTCTAATTTCCTGAATTCATGAAGTTTAGATTTTAGACATTTCATCATATATAAGTGCATTAAATAAAATTATTACTCAACTAATAAACAAAAGACTAACGATATATGCTCGTACTCAGTGCTCCATATCTCACACATCCGTCGCCATTGAGAAGCCTCTACACCATTTGAAATGCTCTGTAATGCCTCCTCAAATGAATTTTCTTTGAAATGCTATACATATAATTTACAAATAAGAAAAAAGAGCATTCATATTGGAATATAAAAATAGAAATAAATATCACATTTGAAATCAAGTGTTAAGAAGAGAGGGGCACCCATATTAGAAATTAAAAGAAATATTAACTTTTCTTTCAATTTATTTCTATATTTCCGATGTAAAGTCTCCATCCGCTTTAAAATCTCAAGTTATGTGTGTGAGCTTTATTCAAAATCAAAACTTTGTTGTATATAATAATGTGAGTGATGATATAAATTTCATAATCATGAGTAAATATAAATAATGAGAATAATAAAAATATTCATTACCTTAAGATATCTAAAAATAGCATGTCTTTACTCTTGCTCAAGCTTCATGAAGTCCTTTTATCATAAATTAGAGTGGAGTATAGAAACAACCCCCATAAAACTATTGAAGGTGGGGCCATACATACCCACCCCGCTCCAACTTATAGTATCCACATGAAGTTTGTATACTGGTGGCAAACTCCTAATAGCAATAGCTTTAGCTGGACCCCTGCTACACATAAGTCAACGTAATTCAAAAAGGTGATCAGATATACACAAATATGTTAATTATTTGTTCTATCCATTCAAGTTTTAATACCTGGAGTGCAAGATGATGCAGACCCTGGAGTTTGCGGGGTTGGATGGTGGAGGGATCAATGGTTGAGAAAGACAAGGCTGTAAAGCTACTGGCTGAGAAGTAGATGATGAAATGACGGGTGGGGGCTCCAACCTGCGATCACCGGAGGAGAACCTACGAACACGACCGCGACTCGACAACTATTAAATTCAACAAGTTGAATAATTATTTTTCTCAAAAATATCAATAAAAATAATCATAATCTTAAAATAAAATAATACTTAAGACTTACAGTATCATCCAAATTAAGTCCTTCGTGCATTGACCTCTATGTGCTCTACAGTTTAAGGCTTTCAACACCGACATCTATGTTATTTGTAGGAAAGTTGATAGGCACATCAGCCCAGCCCTCTTGATAGGCTTCTGCATCTTCCGCAATTTTTTTTTCCGTCATGTTAAAATAATTCCGAGGTAGTGACCAGATAGCGATCACCCAATTTGGTGCTGCGTTATCATTAACATAGAAAACTTGTTCTACGTGACTTGCCAATGCAAATGGTTCATTAGTGTCCAATTTTTTGTTAGCATTTAGACTAATGATACCATATTCATTAATCATAAATCTTCTATATTTAGCATACACATCATACTAATCACACTTGAATAATATAACGCGACAATCACCTTCAAAAGATATTTCAACAACATTATTTAACAGACCATTGTACCCATCTCATCCTAATTCAAGTTTTGCATTTACATAACACTGTTAAGTTGTGTTTTATTTGTAACATTATTTGACCTTTTTTGAAATATAAAACCATTTATAATGTAACCAAAATATAAAGATGCCAAACTTGATGGACTTTTTGACAATACTTCAATCTCTACAGTGCATCGATGATCATTTGAATCTCTCAATTGTATGACACGCCGTCTAAATCACTGAAGAAATTTCTTTTCAGTATCTATCGAGATAGCATGTTCTTCCTCATATTCTCTATGAAATTGATTAATATCTTCAACTTGGTTTAGTATATACAAATGTGCTAAGTCCCTCTCATCTTCTGTTAATATGCAGAGCTGTCTACCTTGCAATGGTCGACCAGCTGTGTTAAAGATAGACAGTTGTTCTTCATGATTGTCACATTGACCACCATCATGATTTCTCTTGGGTCTCAATATCTTTCATATACATAGAACAAAATAATGTACACTCCTCTATAAGATATCCTTGCACAATTGAACCCTCTAGACGTACTTTACTTTCCACATAATTTTTCAATCTCTTTAAGTATCTTTCAATGGGATACATCTATTGGTATTGTACCGGACCAGTCATTCGTACCTCATATGCTAAATGCATAGTTAGATAAACCATAACATCAAACAAACAAGGGAGAAAGACTTGTTCTAACTTGCATAATGTAACTACAATCTTGTTTTCCCACATTTGTAAGCCTTCTTCATTCAGAACTTTAGAACGCAAAGTTTTAAAATACTTACTCAATTCAACAACTACATCCATTACGTACAGTGCCGCAAATTGCTAATGGAAGTAGAACTTTCATATAGACATGATAGTCATGACTCTTCAAGTCTATTATATTTTATTTTCCAACACTACTTGATAAGTTCAATGAATACCCATCAAGAACTCTAATGTTCTTAAAGAATAAATATATGATGTCTTTTTGTGAATCATTTAGTGAGTAAACAGCTTTTGGAAAAGTACTATCAAGATTAGGATATAGTGATTCACGCATCTTCAAATATTCTAAGTCTTATCGTAAGGTCAAAATGTCTTTTGAAATGTAAGAAAAATTAAGCATGTCAAGAATGTAGTCACATACATTTTTTTTAATGTGCATTACATTAAAATTGTGACGAATAAGTAGAGAACTCCAGTAAGACAATTCTCTAAAAAAGATACTCTTTTTCTTTCAAAGACCTTTGATATATTTTTGGAAAGATTTGTCAAATTTGATGTCACCAATTTCTTGTAGTTGTCTCTAGATTTCATAACTTGTTTGAATTTTTGGTTTTATCTGTGATATACGCTTTCTATCAAACTTTTGTTTATATCTATTCCTTCTCCACCTGTGTTGTATCGGTAAAAAATGACGATGTCCAAGATAAGGAGCTTCTTGCTAGGCTTTACTGAAACAGAGTGCGTCTAATGCATACATGTAGGATAAACTAGCTTCCCTTTTGTACTCCGTCTTGACAAGTTGGCATAAATTGGAAAGTCACTCATGGTCCATAACAAAGCTACTCGCATTTGAAAAATCTATTTTTTGGAGACATTATAACTCTTACAACTTGTAATCCACAGGTCTTTCAATTCCTCCACCAGTGGTTGTAGATAAACATCAATATCATTTTCTGGACTCTTAGGGCCAGGAATTAATAGTGACAGCATCATGGATGAGGACTTCATGCACATCCACGGTGGCAAATTGTAACCCAAATACTGTATTTTGAATTCACATTTCCGAATGGATTAAATCCATCACTAGTCAAACCCAGCCTAACATTACAACTTTCCATAGCAAAATCTGAGTGTATTCGATCAATAGCAAAATCTGAGTGTATTCGATCAAACTCTTGCCATGTTGGAGCATCTGCCACACGTCTATGCTCATTTAAGGAGATCGACGCTCACTATGCTATCTCATCCATTCTGCTGCATGGGAAGACATGAAAAGTCACTGCAATCCATCCTTTAATAGAAAATAATATAACACATTGTTTGCTATTTGTTTACCATTTGTCATGTATCAAATTTATATCTAGGCGCATTACACTCAGGACAATGATCTTTATATTCATTCTCCTTCCAAAATAATGCACAATCATTCGGACATAACATGTATCTTTTTATGACTTAATCACAATTCTTTAATGGAACTTTTTGCTGCATACCGATCCGTAAGTATAGAGGCTTCATTTAGAAAAACTTTCTTAAAAATATCAAGTAACATATCCATACACTTAGCTATCACATGATTCAGAGTCTTTATATGTAACAACTTTAAGAGAAATAAGAGTTTAGACATATTCTTGCATCCCTCATAGAGAGGTGTTTTAGCATCTTGCATCAATTTAAAAAATCTTTGTGCCTCCATAGTTAGTTGTTGCTCATCTTCTTTCTCAACAGGACAACCTTCCTGTATATCAGGCAACATATTTATCGTCGAATCATACATGAGTTCATCCTATTTTTCTACTAATTGTAAATCATGATCCTGCACAAGGTCTTCTTCCATGTTCACCATGAGATGTTTAAGTTCTATAATGCGGCCATATGCCATCATAGATCATATGAACCCACACCTCATTTCTTGTCAACTTCTTCAAATTACAACACTTTTTACATGGACATTGAATTAATTCCTTATTTTCTCCATACCTAAATATCCTTTTGTCCTCATAGAAAGCAAGGTCACAGAACTCATCAACTCCTTTCATATACTTTGGATCATCTCTATTATGAATATCCATCCAACTCTTCTCCAATATTACCATTTTTTACCTACTAACATAACTATAGTTATATAATTTAACAAAATTTCTATAAGATCACGATATTGCAACAATATACCCAATCTCCATCACAATACTACCACAATATACACTATCAGAAGAACACCGTTATGACATGCTAACAATTTTAAAAGAAAGAAATAAAACATAGTTAAAAAGAGATAACAAAAATATTATTTCCGTGTGTTTAGCAAACACCCAACTTTATAATTTCTTGTGGAGAATAACTAACCATGCAAGAAAAACAATAGATACAAATGTACATTATAGAGAAAGATGGTACCTGCAAATCTAGTAGCAAGAGCAAGAACACCAGCTAGCAGTGGTGGTGTGTGGCAAGGTGCAGTTGCGTGCAACAAGGTGGTGGCGGCAACAATGGTGATAGATACAACTACCGTGAGAAAGATAGCCTCGTGCATATGATATAAAAAGGAAATATAATAGAGATCAAATATCTCATGCTTGCAATATGGTTTCCTTGCTCAACCATGAAAACAAAAAAATGTGTGAAAGGTAAACGATCATAGAATGATATGCACATGAATTATAGTAGGAAACTTCAAACAGAGAGAGAGAGAGAGAGATGACCTACTACTGTACGAAACTTAAAAGAGAGAGAGATCACATGGGTCTGGTGTAGAAACCCGGTGCGCAGAGGAGAGAGAGAGAGAGAGAGAGAGAGAGAGATGACCCACGGCAGGAAACTTGAGAGAGAGAGAGAACGCACGGGTCTCAGGGCAGTGGGCGATAGATACATATATACCGGTTGGATTAGCCGAAGTAACTTTGAGTCTATGGATTTGTAATGAAACAGACGAAAATATTTCAAACAACTTGGTAAATTCTATGACAAGAGAGATAGAGAGCACCGCACACTAATCCTAAAGGAGAGCTTCACCCTTAGGGGGGGGGAGAGATGACCTACTGCAGGAAACTTCAAAGAGAGAGAGAGAGATGACAACTTCAATCCGAACATGTTGAGTTGACTTATGAAGTTGAAAAGTTGAAGTCCATTATTGATAAGCAAACTCAACACAGAGTTACAAATCCAGACTCAAGCAAGAATGGAACAGAGGTTGCACCAATTTTAGGAGCTTTTGACTGCAAGACTACCACTACAGCAAGCTACTACAGGCGAGTGGGAAGATGAGAACTACGAGGATGAGAAAGATAATGGAGATGCAGAGAATTAGGATGATGATTGATATTTGTTTTATTTTAGTTTTAACATGTAAACACTATGTATGAACTATTTGTTTTGTTTTCAGTATGTAAACTTGATATATGAATTATTTGTTTTAATTTTTAGCACATGAACTTGATTACTTTCATTTTGGGACTTATCGTCTTTTTGTTTAATGGATGGATTGTTTTATAATTTATGAGTTATTCAGTTGTTCATGATGAAAGTATTGTTAAATCTGTAAATTAGTATGTAAAAAAGTAAATAGAATTTACTAATTTTTTTGTGCTTGATAATTATTAGAGACGGCTCTAAGTGTCACTAAAGATAACATTGGACGGCTTTAAATATCTCTTATAATCTTTAGAAAAAGCTACAAATCGACCCCATTGCTTGTTAGATATTGTTTTTAATTTTTAGGGATGGCTACTAGATGTATGTTAAGTTGTTTATGAAAACTTCTCCGAGACGGTGAAATCACTGACCCTAATAATTACTTTAGTGACAGTGACCTCCGTCACAAATAATCATAGTAAGAGACGGATAAAAGTTTGCTCCACGGCATCTCGCGGGTAGAAAAGGTGAACGTTCATATGCGGGCATTGCTAGGATGGGTCACGTTGGTCTAAATTGTATGCAACTATATATGTTGAAAAAGAATAATAGTTGCTGCACTTAGAGTGCTATATATTTGCACCACCGCTCAGTGGACTCCAAGATGTCTTACATGTTCGTACAAACCAATCTCCGATCCGACGATCTAACAAATCTAAAAAATAAAAAATTACGTCCCAACAAACATTAAAAGATGCCATTCATAATTCATAACCAAACATCGATTTATAACCAGCGTACGCGCGGTAGAATCAGAGATGTCAAGTCTTATTCATGAATCCAATTGAAAGTAGCAAGGTTCAACAACAATGATTAAGCTTAATTTATTTAGAATCCCTAGCTAGCTCCGAGTACTCCAAAACCTTCAGCATCAAATAATGCAGCAGCATGTGGGGCCCATGGCGGTTGGCTGGCACAGGGCAAATCTTGGAGTGAGTCCCAAACGTTTGCATGCAGGCATGCAATCATCCCCAGCCTTACAGTGCCCTGCAAAGGTGCATTGGCCCGGTGCTCCAGCCTCCACCACGTACTCTGAAATTTAAAGAGCATATAACCATGCACGTTAGATGTTAATTAAACAAATAGAGGACCACAACAGAAGAATCTGTATATATGAGCTAACCACGAGACTCTGCAAAGACAAATAGAGAGAGGAGGAGCACGACTGCAACTATGGAGGCAAACTTGCTCGTGGCCATCTATAAGAACAACAAACAAAACGAGTGTAAGTTAGCACACGAGGAAGTGAGGAAAAGAGTAGTTCTAGTTTCTTCTTCTATGTATGGCATGCACATGGACCTTTTCCTAGCTTGGGTGTGGAACCTTTTTCTACAACTTCTTGGTTGCTTACAACTTCCTTGCTCGCTTACAGCTCGCAAAGCTCTTTATATATAGGGCTCTAAGTTGTAAGCAAGTGTTAGCATTAAGAAGGAATTGAAAGCACACCTCTACCTAGTATCAAAACTAAGACGGAGTAGTGTTAAAGGCATATCTTTAGCAAGTGCGAAAACCAGGATACATGATCTTTCCTAATTAATCCGTCATTAGTACCGTAATGAAGATAAAGAAATTCTCTATCTAATGTGCTCAAAGGGAGCAAAACATTAAACACGTACTGATACATTCAGATAAGCTGCAGGTAATAATGAAACAAGTCCTCATCTATCCAGTTTAAGAAGCTTTTCCAAACTGCAAAGATTCTCAAGATCATATCGTTACTTGGGTTCGTTTAGCCGGCTAGGTATATGACAGAATAAATGTGAGAGATAAAAAGAATCTCTCCGTGCAGTGAGTTTTTCTCTCATCTATCAATTTTCAAAGAGAAATGCCAGAATGTTTCCCACCCGCGGGAGAAGGCGATGCACATCTGCAATTTTACGACAATTATCATAAAATCAGTTCGAACTCGTATATTATAATCGATACTCAGTTCGAACTTGTTCAATATTTAAACAAGTAAGATTTGAACAATTATCATGGGCATTCACCTCGAACTCTGACTCTATTAAAATCAGTCACACCAAGTTTAAACAAGATAAAACTTGACTTGGCTTGACTCATCTGCACTCCTACGCACTTATTGCAAGGTCACTGTGACTGAGATGCTGTGTGTCGGTCCGAGGCAGGCTTCTTGTAGGTGGTTTTGATCTTGCCAATCTCGGGGATCATGCCGTTAGTGGAGCTGGAGTTCTTGAGAGGAGGGTGCTCGTTGGGGTCATCAAGGCCACCTCAATTTGCTGCCATTACTCATCTACTCTGTTAGAATCCATGGGATATCATAATTTTTGTAGTAACACTAGAATGGAAATTAAGAATGGCACCTTTCATCCTAAACTCCTTAGAAGTCTGCAATTCTATCTATTCTCATAATTAAGAGGAAGCATCTCTCTTGTACTCTACCACTCTCTGAATTATTCATCTCATTTCGAGTATATAATTTTATCAACTCTTCTAAACTTTGTTGAAAATATATTTATCAAATATGTTTACTTAATTGTTAAAAAATCATGATAGTCTTGTCAATCTGGTTGATCGATTTACGTCATCTTTAAAAATTGAATTAAAATTTGACGTAGGAATTAAAATCTAAAATGAAATAACTTAAAGACAAGAAAAGGCACCCAAACACCCTATACACATTAGTTGGGGAGCTTTAGTTGCACCCTTAAACAACGGAGCACCCAGCTAAGTGATAGGAAAAGGCTTGTGAGGGATGGAAACTCTAGCAGAGATTTGGTTGGTTCGCCAAGTTGGGGTATTTCCAGCAATGTGGAAGGAACTCTTGCTACTGTTAATCTTCTGATATGAGCAATTCTCATAGATTTTTAAAAAGGCCATGAGTCTCCGCAAAGAGTTCTGAGAACCATTAGTAAAGATGATAGTGTCGTCAGCAAACAGAAGATGTGAGATAATAGGCGTTTGCGCAAAAATAGAATAAGGTGTGATGATCCCCCTCTGAGTCAGATGCTGAAGGCCTCCACTAAATGCTTCTTCTGCAAGAATAAACAGACTCGGAGCCAACGGGTCCCCTTGCCTAAGGCCGCGAGATAAAGTAAAGAAACCACCAACATTACCATTTAAGATGATCGAGAACCAACAGTTCGTAAAAAGACCTTTGATAAGGTTAATCCAGCCAGAAGAGAAACCAAACTTAAAAAGAACATCAAATAAATAAGACCATTCTAATCTGTCATAGGCCTTCATCATGTCAAGCTTGAGAATTATGTTATGTCCTCTAACCTTTTTAGATATACTATGGGTGAGCTCCTGAGTCAGACAGATGTTGTCACCGATATCTCTGCCTTTAACAAAGGTTCCCTGAAGAAGGGAAATAAGAGTAGGTAACATTAGAGAAAGTCTCTTACAAATAATGATACGGAAGCATGCCAGAAAATCCATGCTTTTTCCAACAAGTCATCACTAGATAAATACTAAGAGAGACCAATTTTAAGAGATAGAGTGACCATAGAAGAGTTTTGCACCAATCCGTGTGTACTTAATTATATTCTTTCTAATTTTAAAAGGAAGTTGTGTGTTTTGTTGAAAGCCAACATAAAATTTTTGTCTGAAGTGCTTGAGAATATTAAAAAATAGTTAAGTTTAGGGGACCAATTAGATACAATCTCCTTCGTTTAATTAAAAATATTTTATTTAGGAAAGGTTTATAATTTGGTGTCCTTTAAACATGAACAGTACGTGAAGCCCCAACTCGTGGGTCAATACACATGAAAAGATTAGATTAAAAAAATAAAAATTTATCCACAAAATTATTTTTTGTGCACTGCAGCATATGCAGTAAGCTTTATTCCTGAAGATAATCCAAACGATCTGATTTCCTAACAGATAATGATGTGCCTTTAACTTCTCTACTTTAAATTTGACGCTTGCTAAGGATGTACTTAAGTTTTTAATTTTGATACTTCGTGGAGATATGTGCCTCCTAAGTTTTTTAATTTTCATATTTAGTGGAGATATGTGCCTCCAATTCTTTACCATAATTTTGACACTGGCTAACGACGT
This sequence comes from Zantedeschia hybrid cultivar, assembly GCA_030544215.1. Classification (NCBI taxonomy): domain Eukaryota; kingdom Viridiplantae; phylum Streptophyta; class Magnoliopsida; order Alismatales; family Araceae; genus Zantedeschia; species Zantedeschia hybrid cultivar. The sequence goes on from JARZZO010000016.1 coordinate 17,580,087, forward strand.
AAAACCTATAAAGAGCCTTGCAAGGAACGAAGAAGTAGAGAAAGCCTCAACTTGGGAAGAGGTATACCGTGCATACAAGAAAGTTGATTCCTTTCTCTTTCTTTTGTGCCTGTGTTTTTCCAAGATGGCTACAACTACAAGCAAGTTTGCCACCATCGCTGCAATCATGCTCCTCCTCTCCCTTGTAGCCTTTACGGAGTCTCGTGGTTAGTTTTTGTCTTCGTTCACTTGTCATTGGCTATACCAAGTAGTCCTTTTTTACTTTGTTATGCTGCAAACGCACTTGCTTTCTTGTGCTTGCCTATTTTATTTACTGGAGATGGTTGCTCCTTTTAGGGTTCTCGGTGGAGCAAGGTGGGCCCCAATGCGTTATTCAAGGCCCATGTAAGACAAGTCAAGACTGTGTAAGCCCATGCAACGTGCTGCGTCTCTCTCCTTCGTGCGTCAAGACCATATCTGGCTTGAAATGCTGCTGCCATGGTTAATGGATGCTGAAGTTGGTGCTGCAGGGGATTTTAAAGCTTAAAAGTGCTGTTAAGTTAACCTCTGTAGCTTCATTTGGATCCAAGAATAAAACTTACTCCTCATTCTCTAAATAATGTTTTATGCTGGTACTTATGAGTTGATGTTTGGTAATGAATGGTTAAGCATCTTGTGTGGCTAAGCGTACATAGTTAGGATGCAAATGGACAGGTCACAAAGCGGATAACACATGATCCCGATCCAAATCCGATAAGCTCAATTATTGAATTAAGCTAAAGATGTTTGCAAGTATATGTTATCCATGGATTCTATCATTCTTTGAGATGACCGATAGGGGGTATATCCAGTGCACGAGACTCTCACCATCTGTGGGACCAAAGGAAGAGACGATGTGCGCAGTCTTATTTCTGTTAAGCAGAGAGGTTATTTTCTTGATTCGAACTCGTGACATTCATATCACAAACGGGAAAACATAACCATTGCTCTAGGCACGCCCTTCAATAACCTAAATTTAATTCGATTGTTTACAAACTATTCTCTCTAGTAATAACACGAGCAACGTGAATTATATAAACTTGCTAGTCTTATCCAATATGCCATTTCAGTAGCATACATAGTTAAACATCTATCTATCTATATCAAACATGCCATAATTTTAAAAGATTATATAAATTAGGATGGTTTGTGCATGGGATGATATGTAAATTGTAAACATGACATTTTAGTTCGTCGCAGGAGTCTCCAACTCGTGATCCAGCGCCTACTGCTCTTTCCTAGCACTGGATTTACACGTAGGGAAGAAGAGGGGCCTTATCGCCCGCGTGATGGGTGGACTCTTCCAAACGTCGTACGTACAGATAAACTTCTTGTTCATCCACGCACTACAAGAAATGAGAGTACTGGGGCGGAGAATTAGAGACGGCTTGAGAAGGCGTCTCAATAAATATCAATTGAGACGGCTATTGACGAGGCATCTCTTATAATACCTTAAAAGAAACCGTTATTAATAGCTGTCACTAATGGCATCTTAGTTGAGACGGCTCACTCTACAGTTGTCCCTTATAAATAGTAAAAGCGTCCCTTATAAATAGTAAAAGCGATGCTTATAAGTCTTTGTCTCGAATATTTACTTATTTGAGACGTCTATACATTCAGTTGTCACTGATAATACATGTAAATAGAGACGTCTTATAATTGCCATCTCTAATACTTTCTTCAGGGACGGAATAAAATTGTGACCCCGATATTTACTTATTTTGGACGATGCCGTATTCAGTTGTCTCCAATGAATAAGTCACAAGAGATACGTGATAATCGCCGTCTCTAATAGTGCTCTTATAAATAATAAAAGAGATCCTTATAGAACTACGTCCCTAATGTTAAATGTTTTGCGACGACTTCATCGTCAGCTGTCCCTCATAATGAAACTAATTGTAGCACCTTAGAAACCCGTCACTATTAATTCCCCAATTAGAGGCAAGTTTCATCAAGTTATTTCTCATGGTCATTAAGTTTTATGAGTTAAAGTTGTTAGCCGTCCCTAAATAGTTATCTTATAAGTGATAAGAGACCCTTGTATAATTACGTCTCTAATGTTCACTTTCGTGAGACAACTTCACCTTTACCCATTTTTCATAATTATGCCAAAAGAGACAATCAGTCTCTAATGATTTCCTTATTACAGACAGGTTTGATGCAATTGTCGCTAATAACTTAGTTTGAGACACATATTCAGCCGATCTCTTTTAATCACATAGATTATTTACCTAGTAAATTAATAAAGTTGATATAACTAATATACGTTAATTATTTGAATTAATATGTAATTATATATAGTTATGATATATATTTTTGTATTTTAAATATATCTTTATTAATCTAATGTCCATAGTACTACATGGGCGCATGTGCGTGCACACTTACATTCTTAGTCTAACACCACCTCTCTCTCTACATGAGTGTCTATCTCTCTATATTCATGAGTATTTTTCTCATTCTCTCACCATAGCTCTTAACTCTTAGCCCCTCGCCCATCATGTGTATCCAATTAATTAAATATGGCATAAGTTACTATATGATAAAATTAAGTTTGAATATAATTAGATGTAAATTATAAAGATAGTTCGGTGTAAATTTTAAATATGATGACTACAAATTTGGTCAAACAATCAAAGATTTAATGAAGACTCATCAACATACAAAGTACAAATACATTTTCACAATATCCTTTGTCTTCAAGCCTTTCTTCTCTTTTGGATCTAGTACACCCTTGGGCACCCTACGACGTCCCCACATGAATCGCATATGCACGGGCAGTCACAAGCGTGTGATTCAAAGTTTTTTGAGATCAACCATCCTATCAAAGATCAAGATCAGATGGTGAATGAGGTGGATCCCATCTATCTTAGATACATCCTTATATATGTTTGATCTCTACCTCTCTCTCTCTCTCTCAAGCTTAAACAATTATCATATATATTCGGCCCGAATTCGAACTTGATTAAAATTAATCAGGATCCAAGCTTGAACACGGTAAAACTTGGCTGGACTTGGCTCATTTACACGCCCAATGGAAACTCATTAAGATACCTGTAAATTATTTTAACAAGATCTTGAAAAAATTAAGAAAAAATATATTTTTTATCATATGATCTTGATCAAGTCTTGTGAGATCTATGTAATAAAAGTCATATCTTCATGCAAAAATATGATGCATCCTATATGAATAAAATGGCGCGGTTGCGCATTGCTTCACTCCCTTGGTTCGTCGTTGTGCTCCCTCGGTTCTACTTGTCGCGGTTGCCTAGACGTCCTTGGCCTCCTCTATCGTTGCCTCGGCGTGCCACTCGAGCCTGCACGCAAGCCTTACCCTCCTCTATCGTCGCCTCCACCTGCCGCCAACTAACCATGTGCGGAAGCCTTACTTGCTAACAACTCGTTGCCGGCTGTGCGCGGTGAGCATTCGTTTCCCCATGCTAGGTACATCTCTATGTGTGTATGTGTATACTAGGTTTCTACACTGGTCCCTATGTTCTCTCTCTCTCTCTCAAGTTTCCTACCACAAGTCATCTCTCTCTGAATTTTCCTGCGGTAGGTCATCTCTCTCTCTCTCTCTCTCTCTCTCTCTCTCTCTCTCTCTCTCTCTCGCCCACTACGCACCAGGTTTCTAACCCATGCGCTCTTTCTCTCTCTTTCAAGTTTCGTGTAGTAGCAGGTCATCTCTCTCTCTCTTTCTCCCAAGTTTCTTGAGGCAAGTCATCTCTCTCTCTCTTTTTGAAGTTTCCTGTAGTAGGTCATCTCTCTCTCCCCCCCCCAAGGGTGAAGCTCTTCTTTAGGTTTAGTGAAACAAGTCCTCATCTATCCAGTTTAAGAAGCTTTTCCAAACTGCAAAGATTCTCAAGATCATATCGTTACTTGGGTTCGTTTAGCCCGCTAGGTATATGATAGAATAAATGTGAGAGATAAAAAGAATCTCTCCGTGCAGTGAGTTTTTCTCTCATCTATCAATTTTCAAAGAGAAATGCCAAGTTGCACAGAATGCTTCCCACCCGCGGGAGAAGGAGATGCACATCTGCAAAAGAGTGATTCTATATGTTTACGTGCAATTTTACTTGAAAGATTGTAAATATATGAGTCTACTTCATATAATCTACTTCTCATGTTTGTTGAACCAGAGAACAAAGAACAGAGAACTGGGGAGGAAGATGACGATGGAACTGGATGAAGGAAAACTGGAAACGACCTACCACATTGGTCTTGCTCTCCTCTTATTTATATAAGACAATTCTGTTACATAGAAGGTGATGCTATAACAGAATTGCATCATTCATCAATATTAGTTGTGATATAGATGCGTCTGTCAATGTAAAAGTCAAAACAAAAAACAAACAAACCAACAAACCGTTTAATTATACAAGCCCCAGTTTGTTAGTTCAAACAGATTTCATATGCGCACTGTTCCAACGGTCACAACAGAAATAACAGCCAATAGTGTTCTTTTCACTTTTCGGGAAAATATTTGATAGGATAGGTAAAGTGTTTTCCTACATAAGCATGAAAAGTATGAAAGCAGGAGAACACTTGAGACTTGAAACGTAGTAGATAAACCCAGGTAAACCTGGTACAATCATCCACAATAGTGAGAAAATAACGAGCACCTGTTCGGCTTTCATGTGCATAAGGTCCCCAGACATCAATATGTAAAAGAGCAAAAGGATCAGTAGTCTGAGAGAGACTTTTAGGAAAAGGGAGACGAGGTTGTTTGCCAAGCGGGCATTTATTACATGTGAAAGTAGAGTCTACAAGAAAATTTGGTAACAAAGTAGCAAGCTGCCGCTGTTTCTCCTTTGAAGGATGTCGAAACCGCTGATGCCATAGTTGAAAAGTGGAAGTTTTGGTAGCAAGACAGGTAATGTTTGATGGTGAGTTGAAGTAATAAAGGCCATGTGCTTCACGGCCCTGCCCAATCACTTTCCTCGTTGAAAGATCCTGTAAAACACAGTGTGAAGGATAAAGGTGATAGAACATGAGCATCTTTAGTTAGTTGGCTAATGGAAAGAAGATTAAACTTGAATGAAGGAGCATAATGTACAAGGGGCAATTTGATGTTGGGTGTAAGCTGGACAGGACCAGCTTTAGTAATAGATGTCTGTTCTCCAGTGGGTAATGTAACCTTGGAAATGTTTGCTGCCTTCTGCCATCCCTTGTGATATAGTGAAGGATGTGGTAACATGGGCTGAAGCCCCTGAATCTAGTATCCAACTAAGAGAAGAATGACATCAGTCATTACCTGCCATGTGAGTCTGTGAACATTCTGCCTTTGGAGCTCCAACACTGAGCAATTTAAGTAACTGGGCATACTGATCTGTAGTAAGGACGGGTGTTGTTTGAGCTGTAATTGGTGGATTTTGTTTGATGGGCAATGCAGACTGACGCTGTATGCGTCGAGTATTCTGATAATGTGGTGGATATCCAATCAATTTATAACAATGTTCCTTGTTATGACCAACAATATGACAGTAAGAGCATCGATCAGCATTAATTCTAGAACAAAATTCTTTAGAATGACCCAAAATATGACAATGAGAGCAACGTTTCTTGCTCTTGTACTTTCTATCATCAACTTGTCCTTTAAATCTGGAATCTCTGAATTGACTGGTACGAATTGCCATAGCAGACATCTCACTAGGTGTAGGAGTTTGAAGCAGACGATGGGATTCTTCTTGTAATAGAAGTGAGTATGCTTTTGCAACTGAAGGGAGGGGATCCATAAGTAAAATCTGGCTTCGAACATGAGAATATGTTTCAGTTAATCCCATCAAAAACTGCATTAGTTGACGCCTTTGATTGACCATATAGCTAGACTGAATTGACTTATATTGAGCTAATTCATCCCATAATCCTTTGAGTGTGTTGAAGTATTTGGCTATGGGGTCATTATGCTGTTGCAAATTAGCAATAGAGCGTTCTAGACTGAAAATTCGGGGTCCATCAGAAGGGGAATACCTTTCTTTGATATCATTCTAAAGATTGTAAGCATAATTTGCATACAAAACAGACGGAACTAAATCTCTATGGATTGAGTTCAAAAGCCAAGAAAGAACCATACTGTTAACACGCTCCCAGGTGATGTGTTGGGAATCTTCAATATCAGGTTCCTTGATGGATCCATTAACAAAATCCAATTTATTCTTAGCAGAGAGTGCAACTGTCGTAGCCCGCTGCCAAGAAATGTAGTTTTCACCCGTAAGCAAAGCTGAGACGAGTACAGTACCAGGATTATCCGAAGAATGCAAGAAAAAGGGATTTGCAACACCATCTCCATCACTGGTTTCTGTGGCTGAGATGGATGAGGTAGCTTGCACAGGGTTCACTTCATCAGACATTATTGCATATTACAATAACAAGACGATCTGAACTATGAGATCGAAACTATGAAATTGCAGGAACAATTGATGATGAATTCACCACTGGGAGGCCCCCAAAATATTGAACAATAAAATCTCTGAAGCAAAAGATTGGAATCTTAACTTGCTATTAGCAGAACCGAAAACAGAGTATATGATATATCGAAACAGGATTTGGCTTATCTTTGCTGTCAGCAGAACCAAAGCGGAGCAGATGAGATATTGGAACAGGATCTGGCAAATTCCTGTTCTGATACCATGTTGAACCAGAGAACAAAGAACAGAGAACTGGGGAGGAAGATGACGATGGAACTGGATGAAAGAAAATTGGAAACGACCTACCACATTGGTCTTGCTCTCCTCTTATTTATATAAGACAATTCTGTTACATAGACGGTGATGCTATAACAGAATTGCATCATTCATCAATACTAGTTGTGATATAGATGCGTCTGTCAATGTAAAAGTCAAAACAGAAAACAAACAAACCAACAAACCGTTTAATTATACAAGCCCCAGTTTGTTAGTCCAACGGTCACAACAGAAATAACAGCCAATAGTGTTCTTTTCACTTTTCGGGAAAATATTTCCTACAAAATTTTTGTAATGTACCCCCACCAAAAAAAACTAAGGGCTTTTGGTGCACTATAAAATAATATAAAATCTAGGTTTTAAAATCAATCAGTTTTAAAATCTATTAAAATAAAATTTCTAACGGTAAAATCTTCAATTTTAGTTTTCAGTCTTTTTTCACTAAAAACTAAAATTGGTTAAAAAAGGTGCTACATGGGTGACTGATTTTAGAACCTAGTAATTTATAAGAGAAGACCTTCTATGTTACCGGATAATAGAGAAGTTTTCTGGTACCCCAAATCCCAGCCGTTAAATTAGAAGATCAAAGACCTTGCTAAACAAAAAAGGCCAATAAAGAATGACCTGCCACTAGTAGAAAGGTCGTATTCGCGACCGGAATTTTGGCTTCAAAAAGCCGTCGCTAATGTATGTATTAGCGACAACCGAAACTTAACCATAACGAAGGGAAATATTTGCGACGGTTAAATTTCAGGCATCGCGAATAATAAATGTTAGCGATGGTTAAAAATAACCGGTCCCTCGTAAACATTTATCAGCGACCGATGATGAACAAGCCGTCGCAAATAAACTAATTTGCGGCGGCCAAAAACAACCGGTTCCAAATAAACAATTATTTGCGACGATGATGATTAAGCCGTCACAAATAAATTTATTTGCGACGGCTAAAATTGGAGAGTCTCTGATATTTTTTTCCATTAGCGACTGTTAAACTACAGCCGTCGCAAATACTTATTATTAGCGAGTGTTAAAATATAATTGTCCCAAATATTAAGTATTTGTGACAGCTTAATATTAAGCCGTCGCTAATATATAAATATAGTAATTAAGCATATAAGTAATATATATTTACTTAACAAAGCTAACTAATATAATATAGTAAATTTTTAATATAGTTAAATATAGTTATTGCCAACAAAGGGGAAACCCACATATGACTTCTCTCTCTCTCTCTCTTCTTTTTATTAAAAAGTGCAATTGTATACATTTCCTTTTCTCATCAATTTGGAATTTTGGAGCATGTTCTATGAATATTTGTCATCTCTCAAACAATTGTAAGTGGAAAGATCCCTTCCTAAAACCAAACAAGTTGCAGGAGTAACAGTTAAGTACACAAGTTATATATAGGGGCAAGTACATTATTATACATAGGAACTAAAACTTAAAACATTTCAGAAAAATTTCACCAGTTTTCAAATTTTTATACATAAGAATCTAAATCAGTCTCGGTCAATTGAATTGGATGAGCGACCGAAATAACTAAGACCCACATGTCAAGCTCCTTGACCGAGCTGATCTGGTTAAGAAAGATGTAATTTTTAGTTCGAACCCACTTTTAATTTTCACTTATAATATAAAAAAGAAATAGATAAAAAAATTATATTTAATTTAAGTTATTATAAAAGTCATTATGCTAACAACTTCACATTTTTTCTAATTTAGGAAGTTCCGATTTAGAGCTTTTAAGTTGGAAGTCCAAAATATTATAGAAGTGTCCTCCACCAACTTCTTTTTTTTTTCAAAATAACTAATAAAAAGTCTAAGTGCTTCCCAATAAAAGTTACACCAAATATGGCCAAATTCGGTCTACGTTGGTGCAGCCAAATAAAGCTTATGCATCACCGTTCATAAACATAACTTTTCTCACTCGCTAAAGCTAAAAAAGGTAGGAGTTTTTTAATTTTTAATCCCTCTAATCTACTTAATTTAGGAAAAACTGCCAATAGCCTTTGCATCTAGTAGAAACTCCTTATAGTCTCACTTTTATTTGTAAAAGAGTATTTTTTAAGGAGTTTTCCAAAATAATTTAGAAGAACTAAAAAACTGAAAAGCAAAGCATATTAATGGACAGTGCCCAATCTGCACTATGCATGACCAAGTTTAAGGAATCTCCACTCAATTGAAGGAACGGAGTTTTGTTCAAACGATTGATTCATCCATCCGAACATTGACTTGCTCTCTGCAGTAGTCATTTCACAAGTTCTGCATAGATCTTTAAGCAAAGATGGAAGCAATTATCTAGCTAGCTATTAACTCAACTACAAATTATCGAGACTAATCATTATGCAATGCGTCATCTTAATCAGTGGTAGATGGAGAAAATTTTGTTCAATAGAGTCACTCAGACAGTGGGCCAATGGGATCACTCTTATTGAGTCGAAACCAATGGGTCAGTAAAGTCATTTAATGGACCAGTGGGAGTCACTATAATGGGTCAATGAAGTCACTCTATTGAGTTTTGCAATAGAGTGATGATAGTAATATATGATTAGTATTGATGAGGCAGAATCCGATTCGGCTCATTAAAATAGGCCCAACACAGATCAATCCGACAGCAGCAGGAAGAAGCCTCCTGGCGGCTTTCGGCCCGTTAGCGGCCCTCGGCCCAGTAAGCAGCCCAGTGGTCCTCGGCCCGTCCACGGCCCAGAAACTTCCGGCCGATTAGCGGCCCGATAGCCTTCGGCCCGCTAGCGGCTCAGCAGCCCCTCGGCCCAGCAGGCTCCAGCCCACTAAGCGGCATCTGGCCCGTCAGCGGCCCTACCCCCTTCGGCCCAATAGCCGTATCCGGCCCACTCCGGTGGGAGGACCAGGCGCTATGGCGGTTTACCAATAAACCCAGAACATAGTCATATATCGGCTACCACCGTTAAGCATCCTCTATCCTCCGCTATAAATACACCGCTATTTATTGCCAAAGGTATGTCTTCGTGACCCTTAAGGACTACAGTCCGAAAAGCATTAAAGCTGCTTCTTCCACCTCTTTGACTTCTGAATCGAACCATCTTCAGAAGCTAACTTAACCGTCGGAGGGGGTTCCTAAGGGCCAAAGCCCGGGACTCCTACTGACTGGTTCTTCTTCTTCTTTCCCTCCTGCAGGGGCTCGGTTCGAATCTTCGCCGACCTCTCCGAGTCGGTCTCGACCGCCGACCTCGGACTTCTTCCTCCGGTCTCGACGCCATTCGCTGGCTGGTCCTCCTCGCCCGAAGGTGCCTCGGCTCCGCACCGGCTGCCCTTCAACCGGAGGGACTTCGGCCGCGCCTTCCAAAGGCTAGCCCACATCCGACCGGGCGACCCTCGGCTTCGGATCTTCGGCCGCGTCTCCGCCTTCATCGCATTCCGGATCCCCGTCGGGCCGCTTCTCCGATCCGACCCAGCTCCGGATCCCAATACCGGATTCCAGCCTCAGAATCCGGTCGTGATAGCTTCGGCTACATCACGTGGCGCCGTCTGTGGAAAATTCAGACAAATAGTCATGTCTCATCGTCCTGTAACCCGGCGATCCGGACAAAGCGAGGTAGACACACGGGAAGCTTCAGCACAGCCACTACACTCCGAAGGCGTCCCGTCCACTCCGCCAAGCACGGCTCTGCCTGTCATACCAGAGTCCCTCGCTACTGGAGACGACTGGGTGGGAGTACTTCAGCAGCAGATGGCGACGCTAGCCGCTGCCGGTACCTCTCTTGCACCTATGCAAGAGATGGTGTCTGCCATCGCCCAGCGCATGGGATTGCTGGGCCAGCTTCCCCAGCAAGTACCGCTTCCTCCAGTCTATCCCGTCCAAGATACAAGGTTCCAGTCGGCACCCTCACCGGTCTCCCCCGACGAAACCGCCACGGCGCGCAGTGAGCCCTCGGCACTGCCTGCCCGAGACCCTCGCACCAATCGCATAATGACGGAGCAGGGCTATGCTTCGTCCGAGTTTCGCCCAGCCGGAACCAGAGGACGCTCGGTCACCACCTCAACTGCCCCGGACCTGGACCGGCGGTTGACGGCGATGAGGAAGGAGATGCAGCAGATGGTGTCTCGGCCGTACGGAGCGCCCCTTGCCAGCACCATCCTGGTGCAAACCCCGTTCACGCCAGAGCTCCTGGCTACCGAGGTACCTCCTAACTTCAAACTGCCGAAGGGCCCCCTCTACGACGGAATGACAGATCCGGTCTCCCACTTCCAGAAGTTCAATACCTACCTCTCTGTCCGAGGGGTCGCCGAGGCAGTCCGCTGCCGTCTCTTCCCCCTCACGCTTGAGAAGACTGCCCTAACCTGGTTCGAAACATTGGCCCCCAACTCCATCCACTCCCTAGTCCAGTTGGGCCAGTTACTTATCGACCAGTTTTATGACGCCACCCGGCAGTGTAAGACTTCCGCCAGCCTACTAGCCATTCGGCAAGGCCCCACCGAGACCCTCCAGGAATATTTCACTAAATTTCGGACTGAGGCCGCCCAAATCCCAAACCTCGACAGCTCGATTGCGGTTTCGGCCGTAATCAGTGGGTGCCGGGATGAAGGGCTTCTCGGCTCCATTGGGAAACGCCAACCCCCTACCTTCCAGGACCTCGTAGCCCGGGCCCACAAGTATATCAACTGGGAGGCCCTGATGATGTCCAAAGGCAAAGGTGCAGCCGAAGCAGCATCGGCGCCTGCCCCCAGGTGGTCCGCCCTCGACTTGAAGATCAAGAGCCCTCTTGTAAGGACTGAGGTTTCGGGGTCGGTTTTCGGGTCGGTTTCGGGCCGGATCCCCTGGGTCGGACCTTGAGGGGTCTGGAGAATTTCTTCTGAATGATGTCTACACATCACGACGCCTTTCAAACGGTGTCTTGATAGGTGGACGCCATTTAGGCGATTTGCTGTTGTGCCACGTGGGCGGGTTTCGGGCCGCGAGAGTACGGCCCCTGTCTTGTCGTCTGAACGGCGTCCATGATGGACGACGCGATTCAGACTGCCACCCTGCGATGTCAGTGTACGGTGCCTGACATGTCAGCTAAACGGCATCCGTGGTGGTCGACGCGTTTCAGACAGCTGTCAGTACGGCCCGTCCTGTCATCTGATAGGCGTCTTTCTAGCTTAACGCGTTTTAGGTAGCTTCTGATGACCCCCGCGAGCCCTCCTTTCTTTCCCTCATTTCTCACCTTTCTCTCTCTCTCCTCTCCCTCTCCGCCTCCTCCGATTCCACTCTTCCCCTTTCCCTTCCTCTTCTTCCTCTTCCACCACTCCAACGCCTCCCTACTTCTCACCTCTGCCACCACCACTTCCTTCGCGGCGTTCCATTCTCCGGACGGCGGCCGACGTTCCGGCGGAGTGGCGGCGTCCTCGAGGGTACCGGCGGCGGCCTGCGGTGCGGCGGTTCGGCGACACGGAGCCAAGAGGAATTCAAGTATCTGGTAGGGGGACGAACCTTGTATGTGTTGCTCGTGCTTTCCTAGGCGTGTTTTGATGTGTTTTGGGCTAGATTGAGCATGTTTAGGAGGTGTTCTTGTGGGTATGGCCGTGTTCATGTATGTGATTTTGTAGTAGGTTTGTGGGGGGTGAACTTCTCTTTCTCCCCCTCCTGTTTTTGGGCCTTTTTCGGGGTATTTGGGGTTAAGGGAGGAACCCTCGGTTCGAACCAGGGAACCAGGTTTCTGGCGCTAAACGGCGTCGTGCCTGGTCGACGCCTTTTAGAAGGACGTCAGGCCAGTACGACGCGTTTTAGGACAGAAACCTCCCCTGTTCGAGGTCTCACAGGTTAGGGGTTCTGGCGCTAAATGACGTCATGGGTGGACGACGCCTTTCAGAAGGACGTCGGGCCACCATGACGCCATTTAGGCAGGAAATCACCCCGACTGAGGGTCCGTCAGCTCGGGATTCTGGGACTAAAAGACGTCATGGGTGGGCGACGCGATTCGAATGGCGTAGGGTAACCATGACGCTTTTTAAGGCAGAAATCCCCTGGGTAATGTTTTCCTGAAATTCCTGGATTTCTTAGCTGAATGGCGTTGGTGGATGTCGACGCCTTTCAAAAGGCGACCGCTGGTGTCGACGCCTTTTAGGCCAGATTTCCGTGGCTTCTGTTTTATGAACCAGTTTAGGGAACTTGAATGGCGTCGGCCTTAGGCGACGCGATTCAAGACAGAACAACACTAATTCATGCCAGTAAAATGTATTCATACTGCTAGATAATTGGTTAGTGCATGCTTTAGTATACTTGGTTTCTTCATGACCGGATGGCACTGCGTTGTGTGTAGTGCGATCGCGGGCTATTCACGTGACCGGATCGTACTGTGCCGAGTTTTGGTGTTTTGAGTTACTGTGGATCTGGAGTGACATTGTAGCGCTTTATCACCCTGTGCTGGTGGGGGCGTGAGCACAGCGCCGGTGGGGGCGTGGGCGGGGTGACGCCTAGTGAGAGAGGGTCACCTGGTGAACCCCGGGGTCAGCTAGTACCGGTGTCGGAGTGGTACATTCGGAGAGTCACTCATGCTGAGGGAAGGAGTAACCACCTGAGCCAGTTGGGCCGGAGTAGCTAGCGTGCTATCCGAGGAGTTACTGTTTGGTCTCAGCGGGTCGGTGTTTCCTACTTTCGCTTGTGTGGACGGTGTTTCCCACTTACAGCTGTGTGGTTGGTGTTTCCCCTTTTTGGAGGCGTGGTTGGCGTGTTTTGCCGAGACGCGAGTTGTAGGTCCCCTGATAGAATGATTTTAGAAATATGCATGTTACATTTCGAGTGCATATGGTTCATATCGAGATTTTAGGAGTAGTGTGTTACAGCTTTACTTGCCTTATTACCTGTATCCTTGTTGCTGCTCTTGTGGGTGTGTGTGTGGGAGGCGAGGGATCGGATGATCCCTACTGAGCCCAATTTTGGTGTGGCTCACTCCCTGCGTTTTCAGGTGTAGACCTTGTGGCGTGTGGCGGCGCGTGGTGTTCTCCTTGGTGTGTGGACCAGCAGCTATCTCAGTTCCCGGGTTATGCCCCGATGTTGTTGTACCTTATTTCTGCCTGTATTTAATTAATTTGTTGGACATGTAATTATTGTTGGACTGTGTACGGACATTATTATTTTACTTCCTGCGCACTGTACCCCTTGTAGTCCGTGTGAATGTTATATTTAATCTTGTTTAACGCTTACTCCTCCAGATGTGTGTATAAGATCCGGGTGTGAACCTTCAGTTAATGGGCCGATATCCATTTAGTGACCGGGTCTCCGGTCATAGGATGGCGGGTCGTTACACCTCCCGTAAGCGATATCGCAGGGAGGAGTGGGACCGAGAAAAGCGACGGGATCCACAGCCGCGGTACCTGCCGCTACCCGCTCCCCCTTCCCGAATGCTTATGGAGGTGAAGGGCATGCTCCGGCGGCCGGAGCGCATCAAAACTGATCCTCGCTGAAGGGACCCGGCAAATATTGCGAGTATCATCGGGAGATCGGCCATTCAACTGACGAATGCCGGCACCTTTGGGAAGGGATCGACCACCTCATCAGGGAAGGCAGACTGCCGTAGTACCGGCGAGAGCAGCCCCAGCAACAGCGGAACCGGGACGTCCCTGAGACGGCCAGGCCGCAGCAACCCCTGGAGAAGGAAGCCGCTCCTCCGCCAAAGATTACCTCGGCTCCGGTGGAAACATATCATCAAAGACCCAGCGCTGGGTCTATCATGATGATATCCGGTGGGCCGGGAGAAGGATCAAGGCGCCGTCAATACAGCTCCACAACAATAGCAACGGTCGACGTCGAGCCGAAGCGGCCCCACCAAGAAGACATTACCTTCGGCTCAGAGGATCTGACTGATATTCAGGTCCCCCACGACGACGCCCTCGTTGTGAACGCTGTAATAAACAATTACGATGTTCATCGTATTTTTATTGATAATGGAAGCGCTCCAAACATATTATTTTATGATTGCTTTGTAAAGATGGGATTGACTGAGGCTAATATGAAGCCTCACCGGGGTCCCCTATTCGGTTTTAACGGCTCGCCCTGCCGAGTAGAGCGAATTGTCCGGCTCCCCGTAACCATAGGTTCCGCTCCCCGACAATTAACCGTAGAAACGGATTTTGCCGTTATAAAAATCGATTCAGCTTACAACGCCATCTTCGGCCGAAGGCTAATCGGCGGGATCGGAGCTGTGCCTTCGTCTTTTCATCAAAAGTTAAAATTCCATACCAGCCATGGAATAGGCGAAGTCAAGGGGAATCAAGAAGCGGCTCGACAATGTTACATGATTTCGGTCAAAGGGAAAGCTGCGGCCGAATCCCTGTCGATCGAATCTTCAGCCGAGGCATCCCCGGGAGAAGAACTCATCGCCATCCCAGTTCCGGGAGGCGAGGGACGAACCCTTATGATAGGCTCCGACTTGGAGAAAACCGAAGCAGAGAGACTCACCGAGTTCCTAAAAAGGAATCTCGACGTCTTCGCCTGGTCTCCAACAGACATGCCCGGGTTGATCCGGAAATAGCAGAGCATCAGCTGCACACCGATCCCAACCAGCTCCCGGTCAAGCAGAAGCGACGTACCTTCAATCAGGAAAGGAGAGCCGCCATTCAAGCCAAAGTTCAAAGGGGACTGGACGCCGGGCACCTCCGAGAGGTACACCACCCGGACTGGATCGCCAATATAGTAATGGTGCCCAAGAAAGATGGCAAATGGCGAATGTGCGTGGACTTCACCAACCTTAACAAAGTATGTCCGATGGATAGCTTCCCGCTACCTCGAATAGATCAGGTGGTGGAAGCGACCTCTGGCCACGAGCTTCTGAGCTTCCTCGACGCCTATTAAGGCTACCATCAGATCTGAATGCATCCGGACGATGAAAGCAAGACCAGCTTCACGACCGATCTCGGTCTGTATTGCTATACCCGGATGCCCTTCGGCCTGAAGAACGCTGGCGCAACATATCAGCGCCTCGTCAACAAAGTATTCGCCCCGCAGCTCGGCCGCAATATGGAAGTCTACATCGACGATATGCTGGTGAAGAGCCGCGTCGCTGCAGACCATCTGGCCGACTTAGCCGAAATATTTTCCACCTTGCGGCAATACAAAATGAAGCTAAATCCAGCTAAATGCGCCTTCGGAGTAGCCTCCGGAAAGTTCCTCGGCTATATGGTCACTCACCGAGGGGTGGAAGCTAACCCCGCAAAGGTTTCGGCCATCATTCAGATGCGCCCTCCGGCTAACCTCCGAGAGGTTCAAAAGCTAAACGGAAGGATTGCCGCCTTAAGCCGCTTCATGTCTAGAGCGGCGGACTACTGCTTTCCCTTCTTTAAGCTATTGAAGAAGGCCAATAGCTTCTCCTGGACGGACGAGTGCCAGACGGCCTTCAAACAACTGAAGGTCTATCTCTCCAAGGTTCCCATCCTGTCCAAGCCGGTCCACAGAGAGCCGTTGTTCCTCTACCTCGCGGTATCTGAGACAGCTATTAGCGCCGTCCTCGTCCGGGAGCAAGACGGCGTCCAGAAGCCTGTCTACTATATAAGCCGAGCCCTCCAAGGAGCAGAGCTTCGATATCTTGCTCTTAAGAAGCTGGCTTTAGCCCTCGTCTCATCCGCGAGGAGGCTCCGGCCTTACTTCCTCGCCCACTCAATAAAGGTCCTCACTGATCAGCCTTTAAAGCAGGTCATCTCCCGGCCGGAGGTGTCTGGCAGACTGGCGAAATGGGCAATTGAACTAGGAGAGTTCGACGTTTCCTATGCGCCTCGGATAGCGATAAAAGCTCAGGCGTTAGCCGATTTTATTGCCGAGCTCACTCCTGAAGCTCCCTCTGCGCCTCAGCCGAAGGTCGACACATCCGAGGCTGAGGATACTTCGGCTTTCACACCAACGGATGAATGGCAGCTTTATGTAGACGGCTCCGCATGCTCCACAGGCAGCGGCGCCGGATGGATCTTGGCGTCTCCCGAAGGGGTCATCACGGAGTATGTGCTACGCTTCTCCTTTCCTGCCACCAATAATGCCGCCGAGTATGAAGCTCTCATCTCCGGCCTCCGGGCCGCTAGAAAGCTTGGCGTCCGGAACATAAAGGCTTTTAGCAATTCTCAGCTAATTGCCAGTCATGTTTCCGGGGAATACGAGGCACGGGATGCGATAATGGCATCTTATCTCCAAGTGACTCGCAAGATCCTCGCTCAATTCGATTCCTGTGAAATTGTGCGGATCCCGAGAGCCGAGAATGTTCGAGCCGATGCCCTTTCCCGGCTGGCATCAACTCAGGACGGGGGAGGAAGCCGAATGATTCTTGTAGAAGAACTTGCCGAGCCAAGCCTCGAAGAGCGCGAGGTCATGCAAGTGACCGAAGCCGAGACCGAGACCTGGATGACTCCCCTACTCACTTTCCTCCCCGAGGAGAAGTCCCGCCCGATCCAAAGGAAGCAAAACATATTCGGCAGCGTTCATCTCACTTCCTTCTCTTGGACGGACTGTTATATAAAAAGTCCTTCGGCCGACCACTCTTGCGATGCCTCGGCCCGGCCGAAGCTGACTACGCCATGCGAGAGGTGTATGAAGGGGTATGCGGAGCACATGCGGGAGGAAGGTGCAGACACCGATTTTGGACCACCCCTCTGGTCATAAATCCCCTCCATCGTTAGCCCTTTACCACCAAAATCTCCTCATTTAGCCATCTCAGCCCACTAACAACTGAGCCCATTAACGAAATCCCGGCTCTAGCCACCCTTTTCGTGGAAGGCCACCCCTCGCCTTCCACCTCCTTCGAAGGCCAGCCCCCTCGCCTTCTACCTCTTTCGAAGGCCACCCCTTGCCTTCCACCTCCTTCGAAGGCCACCTCTTGCCTTCCACCCCCTTCGAAGGCCAACCGGGCTGCCTTCCACCACGGGAGTGGAAGGCATGTTGCCTGGCCGTCCACTCCTTAACCACCCCCTTGACTCCGTCTTCCCCACGATCTCCTCTACTCGCCTCCCTCGTCCCCCACTACTCCGACCACTCCCCACTCCGGCCACTGCCGCGCGCACTACCTCCGACCCTTGACCACTCCCTATTGGCTGAAGGTTGATTAACGGGGATTTAGACCCCTGTTTTCTCCTATTTTTCCTTCACCTATTTAAACCCCCTACATCCTCTCGAGCAGGGGGTTAAGGATTTTCTCTGAAGAAGGACTTTCTCTAAGAGTTAAGAAAGGAGGTTTTGCTGAGAGGCTCGGAGAGGTTGACAAGGAGATTCCTAGAGGGAAGGCTCAGGCTGCACTCCGAAATGGGCTTGTCTTCCTAACTCTTTTCTTCTTTACTCTTTCCTATTCATTTCATTGCATCGTCATTTCCCTCCATGCTGTAGCATTTTCTCTTCCTCTCATTCTTCTTTCTCACTTTTAAGTACCGCTTCACTTTTCACACACACGAGCACCCTCATTTGCATGCATGCATGTAAGATGACCTAGTAATTCCTACCCACCAGAGGTTTTCAAAAAAAACGGGAGGTGGGTGGCCATAACATATGGTCACCTTCCCTCCCCACCACCCATCCGGTGCGTTTCCCTCCGATTTTAACTAGTTTTCTACATCTTCATAGATAGATTCTGCATATTATAGTTCTAATCGGGTTGTTTTCTGTCTTGTCTTTTCTTTTCAGGGATCCTTACCACATTTCCGCGTGCAGAGTGCCGGGCTCTCCTCCTCTGGCCGGCCGGAGGAAGAGAAGGAGGAACCAGCATTTCCCGCTCCCACAGAACGCGCGATCACTTCCTACACTCCTGCAGAGCACAGGGACCGAAAGGTAATGCTCCTGGCGATCACACCTCAATTTCTAACCCCCCTTTGAATCGCCACAGTGCTAAGACGAATGGAGGGACCCTCGATTCCAAAAGCCCGCAGCCGCGGCGGTGGCGGGGGAGATTCCGGGCGCCTACAGAAGGGCCCTGGCTCACAAGCTTCTAAGGCAAGGATACTGGTGGCCGACGCTCCGAGAGGATGCAACTGCCCTCGTTCGTCGCTGCGATCAATGCCAGAGGTTCAACTCCCTTATCCACCAGTCAGCAACCCTTCTAACTCCTTTATCCGACCCCTAGCCTTTCGCCCAATAGGGAATCGACCTCCTAGGGCCCTTTCCCGTCGCCACCGGCCAAAGGAAGTTCCTCATCGTGGCGGTAGATTACTTCACTAAGTGGGTAGAAGCCGAACCCCTCGCGTCTATAACCGATAGCAATGCTTGGAACTTCGTGTGGAAGTCCATCATCTGCCGGTACGGCATCCCCCGGGCCATTATCTCAGACAACGGCAAACAATTCGACAGCCGTCGGTTCAATGACAACTGCGCCAGCTTCGGCATCCTCCATAAGTTTATTTCAGTAGCACACCCCCGGGCAAACGGCCAGGTCGAGGTCACTAACCGAAGTCTGCTACAAGGACTAAAGACTCGCCTCGGCGAAGCCAAAGGCCGATGGGTGGAAGAGCTACCAAGTGTTCTCTGGGCATATCGGACTACAAGCCGAACCCCAACCGGCGAAACCCCGTTTCGCATGGCTTATGGGATAGAAGCCGTTATTCCTGTCGAAATCGGCCTTCCGTCTCCGAAAGTCCTTACTCATGATCCGGAAGCCAATGGGGAAGCCTTGAAGGATCATCTTGATCTCATGGAAGAAACCAGAGATAAAGCTCGCATTCGGCTAGCAGCTTATCAGCAGCGCATGGCCAGATACCACAACACTCGAGTGAAGCCCCGAAGCTTTGAAATCGGGAGCCTCGTGTTAAGAAATGCTCATGCATCTAAACCAGCCGAAGCCGCAGGGAAGCTTTCCCCCAACTGGGAAGGACCATATCGCTTAAGGGAGGTAATTCGACGAGGGGCTTATCGGTTGGAAACCCTTTCAAGCCAACCTCTTCCTCGCACCTGGAATGTGGAGCGCCTTCGGCGTTATTTCATGTAAGTTACTACCCCCGGAATTTAGCCGGAAGGCATAAATAAAATTCTCCTTTTAAATGTCATATTTGGTATCCTCTCTTAAGTCCGTGTAAACCGTATCGGGAGTGGCTTCGGCCATGCAAACCGTATCGGGAGCGGCATAGTATTCTCTCTTAAGTCCGTGTAAACCATACCGGGAGTGGCTTCGGCCATGCAAACCGTATCGGGAGAGACATGGTATTCTCTCTAAGTCCGTGTAAACCGTACCGGGAGTGGCTTCGGCCATGCAAACCGTATCGGGAGCGGCATGGTATTCTCTAAGTCCGTGTAAACCGTACCGGGAGTGGCTTCGGCCATGCAAACCGTATCGGGAGCGGTATGGTATTCTCTCTAAGTCCGTGTAAACCGTACCGAGAGTGGCTTCGGCCATGCAAACCGTATCGGGAGCGGCATGGTATTCTCTCTAAGTCCGTGTAAACTGTACCGGGAGTGGCTTCAGCCATGCAAACCGTATCGGGAGCGGCATGGTATTCTCTCTAAGTCCGTGTAAACCGTACCGGGAGTGGCTTCGGCCATGCAAACCATATCGGGAGCGGCATGGTATTCTCTCTAAGTCCGTGTAAACCGTATCGGGAGTGGCTTCGGCCATGCCAACTGAATCGGGAGCGGCATGGTATTCTCTCTTAAGTCCGTATAAGCCATATCGGTAGTGGCCTCGGCCACGCAAACCATATCGGGAGTGACATTATTCTCCAAGTCCATATCCGAATCTGGATTAGGCTTCGGCCGTGCAAACCGCAACTAAACGGCAATAAGGTCTCGGACACAAGAAGAACCAGACTCGGCCATCCATTCAGAACGCAAAGAAGAAGCAAAGTACTTTTTATATATACATGAAAAACATAGTACAAAATCGACCGTACACCTGGCCGCAGTCCATCGAAAGAAGTCAAAATAAAAACCGGGACAAGCCCCCGTATTAGCCTTCGGTGTTCTCACCATCCACATCAACAGGGCTCTGGCCAGGAGATGGGGAGGGAGAATCATCGATCTGAACGGCCTCGGCAGGGGCGGCATCGACAGGAGCTGCCTTGTCAGGAACGGCCGCATCACCTTCCGTCGAGGCCGAAGCTCTTTCAACCTTAAGCTCCTTCCACCAAGATAGGAGCTCTTCCCCTTCCTCGTCCGTCGGAAGGATGATGCCGGTCAGGTCCACAGCCGGACAAGCCTTTTGGGCGGCGGCCAGCCCTATGCTGAATACAGAAGAAGCCGCTAGAAGCTGGGCCTGGATTATCTCCTCGGCATAATTTGGGCCAGCCTTATAGTTGGCTACGGCTGTGCGAGCAGCCTCTTCGGCCTTAGCCTCCAGATCCAGCCTCAGAGCCGACATCTCCTCAGTATGGCAGCGGCGATCCGTGGCCCACTAGGCGTCCTTGTCCTGGATCTCGGCCTTAAGAGCCTTATTTTAGGCCCGGACCGCTTCCAGCTCCCTCTCGGCCTTCTCCTTCTCCCACTCGGCCTTCGACTTGGCCTCGGAGGAAGCGCGAATCGCCTCCTTCTGCTCCTCCAGCTCAGCCCGCATCCGGGCATTTGCCTCCAGAAGCCAGTCGACGCTGGCCTCGAGACCACGTCGCACCAGGGCGCCCTCGCTACAGGCCGACTGGTCTGATGCCTGGTCGGCGTCCCGAAGCTTCTGGTGGATGGCCACCTGACGGTGAATCAGGCTACCACACGTGACCGCGGCCTATATCCAAAAGCAAACAGAAGTCAGCAACCCCGAAATGAGCCAAGGGGAATATTAGACCGAGGCGCGTCAAGAAGTTTTTTACCTCGACCGCCAGTCGGGCGCTCAGCGACGCCAATTCATTCGCGGTCAACACCCCCAGCTCGTCCTCGGCTGTCGGGAGGGTCAAGCCTCGGAGCAGGCGCAGGCACGTCCGAGAGTCCTCCAGACTCTCGTCCCTATAGATCCCCAGATCCGGGACCCATAGCTCGCGCTCCTGTTCGCGAGATGCTTGCGACCCAGTACCTCCAAGTTCTTATGTTCCCGCCGTCGCGGCCGAAGGAGAATTGCCCCTCGGCTCTTCGAGAGGCGACGAGCGCGGGACCCCTCGAGCAGCGGTTGGCCTCTTAGCTGCTGGGGCAGGCTTTGTTTCACCGGGCTCATCCACCCGGCCCCGCTTCGATAGTCGGCCAACCCTTCGGACGACCGACTTGCCTTTTCTCTTTCTCTCTCGAGAGCAGTAGCAGCGCGGCCCTCGACGGAAGCCGCTGTCGTTATCGCGGCCCGGACACTCGAAGCCACGCCTCGTCCGGCCCCTCCCACCGCCTGCGGCCGGGACGATTGAGATCGGCCGGACTGCTGGGCCATCCGACTGAAGAGACCACGAATCCCAGACATTGTTGCAGACAGAAGAGAGAGGGGTTAATGACTCACAGCGCGCAACTCCACGATTCAAGACCGACTTACCCTCGGTTGAAGCCTCAGCACCCTCTTCGGTCGGAGGAGCTTCGGCCGGAGACGCGACCTCGGCAGCTCCTTCGGTCTCCCCCGGAACCTCCTCGGGAGAAAGATAAGGAGCAACCCGAGGAGGATCCTTCGTCGGATCCGGCCACGCCCCAGCTTGCACGAGCTGCTCCGTTTCGTTGAAAAGCTCCGCTATATCGTACGGAGCCGCAGCTTCTATGAGGCTCACAATATGAAGCTGATCGGGGTTAAGAGAAGGCGGATCGGAGAGGCCTTCGGCCAGTGGTCCCCACTCAGTGGGGAAGGGCCACACACTCTTCTCCTTCTCCGGGAGAGAGACCAAGATGAAGCTCCTCTTCCAACCATGAATGGACGAGGGCTTCCCGGAAAAGATACCCCGGCCGAGGCGAGGGAAGAAACAATACCACTCGGATCTCCCCTGCCGTTGTATCTTGAAGAGATAGCGGAAGATGTTTACCGAAGGGGTAATATCGATGTAGGCAAGCACAGCTAAGAAGGCATAGACTATGCGCCAGGAATTTGGGAAAAATTGAGACGGGGCTAACCCGTAGAAGCACAAGAGATTGATTACAAAGGTAGAAAGGGGGAGGCGAAAACCCGCCCGAAAGCTTTCCTCATAGATGAAAAAGCTATCCGGACGAGGAGAATTGGCCCTGGTGTTCGAACCGGGCCGATAGGGGGTCATCCACGATGGGAACTGATAATAAGAGGCAAGGTACTTAACCCCATCGTCATTAAGAACGCAGGCCGCCTCCAAAGCCGTCTCGGCCTGACGCCGGCCGGAAGAGGAAGCCCGGCCCGTGGCGTGAACCTCTTCGGCCTCCTCGGCGCCAGACGATTCGGCCTCATCCGCCATAGGAGAAGCAAGGGAGTTCGAAGAGAGGGGAGATGACAAGGAGGATTCAGAAGGCTGAGACGAAGAAGAATAACCTTTGGCCGAAGAACTGCTATTAGCCGAGGAGGAATTACGGGACATGGATCACGGAGCAGAGAAAGGAAATTGAGGCTTACCCTCAAGAAAAAGAAATCTCCTTGACTGCCCACCGCCTCTCAAGCAACGGAAGCTTCCCCGGCGATAACTCCAGGTAACGGAGAGCCCCCGGCGACAGACAGCGTGCTCGGAAGCACCTTCAATGGCCCGTTCTTCACCGGAGAAGCAGAAGGCTCGGATGGTTGCAGGAAAACACAGGCGCAGGAAGAAGGGAGCGGAACAGTGCCCTGGGAGGGGTTCCTATTTATAGACAAAGTTGAAAATATCCCACGCCGAAATCAACGGCCAGGATCCTCCCCCTCATCGGCATCGCCCCTCTAGGATGCGCGCCACGTACACCGTCCTTCGGCAATGATGACAGTCCGACTCCGGGATCAAGGGAAGATAATCAATGGCCGAAAGCGGTCCGACCCTTCGGCTGATCACTCGGATGCTTGCCACGTGTCCCAATCCGCGTGCTGAGGAAGGAAAGGCGGCAATCCGAGTGAGGTCTCGGGCAGAGGGCCGAAGTGAGCCGTATCCGGCCCACTCCAGTGGGAGGACCAAGCGCTATGGCGGTTTACCAATAAACCCAGAACATAGTCCTATATCGGCTACCACCGTTAAGCATCCTCTATCCTCCGCTATAAATACACCGCTATTTATTGCCAAAGGTATGTCTTCGTGACCCTTAAGGACTACAGTCCTAAAAGCATTAAAGCTGTTTCTTCCACCTCTTTGACTTCTGAATCGAACCATCTTCAGAAGCTAACTTAACCGTCGGAGGGGGTTCCTAAGGGCCAAAGCCCGGGACTCCTACTGACTGGTTCTTCTTCTTCTTTCCCTCCTGCAGGGGCTCGGTTCGAATCTTCGCCGACCTCTCCGAGTCGGTCTCGACCGCCGACCTCGCCCTTCTTCCTCCGGTCTCGACGCCATTCGCTGGCTGGTCCTCCTCGCCCGAAGGTGCCTCGGCTCCGCACCGGCTGCCCTTCAACCGGAGGGACTTCGGCCGCGCCTTCCAAAGGCTAGTCCACATCCGACCGGGCGACCCTCTGCTTCGGATCTTCGGCCACGTCTCCGCCTTCATCGCATTCCGGATCCCCGTCGGGCCTCTTCTCCGATCCGACCCAGCTCTGGATCCCAATACCGGATTCCAGCCTCGGAATCCGGTCGTGATAGCTTCGGCTACATCAAGTATGATACCATATCCAATAGTACTGATGATAGTAATATATGATTAGTATGATACCATATCCAATATGATATATTCATTAATGCTTGCTTGCTCTAATGTCCATGGGATTTTGCTGTCTGATCACTCCGATCGCATAGATTGAACGACAGTATCTGGGGAACAAATTTCTTTTGTGGCTTATGTTAAGAGGTAAATTAGATAATAAATTAAATACACTCAAATTATTTGATAATTTAATCAATATAAATAGCATTAATTATGGGATTAAGTTGCATTTTCAATACACAATATTGCACTGGTTACAGATGTTCTGTACTTGCTTATCGGATTCGGATCGGGATCATGTGTTATCCGCTTTGTGACCTGTCCATTTGCATCCTAACTATGTACGCTTAGCCACACAAGATGCTTAACCATTCATTACCAAACATCAACTCATAAGTACCAGCATAAAACATTATTTAGAGAATGAGGAGTAAGTCTTATTCTTGAATCCAAATGAAGCTACAGAGGTTAACTTAACAGCACTTTTAAGCTTTAAAATCCCCTGCAGCACCAACTTCAGCATCCATTAACCATGGCAGCAGCATTTCAAGCCAGATATGGTCTTGACGCACGAAGGATGATCAGTTGAGGCAGCAGCATGTGAGGCCGCTTATGTATGGTTCACACAAGACAGCGGTTGGAGAGAGACCTAAACGTTTGCATGGCGCAGCGCAGTCCGCCCTCGTCTTGCATGGGCCTGCAAAGATGCAGTCTTCACCACTCCTTTGATCCTTGGAGTACCCTAACAGGAGCATCCACATGTATACCTATTAGTGAGCTAAATAAGCAAGCACAGCAAAAGGGTTTATACTTGTGCATATATATCATGTACTGTAAGAGCTAGCTACATGTTAGACATCGTAAAAATAACAAGGTAAACAAGGGCCATAGATCACCATGAGACTCTGCAGAGAGGATGAGAGAGAGGAGTAGCACCACCGCAACCATGGAGGCGACCTTGCTTGGAGCCATCTAAGAATAGCAAGCCAAAAAAAAAAAATGTAATTTAGCACACAAGAAATTAAGCTAGGGAAAGGGTTTTTTCTTAGAGGTTTTCTAAGTTTTTGATCCATGCAAATAATCTTATTTCATAATAATAAGCCTTTTGATTCTTGCTATTAATTTATAAGCCCTAAGAATATATCTCTAGTTATTTGATAAATATATACTTCAAGAAATTCAAAGAAAGTCAATGAGGACTTTTCATACACTCCCTAGAAAAGGTTCTTTTCTAAATATAGAGTGAGGGTATATAGTACTTTTGCTAAATAAAGAGATTATCAAAAGTTTTGAAAAAATTAAATAAATTAGAGGGAACAATAAAAAAAAATAAAGAAACCATTTTTTTCTCCTCTTGTAGCTATGGCAGATCGACCTCTTCCTAAGCTAAGGCTTTTTTGTTCCTTGCCAAGCTCGCAAGGCTCTTATTAATTTATAGAGTGCGTACTTACTAGCAAAAGTTGAGATAGGAAGTACGTATTTTAACAGGTGTCAAGATTAGGATAGAAAGTTAATTGAAGGCAGATCTTTAGGAGGTGAGATTCTCTTAACTTTTTTCTCTCTCTCATCCATGTCAGGATGAGGTGGATTTAGTATTTCCTTATCTTTTCCAAGATAATGATCTATTTATCTCCGTTCATACGTGAATAGGGGCGTAAATAAGTCTAAAGGAAAAGATTAGGAAGATCTTATTTTCATTTTTAACAAGTGTCAGAATTTATTATCAAATCCTCATCCACCCCGGTTCAAGATGCATTCCAAGATTGCAAAAGTTTCTCCTAACCAAATGTAGATTTAACATCAAGATTAGGAATGTAAATAATACCCAAAAATCTATTTATCTATCTGTTTTCGAAACTTCAAGGCCATAAAAAGATATAGTTTAAAAAATATGGATAAAGATACTATCTATATCTAAATAACTTATGATAAGGATACACCTACTTCCAAGTCTGATTATCAGAGTATCCATCCAACCATTCTGAAGAATATTCCATGAATATTCTCAATTTTTAGACAATTCTTAATTGGCAGGACTTGTTAATTATAAGAAGGGCAAAGTTTTGGAAGACTAAAATCTAAATATGTCAAATGTGGGAACTTACTTCAAATTTGCAATATTTAGGGGCATCAAAATCTCAAAAACTCATATTTTTAATGACAACTATATATAATTGTTGACAAATATACCACAATATAAATAAAATAAGTTTAGGCTAATGTTATGTTAACTGCTCTTAATTATATGCCAAATTTCAAAATGCCATATTTATGTTCATATTATACTACCAACACTTACAAGATAACATATCTATAACTAACTTATAAAGAGAATTTTTCATCAACCAGTTGTTCACGAGGAAATAACATATCTATAACTAACTTATAATTTGGTGTCCTTTAAACATGAATAGGATGTGAAGCCCCAAGTCAGTATCAAATTGATTAATTGAGGGTGTATTTGGTTCTACGCAAAATTTATTTGAATGAAAAAAAGTTTTCTAAGGAAATAAATTCCCAAGGAAACTAAAAATGAAATTTAACATTTGATATTTATGAAAATATTTTCGTCGGTTTTAGAAAGGCATTTGATCTCATCTCATAGATGTCAAAATCGGAAAAAAAGATAGTCAACAAATTATGATTCTATTGACTAGAGTTATTTAGATTACCAAATAAATCATTGTGCTATGTTTTTCAGGAAAACCTACTCATACAACTTATTTTACATGCAATCAAGTGGACTTCTAAAATCAATGCGAAGCACATGTTAAATGAAATATGCTAATGTGATTCAAAAAGCTTGCCCATTTTTCTTAATGGAAAACAGTATAGTGACGTCGTTGTGTTAGGTACAATGTTAAAAGTGTGAGACTCTTACACTTTTTCTCTAATGTGTGTGTGCCACTTAGACTGTGTCAAAAGTTGTGTTAGGAAATTATGTCATTATACTATTTTCCTTTTTCCTACCCTTGTGACATAGATGAACCTAATTGATTCATTTTTTAACTGCCACAACAACTACTTATCTTGATTTTTTTTAAAAGAGTAATGTGGAAAAGGCGTACAAGGATTTGTCATCTAATCTTTTCTTTGAGCATGTTAGGCTTTCTGTCACTAAAAGTTATCGTTGTTAAACCATTATCATCCCAAGATGTATGTGATGTCCCTCCAATATTTAACTATGGGGTCTCCTCTTTGAATCTCTGTTTCAAGTTTTCTTTCTCTTTCCTTCTTTGCAAGCTAATACATCTCCTTTCTTAACTTTCCAAACCACGTCCATGTAAAGATTCTCTAATTTACTTTTGGCACTTCCCAACGGATAAGATGAAATCCTTTTAAACTTCATTCTTTGGATCTTGGTATATCTCCATAGAGATGAGAGTAAATAGGTCATTAATTATAAAAAGTGAGGAAATATGTAAATTTTCCTATTTCAATGTGAACGGGAACATGTTATAATTTAGAGAGGAGTAATGCTTGTTGCATCAGCAACGGTGTAGAAAAACTTATCTAGATGGAGTCCCACAATCCCGATTTGTCACATGGAGATGCCATGGGATTTGTCTCTTTTATTAAATGCATGTTGACATCACCTGTAGGTCAGTACATATGGAAAGACTGGATTAAAAAAAAAATTACCCACAAAATTATTTTTTGAAAGTATGAATTGTGCTCGCAAGAGTAAGTTCATTCTTTATTGGCTTTTTTTGTTTAGCAAGGTCTTTGATCCTCTAATTTAACGGCTGGGATTTGGGGTAGCAGAAAACTTCTCTATTATCCGGTAACATAGAAGGTCTTCTCTTATTAATTACTAGGTTCTAAAATCAGCCACCCATGTAGCACCTTTTTTAACTAATTTTAACTTTTAGTGAAAAAACACTGAAAACTAAAATTGAAGATTTTACCATTAGAAATTTTATTTTAATAGATTTTAAAACTGATTGATTTCAAAACTTAGATTTTATATTATTTTATAATGCACCAAGAGCCCTTAGTTGGGGGGGGGTGGTTGTTTTACATTATTCCCGAAAAAACGCGAAAAGTGAAAAGAACATGGGAAGTAGATTATGATGAAGTAAACTCATATATTTACAATTTTTCAAGTAAAATTGCATCGTAAATATATAGAATCACTCTTTTGCAGATGTGCATCTCCTTCTCTCGCGGGTGGGAAACATTCTGTGTGCAACTTGGCATTTCTCTTTGAAAATTGATAGATGAGAGAAAAACTCACTGCACGGAGAGATTCTTTTTATCTCTCACATTTATTCTGTCATATACCTAGCCGGCTAAACGAACCCAAGTAAAGATATGATCTTGAGAATCTTTGCAGTTTGGAAAAGCTTCTTAAACTGGATAGATGAGGACTTGTTTCATTATTACCTGCAGCTTATCTGAATGTATCAGTACGTGTTTAATGTTTTGCTCCCTTTGAGCACATTAGATAGAGAATTTCTTCATCTTCATTACGGTACTAATGACGGATTAATTAGGAAAGATCATGTATCCTGGTTTTCGCACTTGCTAAAGATATGCCTTTAACACTACTCCGTCTTAGTTTTGATACTAGGTAGAGGTGTGCTTTCAATTCCTTCTTAATGCTAACACTTGCTTACAACTTAGACCCCTATATATAAAGAGCTTTGCGAGCTGTAAGCGAGCAAGAAAGTTGTAAGCAACCAAGAAGTTGTAGAAAAAGGTTCCACACCCTAGCTAGGAAAAGGTCCATACATAGAAGAAGAAACTCGGAGCTAGGGATTCTAAATAAATTAAGCTTAATAATTGTTGTTGAACCTTGCTGGTTCAATTGGATTCATGAATAAGACTTGACTTCTTGTTCTCTCTCTTATTCTACCGCGCTTATGCTGGTTATAAATCGATGTTTGGTTATGAATTATGAATGGCCAACGATTCATCTCCTATATATTTTTCGTTACTATTGATATACAAGCTTTGTTATTTGTTAAGCACAAAGCTGTATTTCTGTGCACTTCAAGTGTACGCTGTGTGTCTGGCTAAACCATGGGAAATGCTTTGTAGCTGCAATCACACCGTTCAATTTACTGGTTTTATAACCAGTAATTTTGAAGCCGGTCCATTATAGAATTTTATGTTGAAACAAACAATTTCTTAATCTAAATATGAAAATGTAGTTAAGGACATTATAGATCTTACTTTCAAAGTCTCAAAACTCTAATCGAAGTTGCTAAATGTTGTATGATATGAAGTAAAACCCTCCACCTGAAAATAAATATAACACAAAAGTATGAAAACGTCAAGCTAGGACAAATTAAAACCGAAAACTTCCCCAGAGCACAACTATTCCCGCCGGGCATTTCATGCACCTTCTTATTTTCTCTCGCTTGCGATCAATTCACCTAGGATTCCAAGGAACAACCGCCGCTCTTCCATGTTGCAGCATTGCTTCACTCCCTTGGTTCATCGCTGCGCTCCCTCGGTTCTACTTGCCGCCGTTGCCTCGACGTCCTTAGCCTCCTCTATCGTTGCCTCGACGTGCCACTCAAGCACGCACGCAAGCCTTACCCTCCTCTATCGTCGCCTCCACCTGCCGCCTACTAACCATGTGCGGAAGCCTTACTTGCTAACAACTCGTTGCCGGCTGTGCGTGGTGAGCATTCGTTTCCCCATCCTAGGTACATCTGTGTGTGTGTGTGTATACTAGGTTTCTACGCTGGTCCCTATGTTCTATCTCTCTCTCTCTCAAGTTTCCTACCACAAGTCATCTCTCTCTCTCTGAAGTTTCCTGCGGTAGGTCATCTCTCTCTCTCTCTCTCTCTCTCTCTACACACCAGGTTTCTAACCCATACGCTCTTTCTCTCTCTTTCAAGTTTCGTGTAGTAGCAGGTCATCTCTCTCTCTCAAGTTTCTTGCGGCAAGTCATCTCTCTCTCTCTCTCTCTTTGAAGTTTCTTGCAGTAGGTCATCTCTCTCTCTCTCTCTCCCCCCCCCCCCCGCAAGGGTGAAGCTCTCCTTTAGGTTTAGTGTGCGGTGCTCTCTCTCTATCTTGTCATAGAATTTACCAAGTGGTTTGAAATATTTTCGTCTGTTTCATTTCAAATCCATAGACTCAAAGTTACTTCGGCTAATCCAACCGCTATATATGTATCTATCACCCACTGCCATGAGACGGAAGAATTCTCCAAAATTATTAGTAGCGGTAGCTGTGAAGTAAGAAGTGAGGAGCACGCATGGTCTAAACTAATGGCTAGAATTCATGTGTTATCTATGGCTGAACCACATGACGAATTCCATCTCTGCGCACCAGGTTTCTACACCGGACCCGTGCATTCTCTCTCTCTCTCTCAAGTTTCCTGCCGTAGGTCATCTCTCTCTCTCTCAAGTTTCCTGCCGTAGGCATTGCAACAAATCTTACTTATGAATTAATGTAGAAATCATGTGTTCAGTACAGTACGGGCCAACTTGGGCCGGCCTAATTTCAGGTTATTCTCGCTCAAATTTGATTTGTACCACCCCAAATTCAGCCCAATATGCACCTCAAACTAAGGATATCTAGAAGTAACATATGTGTTGGTTTGGTGAAATGCAAAATTATAAACAAAGTTTGTTTAATTTGTGTTGACAGACTTGGCTGGTGATAAGAGTCATAAATTTACAGATGAAACCATCAACATATATATAATAAACATAAAATCAAGAGCTATATGTAGATGGTTGTCTATTTTTCACGTTTTTTAATTTTTTAACCATCCGATACCAGGGATGGTTCCGTTAAGGTTATCTCCTCTCCTTCTTTAAAAAAAAAAAGAAAAGAGAATAAATGTTACCTGCAACTACAGTTCAATCGGATGGTCTCCACATGTGGGCATGCTGCCTTGCACATGGTGCAACAAGTATTACTCTAAAATAAAACATAGAGAAATCTTTGTCAACGGCTAGAACCATTAGCATACAATCATTTTTCGAGGACTACACCCATCGATAAAAGGTTTTTAGCAAAGGCTATAGACATTGACAAATATACTTACAAACTTTATAATTTGGGATAGATTTCACATTAACCGCCACCTTGTATGTCATTATTGTTCATTTTATTCTTGAAGGATTTTATCATCCATGTAATTTGTATATTTAGCTTTATGTGATGGTGAATAGCATTTATTATACAAAAAATTGAGAGTCAATAGAGTTTAAGACCTCTATATTAATTTGATGTCCGGTCAATCCAAATTGGTTAGAAAATTTAATTTCCCATCCACCTTGTCATAGAACATATAACTCCATTAACTCTAAGGTATGATAAGTCCAAAACTAGTTTTTATTAGTATCTTCAAGTAACCCAAATCTGCTGCCATTTTATAGAAGATGCTGTGAGCTTTCTAAAGTCAGATCACATACTCATTAAAAAAAAACCCAAAATATCCCCCAAAAAATATAGCTTAATGAAGTGTACCTCGAAAAGTGTTCTTTCTTATTTATTAGACTTGAGCGGTTCAAAACTCCTTCTATATATCTGAAAATATTATAGACTTGGTCTATAATATTGAACGAGCTTGAATTGAGTATCGAATAGTTGACAAGCTTAGTGAATCCATGATAGACTTGGTCTAAAATTTTTTAAGTTGTAATTTATCAACTCAGGCCATATCATGGTGACCACCAGTAGATTTGCATCACATTAAATATCTTAGGAACTAAGATTACTTACGAATAGAATAATTAAATGAGTGTTGAGTACTTGTATGAGTTTAAAATGGGGATGTAAATGAACTCCTAAAGAATATATATTAAAGTGAACTTTTATCGAGCACTTAAATAAGTTCATTCATGAATATAATCGAGTCGAATTTCCCTGTGTTCAAGTTTGATTTATTTAATGAACCGAGTTTAAATTATTCAGTTATTTATTTAATTTAATAAAAAAGAAGAATCAAATTATTATCGTGTCTTCCCACGAATTATTCATCAAGCATATTAATTTGTTTGCATGCCGCCTAGCATACGTGTGGGCCGCAGCAAGTGATCGTGCCTCTTGTTGCTACTTTGTTGGGTAGCTTTATTTTCAGAGGAAAGTTAACAAAATTGTAGACTCCTACCTACGAATCAAGGAGAGTCCTATCGAACGCATGAGTAGCTTTATGTTTTTTAGTTTTTATTTTAAGAGGGAATTGTTCGTAGACACTTCCAAAACACCTTATACATTTCATCATATTTTTTTGATTAAATTTAAAAATAATATTTAAAATCTACATAATTTCAAAAATTATGATGATATAGTCGCATAATTTTTAAGAGATATATTATATAATTTTTTTTTTTTGCATAAATTTAACTTACTTTATATTATATATTTATGAAATATGTTATATTTTAAAGATTAGCATGTATAGTTCATGACTTTTTCCCATGGTTATGAGAAATAAAATCGTTATTGAGAAAAAAACATCTTTGTTTAGATAGCTGTAATAAGTAACGGAAATGAGGTGATATGCGCAGTTGTAGTGCTAAGGGCGAGATACCCATAAACTGCCCGCCAAGGGTTCGGGAAGAACTAAGACGGGGCAAGGTTATATGTGCAGAGAAAGTCGATTATGAAGGGGTGTAGAGGAACCAGAAACCTGACTCGAAAACTATAGTCATAAATAGAAAAACTTCGCGGCCGAGGGGAGTTGGCTCTGGTAGTCGACCAAAGTCTTATGAGATGGATCCATCTCGGGATGTCGTAACGTTCCCACATCTCCTCAACTGCCTCACGGCACAAGATTGAGGCGACGTTCGAGACCTGTTCGGCCGGTCTGCAGTTCTGCCTGACCGGCTCAAGTTGCTGGGTCCCAGTGGGTCCAGAGACATTAGGAACCGAGGCAGCGTCGTTTGCTATAACCGAAATAAATGAATTAATAAAAAAAAGGGACGAGAGGGAGAGACGGGAAGGATGTGACTTAGAAGAAGAACAGGACGAGTTGTTCGAGAAGAGAGAGGAGGTAATTGAAATGAAATTTTTACCAACGGAACATAATCGGAGGCTTACCCTCGGACTTGTAATTTTCCCAATGCTTGAAATGATGCACTCGGGCCACCCTCGCGCTTGACAAGACGCTCTTGGACTCTCTTAGCTTGACAAGATGCTCTCGGGACGACCCTGAAAACGCTCTACCGCCGAGACCTCAAAGAAAGAAGGATGAAATAATAAACCCCCTGTAGCACATGGGCGAGTATTTATAGGGGACTTGATGGACAATCAGCGGTCAGGATGACGACACCTTTCAGCTACCGCCTCGGATGGACACCACGTGTCCCGAATCTTTGTATGGTGTGCAGGTTGGCTACAAATTCGAATTAAGACAATTAGCGGCCATGATCGCTAGACTTTTCGGCTACCACCTTGGATGGATGCCACGTGTCCCGACTCTTCGTGCGGCGAGTTGATTGGCAGGAGATTCAAAATTTATTGCCGCCCTGATTTGGCGCGTCCGTTTTTCAAAGAGACGGTTGAGATTCCCTTTCAGCCTAGGCACTTAGGAAGTCATGTTTATCTTTTCCGATTACCTCTCGGCTCAGGACAACAGTTTCCCTTAGTCCGCGAACATCAGTCACATTCTCTCGAGTATATACAGCAGCCTACTTCGGACCGTGACCTCTGGTGTATCACCCCAGACACGCACACCCATTGTCAGCTAGTCGTCTCAATCGAGGATCAGGTTTGTGGTGATACTCCTGACATCTCGTTCACCCAAAGTATGCTGAGAGTAGGAGGCCATGTGATGGGATAATCCGAATGAGCCCAGCTAATAGACCGAGAGCCTAAATGGAAGTGGGCAGAGAGGTGTCCGGTAAGAACATGGCCTAGCAGCCAATTGGGTCGAGAGCTACAAAAGCCCAGTCACACTCGGACCAGTCCATGGATGGTCGAGATATGGCCTTCTGGCCCATCAGGTATAAAGGAGGCATTTGATATTTTGTGACTTATATTTTTATTCTTATGAATAGTTCTACATCGCCTGCCATGGAAAAGGTTTCCTCACCTACTCACTATAAATGGAGTATTGCTTGCATCAGAAAAGGTAAGTGAGCTAAGCCTCTTAATACATCATCGTCGTCCCTTAGCCGGATACTGACTTGACCGTCGGAGAGGACTCCTCTAGGACGAGACCCAGATCTCTCGCTAACAGAGTTTCTTCCTCCTGCGGGCACCTTCTTCCTCCACCTCCGGATCCTTCTCGGTCTCGAAACCTTCCTCTTGGCTTCAGATCCGCTGTTGCTCCTTAGGTCTCGCGTCTGAGAACTGTCTGCAATGGCCTCAGCTGCATCAAGAGAAAAACATCTTTGTTTAGATAGCTATAATAAGTTACGGAACTAAGGTGATATGCGCAATCGCAGTTGAGCATCTTTTGGGGTGCTCATTTATTTTAAAAAAGTGTTAATCTTAGAACGATTGAAGTCTAAGGGTCCATTAATTGGGTGGTAACGGGAGTGTTGGATGTAAAGGCCACGGAACCGTGTAAACGAAGGGAAATTAGCTAAATTAGGAGGTGAACCAACCAATAATAATACACAACATCAACCGGACAATAGGAGTTTAAAAGTGAACAGCTGGTTGATGAAAAATTCTCTTCATAAGTTATAGATATGTTATCCTAAGTTTGCTCCACGTCATCTCGCGGGTAGTAGAAAAGACGAACGTTCAGATGTGGGCATTGCTAGGATGGGTCACGTCGGCCTAAACTGTATGTAATTATATATGTTGAAAAAGAGTGACAGTTGTTGCACCTAGGGTGTTATTTGTACTATCTGTCCGAAGTGTCTTTACATGTCTGTACAAGTCAATCTCTGAACGGAACGGATGATCTAAAAAATCTGAAATACAAAAAATCGAATCACAATGAACACTAAAAAATTCCCTTAATTGGCCGAGCCCAATAACTGTTTTAGACTTTTCAGATTTTTTGGGATTGTCCAATCAGAGATCAACTTGCACAGACATATAGAACATCTCACGGTCCACTTAAAAAAATTAAAAAAATATTTTTTTATGTACCCATGGTATCGAAAGTCGGTGCAAATGATACTCTCAGTGCGACAAGTACTACTCGTTGAGAAATGCTTGCTGCTGCAAGGCCTGCCGTGTCTTAGGTATTACAGTTGAAACGGTGTGATTGCAGCTACGAAGCATTTCTCATGGTTTAGCCGACACACAGCGTACACTTGAGTTATGTGCTGCATTGAAGTACAGCTTTGTGCTTAACAAATAACAAAGCTTGTATATCAATGGTAACGGAAAATATATAGGAGATGAATCGTTGGCCATTCATAATTCATAACCAAACATCGATTTATAACCAGCATAAGCGCGGTAGAATAAGAGAGAGAACAAGAAGTCAAGTCTTATTCATGAATCCAATTGAACCAGCAAGGTTCAACAACAATTATTAAGCTTAATTTATTTAGAATCCCTAGCTCCGAGTTTCTTCTTCTATGTATGGACCTTTTCCTAGCTAGGGTGTGGAACCTTTTTCTACAACTTCTTGGTTGCTTACAACTTTCTTGCTCGCTTACAGCTCGCAAAGCTCTTTATATATAGGGGTCTAAGTTGTAAGCAAGTGTTAGCATTAAGAAGGAATTGAAAGCACACCTCTACCTAGTATCAAAACTAAGACGGAGTAGTGTTAAAGGCATATCTTTAGCAAGTGCGAAAACCAGGATACATGATCTTTCCTAATTAATCCGTCATTAGTACCGTAATGAAGATGAAGAAATTCTCTATCTAATGTGCTCAAAGGGAGCAAAACATTAAACACGTACTGATACATTCAGATAAGCTGCAGGTAATAATGAAACAAGTCCTCATCTATCCAGTTTAAGAAGCTTTTCCAAACTGCAAAGATTCTCAA
Organism: Zantedeschia hybrid cultivar; assembly: GCA_030544215.1. NCBI lineage: Eukaryota > Viridiplantae > Streptophyta > Magnoliopsida > Alismatales > Araceae > Zantedeschia > Zantedeschia hybrid cultivar. Next base: position 17,616,238 of record JARZZO010000016.1, read on the forward strand.
GATCATATCTTTACTTGGGTTCGTTTAGCCGGCTAGGTATATGACAGAATAAATGTGAGAGATAAAAAGAATCTCTCCGTGCAGTGAGTTTTTCTCTCATCTATCAATTTTCAAAGAGAAATGCCAAGTTGCACACAGAATGTTTCCCACCCGAGAGAGAAGGAGATGCACATCTGCAAAAGAGTGATTCTATATATTTACGATGCAATTTTACTTGAAAAATTGTAAATATATGAGTTTACTTCATCATAATCTACTTCCCATGTTCTTTTCACTTTTCGCGTTTTTTCGGGAATAATGTAAAACAACCACCCCCCCCCCCCCCAACTAAGGGCTCTTGGTGCATTATAAAATAATATAAAATCTAAGTTTTGAAATCAATCAGTTTTAAAATCTATTAAAATAAAATTTCTAATGGTAAAATCTTCAATTTTAGTTTTCAGTGTTTTTTCACTAAAAGTTAAAATTAGTTAAAAAAGGTGCTACATGGGTGGCTGATTTTAGAACCTAGTAATTAATAAGAGAAGACCTTCTATGTTACCGGATAATAGAGAAGTTTTCTGCTACCCCAAATCTCAGCCGTTAAATTAGAAGATCAAAGACCTTGCTAAACAAAAAAAGCCAATAAAGAATGAACTTACTCTTGCGAGCACAATTCATACTTTCAAAAAATAATTTTGTGGGTAATTATTTTTTTAATCCAGTCTTTCCATATGTACTGACCTACAGGTGATGTCAACATGCATTTAATAAAAGAGACAAATCCCATGGCATCTCCATGTGACAAATCGGGATTGTGGGACTCCATCTAGATAAGTTTTTCTACACCGTTGCTGATGCAACAAGCATTACTCCTCTCTAAATTATAACATGTTCCCGTTCACATTGAAATAGGAAAATTTACATATTTCTTCACTTTTTATAATTAATGACCTATTTACTCCCATCTCTATGCAGATATACCAAGATCCAAAGAATGAAGTTTAAAAGAATTTCATCTTATCCGTTGGGAAGTGTCAAAAGTAAATTAGAGAATCTTTACATGGACTTGGTTTGAAAAGTTAAGAAAGGAGATGTATTAGCTTGCAAAGAAGGAAAGAGAAAGAAAACTTGAAACAGAGATTCAAAGAGGAGACCCCATAGTTAAATATTGGAGGGACATCACATACATCTTTGGATGATAATGGTTTAACAACGATAACTTTTAGTGACAGAAAGCCTAACATGCTCAAAGAAAAGATTAGATGACAAATCCTTGTACGCCTTTTTCACATTACTCTTTTAAAAAAAATCAAGATAAGTAGTTGTTGTGGCACTTAAAAAATGAATCAATTAAATTCATCTATGTCACAAGGGTAGGAAAAAGGAAAATAGTATAGTGACATAATTTGCTAACACAACTTTTGACACAGTCTAGGTGGCACACACACATTAGAGAAAAAGTGTAAGAGTCTCACACTTTTAATTTAACATTGTACCTAACACAACGACGTCACTATATTGATTTCCGTTAAGAAAAATGGGCAAGCTTTTTGAATGACGTTAGCATATTTCATTTAACATGTGCTTCGCATTGATTTTAGAAGTCCACTTGGTTGCATGTAAAATAAGTTGTGTGAGTAGTTTTTCCTGAAAAACATAGCACAATGACTTATTCGGTAATCTAAAAAACTCTAGTCAATAGAATCATAATTTGTTGACTATCTTTTTTTCCGATTTTGACATCTATGAGATGAGATCGAATGCCTTTCTAAAATCGATGAAAATATTTTCATAAATATCAAATGTTAAATTTCATTTTTAGTTTCCTTGTGAATTTATTTCCTTAGAAAACTTTTTTTCATTCAAATAAATTTTGCGTAGAACCAAATACACCCTCAATTAATCAATTTGATACTGACTTGGGGCTTCACATACTATTCATGTTTAAAGGACACCAAATTATAAGTTAGTTATAGATATGTTATTTCCTTGTGAACAGCTGGTTGATGAAAAATTCTCTTCATAAGTTAGTTATAGATATGTTATCTTGTAAGTGTTGGTAGTATAATATGAACATAATATGGCATTTTGAAATTTGGCATATAATTAAGAGCAGTTAACATAACATTAGCCTAAACTTATTTTATTTATATTGTGGTATATTTGTCAACAATTATATATAGTTGTCGTTAAAAATATGAGTTTTTGAGATTTTGATGCCCCTAAATATTGCAAATTTGAAGTAAGTTCCCACATTTGACATATTTAGATTTTAGTCTTCCAAAACATTGCCCTTCTTATAATTAACAAGTCCTGCCAATTAAGAATTGTCTAAAGATTGAGAATATTCATGGAATATTCTTCGGAATGGTTGGATGGATACTCTGATAATCAGACTTGGAAGTAGGTGTATCCTTATCATAAGTTATTTAGATATAGATAGTATCTTTATCCATATTTTTTAAACTATATCTTTTTATGGCTTTGAAGTTTCGAAAACAGACAAATAAATAGATTTTTGGGCATTATTTACATCCCTAATCTTGATGTTAAATCTACATTTGGTTAGGAGAAACTTTTGCAATCTTGGAATGCATCTTGAACAGGGGTGGATGAGGATTTGATAATCAATTCTGACACTTGTTAAAAATGAAAAAAAGATCTTCCTAATCTTTTCCTTTAGACTTATTTACGCCCCTATTCACGTATGAACGAAGATAAATAGATCATTATCTTGGAAAAGATAAGAAAATACTAAATCCACCTCATCCTGACATGGATGAGAGAGAGAAAAAAGTTAAGAGAATCTCACCTCCTAAAGATCTGCCTTCAATTAACTTTCTATCCTAATCTTGACACCTGTTAAAATACGTACTTCCTATCTCAACTTTTGCTAGTAAGTACGCACTCTATAAATTAAGAGCCTTGCGAGCTTGCCAAGGAACAGAAAAGCCTTAGCTTAGGAAGAGGTCGATCTGCCATAGCTACAAGAGGAGAAAAAAATGGTTTCTTTATTTTTTTTTATTGTTCCCTCTAATTTATTTAATTTTTCCAAAACTTTCGATAATCTCTTTATTTAGCAAAAGTACTATATAACCTCACTCTATATTTAGAAAAGAACCTTTTCTAGCGAGTGTTTGAAAAGTCCTCATTGACTTTCTTTGAATTTCTTCAAGTATATATTTATCAAATAACTAGAGATATATTCTTAGGGCTTATAAATTAATAGCAAGAATCAAAAGGCTTATTATTATGAAATAAGATTATGTGCATGGATCAAAAGCTTAGAAAACCTCTAAGAAAAAACCCTTTCCCTAGCTTAATTTCTTGTGTGCTAAATTACATTTTTTTTTTTTGGCTTGCTATTCTTAGATGGCTTCAAGCAAGGTCGCCTCCATGGTTGCGGTGGTGCTACTCCTCTCTCTCATCCTCTCTGCAGAGTCTCATGGTGATCTATGGCCCTTGTTTACCTTGTTATTTTTACGATGTCGAACATATAGCTAGCTCTTACAGTACATGATATATATGCACAAGTATAAACCCTTTTGCTGTGCTTGCTTATTTAGTTCACTAATAGGTATACATGTGGATGCTCCTGTTAGGGTACTCCAAGGATCAAAGGAGTGGTGAAGACTGCATCTTTGCAGGCCCATGCAAGACGAGGGCGGACTGCGCTGCGCCATGCAAACGTTTAGGTCTCTCTCCAACCGCTGTCTTGTGTGAACCATACATAAGCGGCCTTACATGCTGCTGCCTCAACTGATCATGCTCAAGGTTGGGATTCCAGGAGGGGATTCCAAGGTTTCAAAATTTTGGCAGACCTTGAAGCCTCATTTGGATTCATATATAAACTGGCATTTCGCATGTTGTGTCAGCTATATGCGTAGCTGATGTACTTTGTCATGAATAAATAGTTAACATATCGCATTACATCTATGACTATCTCTTTTCCCACCCCCATCATGATCTTTATCAGCAACCTCTTAGTAGTTATGTGCTTTGGATTTGTAGCCCCTTAGGTCCCCTGTGATATCGGGATAAAAATGAGCAGGAATAAGCATAAGTCATCCTGATATAATTTATCTTATCCTTATTCTTAGATATGTTTGGTATGCAAAGGGATAAGAAAAAAGGTTATTCCCGTTTTCCGTCTAGTGAAAATGTGGATAGCAACTGAGATAATATGGTAGAAAATATCCTTTTAAAAAGTGGGAAATGGAGTTAAGAGGTGAGTTAACTTATTCCACTTAAAAAATAGAATGAGTTATCTTCATTTTTAACCCCACTCTTAAGTTAACCTTAATCCTCTTAACCCCCCTTATCCCCAATAATTTAAGATGTCAAACAAGAAACAAAGTTAAAGTAGTGATATCCCGAAACTATCCCGATATCAAATGAGACCTTAAGGTCAATCAGTCCTACTAATGCTTTACGCATCTGTTGTCCTTTGCAAGTTGGTAGTGCGTGTCATCCTTAGATTTGTTCTAAGGCAGTCTTAATTTCATCTTATTATATAGTGGGATGATGGTGACTTTCTAATTCAAGACGGCAACGGCTGCCACGATATGGAGGAAGCTTACCTTTCAAAATACCATAATTGTTCTTTCCCATTAGCTGTAGAACAGTTGTGGGCAAGTTTTGCCGATTTGGAGCTGGCCAAGCTTGGCCATCTCAAAACGCACCAACCCGGTGGCCGCACGTATGCAACGCAAATATGCAAACAAACAAAGTCTCAAAAAAGAGTTTAGTTCATCTCATTACTAATTTGGATTGAATTCAATCAGTACAGAGAAGAAAGAAAGAAATTTTTTGTAAAAAATTTCATCGGAAATGAAAAAAAACACCATATGAGAGGTTTTATTGTAATTTTTTTTTTTTTTTACTGACTGAATTCAGTTCAAATCCGTATATAAAAAATCTCTATTCCTCAGAAACTGAGAGAGGAGAGATAGAGAAAGGGAGGGGGGGGGGGGGTGTGGTGTAACTCCAAACGTGGGCTAAACCAAACCTTGTTAGCATGAGGGAACTTTCTATGTCAGCATACTATATTATTATTTAAAGAAAAATTTGTCATTTGTGTGAAGAGATGGGAAGAGAAAGAGTAAGAATTTGATACATATGAGACTTCTGCAAGTAATTTCGAAGATGGATAGATAAAAGTGTTGTGTTAGGCGCTTTTGCGTCGCTGTTGCGGGAGTAGACGTTTTTGTTGGGTGGTGTACCTAAGTATGCGTGTCTTAATCTACCACTTTCCATCGAGTACATGACGTGGAGCTTTAATCTGCAAATAGTGTCGTGGAATCCCAATCTTCCAAATAATCACGTGGCGTGAATGAAAAGGGCGTTCACCTCTCCCTCCATGGATAAATGGAACTTTTTGGTGTTATCAATTAACGCACGGGTAGGACAGACCAACATCTTCAATTCGATCCATCAAATTAGTGATGAAATTTAAAGTCTCAATTTTGATTATTTTAAATGTTTTTAAAAATGTTTCTTTACACGCACTTGGTAAAAAATGATTAAGTACAGAAGTAGGTGTGACGCATTGAGATCATTATCCAGAAGATCTTTTCTAAAAAGTATACTCCATGCATGGTCAAAATTTAAGGATTTACAAGCAATCTAATCTATGAGATGACCTTAGTAAAAAAAAAAAAAAAAAGAGAACTTTTAACGTCGCTTTGATCGGAGAATAGGAGAAGAATAAGAACGAATAAGAAGAGAATAAGTTTAATTTTATTTTAACAAACTGAATGACTTATATCGGTACAGAATAACGTATTCCGTCAGTCCCAATTTATTTATCCGGAATAAGTTATCCAGAATTACTTATCCGGAATAATGTATACTAAAATAAGAGGTGCTTAGCTTTGATAGTTCTGTGAGACCCATTGACGGAATAGAAAGGATAAATAATTCTTAGGTCTAGGGTCGAATTACTTATTCTCCGAATAGGCTATTCTGCACCGGTATAAGTCATCCTGTTTGTCAAAGCGAAATTAAGCTTATTATCCTCTTATTCTCCTCTTATTCTTCTTCTATTTTCTAAACAAAGTGGGGTCAGGAAATAAGGAGAATAAGTCATCCCACTCTAAATTCAAGAATTACTTATTCTTCTTATTCCGTCAATAGACCCTACAAAAATATCAAATCGAAACACCTTTTATTTTAATATACGTTATTTCGTGAGTGAGTCCCACGTAATAACTTATTCTACAAACAAAGTAAAGCTTGAAGTGACGAAGGAGCAAAGTCTTATTTTAATAGCAATCTAGAGTCTTTATTTAATAATTTAGATTTCTTACACATGTAGTACCCGTGCACTCACGACCGAAGAGGCAATCTTTATCCTTCACCGAATAGCACTGCACCTCTTCTCCTCTCTCTTCCTCTTAAATTATGACTTAATTATGACCAGGAAGATGCCCAAGAAGTGACATCCCCACATATTTTAAATTTTAATTTCTAGTCGAAGATTACGACGTGATGATCGGGATGTTCTGCAGATGGCATCGTCCAACAACTACCTCTCCTATTTTAGGGTCTGATTCCTAAGTGGTGACGAGGAAATTATGTAAGTGCAAAGTTGGAAAGGGGATACTTTTTGCATGAAAGCCCCTCCTGAAGATTGATAAAAGATTTCACATAAAGTTTTCTTTTTAATTAAGCTTTTCTCACTGTGCATTCAAGGAGTCTCATCCTCATCTCATCTGTGCCCATTTGTTTTCATGTAAAACGTGTCACGTGAAAAGTTTTTCTTAAAAGATATACCACAATCACCTCTTTGATAATATGTAAAACGTCGTCGCCGCCTGCTCCTCCAGTTGAGCCCGCATCCGGGCATTCGCAGCTAAGAGCCAGTCAACGCTAGACTCGAAGTCGCGTCCCGCCGAGGGGCCCTCGCCCGAACCCGCCGATGCCGACGCCCTCTCGGCCTCCAGGAGTTGATCTCGGAGGAATGCCTGACGATGGATCAGGACGCTACCCGTGACCGCGGCCTGCGGCCAAAAGCGGATAAGGGTCAGCAAATCCGAAACAAGCTAAAGGGAAAGCTAGACTGAAGCATACAAGGAAGCTTTTTACCTGGACCGCCAATCGGGCGCTTATCAGCGCCAGTTCGGTGGCCGAATGGTCCTTCAGCTCCTCCAGGGCCGACGGGAGAGTTAGGCCGCGAAGCAGACGCAGGCACGTCTGCGAGTCCTCCACACTCTCGTCCCTATAGATCCCCAGGTCGGGGACCCATAGCTCGCGTTCCTGCTCGCGAGGCGCCTGCGGCCCGGCGCCTTCCTGCTCCTCCGCCCCCGCCATCATGACCGGGGGAGAATCGCCCCTCGGTGCTTCGGGGGGCGATGGCCTCGGGGCCCTTCGGGCCGCGGCAGATCTTTTAGCCGTGGTGGGCTCTGCCTCGCTAGGCTCGTCCGCCCGGCTCCGCTTCGATGGTCGACCGCCCCTTCGGGCAGCCGACTTGCTTTTCCGCTCCCTCTCAAGAGCGGCAGCAACAGCACGGCCCTCGGAGGAAGCCGCTGTCATCGTGACCCCGGCCCGAGCGCTCGGGGCCGCGGAACCTCGTCCAGCCCCTCCTGCCGACGGACGGGACGACTGGGGTAGGCCGCCCTGCTGGGCAATCCGGCTGAGGAGGCCCTTGATCCCAGACATTGCTGCTAACAGAAGAAGAAGTGTTAGATGTTAATAACACGTAAAGGGTGCAACTCAAGACCGACTTACCCTCGGCCGAAGCTTCAGCAACCTCTACGGCCGGAGGAGCTTCGGCCGGAGGCGCGACCTCGGCGTTCCCTTCGGTCTCCCGCGAAGTCTCCCCGGAGGGAAGATAAGGGAAAACCCGCAGAGGATCCTTCGTCGGGTCCGGCCACGCCCCAGCACCCACAAGTAACTCCGGCTTGCTGAAAAGCTCCGAGATGTCATACGGAGCCGAGGCTTCGATAAGGCCCACGATGTTGCGCTGGGCGGAATTGAGGGTGGGGGGATCGGAAAGGCCTGCGGCCAGCGGTGCCCACTTAGTAGGAAAGGGCCACACGCTCCTCTCATTCTCTGGAAGGAAAACCAGAATGAAATTCCTCTTCCAATCATGAATGGACGAAGGCTTCCCGGCGAAGATACCTCGGCCAAGACAAGGGACGAAACTATACCACTCGGATCTCCCCTGCCTTTGAATTTTGAAGAGGTAGCGGAAGATGTTGACGGAGGGGATGATTTCCATATGGGCAAACACAGCCAAAAAGGCATAGACTGTGCACCAAGAATTGGGAAAGAATTGAGATGGGGCCAGCCCGTAAAAACATAAAAGGTTGATGACGAAGGTAGGGAGAGGAAGCCGAAAGCCCGCCCGGAAGCTTTCCTCATAAATAGAAAAACTACCCGGGCGGGAAGAATTGGCCCTGGTGTTTGAACCAGGCCGATAGGGGGTCATCCAGGAAGGGAGTTGGTAGTAAGAAGTAAGGTAGCTGACCCCGTCGTCCGAGAGGGCGCAGGCTGCTTCCGAGGCAGTCTCGGGACGACGACGTCCCGAGGAGGAAGCCTGGCCCGGGGTGTGAACCTCCTCGGACCCTTCGGCACCAGAGGCTTCGGCCTCGTCTGCCATGACAGAGGCAAGAGAATCCAAAGAAAGAGGAGATGACAAAGAAGACTTGGGGGACTGGGACGGAGTATATTCCTCGTCTGAAGGAGTAATCTCACTCGAAGAAAGACTGCGGGGCATGAGGTCACGGTAATGAAGAAAGGAGATTGAGGCTTACCCTCAAAGAAAAAGATCTCCTCGATCAGACACCGCCTCTCAAGCCAAAGGAACTCCCCCGACAATAGCTCCGGGCGATGGAGGACTCTCTGCGACAGTTGACGAGCTCGGAAGCACCTTCAGATAACTAGCCTTTTGCCGGAGAAGAAGGAGAGCTCGGGCGATCGCAGAGAGACGCAGGCGCAGGAAGCAGGAAGAAGAACAGTGCCCTGCGAGGGGTTCCTATTTATAGGCGTTGTTCGAAACCCTTCCCGCCGAAGCCAATGGCCGGGATCTCCTCCTTTGTCTCACCGCCTCTTTCGGATGCGCGCCACGTGTACCGTCCTTCGGTAATGATGACGGACAGACTCCGGGAATTGAAGCAGAATGATCAACGGCCGAAAGCGCTCCGACCCTTCGGCTGATCATTCGGATGCCCGCCACGTGTTCCGATCCGCGTGCCAAGAAAGGAAGAGGCGGCAATCCGAGTGGAACCTCGGACAGAGAGCCGATGTGACCCGCGATCTGCGAGCGGCCAGGATCTTTTTGTGTTTTTAACGGAGCGGCCGGATGCGCGACGCGTGTCCTGTGCTTCTACGCGAAACGACCGTTCTGACGGAAAAAACGACGCCCGTCCCGTCCATTTAATTGAGCCTGACACAAGTCAGAAGGCTCGGCTCTTCGCCCTTAGAAGTGAAAGCCTTCGTCGCTACATCCCGAATGAAGACGGATAAGTGACTGCTGACCCTCGGCCGACCGAAGGCATCCTCTTCTTAAAAAAGAACAGAAAGCCTCGGGTAAGTACCTGTTACGTCATTTCTCAAAAAGGCTTCAGGCTATACTCTCGCCATCTCAGAACTGAGGAAGACAAGAGTGGGGGGCTATGTGATGAGGCAGAATCCGATTCGGCCCATTAAAACAAGCCCAAACCCACTTCAGCCCAGCAGCAGGCTTCGGCCCATCAGCGGCCCAACAGCCCTCGGCCCGTAAGCGGCACAGTAGCCCTCGGCCCAGCAGGCTTCGGCCCATCAATGGTCCAACCCCCTTCGGCCCAACAGCCGTGTTCGGCCCACTCCGGTGGAGGACTAGGCACTATGGCGGTTTACCAATAAGCCCGGAACATAGTCCTATATCGGCTGTCACCGTTAACCATCCTCTATCCTTCGCTATAAATACACCGTTATTTATTGCCAAAGGTATGTCTCCGTGACCCTCAAGGACCATAGTCCAAAAAGCATTAAACTACTCTTTGTCTTCTGAATCGAATCATCTTCAGAAGCTAATTTAACCGTCGGAGGGGGTTCCTAAAGGCCGAAGCCCGGGACTCCTACTGACCGGTTTCTTCTTCTTTCCCTCCTGCAGGGGCTCGGTTCGAATCATCGCCGACCTCCCCGAGTCGGTCTCGGCCGCCGACCTCCCCGAGTCGGTCTCGGCCGCCGACCTCGGACTCCTCTCTCCGGTCTCGACGCCATGCGCCGGCTGCCCCTCGACCGAAGGAGACTCGGTTCCGCGCTGCCTGCCCGTCAGCCGAAGGGACCTCGGCCACACCATCCAGAGGCAAGCCGACATCCGGAAGAGCGACCCTCGGCCTCGGATCCTCTACCGCATCTCTGCGTCCATCGCCTTCCGGATCCCTGTCGGGCCTCTTACACCGATCCGACCCAGCTCCGGATCCAAAACTTCGGATTCCAGCTTCGGAATCCGGTCGTGATAGCTTCGGCTACATCACGTCCATCTCAAGTAGACAATAACATTAAACAACCAGGTGCAAGAAACCTGCAAATGCATCACACGGTTGTTGATAAAGTTCACCGGAGGTTGACGGTGATGATGAGAGACAGAAAGATAGAGACTTCCTTTTACCTAAATAACATTTCTATATTTTTAGTCCCGATGATAGCACTGATGATAGTAATATATGATTAGTATGATACCATATCCAACATGATATATATTCATTAATGCTTGCTTGCTCTATTGTCCAAAGGGATTTTGCCGTCTGATCACTCCGATCGCATAGATTGAACGGCAGTATCTGGGGAACAAATTTCTTTTATGGCTTATGTTAAGAGATAAATTAAATACACTCAAATTATTTGATAATTTATTCAATATCAATAGCATTATGGGATTTTGTGCACTTGCTTATCGGATTCGGATCAGAATCATGCGTTATCCGCTTTGCGACCTGTCCATTTGCATCCTAACTACGTACGCTTAGCTACACAAGATGCTTAACCATTCATTACCAAACATCAATACGTAAGTACCAGCATAAAACAGAATTAGAGAATGAGGAGTAAGTCTTATTCTTGCATCCAAATGAAGGTACATAGGTTAATTTAACAGCACTTGCTTTGAAATCCCCTGCACCACCAACTTGAGCATCATTTTTTTGCGATATGGCAGCAGCATTTCAAGCCGATGACGTCGACGCACGAACCAGCGAGACCCATCACTTTGCATGGGCTTACACAGTCCTGATTTGTCTTACATGGGCCTCGCATAACGCATTGAAGTCCACCTTGGTCCACCGAGAACCCTAAAAGGAGCAACCATCTCTAGTAAATAAAACAGGCAAGCACAAGAAAGCAAGTGTGTTTGCAGCATAACAGAGTAAAAAAGGACTGCTTGGTATAGCCAATGACAAGTGAACAAAGACAAAAACTAACCACGAGACTCTGTAAAGGTTACAAGGGAGAGGAGGAGCATGATTGCAGCTATGGTGGCGAGCTTGCTTGTTGTTGTAGCCATCTACGAATAACGCAACAAAGTAAATTAGCACAAAAGAAAGGGAAAGGAATCAACTTTCTTGTATGCACGGTGCACCTCTTCCCAAGCTGAGGCTTTCTCTACTTCTTCGTTCCTTGCAAGGCTCTTTATAGGTTTTACGTCGTTAGCAAGTGTCAAAATTATGGTAAAGAATTGGAGGCACACATCTCCACCAAGTATCAAAATTAAAAAACTTAAGTATGTCCCCTTAGCAAGTGTCAAATTTAAGGTAGAGAAATTAAAGGCACATCGTTATCTGTTAGGAGACGAGATCTTCAGGAGTAAAGTTTACCGCATCCCTAGCAGGGCAAAAAAACTTACCTATTCCACCACTTGGAGGGGCCACATGCAGGATGTCTTACCCATTAGACGCACGTGATGTCACCGCATGTAAGCACACACAGAGGAGTAGGATTCAAAAAATAAATAAATAAATATCCGTCAACCTATTTTTTTAGGGCATAATTGTGCTCTCGATAACATGATTGGGCTTGCTAGGAGAAAATTTCTAGTGCATTGTGCTTCCGAGAACGTTATTGTACTCTAGAGAGTTCGAACTTACTCTCGAGAGCATAATCCATATTTTTAAAAAATAATTTTTTGGATAATTTTGTATATATTTTTTTTTAACATGGGTGATATCAAGATGCATTTAATAAGAGAGACAACTTGCATGGCATCTCCATGTGACGGATGGGGATTGTAGGGCTCCATCCATATAAGCTTTTCTACACCGTTGCCAGTGCAACAATCATTACGCCTCTCTAAATTATAACATGTTCCCATTCACATGGAAATAGGATAAGTTAGAATCTTCATTTTTTATAATTAATGACCTTTTTACTCTTCTATCTATGGAGATATACCAAGATTCAAAGAATGAAGTTTAAAAGGATTTCATCTTATCCCTTAGGAAGTGCCAAAAGTAAATTAGAGAATCTTGGCGTGGATGTGGTTTAGAAAGTTGAGAAAGGAGATGTATTAACTTGCAAAGAAGGAAAGAGAAAGAAAGGTTTGACGTGGACGAAGGCAATATGAAATTAGATACATTTTAGTTGGGATCCGGTAATTTTATAGTCAAATCGTCAAGTTTTGAAACAGTGATTCAAAGGAAGATCCCATAATTAAACACTGAAGGGACATCACATCCATCTTTGGATGATAAAGGTTTAACAACGACAACTTTTAGTGACAGAAATCCTAACATGCTCAGAGAAGAGATTACATGACAAATCCTTGTACGTCTTTTCAAGGTTACCCTTAAAAAAAAAAAAAATCAAGATAAGTAATTGCTGTAGAAGTTAAAAAATTATCAATTAGGTTCATCCATGTGGCGAGAGTAAGAAAAAGGAAAACGGTATAGTGACCCAATTTTCTAACACAACTTTTTACACAGTCTAAGTGTCACACAGACAAAAAGTGTAAGAGTCTCGCACTTTTAACATTGCACCTTCCAATGTATGTATTACACTTAAGCTGTGTCAAAAGTAGTGTTAAAAAATGATGTCACTATACCGTTTTCCATTAAGAAAAATGGGGAAGGTTTTTGTATGTGCTTCGCATTGATTAGAGTTCTATTTGGTTGCATGTAAAATAAGTTATACGAGTAGTTTTTCCTGAAAAGCATCGCACAATGACTTCTTTAGTAATCTAAAAAACTCTAGTCAATAGAATCATAATTCGTCGACTCTCCTTTTTTCACATTTTGACATCTATGAGATGAGATAGAACGCCCTTCTAAAATAGACGAAAGTATTTTCATAAATGTCAAATATTAAATTTCATTTTTAGTTTCCTTGTGAACTTATTTCCCTAAAAGACTTTTTTCATTCAAATAAATTTACATAGAACAAAATACACCCCTAATTAATCAATTTGAAACTGACTTGGGGCTTCACGTACTGTTCATGTTTAAAGGACACCAAATTATATATCTTTCCTAAATGAAATATTTTTAGTTAAACCAAGAAGATTGTAAATCGGATAATATTGTAAATCATCCCATCCATGTAAGCTGTGTCGAAAGTTGTGTTAAAAAATAACGTCACTATACTGTTTTCGTTAAGAAAAATGGGGAAAGTTTTTGGACCATGTTAGCATATTCCATCTAACATGTGCTTCGCATTGATTAGAGTTCTATTTGGCTGCACGTAAAATAGGTTATATTAGTAGTTTTTCCTGAAAAGCATAGCATAATGACTTCTTTGGTAATCTAAAAAATTCTAGTCAACAGAATTATAATTCGTTGACTCTCCTTTTTTCAGATTTTGACATCCATCTATGAGATGAAATAGAATACCCTTCTAACATAGACGAAAATATTTTCATAAATGTCAAATATTAAATTTCATTTTTAGTTTCCTTGTGAATTTATTTCCCTAAAAGACTTTTTTCATTCAAATAAATTTACATAGAACAAAATACACCCCTAATTAATCAATTTGAAACTGACTTGGGGCTTCACGTACTGTTCATGTTTAAAGGACACCAAATTATAAATCTTTCCTAAATGAAATATTTTTAGTTAAACCAAGAAGATTGTAAATCGGATAATATTGTAAATCATCCCATCCATGTAAGCTGTGTCGAAAGTTGTGTTAAAAAATAACGTCACTATACTGTTTTCGTTAAGAAAAATGGAGAAAGTTTTTGGACCATGTTAGCATATTCCATCTAACATGTGCTTCGCATTGATTAGAGTTCTATTTGGCTGCACGTAAAATAGGTTATATTAGTAGTTTTTCCTGAAAAGCATAGCACAATGACTTCTTTGGTAATCTAAAAAACTCTAGTCAACAGAATTATAATTCGTTGACTCTCCTTTTTTCAGATTTTGACATCCATCTATGAGATGAGATAGAATACCCTTCTAACATAGACGAAAATATTTTCATAAATGTCAAATATTAAATTTCATTTTTAGTTTCCTTGTGAATTTATTTCCTTAAAAAACTTTTTTCATTCAAATAAATTTACATAGAACAAACTACACCCTTAATTAATCAATTTGAAACTGACTTGGGGCTTCACATACTGTTCATATTTAAAGGACACCAAATTATAAATCTTTCCTAAAGTAAATATTTTTAATTAAACCAAGGAGATTGTACCTAATTGGTCCCCTAAACTAAACTATTTTCGAATATTTTCTAGCACTTCAATTTGAGGCGTTTTAATTAGCAGTAAAAAAAAAAATCAATTTGAAATTCATATTTAGAATGTGACGAGAAGCTTATGTTGACTTTCAACAAAACACACAACCTCCTTCTACATGCTTGGGGCTGGCCATAACGAGTTCTAGTTAAGGATTAGATAACTTAGATGCTTTAAAACTTAAGATCACAAGTTCTAGTTGAATATTTAGATCTTAAAGAGAGGCACACACCTAATTTTAGAAGCTTTAATGAGGATTACTATAGACATTTTTCTTATGAGGTAGGTACTCGTGAGTTAAGTATTTTTGGAGGATTAGGATATTATAAATGGAGGAAGCTCCAAGAAAGACAAGTAAACATAAGTTTACAAATCAACAAAAGGGAGTATATTGGCACAAGTTTACAAACTAAATATTGTTCAGATGAAGGAAAAGACACCTACAGGATTAGTCATATGGGGGAAAGGAAAGTTACAAGTTCATGGATGTTTGATAAATATCAAGAACCATACCCCTAAAAGGGAAGCCCACTCAACTCTCACAACATTTGATCCAGATAAATAGTAAAATGGGCAAACTAACTTCCTCTGGTGTGCAGGATCATGAAAACTTCCGAGTGACCAGTAGAGTCCAGTTGTGCTACCTCAAGGCTTCAGATCCCCAATATAAAACTCATCAACCATGTCAAAAACTCGAGTTGCATGCTGTGGCCTGCAGATGTAGAACCACACAACTTGTCAACTAAGAAAGCAACATTGGAACTTATCCAGTAGCTGAGAAATAGTCATTCACTTAGTTCTACTTTATTGAAATAGGGTATAATGTAGTTCAATCATGAAAGGGGAAGAACTGTAAAATCAGATCAGCCTGAGCTGATTAGGATTGGGATTGGATCGACCAGTAAGGGAAGGATACTTGATCCTACATCGATCAATTAATACTAAAAGCAGAAAAAAAATATATATCTTCTTGGACAGTTGGGGAGAAGGAACATTTGGCGAAATTTTTTGGGACAAAGGGAAAACATGGAAACCCGATTGGAACAGCTGACGGGCGATGGGAGGGTCACATCAGATTTAGAATGGCTGGTTTGGGGGGGCTCAGGGAAGAAAAGAAAAGATGAAAAAAAGGAGATTATAGGGAAATAAAAATGACATATTATATACACCTGAATTCGGGTGAACATGGTCAACATTTTGAGAGGGGCCTATACATTGACAGGTAGGTTAATTACAGGAAATATTGAGATCGGGCTGTTTTGCTGATTATCTTTGACGTCAACAGCAAGATACTTCCGCTGATTAGAAAATTAGCCCCATTCAACTGAAATGACAACATCATAGTCACATCCGTTTGGAACTTTAAAGAAAAGGAAAAAAGAACCCCGTCAGTAAATTCAGACACATGCACAATTCATACAAAACATAGAGAAGGAAAAGGAAGGAAATGACAGAAAAAAGATTCTAGTATTGCTTATACTAAATATGAACAAAGAGTCCTAAATAATGGAAGGGAGCTATGTAACCAAATAAACCTTTCTTGTTCAACCCTATATGCCACATAATAATGCCTGAAAGTGCATAAACACCAAGGACAGATATTGATTACACATATTTTAACTTAATAAGAGTCACAGCCTCCAAATTCATCTGTTTTTTAACAAGAAAGTAGGATGTTACACGTCTGTATTCTGATCAATCTATGATTTGGTACTCCATAGTTAATCATGCTCCTTTATCGCTACATAGTTAAGTATGCTCCTTTCTATCTTTCATTGATATTAGAGTTAGTTTCAGTATGGGCTTATTTGTCATTGTGTCAATGTAGTTCCGTGGTTATCTTATAGTGTACCTAGGGTACAATATATTGTGTACTCAGGTATAAGTATTTTTCTTCCATCTAATGAAAACCTAATCTCTTCTTTTTCCCAAAATTAACATGGTATCATGATAAACTGTCTCCCAGGTCAGTTCCCTGCATTTTTCTTTGAACTCTAGAACAGAAAAAGGGTACCATTGTTTTGAACCCCGGTCCAGGAAGTCTTTTGTTTCCGCTGATGTTACTTTCTATGAGACTGTACCTTTTTATGTTACATCAGATGTACAGGCCTCTCCCTCTGTTCCTGATGTTCCTATTCCACCTGTTTTGTTTCCTTCTGACTCACCTCCTATCACTGACAATGAAGCCTCCACGCCGCATACTACAAATAAATTTCATGGTCAGGTCTATCAGCGCCATACGCCACCTCAAGTAGATGTATCCCCGCCATCCTCTCCCTCGGCAGTGGATCCTCCCTCTGGTGAGCCCCTTTCTCCACCTATTTCAGATCTTCATCTTCCTATTGCTATTCGGAAAGGGGTGCGGTCGTGTAAAAGTATATCAACACCCCATTGGTTATTTTGTTTCCTATACTTCTTTGATCCCATCCTTCTGTCAGTTTGCCTTGTCTATTTCTGCCATCTCTATTGCCAGGTCTGTTTCTAAGGCCCTTTCACAACTTGAGTGGAAAGCTGCTATGGATGAGAAGATGTGTGTCTTGATCTCCCAAGGTACTTAGGTCCTTGTGCCCCGACCGGATAATGTTACTCCTATCTCCTGTAGTTGGGTATTCACTGTCAAATATTCTCCTGAGGGGACTGTCGACAAATACAAGGCCAGATTAGTTGCCGAAGGGTTCGCATAAACCTATGGGGTTGATATTTTGAAACCTTCTCTCCCCTTGCGCGGTTGAATTCCGTTCGGGTGCTTTTCTCTCTGGCTATTAATCAGGGATGACAAATGGTCCAGATGGATGTAAAGAATGCCTTTTTGTATGGAGAGCTTCACAAGGAGGTGTATATGGAGCAACCTCCAGGGTATGTTGCTCAGGGGGAGTTAGTGCACAAGTTGAAGAAAGCTATTTATAGGCTGAAACAAAGTCCACGTGGCTGGTTTGACAAGTTTAGTCAAACTGCTCTAGCCATTGGGTTGAAAAGAAGTCAAGCAAACCAATCTGTTTTTATTCGTCACTCTTCTGCTGGTGTCGTCATTCTGATTGTTTATGTTCATGATATACCTCTTACTGATAGTGCACAGGTGGTGTTGAAGAAGTCAGAAAATATCTAGAGAAACATTTTGTCAATAAGAATCTTGGAAGACCATGTTATTTTTTGGGTATTGAAATCGCTCACGGAAACGATGGTGTCTTTCTCTCTCTCAGAGAAAGTGTGCTCTTGATCTGCTTCAAGAAACGGGTCTACTTGGGTGTAAACCCACTGTGACGCCCACAGTCTCTCAGCAAGACCTTGATATTGAGGGCAGTCCCTATTTTGATGATGCTGAAAAATACAGGAGACTGTGTGGGAAACTTATTTATTTGACGGTCTCTAGACCTGATATTTCATTTGCTCTGGGAGCAATTAGTCAGTTTATGTAGAAGCCATAATGTGCCACTGGGAAGCTGCTCTGAAAATTTTACATTATGTCAAGGCTGCTCCAAGGAAATGCTTATTATACAAGAAGCATGGTCATCTGCGAAGTGAAGCCTTTTCTGATGCAGACAAGAGGTCCACCTCAGGATTCGGCATTTATGTTGGGGGAAACTTGGTTACTTGGAGGAGTAAGACGCAGAATGTCATCGCCCGGTCTAGTGCTGAAGCTGAGTACCGGGCTATGGATCAGACAGCTTGTGAAATGATGCGGTTACAAACATTGATGTCTGACTTTGGTGTAACCTACTCTGAACCCATAAAGATGCACCGTGACAATCAGGCTGCTATTCACATTGCAAGAAATCCCATTCTCCATGAGCGAACCAAACATATTGAGGTTGACTGTCACTTTGTAAGGGATGATGTTATGTCACAAAGGATATGCACACCTTTCACTCTTACAGATGAACAGCTTGCAGATTTGTTTACCAAAAAGCTCTTGGAAATTCTCAATTTGCTACTTTTTGCAGCAAGCTGGGCATGTTTGACATATATGCTCCAGCTTGAGGGGGAGTGTTAGAGTTAGTTTCAGTATGGGCTTGTTTGTCATTGTGTCAATGTAATTTTGTAGTTATGTTATATACCTAGGGTACAATATATTGCGTACTCAGGTATTAAGTATTTTTCTTCCATCTAATGAAAAACCCAACCTCTATCTCTTCTTTTCTCCCAAAATTAACAATTGAATTTTACATGAACATTGTATCCAGGTTCTATATTAAATACCTAAGCTCAAGAGAAAAGTTAGGAATAATCAGTTTACTTTATGCTGGGATAGGTAAGGGTCAACCAGTTTGAAAATACAAAGGGATGTACAAAGCTACCATCATGCAAAAATTAGTTTCATACATAACATGAACAACAGCATGCATCCACTGGACAAGTCCATTGGCACATCCCTGTTGCCATATTATGGCAGAGAACTAACAAATGCATTTCTTCATGAATTCACTGCCATAGCTGAACCTAGTAAGATAAATAGTATTATTGAAAGAATGGGAAAGTTATAGATGAAACTTGGTGAGGTTAATAAGCGTGAGCTTTTATTTTATTAACAGTGCGTTGTTTTCTTTTTAACAAATGGAGGGCCTATGTGCAATTCTCTAGGTATAAACCAAACCCCAAGTCTTCCACATTTATGAGTAGAGACTTTCAATCCCATTAGAAAAGCAAGTGGGAATGTGATCCTCTCATCTCACACCATCCTCATGCTCTCATGCATATTTTCTTTCCCTCCCTCTCTCTCTTATTCTATCCCATTCTATTCTTCTCTTAGAGCCTAGGTGCAACGTAAGGTTGCTTCACTGTGACTTAGAGGTCACGGGTTCAAGTCCAGGCAACCTCTTTGCAAAAAGCAAGGTTGTGTAGAGTTGACCTTCCCAGACCCCACAATGGCGGGAGCTTCATGGTACTGGGCTAGGCTATTCCTCTCTAGAAAATCGGAAAACACACACGTACCCGCGTGCATGCACATCTCTCTCTCCTTCTCTTAGCATATTCCTCTTTCTAGCTGTGTATTCCCTCTCCTTCTCAGAACATCTATCTCTCATGCCATCCATTAATTTCTCTGTGTCTCAGCATTGTTGTTGGTCTGCTAGAGATAAGGAAGGCACGCCATATGCCCTCCTTCCTCCCCCTCACGGAGATTGAGTGGCTGAATGGCTAATCGCACATGATGAACTTTGGTTATGGTAATTTATTAAATTTCTCTTAAATTTGCATGCACCCGATCGACGGCTATGATTGAGTTTCACAATTGGATAGTGAAAATTGAAGTCCCAAGGGATGGAAACAATCTTAAGAGGGATAATTATGATAATTTTTATTTTTTTTAACATGGGGATAGTGTGGAAACAACACGTGGTTAAACCGCATGCACTATAGCAAACCTCTCTCTCTCTCTCTCTCTCTCTCTCTCTCTCTCTATATATATATATATATATATATATATATATATATATATATATTTCATGTTAATGTCAATATTAAAAAAAAAATTATCTCTCTACAATTTTCATCTTAATGTCAACGTTAGTCTCATAGTAGGTAGAATGTAATTGCTATTTTTCTGCCATCTAGTACTATTTTCTTGTAATATTAGTGTCAATATAAGAGTCATGTCAATAGGGGTAGCAACGAGTAGAGCTAAGCTTGGACAAGCTTAAGTTCGGCTTGGTCAAAAAAATTCGAGCTCGAGCCAAGCCCAAGCCTCAATTCAAGCCTAAGACCAGGCTCAAGCTTGGGCTCGAGCAAAACAAACCAAACTCAAGTTGAGCCCGAGCCCAGCTTGTTTAAGTTGGCCATTTACCTTGGTCGGCCCAAAAACATTTAGTTTGAGTTATAAAAAAACACCAAGTGAAGACCCAGAACCATTTAAGGGGGATTAAAATGTAACGGCCCAAAACCCTTTATCTTACTGAGCCCAAAACCTCAAAAGAAAAAGAGGACATAGGTTTAACTTACAAAAAAAAAAAAACCCTTGGGGGAAGGAAAACTTGGCATCCGATGTGCTAAAGTCCCATCAGCATCCAACAGCCCCCACATGCATACGGGAGGGATGGGTTCTCACGCCATTTTAGTCCCACATTGGGGACTTTAAAAAGTTTAGGCACCTTATAACTTTCAAAATTTGAAACCAACAAAGCATTTGACTTGGTGAGTGTTTGAGGTCTAGGAATGGGTATGTAATAAATGAATATTTATTTTAATGCAAGCCTTGGAACTCGATGATAATCAAGATACCCTGTCAATCTCTTGTCACGTGCTTATTCGCTCCTGAATCCACAATCCACTTAGAATGAGTTCGAGGAACTAAAACGTGAGAACAAGCATGCACAGGGTAAATACGGGTTTAGGGATACCTCTTTTGGCTCAGCGCATTCACGAGCAAAATGTCACAACTTATCACAATTGTAACACTTCACCTTACAACTGTCTTTCTTTTCACCGCACTTGCCCATGTGATGGTGCTTCGATGTCCACTCTGCCTTGAACTTAGAGCTGGATGCAGCGTCACGATCTGTACACTCGAGAAACTTCTTTAGACCCTTCCTACCTTGATGTCCACCTCCCTTGGCGACAAGGGCAGTGGCATGTACAGCTTCTTCGCACTCAGCTTCCAACTCCACATAATGAGAAAATCAAAAAAAAAATTCATATTCTCAATATGGGTGAGAATCTATTTCATATAGAACCAAGATCGGATCACCACTAGAACCTACTACTGATCAGTAAGATCATAGCCCGTTGCCTTCAAATCTAATCATATCTAACATCACTATGAGATATTCAGTCATGGCCTAGTGTGAATCCTTCTCGTAGGTCTCAAATTTGAGCATTATAGCCCTCAACTGGGTAGTTAAAGTTCCACCAAATTGGAACTTCAATTGTTCCCACATTTCTTTACAGTCTGGCATTTCTTAAATTCTCCAATAAGATCGTCATGCACACTGCTTAGCATAATAAAGTGTGCACTATGATCCTTATTGAACTACTGTCAGTAGGCTTCTTGGTCTCGACGGTGAGCAATATTGCCTTCTTCGGGCTTTGACATGGTAATGGTAAGGTGCTCAAGCACCTCCACCTCCTGCTTATTTAGCAGGTGCGGTGCCATATGTATAGTTCATGTCGTTTAATTTATCGCCCTTGGTTAAATCAGCAATCACATTCTTGGTGGTTATTATGTATATCACTGCATAAAACAAACATAGAGAGCTAAGTTGAAATCATTTACACATCCTAATTTGTCTCTAAAAATCTAAACTAACAAATATTAAGTTATCTTATTAATCAAGATCAAGATATATATCTAGGACGCTATAATCATCTCCAATAAATTTAAGATTACTCAACTTCATTAAAATGATTTTGAGCAAATTTCAAATGAGAAGAATAATTTACATCTCTCATTATCAGCCAACTAAGACAAATATTGCATATCCAGATTTTATTTCATAGAAATAGTATGGATTATCAATTATTAAGCTTTACGTAGCACTAATTGACAATATTCTTAGTAAGAAAAAATAGATATATTCCATGATATTTTACATAATAAGAATCATCAAAAAGTATGCTATCATTTACTAAAATTTACATATAAATGAACAAATTTAGATTATTTAAATGTATGATAGCATGCATGGATATGCATGTCGATTAAGTTGAGATTAGCATGTTCATTTACTATTTGTATAAATCAAATATTGCTAATCAGTTTCGCACAAAATAATCGAAAAACTTCTTCATATCTATGCACAAGACTTAATCAATTATTTAACTGCAATATGATTATGCACAATTTGTCAATTAAACAAAATTTGTTGCTGATTTTGATTTTGTCCAAAAATAAACTCAGCACATTATGTTTATTGAGTCAATCAAATTTAAATTATAGTAAATCAACTATTTGAACAACTATGGATAATAACAAATGACAATCAATAAGAAAAGTTTATTCACTAATTCACAAATTTTATTCATTAACTACTAACCTACTACATTATTCAATCAAGCTAAATCTAATTTGATTGATACATGGTTTGCAAAAATAAACTAACATGTCAGGACTAATATCCCCCACTTCCAATTCTATGTTCGTCAACATTTGGAGAATTTGGAGTGGGTCTACGTGGAGAACCATCCTAGGACGCAAGGCTATTGGAAACAAATAGATTTTCAAGTAATAACACCCTAGACAATAAACCATAGTGTTAAGTAGCAGCCTATCTGCATGTATTTGTTAACTTCAATGCTTCTAGTATTCATGATTTGAATAAAATAGCCAAATTCTAACATTAGCATAGTGGTGACTACTCCTACAAGAATGTCGCATGTAACAAAAACAAACCCGAAAAAGCCTGCGGTCGAGTCACCTCCAGAGTTCCTTAGTATGGCATCACCTCCTGGATGTTCCTCCACATATGGGGTGACATCATATACCTACAGATGTGTCATGAGTGTTAGTCTCTTGTTCCAATAGGATCTGAATGAAACTTTCACAATTAGTTAGAGTAAAAGAAAGAAAACATTGACCCAAAAAACTGAAACCAAGTTACAACCTTATCTTTTATGATGATCCAACAATCTTTCCTTGAATTATGTAGACAGACCTCAGCTTTTGTATATGTTTTGAGCATCTGAGTCCATTGCAAAGAAAGATGGTAGACAAGAAGTTAATTACACAGATTCTCAACTGATATTCTCATCATTAGTATGATAAAATGTATCCCTTAGGTAAAGCAAATAGTTCCCACAAGGCAACAAGAACATCATTTCAACTTCTCAAAACAAGGAGGAAAACAAGCAATGCAGTGCTTTAATATAAATGTGGCGAAAAAAGAGAAAGCTGAAAATAAATGGGAAACAATGTCTCTGATTTGAGTTTAACAAGCTTAAGCTAAATGAAGTTCGCCATAATGTCTTTTTGTTGGTCGTGAAACATATGTTAAAGGTACTTCCATTTTCAAGGATGATATCCTTTTTTTTTTCAGCTCTTGATGTTCATAACTCTTGATTGTTAATCATCCCATTAGTTGTGTAAAATTATGTGTTTATAAAAAGGGGGCCTCTCCACGTTGCCAATTGGTTTTGAGTTGGATGCTCTAACAGGATATTAGAGCCACCCCATATCCAATGCAATTTCCTGTCTCTTGCTGCTGTAGTGACTCCATCCCTCTCTGCCTTCCACATGCCAGGCTCTCCAGTCTCCATGACCTCCGCCTGGATGCGAGGGGTTGTGAAGTCCCACATAAGCTCGGCAGGGGTAAAATTCTGTATTTGTTTTTAAGAAATGCACCTCTCCATTTGTTGCCAGTTCGTTTTGAGTTGGATGCTTGAACACAGATACCATATTCAGGCAGCAGCATCTACCACAATAGTAGAACAGAACTTTCTCAAATCATCAAAATTTTGGACTTCAGCTCATGCTTCCATGGAAGGCAAGGCCAAAAATTGCCTCCATCTATCCGAGCTGCCAAGGCAAGTAAGATCCCCACTTGCAGGTTATCATCACCAACCTTTTGCTTTCAGCCTTTTTTTTTAAAGTACCTTTTTCTTTCAACTTGATCAGCCAAGTCCAATGAAGGCTGCTTACTTAAAATCAGCCCTCTACAATATGCTGGCAAGAACCTCGCAAAGAAAACTTGGACATGAAAGGATCGGTTCCGAGTACCATAAGGTTAGTTGGTGGGCAAATAATTACCTGTTTGGTCCAAAAATTTAGCTCATTCAATGAGGGTTAAGGTCTCAAAGATTTGCCCAGACATTGGAAAGACTCTAGGCAAAGAGGGGAAAAAAGGGAAGCTTGATATGTAAATTGTATGATTATCTCCAAAGCGACTTGCTATCAGACAAAGGAATAATAGAAGAGTAGCAACCATCAGCTTGTCTCATATGGGTTCAAAACATTTGAAACTGGGGCTTGTCTGACTGGACACTGCGTCTTTGACTAATAAAGTCCAAACTTGGGGTGCAAACGAATCGAGCTAATCTCGAGCTACTCGAGCTTAGCTAGTTTGATCAAACGAGCCAAACTTAAGCTCGAACGAGAGCTCGTTTAAAATGAGCCGAGCTCGAGCATTACCAAGCTTGGCTTGAAAGCTCGCTAGCAGGCTCGAAATAAAAATATATAGTTAATATCATATTTATCTTTAATAAATTCTTATAAAATACTAGAGGAAGGCTAGCCTAATTGCGCAGCTCAGCCCATATTATAGCCCATCCCAATTGCACATCCCCAGAGCATATTCTACAAAGTTTTTAGCAAGCCGACAGCTCGAAAAAATTTATTTTGAGCCGAACTCAAACTTGTAAAATGAGCTCGAAGTAAGGTTCAAGCTCGAGTACACGTGATCAAGCTGAACTCAAACAAGTAAAAGCTACGCTTGGCTCCGTTCGTTTGCACCCCTGGTCCGAACACACCATAGTTTGCCTTCATGCCATGAATTCCCTTATCCATAAGGAATCACAGTATTACACCACTTCCAGTTCCAGATCTGTCCTTCTTTGATCACATACCAATTAGTAATCCCATGTAAAAAGAATACCTTGCACATGAAGTTATTTATTCTTTTCTTGTAAAGTAAGGTTAGCTGATCAATAGCTCCGCATGCAAATTTTGTAAGGAAATTACCTTCTATATAGATGCAACAGCTGACATCAGTTGTACTCAGTAGATAAGAAAGCATAAGTGCATAACACTCTAGTTTGCGGGTTCATCAATATTCATTTGAGAGGAGAAGATTCTACACACAGTGGAAAACAAGAGACAGCTGGGGCACACAGGTCCTCGTAAATACTCATTTCAAAGAAGCCGTTTCATCTACAGCTATTACACATTACAATACAAAAAGACTATATTCAATTTTCAATGGATAAATAGTCAATTTGACAAGCAATCAATACCATGAGGATAAATAGGCAAAGGAAAGAAAATGAACTACAGGATCCATTGAAAACAACATAAAGATCATGCAATTCAAACTCCTTACACTCAAAGAATTCTGCAACTTTGAAATTTTCACCAACATGATGTGTATGTCATTCTTGCCCACTGGTAGGTGGAGGCAGACTAGTTAAGTAAGAATGAAGGCACTGGGTTTTATCATTTTAAACATGTCGTCTGTCACATTTTTCAGATGTAAATTATCAGTCACAGTTTACAAACACCGGTACAAAATCTGTGACACAGAAAAGTTCAAAGACAAGCAACTGAGCAAGCACTGTTGACGCTGTAACAATCTTTGCTGCAATATATAATCAAGGAAAATTCCCATCAGGCAAAGTTGTCTCAGTAGTTCTATTGGGTGTACCTTTTGGGTGGAAAGTGGCTGAACAACTTTCCCATTACCTACACAAAACATACGAGGTTTATCAGCTATAAAACAACGATTAATGAAGAAATACACTGGAATGGTCCGTAAAAATGCCCAAAGTTGTCACCTTTCTTGTGTGATCTTGAGATAAAAAATAGACTTGCCAACAGTAAACCCAGAAGTAATGTCACAATGATAACCACCATCTCCGCAAACCCGTTGAACGGCCAAGGGAAATGAGTCGTACCCACAAACTCACTACATAAAAATAAACCAATACTATAATTTCTTTCTGGTGATGTCTTTATGGTATAAACCTCAAACATGGGAACCAAAAACACAATCTAGATATCTATCTGACAGTGTCCAGACGGAATAAAACGTCGAAAACCCTTAAAAAAGGGGTTGAGGAGACAGAGAGTATGCTTGCGCAATCAATCTTCTCCCCCGACTAAATGCAGAAAAGATGACATTTTTAACTAGGGAGAAACCTCATGGTGTTCAAGAAGGTGACAACTTGCTGTTGCGGCAAGGAAACGGGAAAAGAGTTACAACGCAATCCAATACTGCAATGTGCGTGTTCGTGGAGAGAGGGAGAGAGAGAGAGCACAGACCCCTCGCTAACAGGCGTCGCAGAGATGGATCCAGAACTTTCTTTCGCCGCAGGAGCGGGATCGAGTGAGCCGGCCGGTGACAGGAGTAAGCAGTCTGGCGGCAGAGTGGGCGTTCTCTCCGAGGGAGGCTAGTCTGAAACTGTGAGACAGAGCCTTGGCCCCACACTCTCGTCTGGAGCCACGCTCCTGATTGAGCCGGAGTTAGGGCAAACGAGCAAGTCGGGTCAAGTTTTATCCTGTTTAAATTTTGATTTAATTAAGATTTGTTGGAGTGGCTATATAATAATTTTACATCAGTTAATTTTAGTTATAGTTAGTGCTTATGATCTTGAGCCTTTCAAATTCAACATCAGGATTTGTGATTTGTAAGATGATATCATAGAAATCTTTGACATCTATTCTTATAAGTCATTCTCACTTAAGCGAGGAGTGAGAAATAAGCCTTTTTAAATCTCTTTGGTAATCCTTCTCAGAAAGCATTCCTAGAATGGAGGGGTCTATTCTAGCAAGAATGAGAATGGAGGGGTCCTTTGAAACCATTCCGAGAATGGAGGGGTCTATTCCGGCAAGCATAAGAATGGAGGGATTCTTTGAAACCTCATTCTCATATTCAAACAACATTCCCTCAAAAGGATCTTCCTAGAATGGTGGCCACATGATATTCTCATTTTTAGAATAGAGTATAAATAATATCTTCTCAATTTTTAGAATGAAAAATGAGAAAGAAAATAGCCATAAACACTGGAGTTTATCAAACTCCAAATTTAAAATCTCTCCTTCAGTACAATTTTCTATAATTTAAAGTTGACCCACCAGTGTTTACATAGAACAACCAAGTGACTTTATACAAAATATATTTACGATAAACAGATATACGTTAACTGCAGTTTATTTTCTTTCGTTGCATCTAAACAGGGCCAACCTAAAAGCCCTGAAAGAACCAAGAAAAATCTAGTCTTGGAGGGGATTGTGGCCTTTGTGTGTGATGTCTAGCACTCCTGGAATCCCCTGGATACACAAACGAAGAAGCCTTCCCGGTCCACCCCCATCGCCCTAGTAGTGGCGGGGGCAGCTCTCCGATCCCCCTTCCTCACGGCAACCAACAAACGGTATGCACAATTTCCACCCTCCTCGTGTTTCTTTCCTCTTTATCCCCTTTTCCCTTCTCCTTTGCCGAACAGAGATGTTGGCAAAGCTGAGTTCTTTATCCATGGGGGCGTTGTTTGATTTGCTCCGTGTCCCTTTCACGTCCTCCCATCGATGGGAATTTATCTACCGTTATTGGGTTTCCATTTTTGAGGCCGAATTCGTTCTTGTTCTGTTTAGCTTCGGTGGTGGTTCTTTATCAAGGCTTCTGCCGCACAGGATACCAAAGATTGAAGTTTTCTAACCGATCGGTGGCACAAATAGGCTGAAAGCTACAATCTTGGGCATTCTGATGGTGGATTGTAACTGACTGCGAAGTCTAACCCCTTTCAGGAACCCCAAACGGTTGAAAGCTACAATCTTGGACATTCTGATGGTGGATTGTAATTGTCTGTGAAGACTAACCCTTTTCAGGAGGCCAAAACGGTTAAAAGTTACAATCTTTGGCGTTCTGATGATTGGTCGTTACTAACTGTGAAGTCTAATGCAGTTCAGGAGTCTAAAACGTTTAAAAGCTGCAATCTTTGCCATTCTGATGATGGGTTGTAGTTAACTGTGAATATTGTCCCATTTCAAGAGGCCAACTTCTCTTCAGCTGCATCGCAGAACAACTTTACCTCCCCATGAATGGAGATCGATTGTGGCCAAACTGTGAATCCATTTTCACTAAGCTGTGCACTGATGAGTGTCCCTGGATGCCGCATTAGCTGTGTCTTGGAGGATTTGGCATGGGAGCCAATGTCCTACCATGTTTGTCTGCCACAGTGTCACCTCGGCTGCCTTACCCAACGGTCTCATGGGTCTAGACTTAAATCCTTAAGGCAGGCCACGGTGAAGCTCAAAACCATATATGCATTTCTTTCCTAACACAACCCCAACAAATTTAGGACCGATCTCAACACACTGCTCCAAATGACGTGTGGGCAATAACCCAAAAGCATCGAGTTGATGCACAAAGTAACTAGTTTGATATTGTATTAGCAACTGGGCGTCAAAGTCAAAATCCTAAGGTGGACATGCCTGATATCCTTTAAGTATGTTTCTTCACATACTTTTATACATTAATGTAGGACTAATTTTTATCAGAGTTGTATAACAGTTATTTTAGACATCATTCTCATCAGTCGGCATAGAGCTTTGATCTTTGGTTAGATGCAATGATTTAGTGGGAAGCACTGCAGCTAGAGATAACTGTTGTTGCCTATTGGGTAATGATTTATGAAGTCTGTCACTGCCAATATTATGACAGTTTTGGTGCTGGGCTTGAGTTGTTTAACAGCATTATTGGGATAAATTAGGTGAAGTAATCAATTTCTATGTACAGTATAGAGGACTACACTGAGCAGTTATGTAAAAGGTAAATCAGAAGCCTATGCTCACATGTCCAGATTAATGAAATAAGTTGAGTTTATGAAAAATAAGTTCCCCTCATGAAACATGAGACAGCAAGTATGTTGTTTATGAAGTGCATATTACATGATGCAGTTTTGGCATTTGATGGTTATCAATCAAAAAGTAGATGCATTTGCTTTTGGTGTTCCTTTGCTGGCAACTTAATTGCTACCGTAGCAAGAAGAAGGAGAGAGAAGAAAGAGAAGAAGAAGACGCACATCAGATTTTTGGGAACAAAACAGGGGATCGGTCCCAACTCAACAGGCCGTCCCATTCACTAATAGCTTATATTCATTAGTGCAAAACACATAGCACACAAAAGATAAAGATATCCCTGATTGTAACTAAAACATGTCTAAGTCACAGGGATAACAAGAAACATAGAAAAAATATAACTAAACAATGACAACAATGCCCTTATTTCTGTCTACACTCCCCCTCAAGCTAAGCATAGATATCAATCATGCACACCTTGGACAATATGGAGTTGAACTGTTCTTGTGTCAAAACCTTAGTGAAGACATCAAAAAGTTGATCTGCAGATCGAACATAAGGCAAACAAAGTTTTCTAGAATCAAGCTTCTCACGGATGAAATGACGATCAATCTCAATATATTTGGTCCGATCATGCTGAATAGGATTGTTAGTAATATTAATCGCAACCTTATTGTCACCGTATAGTTTCATTGGAAGATGGATGTAAACACCAAGATCTTGCAAAAATAATCGGAGCCATAACATCTCAGAAAGACCATGTGCCATGGCGCGGTACTCTACTTCAACACTTGACTGAGCACAAACAATTTACTTTTTACTACGCTATGTTACTAAGTTCCCACCAAGGAAAGTGCAATAACCATTAGTGGGTCGTCTATCATCACGAGACCCTGCCTAATCAACATTAGAAGGGCCTTCAACATTCAAGTGAGAAGCCTTTGTATATAGCAGCCCTTTACCAGGACAAGACTTGACATAACACATAATGCACTCCACAACTTTCATATGAGGGGCATGAGGAGCATGCATAAATTGACTCACCACATTGACTGCATAGGTAATATTAGGTTGAGTTAGTAACAAGTAGAGTAATCTCTCCACAAGGCATTGATACATGCCTTTAGTAGCCTCTGACAAAAGGTCTCCTACAGAGTTAGACAAGCCATGGTTAGCCTCAATTACGAGTATGCGCAGGTTTGCAACCTAAGTTCCTAGTTTCTTTCAACAAGCCAAGACATACTTCCGTTGACAAATGTAAATGCCACATTGAGATTTAGCCATCTCAATGCCAAGAAAATATTTTAGCTCACCCAAATCTTTAATTTCAAACTCTCTGGCTAGGTCGACTTTTAATTCGCTCATTTCTGCTTTGTGATTGCCTGTAATAATCATATTATCAACGTAGACAAGAAACACTACAAGCTGTCCATCAGCCTAGTTAGTAAACATCGTATGGTCAGTGTTACCTTGTACATAACCAAAATGCCCCATAGCTGTCTGAAAACGGGCAAACCAGGCTCGAGGAGACTGTTTAAAACTATACAAGGCCTTTCCCAACTTACAAACTCTCCCCCTGGCTGCAAATCCAAGTGGTGGCTGCATATAAACTTTTTCTTGCAAATCACCATTAAGAATGCATTCTTTACATCTAATTGATGAAGTTCCTAACCAAACTGGACAATAAGAGATAAAAGAATTCGTACAGACTTAAGTTTTGCAATTGGGGTAAATGTCTCTAAATAATCAACACTTAAGTTTATATGAACCCCTTGGCAACTAATCTGGCTTTATATCTCTGCACCGTGCCATCAGAGTTGTACTTAATGGTGTACACCCACCGAGAGCCTACCTAGCTTTTCCCCTTGGGCATGTCCACCAACTCCTAGGTGCCATTCCTAGTGAGGGCATGCATTTCTTTGTCCATAGCAGCCACCCATTTGGGATCCTTCACAACTTCAAAATAGGAGTTAGGAACATGATAGGAAGATATGACGGATAAAAAAGGATAATAAGAGAATGAAAAATGAGAGTAGGAGACAAAATTAGTAATTGAATGACGAGTACGTGATCTTGTTCCCTTCCGAGTAGCAATAGGAAGGTCAAGATTAGGATAGTAAATAATGAGAGAACCAACTAACGAACCTAGAACTTCAGTAGCTTTTGGGGGTGGCAGAGCTATGGGAGGTCTCTTCTTTTGCCAAGTATGTTTAGAGTACGTGAGAACCTCTGATAATGTCTCATTAGTAGGCACAAATGGTAGCTCCTACCAAGTAGGTTCAGAGGTAGTGTCATTTGTGACTTTACTTACAAACAAAGGAATAGGTAATAGAGGAGAGACAGGAACAATCTCCTCACATGAAGAGGGTTGGGAGTGAAAATGGGACTCATCTTTAAAGAAGGTGACATCTCTAAGCACATATCGCTTCCCCGCTATAGGATTAAGACGCTTGTAACCCTTTTAGGTAGGAGAATAACCTAAGAAGATGCCACAGACAGCTCTAGGGTCCAATTTATTGGTGCTTGAACCAAGACAGTGAATGAAACGAAAACACCAAAATGGAGAACAAGAGAAAAAAGTGATCTGCCTTATTGGTCAGTGGTCCAATTATTGGGTTGCCTTTGAGGATCATAAGATCTGGTGGCTCATATTACATGCGACACTATAGGCTATCTGGGGTGAGAGAAACAAGAGGATCTTCAAGAAGAAGTCTTCGGAGACTGACAAAGTGGTTCGTTTTGTGTGTAATAGGGTGAGGGAATGGGCACGAACCTTTTGTCCGAACACTATGTTCTCTTCCGCTTTTTTTGACTTGTTGGGGAATGGGTGTACTTAATGTTGTCTTTTGGGGGTCAGGTGTGCTTGATTTTGTATTGTCAGTTGGGCTTTGAAGGTTGATGATTTTGATTGTATATTTTTTATCATTTTGTTTCTAATATAATGTGGTGCTATCCACTTTCAAAAAAAGAAAGAAAGAGAGAAAAGTGGGTGCACAACATCCGTAGAGGAGACATATTTTCAAGTGTTCGAGATGGCATACCGTTGATAACGTATGAAGCAGTTAGTAAAGCATCTGCCTAGAATTTCTTTAGCAAATTGTGTTGCAAGAGAAGTGCACGAGAAGTCTTCAACAGATGACGGTTTTTTTCTTTTAGTCACTCCATTTTGTTGTGGATTATAAGAGCACGAGGATTCATGAATAATTTCCTTATCTTCCATAAAAATGTTGAGAGACTTCTCAAAATATTCTCTAACATTATCAGATTTGAAAATTTTTACAGACCATTCAAACTGAGTTTCAACCATCTTGCAAAAAGCTTGGACAATCTGTGGAACCTCCTCACGTGACTTCATCAGATAAATCCAACAACAATGAGAAAAATCGTCTATAAAACTAATGAAATATCGATGACCAGAGATCGAAGGCACTGGGGATGGACCCAGACATCAGAATGAATGAGTTGAAAAGGAATGGAACTTTTATTCATTTATCATCATCATCATTAAAGCCTTATCGCAACTATTTGGGGTCGATTACATGAATCTTCCCGCCACTTTAATCTATTCAATGCTAAATTAGAAGTAACACATAGCAACGCCAAGTCTTTTCTAACATCCAATCACCTCATTTTAGGTCTTCATCGATGTCTTCTATTCTTCTCCACTCTAATTTTATCACACTTCTTAATTGGTGCTGAACTCGGACGAATGTACATGACCAAACCTTCGCAGCTTATTCTCTCTAAACATAATGTTGATGGGAGCTACCCTAAGTCCTTACGTATATATTCATTTTTAATTTTATCTTTTCTAGTTTTACCATATATTCACTTTAACATCTTCATCTCAGCAACACAATTTTTGCACATGATCCTTTCTCATAGTCCAACACTTAGAACCATATAACATAGTAGGTCTCACAGCTGTCCTATAAAATTTCCTTGAGTTTAGAGAGGACTCGTCGATCACAAAGAACTCTAGATGTATTTCTCCACTTTAGCTAACCTGTCTTGACTCTATGAGTGTATCTTATTGGATCTCTCCATTATCTTAAATAATAGATCCTAAATATCAAAAGTTGTTACTTTTAGGAATAACTTGACCCTCAGTTGTAACTAAATCTACCTGGTCAACCTCTCTGTTACCGAAATTATATTTCATATATTCTGTTTTAGTTCGATTAATCTTAAAGCCTTCCGATTTTAAAGCGGACCTCCATTGTTCTAATTTATCATTCAAACTCTTAATATCATCATCAACTAGAACAATATCATCTGCAAATAACATACACCAATGGATGTCATCATGCAAGTATTTAATGGTCTTATCTATAACTAAAGTAAAGAGATAATGACTTAATGCTAACCCTTGACGTAGTCCAATAGTAACAAAGAACTCTGATGTTTTTTCAGCAGTGGTCCTCACGCTTCTCATATATATCTCTAATCATATGAATATATCTTTTAGATACTCTATTCTTCTCTAAAGTCTACCAAATTAGCTCCCTAGGTATATGATCATAGACTTTCTCTAAATCAATAAAAATTATATATGAATCTTTCTTCATCTCTTTATATTTTTTCCCTCAATTGGCTCAATAGGAAAATATAATAGATCTACTAGGTATGAACCCAAATTGATTTTCTAAAATATTAGGAACGCGCCTGAGACGTTGCTTTACTACCCTCTTCTAACGTTTCATAGTATAATTCATAAGTTTAATTCCATGGTAATTATTGTAATTTTGAATATCTCCTTTATTTTTAAAGAATACAACTATAATACTTCTTCTCCAACCATCCGACATCCTTATCTCTTTTAAAATCTTATCGAAAAGTTTAGTTAGCTACTTAATACTTATAGCACCTACACTTTTTCAAACTTCAATAGGTATCTCATATGACCTAAGAGCTTTACCTACTCTCATCTTTTTTAGAGTATCTTCAATTTCTGAAGTTCTAATATGTTGAATATGATAATTAATTTGTTCATTAGACTCGTTGATTTTTTCACAAGGATATCTTCTGGATTGACCCTCATTTAACAGTTTCTCAAAATAAGTATTTCATCTCTTTTTAATTTTAAATATCTCCTTTATTTTCAAAGAAGTGAATCACAATATTTCTTCTCCAACCATCGGACATCCTTATCTCTTTTAAAATCTTATTGAAAAGTTTAGTTAGCCATTTAACACTTATACTATCTACACTTTTTCAAACTTCAATAGGTATCCCATCTGGCCCAAGAGCCTTATCCACTCTCATTCTTTTTAGAGCATCTTCAATTTCTGAAGTTCTAATCTGTCGAATATAATGATAATTAATTTGTCTACTAAACTCATTAGTTTCTTCACAAAGATATCATATGGATTGACCCCCATTTAACAATTTCTCAAAATAAGTACTTCATCTCTTTTTAAGCTCGCAATTCTTTACTAAAACCCTACCATCCTCACTCTTAATACATCTAATATGATTAAAATCCTTACTCCTTTTGTCTCTTAGTTTAACAATTTATATATATCTTTTTCACCTTCTCAGGTTCCCAACTTAAAATATAATTCCTCAAAAGTCTTTAACTTAGATTCACTAACTATTTCTTTAATGATTGTTTTTGCAATTTTGCAATCTTTGAAGGTTTGATCATTTTTACTCATTTGCCACGTTTTAAAGCATTATCTTCTATGGTTAATAAATTTTTGAATTTCATTATCCCACCATTATGTCTCTTTTCTAAGAACCCTTTTATCTTTAGATTCATCTAAGATTTCTTTTGCTATTCTATTTATACAATTAGCCATTTTATTCTATATTATGTTAATTTCTTTATCTGAATCTTATATATTTTTCTTTAATAGACACTTTTTAAAGACGTCTAAATTCTCTCCTTTTAAATTCCATCATTTAATTTTAGGGTAGCTATTCACTATACCTTTCATCTTCAACTTTTGGATGTAAATATCCATTACTAAAATCCTATGTTGAGGGGATAGACTCTCCTCAGGTATGACTTTATAATCTTTACATAATGATCGATCAATTTTTTAATAAAAAAATAATCTATTTGATTTTTATGCGTTCTACTTTTATAAATTATTTAATGTTAATCTCTCTTTTTAAAATAAATATTTGCAATTATTAGATCATATGCAATAGCAAAGTCAAAAATAGTACCACTCATGCCATTTCTATCTCCAAAGACAAAGCCTCCATAAACCCTCTCATAAGCACTGTTGTCCTTTCCTACATGACCATTTAAATCACCCCCTACGAAAGTCTTTTCACCATTAGGGATATCTTGAATTATCTTATCAAAATCCTCATAAAATTCTTTTTTAATATTCTCTTCTGATCCTACTTGAGGTACATAAGCACTAATTATATTTAAAACTTCTTCGCCTGTTACAAGTTTTACTAGTATGAGTCAATCTCCTTCCCGTCTAACTTCTACAACTTTGTCTTTTAACTCTTTATCTATGATAATAACTACACCATTTTTATTATTACTCTTGTTTACATATCAAAGTTTGAAATCTTCAATTTCTTTAGCTTTCAAATCATTCAATCTGTTTTTTTGTAAACAAGCTATGTTGACCTTCTTATCTCATAAGTTTAACTAATTCTAAGCTTTTATCACTTAGAGTTCCTATGTTCCAAGTAGCTAGAATAATTTTGTTCTTATTCTTATGGACTAACTTCTTTACTCGTGTTCGTCCAATGCAAGAGAACCCTTGCTATTTGCCACTACACCCGGATGCCATTGTGTTGCGTCGCTTCTGGAGAACACCCTAGCAGCCCCTTGCTCACTTCTCATTACACCCGGGGGCCGATATAACGCGTCACTTCCAAGGAATGTCCTAACACTAGCACAAAATATTAGTTAGGATTCATGATTCTTGTGACAAACTTTATTCAGTACTGGCTGTCAACCTAACACACACCCTCCTCCTTTCTCGTCTAGGCTTGGGACTGGCCATGTTGGAACTTTTATTCATTGAATATTAAAAATTAATTTTACAATGCTTGACAAGTTTGACAAGTGTGGCATTGCAATGACTCAAGATTTATTGATTGAAACAATTTTGGAAAAATAATTCTACGAGACTTAAAAGCCAAATGACATAAGCGACTATGCCACAATTGGATTGCCTTTATTCATTGACTCATGTCACCACTAACACTAGATTGGAAGGCTGCACTCCCACCAAGCTCAAGATAATAGAGGCCACTTGCTTCACGACCATTCCGTCTGCTTGGTTCGCAGGTCCTAAAAAACAAAGTGAGTAGGAAAGAAGGTCATGGAACAATTTAGAGACTTTGTAAGACTACTCACTGAAAGAAGACTTCTAGGCAAAGTAGGGACATTAAGAACCAATGACAAGATGAGGCCACCATTAATTTAATGGTACCCTTCCCTGTCACAGTGGCCTGGGTATCATTGGCAATGGTAACCTTGTCCTGTCCTGGACTCAAGGAATAAGATGAAAACTAAGTAGGAATGTTAGTCATATGATCTATGTTCCCGATATCAATAACCCACAGAGTACAAGGAGAATTGGAGGTGAAACTTAATGTCGCCCCTAAAGTACCTGGAGTGTAGGATGTGGAGAATTCCAGCTGTGAGAAAATCCTTTGTAGGTGGCTGATGTCGGCAGAAGATAACGCTGACACTGTCGTCCAGAGAAGAGGATATTGTATTTTCAACTGGTTGAGCCATGGCAACATTGCTTTTTGACTACCCATCTTTCCTAAACTTCAGTGGCTTCTTATTTAGATAAAGCTCCCAACAGTTCTTAATATTGTGATTGTCCTTACCGTACTGGGAACAGTGGCTCGTGGGTTTGTTTTTATCCTTCCCTGATGATTGACGACTCTTTCCTGGCTTCATAGTGGTGCTGAGCAGTGCTGCGTATTCTCCCAAATCCCGAGAAACGACAGACTCACTGCCACCAATCACAGCCTTTCGACGCCCCTCCTCTTTCAGGACCTTATAATAGACATGCTCTAAGATAGAGGAGGCTCAATGCTAAGTATTTGTCCACGTGGAGACTCGTACTCAGAGTGAAGGCCAGCAAGAAACTTAAAAATGTGATTTTGTTGAATATGTTGGAGGTATTGCCACTGGCCATCTGTGCAACTCTACTGATACACAGAGTAATAGTTGAGTTCTTCCTAGTTACTCTTTAAGGTTCACTTTGTTTGCAGAATAGCTTAAATCAGAATAAGGTTTTGGGGATTTCTTAAACCAAAATAAGAGGTATTTTGATTTGGTAAGTTGTTGGTATTCCACCCAGATTAAGGAGAATTATAATGTGCTATTCCAGTGATTTGGTAGGAATAAGTGGAATAAGGAGTGAAATAAAAGGTAAAATTGGGGGACTGGGGGAATTAGGTATTCCTGGTAGAGTTTGGAGAATTGGGAGAATTGGGGGAATTAGGTGTCCCCGCAATCAAACCAGAATAGGGCCTTTATACCGATTATTCCAACCCTATTCCACAAACAAAGTGAGCCTAAAAGCTCAAAATATGATGTAATACTCATACTTCCTTGCTTCATATCCTGTACATCAGTAGTCACTTGACATATATGGGAGACGTCTTGACGATGTCCATACTCTGTTCAAGAAGCTCCCACATTGCATGGGTAGTAGGTTTCATTATGATTATTTGTTGAATTTCTGGATTCACAGAATTTAAAATCCAGTCCATCACCAGATTATTCTCTAAATTTCATTTGGTGTAGGAAGGATCATTGACATCGAGCGCCTTAGCCTTCCCAGTGATGTACCCTATCTTGCCACATCCTCCTAGGAATATCCGGGCAAAAACATGCAACAGCCTGCAATTGGTCTTGTTAACTTGGTGGTGGTCATCTGCAGAGGTACACTTTCAGTCATGGTAAGGCTTGATGATCTTCAACAACGGAGAGCACACTTTCGTTGCACCCACCCTCGTTGTCGTAGTAGCATTGCTTGTGTATGAAGACATGGCAGCAAGAGGGAACTCCAAGTCACCAACAAGATGAGGGAGATAGTGTTTGCTGCAATGGAAACCGAAGAGATGAGCCGAACAGCCCAATCCTACCAGGTTATGCTCTGACCACACTAACAAATCCTAAAACAGGGTAGTCGGGAAGCAAAAGGGCGACAGCTCCTAGGGCAGTTGGGCAGGAAGAGGAAGGCTTTCAGAAGTTGGGGAGACTCCCTTCAATGCTCTGCAGCAGTAGGAAGAAGAAAGAAGACCGGACAGCCCAGCGACCACCATCTTATACCTATCCAAACAGCAAAACCCTAGAACAAGGGCGCCGAACAGAGAGAGAAAGAGGACGGGGGGCACTTGTGGGCTGAGAAAGGGAACTCTTCACCCTCTCTAATGCTCACCCTGTTCTAGCGACACTGTAGCACGGTCCTGTAGCCGTACTGTAGTAGCATTGTAGCATGGTATGTAGCAGGAAGAAAGAAGAAAAAAACTTGACAACTGGTCCTCCTTCCTTTAGGATTGCTCTGATACCATGTAGCAAGGAGGAGAAAGAAGAAAGAGAGGTAGAAGACGCACAACAGGTTTTTGGGAACAAAATGGGGGATCAGTCCCAGCTCAACAGCCCATCCCATTCACTAATAGCTTATATTCATTAGGGCAAAACACATAACACACAAAGACAAAAATACCCCTGATTGTGACTAAAAAATGTCTAAGTCATAAGTATAACAAGAAACATAGAAAAAATATAGCTAAACAATGACAACAATGCCCCTATTTCTGTCTACAGCTATGTATGGTTAGAAATTCATGGCAATTACTCTCAACAAAGACTCAACTAAATTGAACCTTGATTTTTCTTGTAGAGGCTCATTTCCACAGAATATATAGCTTCCATAACATATACCAGGATAAAAGATTTCGGGCTTGGTTCATCTAAGCTGAGGTGTGAGTATGAGTGCTGGGGTTTCATTATCCACACACTGATTAATTGTGGGTGCTTTTAGGGCACTTATGTCTGTATGGAGACTTAAACTGGCCACCTGGGTGGAGAGAGGAATTTATGCTATCTGTTTTCCTTTTTTAAAACAAACAACCATGCCCAAATGGAAGGGACAGGGCCTCCCCAACCCAAGTTGCATAAATTGGTAGCAAATGAAACAAAATTGAGGAGGAGAAGGATACTTAAAGTTATGTATATATGTGTACATTGTACGGATGCATAGGATTTCTGATTGCTTATGGATCGTCTGTCATTGACAAGTTCTCCATACACATTTGGGTGTAGAAAAATGAGCCTTTTTTTTTAGGACTCTACATAAATACAAGGATATGAATAGTTCTATTTGGTTTTCCGGCATAACGAATGATCAATGTGTAACCTGTCATGGTCCATCAAATCATTCTCAGATCCTGATAATTTTGCTAAAAAACATCCATCAAATCATTCTCAGATCCTGATAATTTTGCTAAAAAATATTCAATTTTTAGCCAAATAACTTGGTCATGTCCCACTGGTGCATCACAAAACAGCCTTGAGTTTTCTTTGAAAAAACAAATCAAGCTTGCTGCTTGAATAGGATCTAGTGAAAATTCAGGCAATTGCTGCTGTTTCCCAATTTATCTTTTGTCACTGTTCAGGACTTGGTCACTGTCATATAAATAGAAGAAAAGTAACTAGTTTCTCTACTTTGGACTTGGCACTAAAGCAGTGAATTCTTTGGGATAATTTCTTTTGTTCATCATGTAATTTTGGAACCTTTGCCAAGGGATACATTCAAGGATAATTGGGGAGGGAAGTATAATGCATTCTCACATTGTATTCACATTTTTACATAATTCGGTTTATCATTTTTGCATTGTGATTAATGTAAATTAATGTGTTGTCTTAATATGTCACTTAGCCAACTCATGCCTGTGTAACATTTCATGGGTCCAACTAGGCTGCTTTTGTGAGTGGGTAAGATGGTCTACATAAACAGTCTTCAGTCAACTGAAAAAAAAACCTTTAATGGAAAAAAAAAAAAAA
Source organism: Zantedeschia hybrid cultivar (assembly GCA_030544215.1). Taxonomy (NCBI): domain Eukaryota; kingdom Viridiplantae; phylum Streptophyta; class Magnoliopsida; order Alismatales; family Araceae; genus Zantedeschia; species Zantedeschia hybrid cultivar. The sequence goes on from JARZZO010000016.1 coordinate 17,656,318, forward strand.
GGGGGGGGGGGGGGGGGGGGGGGGGGGGGGTGTGGTGGAATCTAATACATGAATTCATGTGGTCCTTAAACTGTGAATTTCTAGAATGGTATACCAAGGTCATTAAGAGTCTGGAAGAGCACATGATATTTTGCAGTGAAATTGATGAAACCATTGTTCAATCTTGGCCAATATTCTCCTTATTAAAGGGCTCTGACAAGCCCTGAGGTTGTTGGATTGATTGATACTGATTTCTTTGTCGCGGAATTCTTGTTTTTTAACAGGATTCTCATTATCATTTGGAATTTGACGCTGCAATTTCAGTCTGAGGTCACATGGAGGACGCTCTAAAACAGATGTTAAGCAAGGGCAATTATGAAAATGTACATCATTGACAATCATTCCTTCACACTTTGCTAGTTGAAATTTTGTACAGTATCTTGTTTAAGCAACATGAGATCTTTCTATTTTTGAAAATTACATAATTTCAACATTTGGAACAAATGAAAAGAAAAGATATTAATCAAATAAACTGCTGGTACAACTTACCCTTCTTCTCCAAAGCTCTCTGTGAAGAGAAACACATGGGAGTCAGATGACATAGCTCATGCATCCTGATGTGTAAAAGTGGATTTGGATCTACTTTTGCTGCTGTGCTGGTTGTTAATCCCTGCATATCAATTTGATCATTGTTTATCACAGCATGTTCACTCCAATAAATAATGTGACTATGCACGAGAATAGGGAATGTTCTGGATACCACTTTATTAAGTTAATCAAAGTTATCAATTAAAGGATGCCCAAAATTAGTCAAAATTTGACAAAAATTCATAAACCACCTCCAAATGCAAAACCAAACATGAGCCAAATACCATAACTTGATGTAGTACTCCTATGTGACACTTTCCCCTGCACAATTTGCAGTTCAATTACAACCTTCATATCTATACATAGCTGGCTTGTCAATGATGCATAGTTACAAATTTCTACAAATCTTGTCAATTGAGCATATGAGGTTGTGTATAATATTTTTTAGCTTTTGTTGTCAAGTTTTTCTTTGCTATCTGACTGATGGAAGTTATGGAATATGTACATTAATATTATTAGGAATGCTGTATACCGCAGCTTAAAACTTTTGCTAACAAATTTACTCTCTCTTTATGTGCTTATAATTTTCTTTATGTTTGTGGCACTAAAAATACATGTCTTATGCTGGGGTTTTCTAACTGTTGATGGTGTCCTGAATGAAGTTATGGACGCTGACTCTACTGCTCACAGACTCAATTTAGAAGGTGGTGATGTTGACAAAGAAGATTATACACCAAAAATTGGTATGGAGTTTGACTCAATTGATGCTGCAGAAAATTTCTACTCTAGGTATAGCGAAAACCTTGGTTTCAGTGTTCGGATATGTAGAACAAAGAAAGTCTGTGACGTGGTAACCACCCATAGAGAATATTGTTGTTCTAGGCAAGGTTTTCATGTACTTGATGAAACGGTCGTTAGCCCTCGTATACAAACTAGATGTGGTTGTGAGGCTCTCATTGCACTGAAACGGTTAATAACAGGAAAATATCTGGTGTATAATTTCCAGCCGAAGCATAATCATGACCTTGTCAGTCCGGGGCAGGTGCATCTATTGAGGTCATGTAGACGCAAGTTGATCGCACCAAAAGCCGATATTGACAAAGCAGCTACCTCGGGAGTGGAGTCACAAATGGCCATTGGGTTGACACCTATTCACTTGAAGAGTTGTTTTCAAACAAAGCGAAAAACTATGATGAAGATGGGTGATGCAGGTGCTGCCCTAGAATATTTCCAGATGATGCAATTAGATAATCCTTCGTCATTTTATGCGGTACAGCTTGACGAGGATGAGCTGGTCACTAATATGTTTTGGGCATACCCAAAGATGATGACTGACTATTGTCATTTTGGTGATGTTGTATGCTTTGATACAACATACAAATTGAATAACAATGATTGCCCATTGACATTGTTTGTTGGTGTTAATCATCATAAGCATTTGGTGGTATTTGGTGCTGCATTCCTTTTTGATGGGACAGTATCAGCATTTCAATGGTCGTTCGAGACATTTGTCAAGTCAATGGGTGGTAGAAAACCAAAGACCATTCTAACTGACCAATCTGCAGCTCTAGCTAGTGCAGTATCATCAGTATTGCCGGAGACTCATCATCGCCTTTGTGTATGGCAGATATATGCAAATGCTGCAATCAACCTTAGTGACCTTTTTGATAAAAATACAGACTTTATAGCAGATTTTAGGAGGTGCGTATTCAATTATTATGATGTCAAAGAGTTTGAATATGCATGGCATGATATGATCCATACATATAACCTTCAAGAAAATAAATGGTTGGAAGAAATATTTGAAACAAGAGAACGATGGGCCTCAGCATATGGAAGAGAAATATTTTGTGCAGACATTACTACCACGCAGTTGACTGACAATTTAAATTCTGAAGGGAAGAGTTGTGTTGACAACAAGGTTGAGTTTCTGCAATTTTTTAAGGCATTAGAGAGAACACTAGAGGACCGAGTCTATGAGGAGCTTGAGAATGATCTTATGATCAGAGCACATCATATATGCATTTTCAGTGGAATGTTCTGAAACACTCAACATCTGTATACACGCCTGCTGCTTTGGAGATGTTTAAAAAAGAATTGCTGCTTTGGAGATGTTTACATGAGCAACCACCATTGTCAGACCTAGCAGTCACTTGACATCCAAACATGATGGATGATGAGATGAACAGTCTGGGCTTCTCCAAACAACGCTTTTGTGTTTGGTTGCCATTAGCCACTGAAAAATGGAGGTGATGGGCACCTAGTGTACATGATATCCACAGTTTTGAGTCCCTCTGGAAGAGAAGATGTACGAGGAAGGGTCATTTGGACAGTCTCCATTTGTACAGACCGGATCATCATCAACATCATCATCCTCATCATCAAGACATCATAGAATGGTAAGAAAGAAAGTGCATGGAGTCAAATGGCGCAATAAACTTCCTTCACTAGCTTTCTGCAGGCTCACAGTGGTACCTCCTGTTGGTCTTCAAAAGTTTATGGTTGAGGTGGTGTAGGAAAATTGCATCTTTAATGCAATCCCCGTTCACGTTGGTGCCCATTGGTTGATGCACGTCAAAGGGAGATAGCACATTTGTATGGATCTACACATAAACTATGGGGTATTTACACAATAATATAAAGTATAAGGTCTTAAATAAAAAAGATAAATACGGTAGGATCTTGATTTAATTCTCTACACTCTAAATCAACCCTTAAAAGGCATAGTTGCAAGTCTATCGTACAAATATAATTCTTGAGAATTATAAGTAAAAAATAAAGTATTTTAAAATTTAGGAGTTTGAGTGTGAATTTTCTTAAAATGACTAATGGGTTTATGGGCCTTTAATATAATTTACATGAATTTTTTATACACTATCTGTGGTCCATCTGTTCTCTTTTTTCTTTATACCCAAGAAGGAGACATTAAGGGGACGCTTCATTCTTCTAGAAGGGACACCTGATCCCACATTTTATCACCCTTTCCAACTCTTAAGGGTCATCTAGGGTTATCTTATGTCCTTCCCTCTTCTTAGGTTATCATGAAGGGGACAATTCATTCCCTCCCTAATCTCTGACCTCTCATTTCTCTATTCATAAATAGGGGGATGGTTGTTTCGTTTCCACTAGTCTACTAAATAGAAGAAGAAGAAGAAGAAGAAGAGGGGAGAAAAATCTAGAGAGAGAGAGAGAGAAAGAGAAGAAGGTGTCCTCTAGCCTAGGAGGGGTTAGGGTTGTGCAGTGCTCTGTCAATGATGCTCTGATGACAACTTGTGGACGGCTTAGTAATGGAATCATTTTTAGGTGGGTGGTACGCAACTCCTAGGGGCTTGTAATAACGATACGTTTTTAAGTGGTTGAGAGGATTGGTAGTGGACGGCTTGTTCATCTACTTTATGATTGCTAGTTGATGGTTATTCTTGTTACTTCTTAAAGACGAGTGGACTATTATAACAATTGAAGCATATGAAAAGAATATTTTTGATGATGAAGGAGCCAGTGAAAAAGAAGTTTTGTAATGATTTTCATCAGATAAAAGTGACTTACGATGTTAAGAGGCTGGTTATGACATGTTTTAAGATATGATAATAACAGTTAGTATCCTATAAATAAATTTACGGTCTATTTTTATTTTCTTATGAAAAAGAATATGATGAACATCAGGATATGGATTATGAGAAAAATGTCGAACATGACAATTATGATCTTATTAATCATGGGGTTTTGAAAATCTTTGAACGATTATACACTTTGACGATGAAATGATGAGGTGATATTTTTACAAATGATCTTAGGATTTGTGATGATTCTTTCAAATGATTTATGTATGATTCAGTTAAACATCTCACTGTTTATATACTTATTTGATTATTGTCACATTCTTTTACTTAAATTGTTTACGAAAGGATTTTAATCTTTACTATTATATCAGTGGGGAGTAAATGAATCCTACTGAGTTTTTGTATGTAACTCAAGAAAGTTAATTAATTATTTTTCGACCATAGTAAGATTGCATCCTCAGTTTCACTAGTTGCATTAATGTTAGTGGTCTGTACAATCTTAACTGGTGTATTAGGAATCTTTTATGCTTGGCTATGTAATATTATACTTTTGTATCCTTGTCAGTGTGTTTCAAGGGCGTGTATCAAAGGAACATCGATAATGTTAATATCTTTTAGTTTGTAATTTTTTTTTGTTAATTTTATTCGTACTTTTGTGCCATCAACTTAAACTAATCCTAGTTATGATGAACCTCTGTTCAAGTAACATGTACGTTCTTGTGTATATTTGAGAATATTAATGCATATGGGTGGGGTTGTTATAGGTGGTATCAGAGCCAAGTTTAGAGATGAACATATAACATAGAATAAGAGTATATGGAGGTCAAACACATGTCCTATTGATAAGCATAGTCAATGATTTGTTTGACCACTACTAGTGCATCTGGTGATCTGATGTTATTATCCTTCTTGTGAGGTGAAATGGCATCTGAGGGGTCTGAATCGTCGCTTAACATTGATTTAGAGATTGACAGTCACAACATTCCTCAACATATGGAAAGCTTAATGAGGATCATGTGGCATTCTATGAGTCGATTTCAAACTAGAAGTAAAGAGGCTAATGAAGGATCCAATTATAAGGATAACACGTTAGGAATTAGCAAATGCATTTTTAATATTGAATCCTCCCAAATTTTTTGGACACTCTAACCCTAAAATAGTTGAATATTGGATTCGAGAAATTGAAAAGGCTTTTGATGTTCTAGAATGCCGAGCAAAGAAAAAGACAGCTTTAGTCACATATATGCTAAAAGATAATGTCAATGATTGGTGGTGTATCCTTCATAATATTATTTTCAAGGACAATTGACTAGGGTTATTTTATGGGAACAATTATTGAAATAATTTCATAATCAATATTTTTCAAGACACCTTGTGTACAAAAAGGAGAGGAAATTTATGAAGTTAACACAAGGGTTATGATTGTTCATGAGTATGAAGTGAGATTCTTAGAATTGAGAAGGTTTGTCCCACACATAATAGAGAATGAGGAGCGAGCCTTGTAGTTCATTTGAGGATTAAGAAGTAACAGTAGAGAGAAAGTAGCTCCATTATGTTTTAAGACTTTGGTCGCAGTAGTTCAAGTTGCAACAACTTCAGAGATGGAAAGAGAATAATTTTTGAAGGAAATGAGGATGAGGGCTCCAACCTGTAGCAAAGATAGATCTAACAGAATTTTTTTTTACCACACCTCCTAGAAGGTATCCACCCACAACATCTAATCCAAAGGCAAAGAAGCAATTTGGTTTTAAGCCTGGAAAAGGAAGATCTTCATATCAAGCACCTTTACCCTCAGCTAAATAAGGAAGTAATCAGAGTATGCAGTAGGACAACCAACCCTCATGTAACCGTTGTAGAAGAATCCGTGTGAGAAAGAGTGTTATTTTATAATGGGAAGATGTTTTAAGTGTGGGCAATAGGGCCATATCTCCCGAGAATGTCCTCAACGAGGTGAAGCCAACGTAGGAGAAGCTAAAAGACAAAGGACCAAGAGAGGGTGTATGCTCTTTCTAAAATTGACATTCCGATGAATAACATGGTTAAAGGTACAATACTCATCTTAACTCATAGGATAAAGTCTTAATTGATTCTTTTATTTCGAAAGCATTTGTAGACTGTTTATCATTTGTTATACCAATTAAAACAAACATTTTGGTGGTAGAAACCCTTACTAGAGAAACCATACCAATTAAATATGAATGATTATGATGTTATTTTTGGTATGGACTTGTTGGAACAAAATCATGCCCATGTTAATTGCGTCAAGAAGAGAGTTAGATTTGAAAGGCTAGGTGATCAGATTTTTTTACTTTCAGGGTACTCTGTAGAACTCTAAAAGTCCTTGCATTTCTTTCTTAAAAGTTCATAAGCTACTTAGACACCATTGTGAAGCCTACTTAGCAGCAGCTACAGTGGCAAACAACCCTACACTTCCCATAGAAAAAGTGTCTGCGGTTAATAAATTTTTAGATGTATTTCCTAAAGACTTACTTAGTTTACCTCCACATTGAGAAGTTGAATTCTCTATTGAATTGATGTTGGGATATGGCCGATTTCTAAGACTTCTTACGGATGGCCCCAACAAAATTGTGGGAATTGAAAAAAATCAATTGTAAGAACTTTTAGATAAGGGTTCATTAGACCTAGCGCATCACCTTGGGGTGCTCATTTTTTGTTTGTCAGAAAAAAAGATGGGTCATTAAGATTATGTATGGATTACAGACAATTGAACTAAGTGACAGTGAAAAACAAGTACACTCTTCTAAAGATTGATGACCTATTTGACCAACTTTAGGGAATCAAAGTTTTCTCCAAGATTGATTTGAGGTCTAAATAGTACCAATTAAGGATCAAGAAAGAAGATATTAGTACAACAACTTTTCGAACTCGGTATAGTCATTATTAATTTTTAGTCATGCCATTTGGGTTAACTAATGCACCAGTAACTTTCATGGACTTAATGTATAGAATTTTCAAATTATACCTGGATCAATTTGTAGTTGTATTTGTAGATGACATCTTAATATATTCATCTATCAAGGAAGAATATGAAAAACACTTCATAATCATATTACAGATATTAAGAGAACACCAACTCTTTCAAATTTAGTAAATATGAATTTTGGCTACATGAAGTATATTTTTGGGACGCCATTTTAAGAGCAAGTGTGTCAGTAGATCCAGCAAAAGTTGAATATGTACTTAAATGGGAGAGATCTAGAACAGTTACTGAAATAAGGAGTTTTCTAAGAATGGCTAACTACTATAGAAGGTTTATTCATGATCTTTCTTCCATAGCTGCACCATTAACTAAGTTAACTAGAACAAAACATCATTTATATGTACCAAAGAGTGTGAAGATAGTTTTCAAGAACTAAAAGCCCGTTCAACCTCTACTCTCATTTAGTCATCCCTTCTGGTACAAGAGGTTTTATGGTATACATTGATGCTTCAAGAAAAGGACTTGGTGCAATATTGATGTAGTATGGTCATGTTATAGCTTATGCTTCTAGTCAGTTAAAACCACACGAGGACTACTTATGACCTTGATCTGGCAGCTATAGCTTTTGCATTGAAAATTTGGAGACATTGTCTTTATGGAGGAGAATTTGAAGTCTACCTTAATCATCAAGAGACTGAAATATAATTTTACTCAAAAAAATGTGAATATGAGATAGAGGAGATGGATATAATTCATAAAGGATTATGATTTTAATCTTTCCTATCACCCTGGTAAGGCTAATATTGTAACGACCCACCACCCTATAATCGGGAATCCGATTACTAAATGGGTATCAAATCATTAATTTGAAGCCAAACTACGATCTAGATAAGTTTGGAAAATAAATAATAAACTAAGCTAAACATTCACATCGCATTGAATTGAAAAGGAAGTGCAAGAATTAAAACTTATTACAATGCGACTCGACTCAGCAAATAATTACGTGCTCCAACTGAAAAGAAATAATTAAGCATACATGTCAGAAAATAAAATAACAACTACATCGGGGCATACTCCGGAACAGCGGCTGCTGGCGCGCAACTCAAGGCAGCACTCTCCTCGCTACGCTTGTCTAGAACCCTCACCTGAAATCCACAGGGGTGAGTCTCATCGAAAAGCCTCAGTAAGGATCCTTCGATCCCCACCGCCCACTCACACACCCACAAGTGCAACAATACAAGTATAAATAATTTAAGCAAGTAAGGCAATAAATATAATTCCTAAATTTCGATATAAAACACATGCAATCGAAATATAACATGTACAATTCTGAAATCATTTTACCACGGAACCCACAACCAGCGTCTCGGAAAAACATGCCAACCACAAGGCCGAACGTGGGAAACACCGACCCGCTAAGACTAAACAATAACCCCTCGGATAGCACGTTAGCTACTCTGGCCAATTGGCTCTAGGTGGTTTCTGCTTCCCCCAGCACGAGTGACACTCCAAAGGTACCACTCCTACATCGGTACTAGCTAACCCCAGGGTACACCAGGTGACCCTCTCTCTAGGCGTCACCCCACTACTCCCACACCGGCGCTGTGTCCCTCCCACACCGACACAGGGTGCCAAAGCGCTATAACTGTCACTCTAGGTCCACGGTCGCACGAAACACAACACAGTGCGATCCGATTACGTAAAAATCCTCGTCCTCGAATACGGTTTCAAGCATGCATTTAACCAAACTATCTAACAGTGTAAATACATGTTAATAACATGAATTAATGTGATTCTGTCTTGAATCGCGTCGCCCATGGCCGACGTCATTCAAGCCTCATAAACTGGTTCATATAAAATGGGCCTCCGAAATGGCCTTAAAAACGCGTCGTTATATGTAGCCGCCTTTTGAAAGGCATCGCTGTCCCTAGTCGCATGATAACGACAGAAACAGAGACAAGCTTCGGGGTGATTTCACTTAAAACGCGTCGTGCATGCAAGTCGCCGTTCAAAAAGGCGTCGTTGTCCCTGGACGCTCATCAGTCCAGAGACAGAGTCTGTTATTTAGGCTAAATCGCGTCACGGGTGGAAACCGCCTTTCTAAAAGGCATCGTTGTCCCCCGACGCCATTTAACCCTCACAGGCAGGTTCTTCCTCCGCCATCTCCCAATCCACGAGGTGGGATTCCCCCCCCCCCCCCAAATCGTGTAAAAACACAATAAAAGTGGAGAAGGAGGAGAAGAACCTAAATACCCATTAAAACACCCAAATTCTGATTACATACAATTAGTATTTTCACCCCAAGAAAACCCCTAAACATACTCCAAAGCGGGAAAAACATAGTTTTTAAACACAATACAACGGGGATCGTCACCCTACCAGTTACTCGAACTCCTCCTAGTTCCAAGCCGTCAACCCGCCTCGCCACACGCCGCCGCCGGTACCGCCGTGGGCACCGCTACTCCATTGGGATGTCGGCCGTCATCCGGAGAGAAGTACACCACGGAGAAAGTGGTGGTGGTAGTGGAGGAAGTTGGTAGGTTAATAGAGTGGAGGGAGAGAAAGAATGGGAAGAGGAAAGGAAGGAGAGGGGGAAAGGGTTCGCCGGAGAGTCGGAGGGAAGAGAGGAGAGAGAAGAGAAAGGAGAGAATGAGGGAAAAGAGGGAAGGTTCACGGGGTCAAACAGAAGTTGAGTAAAACGCGTCGTGCAAGTCCGACGTCATTCAGACGACAAGACCGGGCCGTACACTGACAAACCAAGGTCGTACTCTAAATGGCGTCGTCCATCCAAAACGTCATTCAGACGATAAGACCGGGGCCGTACTCTCGCAGCCCAAGGCCGACCCACGTGGCACAGCCTAAAACACTTCCACATTGCTGGACGTCGTTTGAACCGTATCTCGCAAGCTCGACGCGAAAAGGAAACTAAGTCTCAGCCCCACCAGGACCCAAACTAAGGGATCCGACCCCGAAACTGACCCGATAACCGGATCTGAAACTTCAATCCTTACAAATATTGTAGCTGATACTTTGAGTAGGAAAGCAACAATAGCAAAATTAATGATTCATGAATGGAAGTTACCTGAGGACATGACAAAGTTGACTCTTTTGACTCCGGAAAATGAAATCTATAGAATATTGGCCAGTTCAACTGTGAGGCCTATATTATATGACAAAATCATAGATGCCTAAAAAGCACATGACATATTACCTCAAATTCTACAATATCCAAAGGTGGGAATGTCCGAAGATGATGTTGTGAAATTCTGGGGAAGACTTTATGTTCCCCCAGAAACAAACATAAGGAACGAACTATTAGATGAGTGCTACAAGTCAAAATTTATAGTTCATCTCAGAAGTACTAAGTCAGAATATGAAAAAAAGTTTTTGATGGCCCAAGATGAAGAATAACATAGCAAGCCATGTACCCAGATGTTTAACTTGTCAACAAATTAAGGTGGAACATCATAAGCCTATTGGATCACTCCAACCCTTAGCAATTCTTGAATGGAAATGGAAATTTGTGACAACGTATTTTGTGGTGGGATTACCTAAAACTTCATATGGATTTGACAGTGTTTGGATAATAGTTGATCGATTGAAAAAATTTACTCATTTCTTATTAGTAAATATTTCGTGGACTTAGATAAACATGCCCAACTTTGTGTCAAGAAAATTGTAAGATTGCATGGGTACGAGTAGCCATAGTTACTCATAGAGATCTAAATTTATCTCAAATTTTTGGAGAAGTTTACAAAAAGAGCTAGACATCAAATTGGCACTTAATTCAGCTTATCATCTAAAAACTGATGGACAATCTAAAAGAACAATCCAGACTTTGGAAGATATGCTACGAGCTTGCTATATTGAATGGAAGGGATCATGGGATCAATACTTACCACTCATTTAGTTTACTTACAACAATAGTTATCATGTAAGTATTGGCATGGCGCCCTATGAAGTTTTGTATATAATACTTGTTGATCTTCTCTATATTGGAATGATGTTGGTGAAACAAAGTTAGAAGGACCAGAGATTATCCAAGATTGTGTTGACAAGGTAAGAACAATCCGCCAAAGATTAGTTGTAGTTCAAAACAAATAAAAGAGTCATGCTGATTCTCAGAGGCGGCCAACTTAGTTTGATGTAGGAGATCGTGTGTGGGAAGCAAGGCAAATTAAGTCCACATTACATTGGCCCAGTTGAAATACTTAAAGGAGTTGGTGAAGTAGCATATCAACTTGTTTTACCTCCAGCTTTGTGTAATATACATGATGTCTTCCATATCTCTATGCTACGGAGGTACATTCCAAATCCATCACATGTAGTGGACTATACTACCATTGAGGTTTCCTCAGATATGACGATTCCAGAATATCCAATTGGTATAGTGGATCATAAAGAGCAAGTTCTAAAGAATAAGGTAATTCCATTAGTGTAAGTGGTTTGGCAAAACAGATCCATCAATGAAACTACATGGGAACGAGATGATGAAATGAATGAGCAATTTCCTTACTTATTTTGAGTTATGTATTTTCTATGATATGAATTGTATTACCAGTTTTTAAGCATTGGATCATGAAATTTTGAGGACAAAATTTTTATAAGAATGGGATAATGTTAGGATCTACACATAAACTATGGGGTATTTACGCAATAATATAAAGTACATGATCTTAAATGAACAAAAAGATAAAAAGGTAGGATCTTGATTTAATTCTCTGCACTCTAAATCAACCCTTAAAAGACATAATTGCAAGTCTTTAGTACCAAAATAGTTCTTAAGAACTAACGATAGAAAATAAAATATTTTAAAACTTAGGGATTTAAGTGAAATTCTCCCTAAAACTACTAATGCACTTATTGGACCTTTAAAAGAATTTATATGCGTACCCCACCTACATCCCATCTCTCCTCTCTTTTCTTTATCTTCTAGAAGGAGACACTAAGGGGGGCACTCATGCTTCTAGAAGGGACACCTTACCTAACACCTTATCATCCTTTCCAACCCCCGAGGGTTACTCAGAGGCACCTCAAGTCCTTCCCTCCTCTTAGGCTATCATGAGTGTGACACTTCATTCCCTCCCCTCATTTTGTCCTCTCGTTTCTCGATCTATAAATAGGGGGACAACCCTCCACCAAGTAGAAGAAAAAGAAGAAGGGAGAAAAATCTATATAGAGAGAAAGAGAGCTGCAAAAAATTGAGAGAGAAGAAAGGAGTCCTCTAGCCTAGGAGGAGTTGGGATTGTGACAGTGATCTTCTAGCGGTGCTCCGGTGACGGCTCAAGGACAGCTCGACAATAGAATTGTTTCTAAGTAAGATGATGGTGTCCTACTTTTCTAAACTTATAGTTTAAAGTCTTGTTAGACGTTTAGATTAAATTTTAAATGATGTTTCTAAAGTGGAGATTCTATTAGATCTGTTTTCAAAAAAGAACCAACTTTTAAGAAGAGATTCTTTCCAAATGTTTTTCTTACAAGTTTAATAGAGAGACTCTGTCCAAAAGTTTTCTCAAAAGAAAATGTTTTCCATATGAAGAGGTTTTAACAAAATAAACTTCCGTTTTACCTTATAAGTCTACTTCGTTTTTCACAAGAGAAAGATTCCATAAACTTATTGTGTATGTGACGGCTGCAAAAGATGATGATATCAAATTGGACTTGAGATACGTCTAAGATTTTACCATGATTTCAACTATATTCAAATATGAAAAACTTACATAGATACGCTATTTTTAAAAGTTTCGTATGTGGTAAAGAAATAACAGTGTTATACTGACGGCATGGGCTCTACGATCTGTCTCTTTAGAATAAGGGGATAGTCGAGTCTTACTCTTTACAATTGACACTGTCTGGACACACAATGTCTTTGTGTTTACAGGGTCAGTATCCAGACTCAAAACATTCCTGATATAGGCAGGGGGTGGAGATCCTGCTTGAAGTGCACTCTTAACTAGAACGTGGGTTATGGAATATGAAGACCATATCCACAGGTCAGCCTAAAAAATCCATCTCATTTAAAAGGATGTCCGAAAATTTCTCGAGACAGATAGGTGGAGGTTAAGAGAACTGTCAATAGACGACATGCTTATCGACTTTAAGATCGTTAGTTAGTGGTTATTCCTTTTACTTCTTAAAGATGAATGGACTACTATAGTCAAAGAGGCATATGAAAATAAATTTTTTTGATGGCTAGGGGTCAGTTAAAAGAAGTTTTGCAATGATTATCATCAGATGAGAGTGACTTACGATGGTAAGAAGTCAGTTATGACATGTTCTAAGATACGACAATGACAGCTAATATCCTATAAATGAACTTACCGCCCATTCCTATTTTCTTATGAAAAAGAACATGATGAATGCCAAGATAGAGGTTATAAGAAAAGTGTCGAATATGATGACTCTAATCTTATCGACCATTAGATCTAAAAATTTTAGAATGATTATACACTCTGATGATGAAAAGATGAGATAATACTTTTACAAATGTTCTATGATGATTCTTTCAAATTCATATAAGATTCAATTAAACATTTCACTATTTATATGTTTATTTGATCATTGTCACATTCTTCTACTTAAATTGTTTAAGAAAGATCCTTAATTTTTAATATTGGATAAGTGGGAAGTAAATAATCCTCACTGGATTTTTGTATAAAATTCATAAAAGTTAATTAAATATTTTTCATAAGAGAATTATTGACCACAATATGACTGCATTTCTGGCTTCACCAATTACATCAGTGTTAGTGGTCTGTACAATCTTAACTAGTGTATTTTGAGCCTTTTATGCTTGACTATGTAATATTATACTTTTGTGTCCTTGTCAGTGTGTTTCAAGGACATGTGTATCAATGGAACACCAGTAATAATAATATTTCTTAGTTTGTACTTTTTATTATTATTCTTATTCATACTTTTGTGCCATCAACCCAAACTGATTTAGTTACGACGAACCTCGATTCGGGTGACGGGTCCATTCTTGTGTAGAGTAATACTTGCTGCAATGCCATTGTGTGCTGCATGTAGGGGCATTGCAGTGAGTAATTTTTTTTTTTTAAAAAAAAAAAAAACTCGGCCCCGAGATGCCCTAGACGTCCGTATAGTGCAATGCTTGATCAGACGTCCCAAAAAATCTGAAAAATCAGAAATCATTATTGGGCTCATCCCATTAAAGATATTTTTCAATGGACTCAATTTTTTATTTTTCAGATTTTTTTGAGACGTCCAATCAAGGATTGCACTGTACAGATGGCTAGAGCACCTCGGGGCTGACCTTAAAAAAAAAATCTATCTTTTTTTTGTTTACCACTAAAATATCCTTACGTGCAGCATGAGAGGCATTACAGCAAGTAATACTCTTGTGTATATTTGAGAATATTAATGCACAAGGTTGGGGTCGTTACAACACTAATCTGTAGAAGCCTTTAAGGCAGACTGTATTAGATAGTTTGGATGAATTCCACCTGCAAGGATGATGAATTCTGTATCGTTTCCTAATGATGATGGTGATGATGTTGAATTCTATACCCTTCTTGATTGATCACTCATATTTCTCAAGTTTTTTTAATCGGTACAGATATTTACAGGTGACCAGGGGCAAAACCTAAGAGATCCTCTAAAGTTAGAGATAATTTCGAACTGGTCGATAATCTCGCATAATTAGACGAGATATCTAGGTCCATCAAATCATCCGAAGAAGTAATCTTACAGACCGAAGATAAATATCCCAAAAAAAAATTTAGACTCCAATCAACAGTGGAACCCGGGGCCTCACAATTGAGAGGCAAAAGATGAACCAAATGCACTAGGCAGCTGGTCCATCTGCATGAGGTCTTTGGTATAATACTGTTACACCACACTTTTTACCGCTCAATTTACCATGCTCATCAAGAGCCATTTGATCACTTGATCAAGTGGCTCTTGTTAAAATTACTTTCGACACAATGTTTTGTGCAAGTATTATACTTAATTGGAGTTTTTCAATGAAGTGACTAAACAGCTTCTCTCAATGAGTGTGGCTTGAGGATGGTAAAAAGTGTGGCACCATTATTGTTCTCATCCGTGATTGAATGAACTGCAAGACAAGCCTTTGGAGATTCAAAGCTGTCTCCCATGCAAGCACTATTATTGCCTGATGCACCTCCACCATCCTTGTTGCAGCCAAATCTCTTTACAGCTAGCTGACTCAGTATATTCGATAAGCGATGGAACAAAACTCTGAAGCTCGCTCTAACGGGCACGCCAGAGGTCGGGGACATGAGATCCTTTGCACTTCGGTGCACCCAATCACAGGGTACCTCTTTACCCAGTCGAGATGCACATCCATACTTGACGATCCAAGGATTGGTAAACACAACGTCTCGGCCAGTGTCATCCACCATGATTGGCCTTCATGATCTCCTTCCACTTGTGGGCCATTTTCTTCCCACTGTTATAAAGTCTAATCAGAGTATAAGCTTATCAACTCAGGCATACACGCAAAGATATATGATTGTGTCGAACACAATATGATTATTCAAGATCTTAAATTTAATTTGATCGTAACTTGAAAACCTCAGGTTATTGATTTAGTAGTTACTCTCCTACACTGACATTTCCTCCCTCCCCATTCTCCCTTTGTTATTGCACCAATCCTGATAAGCTTAAAGATTCAAATACAAAGGCCTAGATGAAGCTTCCGCAATGGGAAATTGTGGTCATCAGGTAGTAACTAATAACCTTACGAAAAGAAAATCTTTGACATGCGACATTTGGTAACAAGCAGGCCACTGTACAGAAAAATCTAGGACGGTTTAGCAAGCCTTCAAACGATGACATTTTACATCAACCTCAATGCGATCGATCCTCCTGGTATTGAAACTGCACAGATCTGAGTGTTGTAACCAAGTCATAGTTGCAGCAGTGGCAACGCCATAACAAAACCAAAAACCGAGGCCAGCAACACAAGCAACCAAACAGGCACTTTCTTCGTTTGCCTCCTTGGCGCTTCAACTTTCGGAGCATCCTTCTCCTCACCTTCTGTTCTTGTGGCACGTCTCTCGACAATGGCTGCAACAGGGCTAGGATGCTCCTTCTGAACCGGCTGTTCTGGGCCCGGTTTTTCCTTGTTCCTTAATTGGTTGAACTTCTCCACATACTCTGGAAACAACTTCTTGAAGTTTGGGCAGTTCTTGCTGTAATTGAATAGTACAACATGTCAGAATAATACTGATAAAGGAAGAAGTGCGTGAGGTGCAATATTTTTAGTTAAGGACAAGACTATTCTTAAGTCGGCTGATCAAGCTTTTGTAGTTCTAGTTAACAGTCTATAACTTGATGGCATATGTTCAGAAACTTGCTTCAAGTCACTCTAGGATTATGAGAGGAGGATGGGATTCATAAACTGGGGAAGAGGGACAAGGTAAAGTGGGAACTTTTCAACCTCTCGCAGTTATATGCCAGAGAAAGGCGAGCTAATCGTCTCTTCTCCTCATCGGAAGTCCTAATGCTACCTGTGGTCTGGCCATCATCCATCTGCATTAAGAAGGAAAAAAGAGTAAGAAAAACAGGTAATTCTGTACAATCAATAGGATGCTACCTCCAGTTGTGACTGTGTTGCTTCCATAAAAAATGCAATCTTATAAACCTTGCACCAGGGTTTTGGGTGACTAACAGAATCTTTGCCCCAATAATCGCACCTGTAGGTTACCTGATTCCTCATTCATGCAAGAGTCCAAAGGTAACTAAACCTCAAATGCCTCGCCCTGGCCAACTGCATTTCATGGGGGAAAGCAACTAGCCTCATCTACAGATTCAACTCCAAACCATATTTTCCAACACCACCAGAACTAGTGCTACAATTCTTTTACAGGCATGGTAAGACTAGCTACAGAACGTTTGTTCATACAGCTATGCCCAAATTATAACGTTATCAAGGTTCGGCAGACAATGCAATATTCTTCTTCAAACAGTGAGACATCCCAATCTAGGTAACCTCCATTCCCCTCTCCCTTCAGGATGTGACAATGGATCAATTCAATTAGCTTACCTGCTTTGAACTCTGAAATGTGTGGCAGAATGTAATAAGTCAATAAATCACAAAGTCCCAGGAAAACTGAAGGTTAATTTGCTACTACCCAATCGGAGAAAACATCACTCAACATAAACCAGAACATCAACAACTATCTAAACTGAAGTCAGATTAAGATTTGCCAGAATCTCCGGCAAACTATCGCATTCGGGCTATATAAAAAGTCAAAACAGGGGTGGGGGGCACTCACCATGAAGGAGAGGAGACCTGTGAGTATGCTGCATCCATAATAAAAAGACAAAGAATGTAAATATACTAATGTGCAATAGTTTGATCTCTCTAATTTTCATAGCTTTCACCAAAAAATAGTATCTACAGTTTCTTACATGGCCAAAATGGAAAGCAAAATTCCAAACTGGGACCATTGGTGGATTACCTTGAAACAGACCACATAGGATTCCAAGTCTCTGGATGAACTGTGAAAGATGAAAAGCAAAATTGTAAATTTGCATCATATAGCTATCAAACTGTAAATTTGCATCATATAGCTATCAAACAGAGGACACCAACATAAAATCATTAACTTACAATCACTCATAGATAGGCATATCTTTCTGTGGGGGGCAAACCGTCCATTTGGAGTGATCATGCTACAGATAGGAACAAAATTCCAACAAAATGGGAACTAAATCAGATTCTGTGAGAATGATACACAACTACCATACTTCAAAATGTATTGTTTTGATAAAATGGGATAGAAATTGTTGGCAACTTGAACAAACCTGATGCTTGGTGGTTTGTATGGATACTCTGGAGGAAACTTGATTTTTCCATAGTAACATCCACCTTCATAAACATGAATATGCAAGGACAAAAATTAGAAGCGCTAAAGTCAAATAAAATAAAAGAGAGTGAACCACATGGTAGCCTTATTGGCTTACGAACCGCATGTTTTGCTCCCCCCACTCATTGGCACTTGTTGCATGCATCACACAAGGGGTTTGTATAGCTTGGGGTTACTTACCAACACTGTGAATCCCACTAATAGTACTGAGATGAGGATTTTTAGCAGTTCAACCTAGCATATCTGAGCCCAATGGAATGGCCCCTGCAAAGAGTATCTGGTCCTCTCTGTGAGGTATGACCATGTAAAGGGACTCCTCACGTCACTCAAAAAAGGGAAAACTCAAGCATCTGAAAGAAAAAAGATGAAATATATTCTTTCTTTTAGACTTTAACATGAGAATCAATCTGATTTTTATGGTTGCTGGCCATAATTGGGCAGAATGGATCTGGGTCAGTGATCTTTGATAATCTTGAGCTTGGCTTTCACAAAAAGAAGGAAAAAGAAGTCCGAGATCAGTCAATTTTAGCCTATTTGGAACCGGAAGAGGGCAGAAAACAGCAAGCCTAATCAACAATCCAGCTTCAATTCATCGCCACTAAAAATAATTGTCTCAATTTTCTCACAGATAAAAAAAATGTATAGCTACTGCCCAGCACTAGAAGTGAAAACATCTTTCAGCTAATTGAGGTAATAAATTTATAATTTTATACATCTTATATGAGAATTATATGTGAAATATGGGAAAATACATTTTTTTTAATTTCCAACTTTGTAGCTATTTCTTAATGCTGGTAGATGCACCATGCACCCCATGAGCTTTCAAATAAAGTTCCTTTTCCTCCAGAAAAGGAAACATTATTAGGTAAACCAACATATACGAAACAGGAACTGAAATCTGGATAATGCAATTTGTGAAATGCAAGCATACACTAGAATAGCATGCTGGAAAACCATACCTGCAAAGGCTGTACCTTCACTTCCCTCAAGTACATAATCTAAGACAAGAAACAATAAAACTTGGTCTGAAATTATCCGTATGAAAATAATCCAAATATATAATGTAAAAGTTTCAAAATGCCTCAAATAATAAGAATACTATGAAGGTCAACACTATGCATGCCAAAATGGAACCCTTATTGATCAATCTTTACAAAACAATAGAGAAATTTACAGCTGCAAATATGCAATAACGGCAATGGTATTGAATCAAAAGAGGCTCCAAAACACCAAAGAAATAAGTTTTCTGAGTGGATACAACAATTATACATTATATTGCACTTTTCCATTGGAAGAGATGCATTTGCATGCATCCTCTAATTTAATGACAATAAGTACACCTGCCTCTACTACCACTTCATGTCAACACACTTTGGCCAACCCCTCTCTTTTGCCGTAGTGAGTGACAAGGAAAGAGAGGGTGATTCAGTCATTTCTCAAAAATGAATGTGTTTCTGTTGACAGGCAATTTTCCATGTGATAGAAAGGAATGTTCTATATGAACAACACTCAACCCAAGTGGCACTGCAAGGGGGAAAAAAGTTGGGTAATAACAGTAAGCATGCAAATGCATTTCCCCTGATCATACGCATGACCTTATAGTTCTAGCATAGTTTGATACAAAAGCCTTAAAGGTGAGAGAAACAAAACTACTAAGAATCAGAACCAACAAAAAAGTTCCACAAAACTCTACGCTTGCGTTGGTCTATTTTGAGAGCAGAGTCTCATTTATCCAGAGAAAGAAGGCTCTTCAACCATGGGTGAAGGGTGACTTCCAAGACCCTGGTGCTCGGGTTAAGGAAGTGATGAAAAGCATGCCCACAGTTGATACAACTTGGTCGCAATTATTCTCTATGAACGTGGAAGCATTGAATGGAAGCTTGTTTGGAGGGGTGCAAAACGGAACTTAGATGTGGCATGTCCACGAAGGACTCTAAGGCCAACATGGCTGAAGGAGAAAAGCTGGAAGCTTTGCAAGATAGATGACAATGGGGTTTTGGTTTGCTGCTCTTCCAAAGAAGTTAGAAGGGAATCCTGCTGAGGAAGACAATTGCCATGAAACCTGACATCTGGCATTCAAGCGGCCGGTCGGAGTGAACTCATCTGGTGTTGTATAGCCAGTGCATCCCATAGCCCTGTGGAATGTAGAAGTCTTCTAGCCTCTAATCGATTCCTTGTCTTAGTGAAGGAGGTAGATGCAGATAATCCAGCGGTGTTTGAGGCCAATGACCAATTGGAGACCCCACTGTTCATCAAGCTACGATAGGGCCAAAATAAATTCTGATTGAAGCTTTGGTAGAAACATCTCCAGAGAAGCCTGGGCATGAGAAGTGGGATTTATAATGAAGTTGTTGAAGCCTAAAAGACTTACAGTGCATCATGCGACGCTCAGGGATCTGATACAAGGAAGAAGATGATCAAGTCATCCGAGTTAACTCAGCAGATCCAGTCTGTAAACCGGGTCAAGGGGTGACTGTGTCAGGTAAAATCAAGCCAGGTGGTCCAAGCAGCTGTAGCTTCTGGTTCAGTGCATGAGCCTGAATCCAACCACGGCCTCACTCAAATTGCTGCCAGGTCAACAGATGAGGCATGAGGGGCAAAGGCTGATTTAACCCTGCCAGTAATAAAGGAGACAGTGAACCTGCCAGATTTAGTGTGGAGGTTACCAGGTTACTATGGAAATTTTGGCCAACCTAATGTGGAAAGAGGCTTGATCCACACACCTCAGAGGTTGTAGAAGGTGCGAGAAAAGATACGAAAGGGAAGATGTGCAGTAAGCAGAAACCCTTTTCTCAGGATTTATTGCCACAGGAGTCAACTGGGAAAAACTAACTCTCCCTGCAAGGTGGAGGACCCAACTAGATTGCACCAACTTCCCCTCAGAGCAGACGATGCAATGATGGAGGAAGGCAGGCCATAAAGATCCTGGACAAGATCTGTTTGTGGCTGACCTCTTCTGAGTCCAGAGGGTATTTTGTGTCAGGAAGATGTTTCGCCACAAAATCTCTTTTGACTATCTTAGGTATGCATTGTAATGGAAAAATATGCTCCACCCCCATCCACATCCCAACTTCCTCTTCCTCATTCCTTCTATGACTTCTCTAACAGTGGAAACAAAGAGAATCTGCTGGTTTTCAAAAATTCAAAAGCAGGTTGAAGAAAGCTTGAGTCCGATGTAGTTGTTCGGGGAAAGGAATGAGACTGAGAAAACGCGGGCTTCGTATCGGATTAGAGCAATAACAAAGAGGACAAGGCAGTTATTTTCGGTATTTGGATGCAGTGCAAAGTTGGTCGATTCCAATAAGTGCTGAGACACTAATGTGGAAGCTCAGGAAACTCGGTTAAAATAAAATAAAGGTCAAAGGGAGCTTAACAGCTTGTTAAAATCTACAAATAACAACGTGCAAGATGTGATTTCCACTAGGAGTAGCTTTCAGAAGGTGATCAGTTAATTAAATGATACTTCTTTCTTGGAATGCTAAAGGTCTGTATGACTGTTTAGAGCAGATTTTGGTCAAAGTGATGATTAGAGGAAAGAGTGTGGAGATTGTTTTCATTCAAGGGACAAAGATGGTGCAGACAGATTTCACCTTGCATTCAGGAGACAAGGATGAAGTAGATAGATTTTGCCTTTGTTAAAGTGGTCATAGCTTTGGATTTTGCAATTAGATGACTCTGGGGCATGCTAGGTGGAATCTTGATGGCATGGAATACAGATATACGGAGTAGGCAACTTTCAGAAATGGGGGAATACCCAATGACAGTTTTGTTTGTAGCAGCAGTACTAAAACGAGATGGATGGTGACAGGGGTGTAAAGTCTAAATAATTATAAAGACGGACAAGTCTTGTATGTAGAATTGATTTTAAGTGCTAGGAAAATCATAAATTCCCATTGTGTGATTAGAGACTTCAACGGAGATAGAAGACCATGGGAAAGAAGTAGAGGTACAACAGTTACAACAGACATGAAATTGTTGACAAGCTGGAAAGATGAAGCAGTGATACTGGAACTGCAGCCAACCAACCGGAGCTACACATGGAGCAATTCAAGCGAGATACCATCTTTGTCCAGAATTACGAAGTACTCAATGGATGATCCTTGGGAATCCTTGTTTTCCCTATCAAAAGTGATGCTCCAACCTAACTATTTCAGACCATGACGTTCTTGATGTGGATTGCAATGTCCAATCTTTCAAAATCAAACCTCTCTGAATGAAGAAAGGGTTGCTAAGGGATTTTTCAATACTCATTGCATGGATTATAAGGATACTTTTAGTGGCCAAGATGTTTGGTTGCAATATGAAGAGACCAATGTTTTGGTTACAAAATCTTGGAACCTGGTGACACGCAATCTGTCACTATGAACACTTTGGCTATGCTGACATGCAACCCGTCACTATGACTACTTTGGCTAAAAGTTAAAACCCTGAAAGGAGCCATCAAGGTGTGATCAGACATATAGAGACAGGAAAAACTCACAAAAAGAAAAAGGAAATGCTGGAAAGGAGCCAATAGCTTGAAATATTTGAGAAAATTAGGGTGCCAACTGAAAAGGAGCAAGAAAAGAAGACAGACCTAAAAGTTGAACGCTTAATGGTTCAGGAGGAATGAGAGGCGGCAGAAATCAACAGCCACTAGGATTCAAGAAGTGACATTAATATAAGTTTTGTACCCATAAAGTAGCCAACGTAAGGAGAAAAAGTTCATTTTCATGATGGAAAGGATGATAGTTGGATTGAAGAAGGGCAAATAAATTCTGAAATTGTTCAGTTTTATACCAAGTTGTTTCGATTAGAAAATAGATGGTACCGTATTGGAAAGATCCTGAGGTCATTAGCATCACCGATGAAGATATATCACTCTTACAACAGGGTGTATTAGAGGAAGAGGTTTTGGGAGAACTTTTAGCCTTGGGGGAGAGAAAATACCTGGGTCTGATGGCTTCCTAATTTTCTTTTATAAAAAATATTAGGAATTATTTAAAGGTGATGTAGTCAGAGCCATACATGAGTGTATCTGTTGATGTAAAGGAAGGAAAAATGTTATTTACACTTTTGCCAAAAGAGGTGAGGCCCTTGCATTGAAGGATTTTAGATCTACCAGTTTGTTAAATGGGTCTTATAAAATTATGGCTAAGATGTCGGCTTCAAGGCCTAGAAAGGTGTTAACTAGGATAATGGAGGAAAACCAGTCTACTTTGATACATGCTAAAGGGCTAAAGGTTGCTTTCTTGACGGCCCACTTAGTGATGTACTCGGTGAGAAAAGGAAAGGAGAACCTAGTGAAGGTGGATTTTATCAAGGCAAATGATAGGGTATGTTGGCAATGCTTAAGAACATTTTGTTGAATCATAAGTGATTAAATTCCGGGAACATAGGCTGAAGGTGATTAACAATTGTATCATCAATCATAAGAGATTAAGTTCCGGGAACATAGGCTGAAGGTGATTAAGAATTGTGCCCGTGAACATAGGCTGAAGGTGATTAAGAATTGTATCAGCACAAGTAAATTTTCTGTGATTACCAATTGAAGTATTCATGGCCTCTCCCCAGTTCTAGAGGCCTTAGACAGGGGGACTCATTGTCTCAATTCCTATTTGTGTTGGTTGCTAGAACATTGAGCAGCACATTTAAAATTGCTGAAGTACATGGATGATCACAAAGTGTACAGATCTTGAGCTCTCCAACACTTGCAGTATGCCGATGACACTATTGTTATAAGTCCCATCTCCATCTTAAGAAGTTCTGAACATTGTTTAAGCTCAAAATCAACCTCACCAGGAGTTCAATTCTTGGTATAAACATGCATAGGAAATGGTAAAAAAGGTGCCAATGCCATGGGATGTAAAGAGGAGACATTCCCTATTATGTACTTGGGGATTGCCATTACATTTTCGATAATGGAGAGCCACACACTGGGACCCTCTCATACAGAGAATGTGGAATTTTTTTTGGCAATTTTGGAAGTTCGAAGTCTGTCATTGGTTAGTAGTCTGGTAGAGTTTTCTAAGTTCAGTCCTATCCAGTATCCTGCTACATTATATCTCAATCTTCCTCATGCCAAGTACACTTAGAAGAAGAATTGATCAAACTAGAAGAAAGTATTTTATGGGGTTGTATCAATGACATGACTAGGTGGTGCAACCTTCTAGTAAAGCGAGAGATGGTTTGCAGACATCTAAAGAAAGGAGGACCAGAAGTTATCAATAGTCGACATATACACACTGCACTTCCTGCTAAATGGCAGTGGGAGCTATTGTCAGGGGCGTAACACTTTGGAAAAGGGTAACTGTGTACAAGCATTACCCTATGTATCACAGATTTTACTTGCAGACTCAAAATACCACTCTAATTTCCCCACTCTGGCAAGACATTCTCAAGACAGGTAAATGGAATGAGAAGGCACTGAGAGCAAAAGTTGGAAATGGGGAGGATACCTACTTGGAGGGATAAGTGAGCAGGCAGCTTGTATATTAAATCTAGATTTTCGAAGGAATTTCAGCGGGCAATAGACAGGTGGAACATAGTTAAACATGAATTTTTTCGAGAACTTATGGTTCTACCACCACTTTTATTCAAAAGAAATGGATATAGTCTGAGAAGATTCTTAATCACCAATTTGCCACTTTGTTACATTTGGAATGATTTCTCAGTTAAAGCCCATTATCAAGTGGAAGGCAATGACACTCAGTGACATATCATTTCTACAAGAGGTTGTCAAGGAGGAGTTAGATGAAAACATATCACTACTGAAACTGCTATCTGAAAACACATTCATACAACCAGCAAGGATCAGTTAGCTTTGGACAGTGCCAGTGGGATGTTCATGGTCAAGTCATTTACAAACTATTAGAAGGCAATTTCCACCATATCATAAATTTGTTCAAGCATGGATGGTGAAACCTCCTATCCATGTCGAGGCCTTTATCTGGCTAGCATTTGAAAGAAGAATTATCACCAAGGTGTATAAGCGGGAAAGGGATGTGATATCATTTGCTTCTTTGGTGGAGTAGACGCGAGGATGTGGATCATCTATTCATTACTTGCAGCATTAACAAAGTTAGGAAGGCAGTTGGTAGTCTAGTTCAGTTTCAGATCAACTTTAACTCAATCCAATAGATGTGGAGCTATTTCAAAAATCTTAAGCTCAACCTTAGGAAAGGTACCAGAAAAATCCTACTTATTTTTCCAAATGCTATCTGGTGAAGCATTTGGAGGGAATGGAATGGCAACATTTTTCAGGGAAGTAGAATTTATGTTGAAAACATTTATCATGGAGTAAACTTATTCTTGAAATTTTTGTGGAAAATTGGAGGGAAGTGAAAGTAATGGAGAGCTATCTGCCCTATCCCCCACAAGGATGACTATCTCTATTTAGTATAATAAAATTGGTTTTTTTTTGGGTGGGGGGGGGGGGGGGGACTCTAAGCTTGTGTTACTTTGCTTGTTCTTGTTGAAACATAAAACCCATTTTAGCACCATGGACATTTTAGACTTGTGATTCTTGCTAAGCCACTTTCACCCAACTTCCTCTTAAGAGGAATCTATAATGGCAAATCTGCTGAAAACAACAAATCAAGAGGAATCCTTTCCTTTGAAAAAGATGTTAATTTTTTCCAGGTTCAGATTAAGAGATAAGGTCTTGCAGACAACAAATGAACACTAGAGCACATGCGTTTTCATTTTTTGCCAATTTTATTGAAGCACAAACAGTGGAAGTACAACAAAGGAAAAATTCCTCACTAACACCCATATACCTCCAAAACAAACAACCCCACTTTCATGTACCCCCAAAGAACTAAAGAAATCAACAGGACAAATATGAAGTAAGTTTGCGAGAAAATATGCACACACTTACAAAACCCTAATCACATTCTAAAGAAATAAGAGGACTAGAAAATAGATACTACAATAAAGACCCTATTCCCAGGGCACCATTACATATGAGTGCACTTAACGTTTATGGATGATTTTACACGCATCACACCGATATACAGTAGGCAAATAGACAATATTTCAAGATAAAGAAAGAAAGTTTGGTTCTACAATTCTAAAGGTCAAAGCAACTCCAAAAGGTGATATATATGTATTAATTGATGTATAAATCTATGTTATCAAAGGCAATCGCCTCACTTGGCAAATAGACAATATTTCAAGATAAAGAAAGAAAGTTTGGTTCTACAATTCTAAAGTTCAAAGAACTCCAAAAGGTGATATATATATGTATTAATTGATGTATAAATCTATGTTATCAAAGGCTATCGCTTCGCTTGCTTAGACAAGAAGTTCGGTGAGGTGAGCCAAAAATGACTCACCTCACCTCACCTCATGTTCACCGCACTCACTTAGGCACTTGCCCACCTATGCTGTCTATGCCAAATGCTTTTTTCTTTTTTAACTATGTGGTACTACTTTTTCTTATCCTTAATTATCCCAATGTGGCTAACACCTCTTTTAAACCAGTGCCCTTTTTCTCTTACATGCTGTCATATTTTTCTTACTTTTGACGATTGTTAAAACGATTCATCAGTTATATGAGTGGCTTATACAAATTGATCTTTGTACATTGGACATGATTAGTGCTTCCCAAGGCCTTAGACATAATTATGTGATGTTTTTTCTTTTCTTTTTTTCTCCTCAAGTTGTCATTTTCTTCCTTCATGGTGACTGATGGGAGAAAACGCATTGCCCCAAATGCCTAGGTGTGCACATAGGCATTTGAGGCAAAGTCAAAACCCTAGTTGCCTCACACACGTCTTCTCCTTTGACCATACAAGTATTAATACATGCCATTGAAGATGGAATATAGACTTGAAGAAGTGGACAAGAAAACTTTTTTTTTGGAAGGTGACAAAGTCACAATTCATTAATAAAGAAACGGTACATAAACGGCCAAAGGCCAAAAAGGGAAAAAAAAGAAAAAAGGCAAGAAGGCTTCTCCAAAAATCAGAATTACAATCCCTACGCTTCTATTTTATTCAGAAAATAAAATAGAGCAAAATAAAAGCAAAAGGATGCACTGATAATCCAGACATTCAGAGAGTGAGGTCCTTCCATTTACAAGCTCTAGAAATTAAATCTCCCTTTGCCTTTGTCAAATTATTAAGCAGCTCTCCCCAAATCCTTAACCGAATTGATGGATCTTTGAGAAGTGAACAAGATAACTTGTATACATCAGATTCTGAAACTTATTTTACATAGCTGAGGGAGGATAAATAGATTGCATACTTTCCATCTAAAAGAGCAATTACATCATGTTAAGTGTATCATACATGGAATGAAATGTTAGGTTACGATTAGCATATCACAACTGGTGCAAAAGAAATTCAACATAGAAATCATGATGCGTGAATCAAAGGACAGTTGATGCTAAACTCCCAAAAGATTTTGTTATGACATAGACATTTCCATACTTGAACTACTGGAAAAGTTAAGCTTATGGTGAAAATTAATGTATTCAACTCATTATCATTTCAATGAGATGATTCAACTAGCAAGTCGAACCAACCAGGTAGGACAGTTGGCTTCATCCTTGACCTCCATTTGAGAGGTCACGGACTCACGGGTTCAAGTCGGTTGGGAGCCAAGGTGTGCTGCGGGATTGTGTCCCCAGGTTCATGGGATTACTTCCCCGGACAATCGGCTTGGGCCTGGAATTATCACCTATTAGGCAGAATTATCAGTTTGGGCGGAATTATATCCCTCTTGGGAGGAAAATATTGGACTTTGCCCGGATTCAAACACTGGTCATCTGTTCGTATGTGTATATATCTGGCCAACTGAGCCACCCGTTCAAAAAAGATTCAACCAGCAAGTTGCCGCTGTAAAATTCTCAATGATAAATAAAATTCAAAAGGACGATCCAAATGTATAGTAGACCCAATCAGAAAAACTTCAAAGAGAACAAAACAAATATTTCACAGTTGCACAAGCTCTCTTTGATGGATTAAAAGATGGATTAAAATGTGATAAACAAATTAATTCATTCAACTATTAAATCTTTTTTGAATGTCATTCAACTATTAACTTTAGTTTCAAGAATCAAGTATCACTGGAATATTTTTCACAGGAAAAATAGCATGCCCATATAAAAGAGACTTCGTCAATTAAGGAAGCATGGGATTAACTGTTATTGGAGACCAAATAATTTAATAAGCAGAGTGATCCACTTACGCCACTCTAAGATATCATTTGGCGAGGGGCGAGCCAAAACCTGGGAAACTGGTTCCTGCAAATTCATTTATTACAGAAATTTAGTGGAGAAAATTAAAGAAAATTAACAAATCATGCTTAAAGTCTCCAGAAAGTGCCTATAAGGCTATTTAACCTCACCAGAATGGGAAGAAACTTCTTAATCATTTTTTCCATAACAATGCTAAAAAACAGTAATATTCCGCAAGGAAAACAGGAATAATATTAAAAAAAGCACAAGAAGAAACAGAGAGGATGCACAAAAGATTCATAAATAATAATGTCCACAAGGACAGAACCTTGATCCAATAAAAATCTAAAATATAGTGTTACTAAATGTATGGCCTTTTGCTAGGTTATGTTAGACTAGGAGATAAAATCAGCCAGATAGCAGGACACAAGAAGCTAGATATGTACATCAGACTGACAGGTTAAGACTTGATGGCAAAGACAAGCAAATGCAAAGGAGATTGCAACAAAGACAGCAAAAGAACTCTCTAGGTTCAATGATGGCAACAAACACTAAAGAATTCGTCAACAATAGTGCAACCACTCCCTTAGACACCACTTCGAAACTTATAGAAGTACATTTGACAGGTGCATCATATTGCACCTGTCATAAATAAAAAATAAATGCACAAGTTTGAATATCTAAGATAGAAGAAAAGCGAGCAAAATAAAAACACATTATTCCACTCCTCTCACATGTGAAATATATGTAGCACATGCTTCCACACTCAAAACAAAACAGTCAGAATAAAAAATCACCAACCCTACACAACCCACAAAGTGGCTGATTCTCCGCTCCTGATATTCTTGGTCATTGTGCCCACTATTTGATTGATGTCATGCCCCCTGTACCATTTTCTATGACTTGCCCATGAAAGGTCCTCATCTCTGTGTCCAACCAATTAGGCCGAACATCACTTCTGCAGCATCAGGTAAGATGGTGAAGATTAAGGAGAGGCAGAAAGAGTATTTTCAAAGGCTATTAAACAAGATAGCCCCTGAGGGCTAAGTTGGATGTTGCTCTCATGATCTTGGCCTTTTACATATTATTGTAGAATCCAAGAGAGGAAATTTAAATAGTATTAGCAAAAATGAAGGGGAAAAAAACAGTTGGAGTGGATGGTATCCCTGTTGAAGAGTGGAAGCACATAAGCATTGTGAGCATGTCTTTCTTTTGAAAGTAGATGGTAGAGTGTTGGTGTGTCTTAATTGAAAAGGTTTTTTAGTCAAATTTTGAAGTCAAGAAAAATGCCTTATGACCAGAGGATAAGCAGGGTAATTACCATCTTGCAAGAACAAGGGAGATATTTAGAGTTGTTAGAATTATAGGAGTATTAGGTAATTAAGTCATACATTGAAGTTATGTGAAGATTGACATATACAAGATTAAGCAGGTTGATGAGTCATGTGATGAAGTTATGGTACAGAGTAGCTAAGCCATTGCAAAAGTTTTTTATTCATGTCATTCCTCTAGATGATTCGCCTAGGTGCAAAAGAGTGAATATTAAAGAAAACATGCCCTAGATAGATTTGGAGCTAAGATATGTTGTAAATCACCTGAATGGAAAACATGGTAGGGAATATATTCCTTGTTACACATTAAACGTCTTTGTATTTTCAAGATCCCTAAATCTGTGACGAGGCAATCGGAGGCTATCTGCAGTAGGTGGATCAGGGTATGTAGAAGCAAAGAAAATGGGGGCCGAGGGATTAAAAGCATCCTGGACTTCAATGCTGCCCTCCTTTCCAAATGGATTTGGAAGCTGGGGTTGCCGAGCAAGGGCTATGGCTGGAAGTCATCCTTTCCAAATGGATTTGGAAGTTGAGGATTGCCAAGTAAGGGCTATGGCAGGAAGTCATTCTCCTCAAATATTACTGCTCAGCTAGAGCATGAGATATTGTTCCTATGTCCTCCTACAGAGTGTCTCAGGTGTGGAAAGACATTGTGCTATGTTCTGATATAGTTCGGGCGACTATACTCATATCTCCTGGGAATGGGGACATGTGTCTCTTTTGGCATGATAAGTGGTGTGACCACTTTCCTCTTTCCATCAGGTTCCCAAGACTTTTTGCCATGTCCTCCCATCCGCTTGCTGCAGTGGCTTAGATGTTTGATTCATCCCTCTTTGGTGGAAGTTGGGCCCCTTGTTTCAGCCACCCCCTCAGGGAAGCAAAAATTGCTGATCTCATTTCTCTTTTGTCCCTCTTGCCTCTTGGAAAATTATAAACCTAACTTATCCCAGAAAGACTCGTGGATGGGGGGGTGGGAGACTTCAGGGATCTTTTCTGTGAGATCCGTGTGAAAGATTACAGCTGATGGTGGTACCAGGTTCCCTTTCCATGGTGTGGTCTGGTGCCCATGAAGTCCTCAAAAGGTCAAAGTCTTATTCTGGAGGCTTGCACATCAAAGACTTCCAACCTGCAACAGAATTGCTCATTTTCAGCCTGATGTGCCTACTATTTGTTCCTTATGTGGGGACTTTGAGGAGACTCATGATCACCTCTTTGTGCATTGCTCCTTTGCCCAAGAGGTATGGGAAGCCATTTTTCAGGAAATTTGCCCTCCAAGCTGTGGTATGGGAGTGTCCTTGGAGGTCCTCTTGCTGTCATGGGGGCACGTTTCGTATTCCAAAGGAGGATGCCAAGATTTGATGGCTCATTCTCCATGCTACTCTATGGGCCTTTTGGAATGAGCAGAATAGGCAGATTTTCAAGAACAAGGCGTTGGCTACAGACAGGACTTTATCTTTCGTTGGTCATGTTGTTAAAGAATGAGCAACTTTCTGTAACTTGGATGTATCTAGATCCCCCTTTTTTATGATGTGTTGGGGGGCACTTGAGGGCTGCACCTACTCAGTGCTCTTTTGTGCAGTGGGAATTCTTGAGGATTCTTGATCATCTTACTTTTAGATTCCCCACCTTTTTCATTTAATACATTTAGTACCAACCATGTTTCAAAAAAAAAAGAGTTCATGCAGTGAAATTCAACTAGATTTTCTGCCTCAAAACTGCTGTTTTAGATAGTCACATTTGTAGGGTCATCATTTAAGAAGAGGATATGTCTTACACTGGGTGGACAATAGAACCTCTGCTGCAGGAGGAAACATCTAAGAAACTAACAAACTCATGTCAGTACATGCTTGACACTGCAATGACTAGAAATTTTACCTTACACAAGGCTCGATATTCCTTCTGAAGGCGTTTGACACAAGCCTTGTCAGCCATCAATCTGATAGATAAGAGAGAAAATTCAAGCTATTGCCTTCTCAAAGTTTCAAATGTCTACTTTAAGCTCTGTCGTGAAAAAGAATGTAAAGTCAAAAATAGACTTAAACACTCTTCATTCAACAAAAATCTGATGACAAGAGTACAATAAGAATATCTGCTCCAGGAAATGAAATTAAACAACCTAAGAAATCTCTACCACAAGAAATGAAATTAAACGGCTTCCAACTTGAAAGCAAAAAGAAAACGAAGAAGATAGAGAGAACATGTAACGACCAAATCAACTAACTGGCCTAACAACTGTGCTAGTTAGTAGACTTTCCAAGAAGGTCATCCATCCTAAGACTTCTCCCAACCGAGCACGCTTAGCTTCGGAGTTCTTTCTAACTCGAGCTCCGAAAATTGACTAACCGGTGTTGTTGGTAGTCTACTGATTTAGTCTATTTAACATATTCTTATACACAATATTACAATCTTATCCCCCCCTTAGAAGTCTGACGTCTTCGTCAGGACTATATTACACATAGTCCACAACCAATCTACCAGGCATGTAGGATTCCAAAGGTGGCCCCCACATGCTCACGAGGTGGCTCCCACCATGCGGCTTCACATTCTAAGGTAGCCTTTTTATGGTGCAGCACTTTATTCTGTATGGCACTTAGCTTCCATTCTTCCGGCTGGTTCGTGACTCTAATAAGTAATACCATTTGTAACGACTCAATTAGCTAACTGGCCTAACAACTGTGCTAGTTAATAGACTTCCTAAAAAAGTCACCCATCCTGAAACTTCTCCTAACCGAGCACGCTTAACTTCAGAATTCTTTCCAACTCGAACTCCGAAAACTAGCTAACCGGTGTTGTTGGTAGTCTACTGATTTAATCTATTTAACATATTTTTATACATGATATTATAGAACAAGTGCAAGAAAAATAGCTAACTAAGATCTCAAGTAGAATGGAGGAAAGCAGTTAAATATCCCCTACAGCCATAGGCGTGATTGTGTGTCGGTAGCCAGAGGTACATTAATATGTAAGCCAGCTAAAGAAAACAAATACCGAATAAGCTCAAGAATGACGACAGCGTAGTCAATAGCTTGAACTAGAGCACACACAACCAATACGAGGCTTCAGAACTATCTCTTACTTAGACATGAATCTTCATAACTATGCTATGAGAACACTGATACAAATAAAACAAAAAGAAAACTTGGAATAAATGCAATCTTTACAGATTTACACTTTACTCTCCTCCCCACCAAAATTTTCGGTGTGTGGGTGGAAGGGCCAGGACATGAAATAGATTTTGCAAGTCATAGAAAATCAAGCATGCTTCAACAACTTCAATGCTTACCAGAAACCCACTTTGTTTCAGCTAAAAAGGGCACGGTATCATGTCAAAACAGTAATAAAAAACCAAGCACACTTTCAGAAGAATTTGCGTTCACCCAGGAGGCACACGTTTGTTTTCCCCTTTCTTATAGAAGGGGGGTCGAAGCAAGTGACATCATGCTAAGAAACTAAAAAGAATCAGCGTTGCTCCACACCCAACTGGCTTAAGCCCGTTCTCTCAATTCAACCTTTTTACGATCCAATCGCACGCTCTTGCAAGAAAATCTTATAGCATGGTAGTCTTGGGTGGAAATTCCATTCTGTGCAAGTGTGCAACAAAGGCACTGAGGCATTAGATAGTTGCTCTATTTGTAGGTTGCTAGGAGGTTAAGTAGTTGTTAGGGAAATTGTTATCAGATTGTTACACTTGGCTCGGGGATGACATCTCAAAAGGTGAGGCTCCTCCCAAAGGCTAGTATGTATAAAAGAGCATCTCTTGGGAATAGAAACCTCAGATGATTGATTCAAGAAGGTCCCCATTTTCCTCAAAATCCCCACCTCTTCCCTCTCTACTCTTGTTATTCTTCTTCTTCCTCCACCGCCAGACCCATCTCTCTTACCCTAACTTTATAGAGGACGAACCTCTCGAAGTGCACAATTCCACCCTGCTTTTTCCACCACCCCAAGAGTTACAGCAAGGAGATCCAACCGGAAGCCCCACGTACGTAACAGGCGCCAAACACCCACCACAAACCGCAACAAAAAAGGGAGAAAATTCCCTCAAATAGCGCATGCCGTCTGCTAGATCCATGCAAGAACAAAACCGATTTCCACATCGTCACGGAATAGGAAAAACCAAAACCTACTTACGAAGGTGATCGATTTCCGCAGCGCCAGCACAGAAATCAAATTGAACAAAAACCCACATCAGAAACAAAACAAAGAAGAAGAACGGGAATCAAAGGATCAAACTTGAGACATCGAAGGCGTTGCCCAGTTGGTAAGGGGGCAGATTTCCAGGCCCACCTGCAACGTCGCCGCCGGCAGAATCGCCTCCGATCCTGGGGGGAACCGCCCGCCGGCTCCGAGGAATTAGGGTCTTACCTTTCTCCTCCTCCTTCCTCTTCTTCTTCCTCCTCCTCTCAGTGGGCGGGGAGAGAGAGAGGTTAGAGAGAGAAAGTTTAGAGAGAGAGAGAGATGGGTCGGGTCAATCTGAGCTCCAAAACTGAGGGCCAGTGGCGAATTCCTTAAATGCCCTTGGACGCAGCCCGAGGGGGATGGCCCAGTGGGCCACCGTGTCGTCGAACTGGACCCCGTAGAGCAATACGCCAAGATGACCATGGCGACCCACCACTCCACCAGCCAGCACCTGGGTCTCTAGCCGATTTGGGGTGGGCCTCCATTATTCCCGAATGAGTAAAATTTTTTAGGTCGGCCCAAACCCGCCCTACATGTTTATATCGTTTGATTTTGGAGGATCGGACGATCTAAAAAAAAACTTAAAATTATATATCGAACTCAATGAATAGTAAAAAATAATATTTTATTAAACCTTATGATTTTTAGGACATCTAGGGCCAGTTTGGCCCGACCTTGAAAAAATTCAATTTTTTTTTTGTTTTACTTCCTACACCACAGGAGGGCGTAAGCCCTGCGGTGCAGTAAGTCGGGCTCTTCTCGAATACAGTCTGAGTAAGGATTGCTTATTTTGCAAATAAGTTTATTCTACGAATAGGTAAAATAAATCATCCTTTCTACACCTAAGAATATGATATTCCACTTTTTATTCCACCTCGTTATCAAATCAAAATACTTTTTATTCCCGCATAAGTAATTCAGAATAAGTCATCCTATGATAAATTATTCTCTTATCAAAGTGGCGCCTAAAAAATTAAGAAAGAATAATATTTGTTATCATGTTCCCGGTGTTGCAATCTGTTGCTATCATCCGGTCTCACAAAGATTAATCTTTTTTCCTTTTAAAGAAGTTTTGTGCCTCTAAATACTTCGACCGTTCAGATCACATGGAAGCAGGATCTGATGGCTGTGCTCAAGCATTGCAGCAGTTGCTGCAAAGCATGAGTTGGAGCAAGTATGACTCTATGGAAGGGTCAATAATGCTATGCTTTCTTTACCAGTTTCACTTTAATTTACACCCGAGTACGAGTAGAAGTCTTCAGCCTTCGGGTTAGATTAGAAAAGGATTTGGGGGGTTTGCTTCTGCCGAATGTGTATGATGGTATTAGTAGGTAGATCCCATTCCATCCTAGATGGGACTTTGAGCTGCATTAGGCACCGGAAGCCAGGGTTAGAGGAGACCTACATCCCATCCTAACCGGGTGGGGGTGGTTTCTAGTAGCATGGGACATAGAGGAGGATCCAAATTTTAATTACAACATGTGTGGGGTGGAGTAGGGGAAGAGATGTAACCTAGGAATGTGAATGTGACTGTGAATGTGTGTATGAGAGATAGGATGGGATTGCAGACAAAGGGTATGTTTGATAAAATCTTTAGTTGAATGTCACTCTTATTACTGTTTCAATGTGAAAAATATTGAGTTAGACCCTTAGCCACCTCATCTTTTCTCTAACCTAGTAAGCTCTAATTTGAAACTTTTAGTTGGAAATCTAAAGAATAACCCAAACAAATGTCAACTATCTCTAACACTTAGGAGGTGTTTGGCAAAACGTCTACTTGAAAGCCACTTTTGGCTTCCACTTCTCATATATAATGAGTTGAGGGAGTGAAGTTATAACTAATTTTGCTTTGTTACAAAAATCAATTGTTTTGTAATAACTTTCCTTTTTCTCTAATCTTGGAAACTTCACTTTTGTAATTTTTGGTTAAAAGTCAAAACACAAATAAAATACTACATAAATAATTTTTAAGATCCAATGACTTCCACAAAATATAACTAAATGAAAGTGTAAAAGTACTTCCAAATAGAAGTTGTGCCAAATAAGGTCTTAATTTCTCTCTCACAAAGTAACCAAGTAAAAATCCAAAAGTATTTCCAATTAGAATCTGCATCAATCACAGCCTAAAAGTAAAATGAGAGAAAAAAAAAAAAAGGTATTCGAAATATATCAATAAATATGGATTGTAAGTAACAACAAAGAATTTGGATCATCTAAACACGTGATGGAGGGCCTCCATGAGTGGCTCAACTGCCGTTAAGTTGGAGCCCACGATCTTATCCGCCAGCCTACTCGAAATTGATTCGAGTCTCCTCCACTTCAGCATGCTTATGATTGAAATGAAGCCCGGTGGAACCATAGAAAGAGAGTGCTCTTTTTTCTAATTATTTTTTAAAAAAATTACCAGAGGTGATAGAATAGGGATGCACGATCATAATGGGACAAGGAAGAATAATTTGAGAAACTATACGCCTTGTCCTTTATTCTCCTTTTTGTTTCCAATGCTATCTCGAACAAGAGATTTTCTTATTTAACTTTGAACGATTTCTCAATTCCTTTATATTTTCTTCTCAATTATACTTCTATATTTGAAAAAATCCATCATCTATGGACCCCTTTTTTCTTAAATCATGTAGATGAGAAGGTTCTGTTCATTTTTAAAGACTTTAACTATTGTACATATGAAGAAGCAAACGACTAGAATCAATTTTGTGAGTAAGAAATAAAATATTTATTTATTTTAACAGTTTACACATTTTGACCTTTTGAATTATCAAAAACATTATGTGGGCCTTGCTCTATGTGGGCCTTGCTCATCAATACTTTAGGCTTGTTGAAGGTGGAGTGATTAACCCACAGTAGGGTTGGATGATTTGAGGACCATAGAAGGACTTGTAACTACAAAAACTGTGATTTTAAGACATTGGAAGGTGACAGCAGACTAGGGTTACTTGGAGACTACATCATTTTATCACGCTGGGACCTAGTACGAATGGTGCCTTCCATTTTGAGATGTGGCATTCAATCTATTTTATGTTCCTTATCTGATTGAACTGCTAGTTTTAACGTACTACTAACTCTAACACTGTTATTTTTATCATCTACAAATAATATGAAAATTGATAGTAGAGTAATACGGAGAATGGAATCTGAAAGCAGCAAAGAGAGCAAGAGATGGATAAAGAAAATGAGAGTGAGTCTTGAATCTCATAAACCAAATTTACCAAAACTCTAATCCTTTTAATGTAGGTTTAGATTTGTATTAAATTTTCTATATTAATATATTTATTAATATATGAATATCAAATTGATAGGCCATAATTAAATCTCTATTATATCCTAACTTCGTGTTACCAGTATTGAGTATTTATAGAACTGTAAAAAGGAAGGAAAGGACAAGAATAATATCACAATTAATATTAATAGTTTTGTACTTTTCCTATGATTGTACTTATCTTTTCTCAATTTTGAAGAACGAAAAAGACTTGCTCTAGGATCACAAGAGTGAGTGATTGTATGCTTTTTAAAAAATTTAACTATCCAATCAAAGATCTTATGGTATAAAGGCTGAGAAGAGGTGGTCTATCATCCCCAAAAACCAAAAAAAATTGAGTGATCCACACCAGTCATCCAATCACAAGAGATTGGATAGCTACATACTCAGGGCATTCCAATCCATGTGTCCTTCTCATTGAAGAACATCTGTTATCTACAAACAGTCCTTGGAACTATTAATGCTTTGGTCCAATGATCCTTTTTTTGTTTTTTTTTTTTAACTTTTGTGCAACTAGTGACTCTTAAAGGAATGAATATGGGTGACTAAAAGAAGAAGATGCAAAGTAGGTGTCTTTTCAAACACAAGGTGCTGCCTTCTCAGCGGTACGGCTCATTATCTTCCTTCTCTATATCTATTTTTATCTATATACATATACACACACGTAATGCATATGTTAGTTGTAAAATTGAGGTACCTTGGTATCACACTCCAATGAGGAATACTTGTTAATTGGACCTGCAGTTTGAAAGATATTTTTTTCCGAATAAAAAATAACATTGCATAATTCATGTGAATTTGTAACGCTTGAACATTGCAACTAGTATTTCTCTACTCGAATATGTGGTTACAGTAATGTTAGTTGACCATGCGGGTCCCTAATGCACTTTCTAGGTAGTACGAGTTTGAAAGCCATACGACAAACATATTCGACCAGAGAAGATGAAAAAGAGTAAAGGCTTTCTACGATGTTCAAAAGAACTTTTGACAAGAAATTAGGCTTCTCACTTAACTCTCAAGAGGAAAGTTTGCTGCAATGCGAGCAGTAAGTTAAATCAAATTGTAATGGGCAACTTCATTGATCCATGTAGGTAAGTATCACATGGATTTGCAGTTTTTCCACAAGTGGACCTAATAAGTATTAAATGTAAGTACAAAATTCTGTGCGTGACAAATATATAAGGGATATAACAAATACTTCTTAGGTGTGACAAATACTATTTGTCATGTCTATGAAATATTTGTCATGCGTAAAAAAATATTTGTCACACCCAAAATTTGTAGACACATGCGTAGGGATGATATATATTTTCAGGCGTGATAAATACTTCGTGAACATCACAAATACTATTTATCATGCTAACGAAGTATTTGTCACGCTTGTAAAATATTTATCACGCCTAAAAATTTTACACAAATGAATAAAGATGAAAATATATTTCAGGCATAACAATCATGCCCACTAAATATTTGTCATGTCCAAAATCCTATAGTTACATTTAATACTTATGAAGTCCGCCTGTGGAAATAGCTGGCAGCCCATGTAATGTCTACCCATGTGGATCGATGGGGTTGTATATTACAATTTGACTCAGCAAGAAGAAAAGGGAGAGATCCATGTATCACTTAGTACTGGGAGAACGAATGAACCAATCGTGGACGCGCTTCTCCTTCTCCAAGGCTCCTTCAAGGTCGGTGCACGTGGACGGACGTGCTTGAAGTCTTGGAGCGTGGTATGGTCGTCTCTCCTTATTAGGGTTTTCATTTGAAAGAGTTTATATAGAGGTCACACCTTAATTCTTGAAATTAGATTAATTACCCTTGGTAAATAATTAAAAATAGGGTAAAACATGAAAACCATCCTCTAGAAACTTCCCCATACCGATCCCTTCGTGACTAGAGACCGAAAGAGTTAGATATAAGTCGTTTAGAGGCCTTATGGATCAACTTAAGAGAGTCTACACAAGAAATAGGTCATTTCGGATAAAAGACTAATAAAAGATCAAACTGACTGGACGCCTATCTTAGCGGGCGTCCAACTCCTAAAATGCATAACCTCAAAAAATCAAAAAAATCTTAATTCGCAGAAATTAGATAAAAGTGTTTAGAACCCTAGACGCCCTACGAATAAAACTTCCAAGTCATTAGACTTTTTAATCCCCTGAACTAGAATCCATGAAAATCCACAATAATTCCTGAAATCATAATCAAAGTAGGGTATTAACATTAAAACATGATAAACTTACTCAAAATGATGTCAAAAGTACATGTCTACGAAAGCGTCAAGAGTTTGCAAATTCATCATGAAGAACATCATCACTAGGTTCGAGATTTCAAGTACCATCGTCATCGACAATGGGTCACAATTTGTCTCTTAAGAGCTTCCGGACCTCCGCAACAGGTACAAAATTATATTGTATCATTCCTCTCTATATTATCCGCAAGGCAATGGTCATGCAGAGACAACTAATAAAATTTTAATCAAAATTATCAAGAAAACATATGAGTCTACCAAGTATGCAGATTGGCCAGAAAAACTTGTCGAGATTTTGTGGCCTACTGAACTTCAACCTGCACTGTTATGGGGCAAACCCCATATTTCCTAACTTTTGGAATGGAGGCGATAGTTTCATATGAAATCCTCATTCTATCTCTAAGGGTATAATTGGATAAGGAGCTTTCCATTTATGAACGTCGTGCTTCACTCCTTATTCAATCAAAATTCTTATATGAGAAGCGATGGGTTACTGCTAATCACACTCAGTG
Source organism: Zantedeschia hybrid cultivar (assembly GCA_030544215.1). Classification (NCBI taxonomy): domain Eukaryota; kingdom Viridiplantae; phylum Streptophyta; class Magnoliopsida; order Alismatales; family Araceae; genus Zantedeschia; species Zantedeschia hybrid cultivar. The sequence goes on from JARZZO010000016.1 coordinate 17,695,954, forward strand.
TATCAGAGTAGGCTTGCGCATTTTTATCAAAAGAAGGTTGTTAAGAGAAAATTCAAAGTTAGTGAGATGGTCGTCAAAAGAATTTTTGTAAAATCTTGTGGTCTCCATTCTAAACTCCAACCCAACTGGGAGGGCCCATATGTGATTAAAGATGTTTTCCCTGGTAATGCGTATAGGTTGGTGAATGCTGCAAGTCAAGAGCTTTCTCACCCTTGAAATGGTTTGAACCTTAAGAAGTATTATCTTTAGGTAGGTAAGATGATTGGCATGGTGCTCGGACCAGTGGGAATCAAAAAGTTAACATTCCGGATTCTTTCTTTAGTCTTCATGGTTTAATTTAAAGACAACTTAACACACATTCACACTCGCTCCTTGAGTTACAAACAATATTAGGTCCGAGAAAAATTAAAGCTAAATTGAGAGTGCAAGGTATTATCCATTCTCTTCTACTCGGTTCACGGCGAGGGAGCGAGGCCTTGAGATAGACTACTAACTCTGTCTACTGCCTTAGTAGGAGGCCATAAAAAAAAAAAAAGAAGGGAGAAAAAGTAAAAGCCCAAAATATCAAAATCCAAAGCCAAAGTCAAATCAACGTCAAAAGGTCAAATCCAAACGAAGGGCATAAAATCAAAGTAGAAAAGTCCCATTCAAAGAAAAAGGACCGAACCGCAACAGGTAATAGAGCGGGGGAGGAACATCTTCCCAGGTCTCCCATACCCTCACTTGAGTTTTCTAGACCCTTTCTTCCATTCTCCCTTAGGGTGTACCCTGAGCTTAAGGAATGCTAAAGGCCAACTAAAGGTCCAACCACTGGATGAGATTAGGGTGTGAGCACCATTTCGGTACGTTATCTTCATCTTAAGCTATTAAAAGTATGAATTAAGAATGGGTTGTTGGCTGAATAAGTTTCATTTGATCTTGATACCATGCCGGCATTTCAGGTTAAGTATACCTTTGTTACTTCGGGCTTAGGTCAATGCAAGTAGTTTATCAATCGATACGACGACATTAATTCCAGGTTAATGTCATGTGGTTGACCATTAAGGTTTTAAGGTAATCCATCTTATAACGTCTTGGTTGTGAGGAAAGAAACCTGGGTCGAGCAAATCATTTACCCTTAGTGGTTTTTAGCTAGAACTTGTTGGTCGGATGTAGTTGGGAGCCAGAGCATGGCATGGTGGTTTTGCCATTAGTGTAAATCATAGCTGGGTAAGGTCTTGAAGAGGACCCGTAGTGGCCCAAATCAACCTTGATGTATACTTAGGATGCCTCAAAAGTCACGAGAGTGATAGGAGTAGATTCCCTTCGATCTTCGCATCCTTATTTAAAGGGGCTATGTTGGACTACGACACTAATTTCAAAATCCAAAAAATTAAATATTTAATTTTTTTTGAAATTTCAAAATCCAAAAATAAAAAATATAAAAAATTGAATAGTTCAAAATTAAAAAAAAAATTATTTCAAAACACATAGAAATTTAAATATGCCAAAACCTTCTTCTTTTTTGCATCTGCATGTTGCAACTTGCCTGCTGCATATTTTACTTTATTGTTTGCATTTGCTTGCCCGCAAGTTGCATTTCCACGTTTCCCTTTGTTCATTTTACCTTAGTTGAATAAAAGTTTTGCCCCTTGATCCCTTTATCAAGGATAGGATCAAGGTAGCTATTATTTATTGGACAAAGGGATAAGCCAGAACATATAAACTAATTAATTTGTTCAAGTGTGTTCATAAGAGACAGGTGCACAAAGCAAGACAACAAGCCCACAGAAAGAAAGCATAATACCATCTACATCATCCACATCGCACATATCATATCCATACATCAGTCTATCCATACATTCATAATATCATCATACATTTGTCATTTCCGCAGATTAGGATCGAAAGCAACATCATCACAACATCAAAGAGAAAGATCATAAGGCCATCATGGCTGACTCTCACCCTCCCCCTCATCGATCTAGCTCTGTGCCTCATCCTGGGTCTCTGGATCCTAGGAAATTGGTGGCAGAGGTGGACACATCAGGTTGCGCTCGGCTCTGGCTGACGAGACCACAATGCTAGCTATGAAGACACTACCATGACCCCCCTCACGAACTCATTGGCACGTGCGCTGATATCTCTCCTCTATGTTGCGCCTCTCGCACTCAATGATCCACAACTCCATGTGGAGAGTCATGACATCTGCTTCAGCCTTCTTCCTTTCTTCACGCTCTCGGTCTCTCTCCTCCTGAATAATCTCCAGATGGGTATGGAGTTTGAGAATCTCCCTGGAGAGGTCGCTACCAAGCTGCTGCACCAATTGCTCCTCCAATTCTCTAATATGGGTGTCCCTCCGTGCCATTTCCTCTCGAGTTGTTGCAGCTTCGACTCAAACTCTCTCTACCTCATCCTCTACCCTTTGGAGAGCCGCTTCGACCTTAATTACTGGATGTCGGAGAAGCTCCAGTTCTAGATCTCAGATACGGACCACTCTCCTCTCCAGCTCCTGCTGAGCCACCCTCAAATCCACCTGGGCAGCCGTAGTCTTTGCTTGAGCTGCTCTCAGGTCTTCCTTGGCCTTGTGGAGGGCTTCTTGGATCTCAGTAACCTATTAGTTGAAGTTATCCTTGCAGTTAGCAAATAATAAATTGAATAAACAATGATTTGTTGTGCAAAGTCTTGTGATTGAACTGAATATTTGAATTGAATAAATGTCTTGAATGCTTGAATAGAATAAATGGATTGAATGATCAAGTTGAAGAACTTACCCGAGTAGGGTGATCCTCCTCCGCCTGCAGTGAGGTGATCTCTGATGATGGTGGGGTGCTAGACTAGAGGCCCCAGTAGGACCCTAGGGAGCTTGGGTGGCCTGTGCATATGTAGCTCGTTGTACATGGGAGATAATAGTTAAGGAACGAAGCATCTACCTTACAGGTCATTTAGAATAGGGTTGCAAGCATACATACCAGTACATCGAGGTCTACTTGAGTCTGGGCCAACTGTTGTTCTGCATCATCTAGGTGGACTTGTAAGTCAATCATGATGGCATCTTGTGCATCCTACATACATCATATAGTTAGTTGAAGCACACAAGAATCATGGGCATCCATTATTTTATCATACTCACATCAAGGGGTCGGAGCTGCTGTAATTGCTCCGCATAGCGAACACGACATTGTTGGAGATAGGCTTCACTGTTCTGGGCCCGGGACTCTACCACTACGCCTCGCTGTACCTAATCAGCATATTGCTCCATAAACTTTGCCCGCTAGTCGGTGCGGGCTTATTTTCCCCTCATGCTTCGCCCGATCCCTCGGGTACCTCCTCATCTATCCATTCTTGGGGGAGTCCCAGAGTCCTCATCACCAAGCGTAGGTGCATTGGCTCAATCTCATTAAGACAATGCACCTACATCTCCCTATCAAATCAAGGACACCCAGTCTCCACCTAGGGTTCATCAGCCATCCCTAAATAGGGTCTCCAGATAACCTGCATAACATACATCATATTAGTTGCATTGATAATAATTATAAATTACATCATCACAATTGCCTACACTTACTAGGAGCTCAGGGTAATCCAAGAATTGACGACAAAGGGTGACAATCTGCTGATGTTGCGGTGCCATGTCCACGATCGGACGCCACCAATGCGCAAGTAGTACTCCATCTGGGCGTACCTGTCTCACCCATTCTAATGGGAAGCAGTAGTAACTCCACACCTGCATTCATTTCATGTAGTCAATATGTATGTCATATCATAGCATGTCATGAATAATCATAATAAAAATAATTTACATTTAAGATTAGGGTTGCATATCTGTAAGAAAGGTGTGAAGCCAGATACGGTGGTCTCCCTGTCCAGAGCAACAGTGGATAGGTCGCAAATCAAGTGGGCCAACAGAGCTGCTCCTCATGCATACTCCCCCACGCTATCCAAGTCTATCAGAAGCTCAAGAAATCAATAGTGGGTATCATCTCCCTTCGTCCCGAACAACAATCGACCGAACATGAAGAAAAGGAATCTTCGCATATCTCTATCTATCTGCTCCTTCTTCTTTGCACTCTGATCCCAGTAATACGCTGCACTAGCTAACCACACTAGTCATGCCATGAACGCATCATGAGACTCTTCAACCCTCTGTCGCGAGTCATCTAGTCCCCAGGCATCATTGTCCTGGACTCTCTACCTGGGGTAGCTAACATCAAGCCTAGCAATCACTGCGTAAGGTCACGATAATCTGGGTACATACTATCGCTCATTGCTCATCCCTTCACCCGCAGACCAGTAATTCTCGTAATGTCCTCCAGGCTGGGAACCATATGTCCCCACGGCATGATGAATGCCCTGCTCTCGCAATGCCTGGATCAGTGCCAAATCAATCCAAAATGGCTCTATGCTCAAGAATTCACTAAATCCCATCCGTTGGAGCCATGCTTTCTAAAAATCTGGTAACCCCCGGTAGGCAGTGATCACCAAGTCCCATAAGATGTTGGTCCTCATGATACCCTGTAATCATCTTAAGAATCTCAGTTAGTCATCTATTAAACTTAATTATTCTGATTTTTAATAATTTATTGTGCTATGGCCATTGTTCTGAATCGTGTCAGGGGTGGTCGACACCTTTTGAATGGCTTCGACTGGGCCATACGCATTTCAACCTATCATCCACACTGCCATGAAGTTCTGCCCGCGTCCTCCACCATGCCATGCACACATAGAAAGAGAGAGTTTGAGAGCTTACCTCCTTCACTGCGGGCTCCACTACCGGTGCCGACGGTGCTGCCTGTGCACCTCACTCGCCCTCTATCTCGAGTACCAAGGGTGGGAGCTCCGCCACATCCCCTTCTAAAACACCTCGTAGCCTCGAGCATTTCCTTGGTGGTCATTATTCCTTCTTCGACTTCTTTGAGATCAATGGCCACCAGTGACACCACTCGTTGGCGTTTTTGGCTCGGTGCGCCTCCGTTCATGGTCACCAGTAGATAGAAAGAAAGAATGAGAGAAGGATGGTATGAAAGAGAAAATGAGAGATATGATATGAGGGAGGGCAAGAAGAAGGACTCGTTGGTGATGAGAGGATCACCAGAAGTCGCCCCTGGCCGCTAGAGTCGGAGAAGAAGACCGGAGAAGCCGCTGTCACTGGAGAAGAGGAGGGGTGAGGAGAGAGAATGAGAAAGGAAGAATGAGGAAGAGAAGGCTCGGGCTCGGGCAGATTAGTCCAGTAAATCGCGTCGGCCCCAGACGACGTCATTCATTGGCACACAGTTTGAGGACCGGTTTGAACTTTTGAAATCAAGTAAAAGGCGTCGGTCATGAGCGACGCATTTTAGAAAATTGCCGCCATTGAGTTTTTTGAAAATTATTAAAGGCGTCGTGCGTGTCAGACGCGGTTTGGAAACCTGTACATTGGAAATTATGGAAAATCTTGGGAAATCATGAAAGGCATTGGGCATGGGCGACATGATTCAAGGAGTTGGTAAATTGAAAATCATGAAAAGTATGGTAAAATCATGATTGGCATCGTGCATGACCGACGCAGTTTAGTAAATTTGGAAAATTATCGTAAACAGTTGGAATTAAATTTTACTGAATGGTATTGCTCTGGTTCGACGCGTTTTAACCTTTCTGTATAGAAACATCTGAAATTGGGAATTTTGATCAACTTTAATCAAGGATAAATTCTAAAAAAATTACAATAATGAAGAACAGATCCTAATGCATGATGGAATGACCCTCTTATTCAAAAGAAAATTCAAAGACGTAAGTTAAATGATTTGGATTCCTAGGTCTAATCTTCCTTAATTCTCTCACATAAGCTTCCTACATTTCTCTATTCTCCTCATTGTGGAATTGAACTCCCCTGGTCATGCTGAACTTCCATAGACTAGCACCAAAGTTCACAGAGTCCCACTCTTGATCAGTACCAAGTTTCCTCTTCTTGATGGGCGCATAGCGACAAATGGCGAATCCTTTTACAGCATATTTCATGTCTTCATCTGTCTCGACTTCAGGGATTGTTTTCATTGTCCATTCAGCTAGCTTATGCAGGTTGATCTCTCTATGAGCGAGCATATTCTTAACCTCTTTAGGATTTCCTATGATCTTTGCCAAGAGTTCTTGTGCAGTCACTCTCTTCGATAGCAGAGGCATCTTTTCTTTGCTCTCTTCATGACGATTAGCATAGATCATGTTAATTTTCTTCCATCTTAAAAGTAATTCCGTCTCTTCCAAAAGAATGGTGACTTCAAAAGTAGGAAAGATGAACGTGTGAGTCTGAGGATACCACAATTCTACCAAGGCACCTATAGTCGTCCAGTCCATCCATACTTTACTATAATGTTTGGCGTGCACCACAAGGCCTTCAATATGCCAATTGGATATGAAGGTTCTCATGGATAGAGAGATATTTTCCACAAGTTTTGAGAGCCATGGAAGTTTGAAGAATCTTTTTGGACTTGAGAAGAGGGGGTAGTCCTTTTCAGGACAAGAAGAGAAGAAAAATCAATTCAAAGTTCTCTCATGATGGAGAATTTAGAGAAGGTGAATTGAGAGAAGAAGATGAATTAGCAAAGAAAAGAATTGAATAGAAGAAGATGAGAGAAAAAACATACCCAATAGATAGGGTTCCTCCTGCTTAGATGACCTTCTACATCCGAGAGCCTTTTAAGAATTCTGTTGGGATGAAGCTTCACCCTCTTGGATCAGTTCCTTGTGGAGCTTTCCAAAGAGCATGACATGATGGCCTTCTTCCTTCTTCCTTTTTCTTCCAACTCTTGCTTGAACTCTCTATTGGATTCTCCTTCTTTCTCTTACTTTTTGAAATTTCTTTGAGTCAAAATTGATCAAAAGAGGAAGTATTAATAGTTTTGAGTCGCACAACCGCAGTTCCTAGTCCTTAAGGAGAAAAGGTGCCAACATGGGCATTGGAAGTAGATTTGGAGAGCACTGTTTCGGGAAGTTGAATCACGTCGACTCGACACAACGTGTTTTATAAATGTTAAATCACATCGACTCAGGACAACACATTTTGAACAAATTACAGAAGATTCATTGTTTATTATTCATTTGATGTTTGTTAACGATTTTGAGTGCAGGAAAGTTATTTACAAGATTATGATGATGTGCTCTAGAACTGATGTAGACTGGATCTATCACGACCGGACTCCGAAGATGGAATCCGAAGATAATGGATCCGGAGCTGGATCGGATCCGTATGAGAGGCCCGATGGGGATCCGGGACAAGGTGAGGATCAGAGGCCTCGGGCGATGGCCTTCTGAGTGCGAAGCCGAGGTGCCTTCGGATGGCTGACAGCCGGCCTGAGGATACGGAGCCGGGGTTCCTGAAGAAACGGCCAGCACGAGGCGGGGCCGAGGCTCCTCCGGACGAAGTGTACCAGCCCACGGGAGGCGGAGGTGAAGCCGGAGGTCTGAGGCCGAAGGTGGCTCGGTCGGTTGCTGGCTTGCTTTCGGACAGTGGGCCGAAGCTTCTTCGGCGGACGAAGGCGCGATACCGAGTCTCCTCCGGTCGTGGGGGCAGCCGGCGCACAGCGTCAAGACCGAGGAGTTCGAGATCGGCGGCCGAGACCGACTCGGAGAGGTCGGCGATGATTCGAACCGAGCCCCTGCAGGAGGGAAAGAAGAAGAAACCGGTCAGTAGGAGTCCTCGGGTTCAGCCCTAGGGAACCCCCTCCGACGGTCAAGTTAGCTCCTGAAGATGATTTGATTCAAAAGGCAAAGAGTAGCTTTAATGCTTTTTGGACTATAGTCCTTGAGGGTCTCGGAGGCATAGAATTGCATACCTTTGGCAATAAATAGCGATGTATTTATAGCAGAGGATAGAGGATGGTTAACGGTGGCAGCCGATATAGGACTAAACGCGAGCTTACTGGTAAACCGCCATAGTGCTTGGTCCGCCACCGGAGTGGGCCGTATTCGGCTATCGGGCCGAAGGGGGTTGGGCCGCTGATGGGCCGAAGCCTGCTGGGCCTTGGGCTGCCGTGCTGTTCCCGGGCCGTAGGCTGGTGGGCCGCTGACGGGCTGAAGCCTGTTGGGCCGGGAGCGACGGTGCCGCTTATGGGCCGCGGGCTATTGGGCCGCTGATGGGCCGAAGGCTCCCTGAGGGCCTTGCGCTGCTGCTGCTGGGCTGAACTGGGTTTGGGCTTGTTTTAATGGGCCGAATCGGATTCTGCCTCATCACATAGCCCCCCACTCTTGTCTTCCTCAGTTCTGAGATGGCAAGAGTAAAATCCGAAGCCTCCTCGGAAGAATAATACGGTATGTGCTTTGTTTGAAACCTTTGCTTTGTAAAAAGGTTGCCTTGGGTCGGCCGAGGGCTGGTGAAAAACAGCCTCGTCTGAGGCCGGGACCTTGTTGGAGATACCTTCGTCTTAGGCCGAGACTTGGTGTATATATAGAAAGGACCTCCGTTTGCTTGCTTCGTGACATGTCTGAGTAGATAGCCGAATTTCGATATGTGGCCGAAGCCATGCTGCTCCCGATACGGTTCATACGGACTTGAGAATACCATGCCGCTTCCTGATCGGGATTATACGGCCGAAGCCATTCGACGGACCGAGGTACCTGCGGATTTAGAAGAACCACGCCGCGTCCTGATCCGGAAATACGTGGCCGAAACCATTCGTCGGATCGAAGGACCCACGGACTTAGAAAAACCATGCCGCGTCCTGATCCGGAAATACGTGGCCGAAACCATTCGTCGGATCGAAGGACCCGCGGACTTAGAAAAACCATGCCGCGTCCTGATCCGGAAATACGTGGCCGAAACCATTCATCGGATCGAAGGACCCGCGGACTTTGAAGAACCATGCCGCGTGCTGATTCGGATTACATGGCCGAGAGCCATTCGTCGGATCAAAGGAGGCGCGGATTTAGAAGAACCATGCCGCGTCCTGATCCGGAAATACGTGGCCGAAACCATTCGTCGGATCGAAGGACCCGCGGACTTAGAAAAACCATGCCGCGTCCTGATCCGGAAATACGTGGCCGAAACCATTCGTCGGATCAAAGGACCCGCGGACTTAGAAAAACCATGCCGCATCCTGATCCGGAAATACGTGGCCGAAACCATTCGTCGGATCGAAGGACCCGCGGACTTTGAAGAACCATGCCGCGTCCTGATCCGGATTACATGGCCGAGAGCCATTCGTCGGATCGAAGGAGGCGCGGATTTAGAAGAACCATGCCGCGTCCTGATCCGGAAATACGTGGCCGAAACCATTCGTCGGATCGAAGGACCCGCGGACTTAGAAAAACCATGCCGCGTCCTGATCCGGAAATACGTGGCCGAAACCATTCGTCGGATCGAAGGACCCGCGGACTTTGAAGAACCATGCCGCGTTCTGATCTGGATTACATGGCCGAGAGCCATTCGTCGGATCGAAGGAGGCGCGGACTTTAGAACCATGCCGCGTCCTGATCCGGAAATACATGGCCGAAACCATTCGTCGGATCGAAGGACCCGTGGACTTTAGAGCCATGCCGCGTCCTGATCCGGATTACATGGCCGAGAGCCATTCGTCGGATCGAAGGAGACGCGGACTTTAGAACCATGCCGCGTCCTGATCCGGTAATACATGGCCGAAACCATTCATCGGATCGAAGGACCCGCGGACTTTAGAGCCATGCCGCATCCTGATCCGGAAGTACGTGGCCGAAACCATTCGTCGGATCAAAGGACCCGTGGACTTTAGGAAAACCATGCCGCGTCCTGATCCGGATTACATGGCCGAGAGCCATTCGTCGGATCGAAGGAAGCGCGGACTTTAGAACCATGCCGCGTCCTGATCCGGATTACATAGCCGAGAGCCATTCGTCGGATCGAAGGACCCGCGGACTTTAGAGCCATGCCGTGTCCTGATCCGGATTACATGGCCGAGAGCCATTCGTCGGATCGAAGGACCCGCGGACTTAGAAAAAATATCATGCCGATCCGATACTAATGGCCGGAGCTGCCCTCGGATCGGGTTGACGCGGTCCTTGAATAATGCCGTTCCGATCCGATACCAATGGCCGGGGCCGCCCTCGGATCGGGTTGACGCGGTCCTTGAATAATGCCGTTCCGATCCGATACCAATGGCCGGAGCCGCCCTCGGATCGGGTTGACGCGGTCCTTTGAATAATGCCGCTCCGATCCGATACCAATGGCCGGAGCCGCCCTCGGATCGGGTTGACGCGGTCTTTGAATAATGCCGCTCTGGTTGTCGGATCAAGCCCTTCATCTCCATGAGCATTTGGGAAGGGGGAGCAGGCAAGGGCAGATGCCGCTGTTGCGGGTCCCGTCGCCTCTCAGTCCCATTCCTCCCTGCGATACCGCTTTCGGGAGGACTGCTAGTCTTCGGGCCGAGGGCGGACCACCTGGGGGGCAGGTGCCGAAGCTGCGTCGGCTACGCCTTTACCTTTAGATATCATCAGGGCCTCCCGGTTGACATACTTGTGTGCCCGGGCTACGAGGTCCTGGAAGGTAGGGGGATGGCGTTTCCCGATGGAGCCGAGGAGCCCTTCGTCCCGACACCCGCTGATCACGGCCGAGACCGCGATCGAGCTATCAAGGTTTGGGATTTGGGCGGCCTCCGTCCGAAACCTGGTGAAATACTCCTGGAGAGTTTCGGTGGGGCCTTGCCGGATGGCTAATAGGCTGGCCGATGTCTTACACTGCCGGGTGGCATCATAGAACTGGTCGATGAACAGCTGGCCCAACTGGACTAGGGAGTGGATGGAGTTGGGGGCCAGTGCTTCGAACCAGGTCAGAGCAGTCTTCTCAAGGGTGAGGGGGAAGAGTCGGCAGCGGACTACCTCGGTGACCCCTCGGACCGAGAGATATGCGCTGAACCTCTGGAGATGACAGACCGGATCTGTCATTCCGTTGTAGAGGGGGCCTTTCGGCAGCTTGAAATTGGGAGGCACCTCGGTAGCCAGGAGCTCCGCCGTGAACGGGGTCCGCTCCAGGATGTTGCTGGCCAGAGGTGCCCCGTACGGCCGAGACACCATCTGCTGCATTTCCTTACGCAACGCCATTAGCCGCCGGTCCAGGTCCGGGACGGTTGAGGTGGCGACTGACAGTCCATCGGTTCTGACCGGGCGGAATTCAGACGAAGCAAAGCCTTGCTTTGTCAGGCGATTGACGCGAGGGGCTCGGGCAGGTAGCGCCGAGGGCTTGCTGTACGCTAAGGCGGTTTCGTCAGGGAAAACCGGTGCGGGTGCTGGACGGAGCCTCGCATCTTGAACCGGGTAAAGTGGAGGGAGCGGTGCTTGTTGAGGAAGCTGTCCCATCGATCCCATGCGCTGGGCGATGGCGGATACCATCTCCTGAAGAGGCGCTAGGGATTTGACGGTAGTTGCCAGCGTTGCTATCTGCTGCTGGAGTACTCCCACCCGGTTGTCTTCCGCGACAAGGGACTCTGGTATGACTGGCAGAGTCGCGCTTCTCGGAGCACAAGGGGCGCCTTCGGACGGCAGTAGCTGTGCCGAGGCTTCCCGTGCCTCTGCCTCGCTCTGTCCGGATCGTCGGGTGACAGGTCGTTGCGACATGACTTGTTTGCTTGTTTCCCACAGACGGTGCCACGTGATGTAAACTGGATCTATCACGACCGGACTCCGAAGATGGAATCCGAAGATAATGGATCCGGAGCTGGATCGGATCCGGATGAGAGGCCCGACGGGGATCCGGGACAAGGTGAGGATCAGAGGCCTCGGTCGGTGGCCTGCTGAGTGCGAAGCCGAGGCGCCTTCGGATGGCTGACAGCCGGCCTGAGGATACAGAGCCGGGGTTCCTGAAGAAACGGCCGGCACGAGGCGGGGCCGAGGCTCCTCCGGACGAAGTGTACCAGCCCACGGGAGGCGGAGGTGAAGCCGGAGGTCTGAGGCCGAAGGTGGCTCGGTCGGTTGCTGGCTTGCTTTCGGACAGTGGGCCGAAGCTTCTTCGGCGGACGAAGGCGCGATACTGAGTCTCCTCCGGTCGTGGGGGCAGCCGGCGCACGGCGTCAAGACCGAGGAGTTCGAGATCGGCGGCCGAGACCGACTCGGAGAGGTCGGCGATGATTCGAACCGAGCCCCTGCAGGAGGGAAAGAAGAAGAAACCGGTCAGTAGGAGTCCCCGGGTTCAGCCCTAGGGAACCCCCTCCGACGGTCAAGTTAGCTCCTGAAGATGATTCGATTCAGAAGGCAAAGAGTAGCTTTAATGCTTTTTGGACTATAGTCCTTGAGGGTCTCGGAGGCATAGAATTGCATCCCTTTGGCAATAAATAGCGATGTATTTATAGCAGAGGATAGAGGATGGTTAACGGTGGCAGCCGATATAGGACTAAACGCGGGCTTACTGGTAAACCGCCATAGTGCTTGGTCCGCCACCGGAGTGGGCCGTATTCGGCTATCGGGCCAAAGGGGGTTGGGCCGCTGATGGGCCGAAGCCTGCTGGGCCTTGGGCTGCCGTGCTGTTCCCGGGCCGTAGGCTGGTGGGCCGCTGACGGGCTGAAGCATGTTGGGCTGGGAGCGACGGTGCCGCTTATGGGCCGCGGGCTATTGGGCCGCTGATGGGCCGAAGGCTCCCTGAGGGCCTTGCGCTGCTGCTGCTGGGCTGAACGGGGTTTGGGCTTGTTTTAATGGGCCGAATCGGATTCTGCCTCATCAAGAACCATGACAAGTAATTTTGCATTTTTAGTCCTACCAAGTAATTTTGTATTCATTCATGTATTGCATTTTGCAGTATTATATGATAATTAGTTATTAGATTATATCAAGGACTTTATGGCTTTGATAAATCTAGAATTTTAGTTTACAATAATAATTCCAGAGGAGTCTTAGTCGCACAGATAGGCCGCCAAGTTGCTAATCTTATGGGACGATAGTTCCACTTTTGTAACGCAGTGCACAAACAAACGAGCTTCGGTTTAGCACTGAATTGCAAAATTGGTGTTTTGACTCATAAGTAGCGGTTTGGCAATACTAACCTTGATTAATTTATATATTTTTTTGTTTTAATTTTCTTTTTAACCCAACATGCATTCGTGTAGATTTTTGAATTAACTGTGTGAAATCATCTCAATGATCAAATTTCAGACCATTTGTTCTAATAAGTTCTAATGTGATATAAGATGTTCCATTCCGAATTGAGTACTTGCTATCTTTAGAGTTATTTTGAGGCATTTTTGGAAAATTAACCCTTGTTTGGATTTCTTATCCTCATTTCATCCTTATTTTTCTTAAGATCCACCATGGTTGTAGTACATCCACATTAGCTAGTAATCACTCTCTATTAGTAAAATCTACAGGACTTGTGACTTAGGAGACTTCCCATCATAGAGGTTGATCTATTTCTATTTCTCTCGTGCCTGCGTGCACATTCTTCTTTTATCCTTCATCCAAATATTTGTTGATCTCTGAAGAGTTTTTGAAATTACTTTGATGATTGCTTTTGAAAAATTCCTATCATGTGGAGTTGAAGGCGTGTCTCATCACACCTAGTCATTTATTTTTCAATCCATTCCATTGCGTTTCATTTCATCGTCATTTCATTCACTTCATTCCATTCCCTTGCAAAGCAGATGACCAGATGGGACAACTATCGATACGCTCATTTTGACTTCACATTTAGTAACTCTCATGTCCTACTTGTGATGCTCCAAAATGGTTTTAATTTGATCATTAGATTGATTTTTGTCCATTTTTATGAATTTCAGCAAAAAATCCTGATTCGTGTCACCCTCAATTGATATGTTTTATATTTCTAGTCTAAATCAATTTTTGATCTAATTTTTAATCAGATAATGATTAAACTGAATAGCATCGGTCAAGGTTGACGTGTTTTAGAGTCTTAATTCTAATCAATTACTAATTTGATTGTTGATCGATTTACTATAAATCTAAATAGTGTCGCTCATGGTCGACGCATGTTAGCATTTTCATAGTTATCTCTGAATTTTCTTATGATTATCTTTTTTAATTGGCCCCTCTAAATGACATCCGGTTTGGACGATGTCTTTTTGGAAAACGTCGTCTGTAGTTGACGCAATTCAGTTATGTAGCCTACAAGCCCATGTCTATCTGAAATCATCCAATTCTCTTGTTTTGAAGGTCTTTACTTGGTTGGAAATATCTTTTTGGGGATTACCTCAAATTTAAGGGGGTTTTGTAAGCTTTGAAATCATAAAACTTGCTCTATAAATAGTATACCTCATTGTAGCTTCAAAGAGGTTGGCCGATGCGTCATTTGAGTGTTCTACCCAAGCAAGAAAAGAGTCCATTTCTTGTGAATATGGACATCTTCCTGGAGGCGTCTTCTTCCTCTTCCAAGACTCTTCTTCCACTATTGGAGAGGTGTAGAAGTCCGGGTGGCTTTGAAGGAGTCAATACTCTTTTATTTCTTTTAGTTATTTTGTTTGTTTCAACTCTCTTGTTGCATACACCATTATGTTCACCATGAACATACACCATCACTAGCATCTTTTACACTATTCCTTCCCTTTGCATATAGGGGTTTAAAGAACACAAATCGAGTGTTTTTAGTTTAGTTGCATGATGTCTTCCTTTTCAAAATAGATACTATGCTCATTAAAGCTCTAATCATCTTTTCTTGCTTGTTTGTGTTTTCTTGCAAGGTTTTGAAAGAGAAGTTGGATAGCGTCATCATCTTGTCATGCGTTATTTCAAGAAGAGCGAAAACCAAAGGGAAGGACTCTTCTTCGGCCAGTCGAGGATGAGGAAATTGAAGGATTTACAACAATTCCGACTTTGAAGGTAATTCGTGATCACTTCTTTTCTTATTTCATTAAGATCCCCGATCTTTGGCGATCACATGATTTCTTATTTCATTAAGATCCCCGATCTTTGGCGATCACATGTTTATTTTCTTATTCATAGTAATATTATCATCTGTCTTTCACTAGCACACTTGAGCACTAACAAATATTAATCATAATGCATATATCACAAATCGAATCTACAGCAGGTTATATGTACTCTCAGATTTTATTGTTAAGAAGTTATTTATCAGATTTAGTATATACAGTAATTAAGCTGACATGCACATTATTTTGTATTCAAATTCCTTCCTATATGTTTTGAAAACTTGTGATAGATCATATGGTTGTTTTGAAACTTTAAGAAATTATGATTTGCATGGACACTGTCATCTTAAGGTGATTGTATGGATGAATCTACAGTGAGTATCTGATGTGGTAGTAGTCAATTTATGATTCGATGTATGATAGAAATTATGTGAAATCCTGAAGTTAAACCTCAGTTTGGTGAAGGGTGAGGAATAACTCTCGATCCCAGCTAGTTGTATCAAGACTATTGGCTAGATGTCATGATGTATATGATACCTTATGTTATGGTTTAAACATCTGTCCGAAGCTTAAGATAAAAACTTGACTTATTATAAATGTGATTTGATCTCCTCAAATATGATCCGGTATGATGGAAATGTGCATGTGATTGCTTGTGCAGTATGCCTTTTGATGAGGCAGAATCCGATTCGGCCCATTAAAACAAGCCCAAACCCCGTTCAGCCCAGCAGCAGCAGCGCAAGGCCCTCAGGGAGCCTTCGGCCCATCAGCGGCCCAATAGCCCTCGGCCCATAAGCGGCACCGTCGCTCCCGGCCCAACAGGCTTCAGCTCGTCAGCGGCCCACCAGCCTACGGCCCGGGAACAGCACGGCAGCCCAAGGCCCAGCAGGCTTCGGCCCATCAGCGGCCCAACCCCCTTCGGCCCGATAGCCAAATCCGGCCCACTCCGGTGGCGGACCAAGCACTATGGCGGTTTACCAGTAAGCCCGTGTTTAGTCCTATATCGGCTGCCACCGTTAACCATCCTCTATCCTCTGCTATAAATACATCGCTATTTATTGTCAAAGGGATGCAATTCTATGCCTCCGAGACCCTCAAGGACTATAGTCCAAAAAGCATTAAAGCTACTCTTTGCCTTCTGAATCGAATCATCTTCAGGAGCTAACTTGACCGTCGGAGGGGGTTCCCTAGGGCTGAACCCGGGGACTCCTACTGACCGGTTTCTTCTTCTTTCCCTCCTGCAGGGGCTCGGTTCGAATCATCGCCGACCTCTCCGAGTCGGTCTCGGCCGCCGATCTCGAACTCTTCATTGGTCTCGACGCCGTGCGCCGGCTGCCCCCACGACCGGAGGAGACTCGGTATCGCGCCTTCGTCCGCCGAAGAAGCTTCGGCCCACTGTCCGAAAGCAAGCCAGCAACCGACCGAGCCACCTTCGGCCTCAGACCTCCGGCTTCACCTCCGCCTCCCGTGGGCTGGTACACTTCGTCCGGAGGAGCCTCGGCCCCGCCTCGTGCCGGCCGTTTCTTCAGGAACCCCGGCTCCGTATCCTCAGGCCGGCTGTCAGCCATCCGAAGGCGCCTCGGCTTCGCACTCAGCAGGCCACCGACCGAGGCCTCTGATCCTCACCTTGTCCCGGATCCCCGTCGGGCCTCTCATCCGGATCCGATCCAGCTCCGGATCCATTATCTTCGGATTCCATCTTCGGAGTCCGGTCGTGATAGATCCAGTCTACATCACGTGGCACCGTCTGTGGGAAACAAGCAAACAAGTCATGTCGCAACGACCTGTCACCCGACGATCCGGACAGAGCGAGGCAGAGGCACGGGAAGCCTCGGCACAGCTACTGCCGTCCGAAGGCGCCCCTTGTGCTCCGAGAAGCGCGACTCTGCCAGTCATACCAGAGTCCCTTGTCGCGGAAGACAACCGGGTGGGAGTACTCCAGCAGCAGATAGCAACGCTGGCAACTACCGTCAAATCCCTAGCGCCTCTTCAGGAGATGGTATCCGCCATTGCCCAGCGCATGGGATCGATGGGACAGCTTCCTCAACAAGCACCGCTCCCTCCACTTTACCCGGTTCAAGATGCGAGGCTCCGTCCAGCACCCGCACCGATTTTCCCTGACGAAACTGCCTTAGCGTACAGCAAGCCCTCGGCGCTACCTGTCCGAGCCCCTCACGTCAATCGCCTGACAAAGCAAGGCTTTGCTTCGTCCGAATTCCGCCCGGTCAGAACCGGTGAACTGTCAGTCGCCACCTCAACCGTCCCAGACCTGGACCGGCGGCTAATGGCGATGCGTAAGGAAATGCAGCAGATGGTGTCTCGGCCGTACGGGGCACCTCTGGCCAGCAACATCCTGGAGCGGACCCCGTTCACGGCGGAGCTCCTGGCTACCGAGGTGCCTCCCAATTTCAAGCTGCCGAAAGGCCCCCTCTACAACGGAATGACAGATCCGGTCTGTCATCTCCAGAGGTTCAGCGCATATCTCTCGGTCCGAGGGGTCACCGAGGCAGTCCGCTGCCGACTCTTCCCCCTCACCCTCGAGAAGACTGCTCTGACCTGGTTCGAAGCACTGGCCCCCAACTCCATCCACTCCCTAGTCCAGTTGGGCCAACTGTTCATCGACCAGTTCTATGATGCCACCCGGCAGTGTAAGACATCGGCCAGCCTATTAGCCATCCGGCAAGGCCCCACCGAAACTCTCCAGGAGTATTTCACCAAGTTTCGGACCGAGGCCGCCCAAATCCCAAACCTTGATAGCTCGATCGCGGTCTCGGCCGTGATCAGCGGGTGTCGGGACGAAGGGCTCCTCGGCTCCATCGGGAAACGTCATCCCCCTACCTTCCAGGACCTCGTAGCCCAGGCACACAAGTATGTCAACCGGGAGGCCCTGATGATATCTAAAGGTAAAGGCGTAGCCGACGCAGCTTCGGCACCTGCCCCCCAGGTGGTCCGCCCTCGGCCCGAAGACCAGCAGTCCTCCCGAAAGCGGTATCGCAGGGAGGAATGGGACTGAGAGGCGACGGGACCCGCAACAGCGGCATCTGCCCTTGCCTGCTCCCCCTTCCCAAATGCTCATGGAGATGAAGGGCTTGATCCGACAACCAGAGCGGCATTATTCAAAGACCGCGTCAACCCGATCCGAGGGCGGCTCCGGCCATTGGTATCGGATCGGAGCGGCATTATTCAAAGGACCGCGTCAACCCGATCCGAGGGCGGCTCCGGCCATTTGTATCGGATCGGAACGGCATTATTCAAGGACCACGTCAACCCGATCCGAGGGCGGCTCCGGCCATTAGTATCGGATCGGCATGATATTTTTTCTAAGTCCGCGGGTCCTTCGATCCGACGAATGGCTCTCGGCCATGTAATCCGGATCAGGACACGGCATGGCTCTAAAGTCCGCGGGTCCTTCGATCCGACGAATGGCTCTCGGCCATGTAATCCGGATCAGGACGCGGCATTGTTCTAAAGTCCGCGCTTCCTTCGATCCGACGAATGGCTCTCGGCCATGTAATCCGGATCAGGACGCGACAAGGTTTTCCTAAAGTCCGCGGGTCCTTCGATCCGACGAATGGTTTCGGCCACGTACTTCCGGATCAGGACGCGGCATGGCTCTAAAGTCTGCGGGTCCTTCGATCCGACGAATGGTTTCGGCCATGTATTTCCGGATCAGGACGCGGCATGGTTCTAAAGTCCGCGCCTCCTTTGATCCGACGAATGGCTCTCGGCCATGTAATCCGGATCAAGACGCGGCATGGCTCTAAAGTCCGCGGGTCCTTCGATCCGACGAATGGTTTCGGCCATGTATTTCCGGATCAGGACGCGGCATGGTTCTAAAGTCCGCGCCTCCTTCGATCCGACGAATGGCTCTCGGCCATGTAATCCGGATCAGGACGCGGCATGGTTCTTCAAAGTCCGCGGGTCCTTCGATCCGACGAATGGTTTCGGCCACGTATTTTCGGATCAGGACGCGGCATGATTTTTCTAAGTCCGCGGGTCCTTCGATCCGACGAATGGTTTCGGCCACGTATTTCCGGATCAGGACGCGGCATGGTTTTTCTAAGTCCGCGGGTCCTTCGATCCGACGAATGGTTTCGGCCACGTATTTCCGGATCAGGACGCGGCATGGTTCTTCAAAGTCCGCGGGTCCTTCGATCCGACGAATGGTTTCGGCCACGTATTTCCGGATCAGGACGCGGCATGGTTTTTCTAAGTTCGCGGGTCCTTCGATCCGACGAATGGTTTCGGCCACGTATTTCCGGATCAGGACGCGGCATGGTTCTTCTAAATCCGCAGGTACCTCGGTCCGTCGAATGGCTTCGGCCGTATAATCTCGATCAGGAAGCGGCATGGTATTCTCAAGTCCGTATGAACCGTATCGGGAGCAGCATGGCTTCGGCCACATATCGAAATTCGGCTATCTACTCATACATGTCACGAAGCAAGCAAACGGAGGTCCTTTCTATATATACACCAAGTCTCGGCCTAAGACGAAGGTATCTCCAACAAGGTCCCGGCCTCAGACGAGGCTGTTTTTCACCAGCCCTCGGCCGACCCAAGGCAACCTTTTTACAAAGCAAAGGTTTCAAACAAAGCACATACCGTATTATTCTTCCGAGGAGGCTTCGGATTTTACTCTTGCCATCTCAGAACTGAGGAAGACAAGAGTGGGGGGCTATGTGATGAGGCAGAATCCGATTCAGCCCATTAAAACAAGCCCAAACCCCGTTCAGCCCAGCAGCAGCAGCGCAAGGCCCTCAGGGAGCCTTCGGCCCATCAGCGGCCCAATAGCCCTCGGCCCATAAGCGGCACCGTCGCTCCCGGCCCAACAGGCTTCAGCCCGTCAGCGGCCCACCAGCCTACGGCCCGGGAACAGCACGGCAGCCCAAGGCCCAGCAGGCTTCGGCCCATCAGCGGCCCAACCCCCCTTCGGCCCGATAGCCGAATCCGGCCCACTCCGGTGGCGGACCAAGCACTATGGTGGTTTACCAGTAAGCCCGCGTTTAGTCCTATATCGGCTGCCACCGTTAACCATCCTCTATCCTCTGCTATAAATACCTCGCTATTTATTGCCAAAGGGATGCAATTCTATGCCTCCGAGACCCTCAAGGACTATAGTCCAAAAAGCATTAAAGCTACTCTTTGCCTTCTGAATCGAATCATCTTCAGGAGCTAACTTGACCGTCGGAGGGGATTCCCTAGAGCTGAACCCGGGGACTCCTACTGACCGGTTTCTTCTTCTTTCCCTCCTGCAGGGGCTCGGTTCGAATCATCGCCGACCTCTCCGAGTCGGTCTCGGCCGCCGATCTCGAACTCCTCATTGGTCTCGACGCCGTGCGCCGGCTGCCCCCACGACCGGAGGAGACTCGGTATCGCTCCTTCGTCCGCCGAAGAAGCTTCGGCCCACTGTCCGAAAGCAAGCCAGCAACCGACCGAGCCACCTTCGGCCTCAGACCTCCGGCTTCACCTCCGCCTCCCGTGGGCTGGTACACTTCGTCCGGAGGAGCCTCGGCCCCGCCTCGCGCCGGCCGTTTCTTCAGGAACCCCGGCTCCGTATCCTCAGGCCGGCTGTCAGCCATCCGAAGGCGCCTCGGCTTCGCACTCAACAGGCCACCGCCCGAGGCCTCTGATCCTCACCTTGTCCCGGATCCCCGTCGGGCCTCTCATCCAGATCCGATCCAGCTCTGGATCCATTATCTTCGGATTCCATCTTCGGAGTCCGGTCGTGATAAATCCAGTCTACATCACCTTTTTTATACAAACTCATCTTGTACTTTGTTAGAAAATTTTAATGGAAGCAATGAGTTGTGAAAAATTCGAAAATCATATGCTACATATATATCTGTCTTTGCCTTATGTTTTGACATCTGCTGAGTATTAGACTCACATTTGTGAGTGAGACTATTTTTAGGTGATTTCAACAAGGGGCAGTAGTGGGAGGTTCTTAGGCTAGAATCTTTGTACCTGGGCTTAGAGGAGTATGCATATTTAGAAAGTAGGTCTATCAATGGTGTAAATTCAGTATTAATTTGTATTTTGTGAGGCTAAATTGTAAAGTTTAAGACTTTAGTTTTGTGTATCTGTCATTTAACTAAACATGTTTTTATTTAAATAGATTTTGGTAAGGTAATTTAGTGTATGTTTGAGATTTTGTGGATAGTTTGGCATAAAATCACTTGCGGGCTTCCCAAGACCACAACTTAAGTTGATTAAATTGTCGTTGCCCAAAAGGGGGTCTCACTACCAAAATTCCATATACGAAGACATGAATGAATTTATCTATCTACTATAACAAAATAACTAAAAAGAAAGGTACAAACTTAAAAACATGGCTACTACTCTAGAACATCTTAATTTATGTTATAATCTAAAAGTTTGTTTAAAGATATAAAATTAAATGAAATATATTTAATGATCTAAATTTGTCATTTATATATGTTAATGTCGGGCTCAAATTAGATCTAATTAGCCGACCCTCAAATCAACCCATCTAAGGTTGCGTTGAAAGATCTCCATAACCCTAACCCTATCTAACTCAAATTTAGTCGGCTTCAACCTGATCCAACCATCTAATGGACCTGCTTAGTTTTAGATTCCACCCAAAGTTGCATTCCCGATTAACACCATGGTCAAATTTCAGAAACTAACAACTTCGTAATCAGAAATAATTGATTTTTTTTTCTTTATGTGATTGAGAAAGACGAAGTCACCACTTTCTGTACAACTTAGGGGTCGCCACTTTCTGTACAACTTAGATTATGTCTATATTACTGAAGGCTTGTTGACTCATTCATCAAAAACATATTTTCCACAGACAGTTGTTTGTTTGTTCCGCATAATTACAGATGAATTTATGGTAATCTATTTTTGGTTGAAAGATGATACATGTACACAAGTCAGTGATACTGAACCTGGTAAATCTGAGTCGCTTCATGGAAATACGTACTCAAGTTTACGAAGGGCCAGTATAGCATAAACAATTCCTTGTAGGTTTACAAAAGCTGCATTTATGAAGAAATTCTGAGTTTGCGATAAATTTATTTTAACTTAACCATCAAAACCAAGGTTCATAAAAAACTAAATTTATAATAAACGTACACACACTTATGCCTTGCATCCAAACAGCCGGTAAATTGTGGTACCATCTACTTTCAAAAAAGGATACTCTACAACCTTGTATAATTATATTATATAGGCACTTGAGCATATCTTCTTCAATTTATATGGCTCAAAGACATCAATAATCCAATATAGAATATCTTCCCATATATGACCTTTTGCATATCTTCGAAGGTAAAATGATGATTAAAAAGATTATTTAATTTAATATTCATCTGACATGCATGCGTTAAACTTGAGTTACTTCTGTCTATACAAGCCCGAAATTGCAACAATGATTAAACGGCTATTGGACTGAACTTATAAATAAAGGTAATCATTTGAAAATTGGGTTGCCAAGTTAGACGAGTTCATGTCGATTATGTGTGTCAGATGAAGTCTAGAAATTGCAAGACGAAAACAAAATTTTTGTTGTTCTTCATTTCTCTTTTCAATTGACAAGTGAACAAGAGTCCCTCTGCACATTCTCTCGTGCCACCGCAGGTGTCCGGGGTAGAGAAAGCAAGATCAAATCACAGGCCCAGTGATACCACTGTCCCACCTACAAATTGGATGATGTGCTACACAGCTCTGCAGATGGCATAATAGACCTTAAAGGTTGCACGCCATCTGATCTGCCACCAAAGGGCGTTGCAGCAAAGTATTTTTCTTAAGCATTACAATGGGGAGGTAAGTAGATGTCTGCAAGTCCTGCAGCGAAGACTAGGACTATAGGCTTCTAGGTAACATATCAACCATGGCATCCAAGTGGACAGCGAACAAGTGAGCAGAAATTGTACAGACAGTGATTGGAGAGTCTTAATCAAGCCACAGCTTCACCTGCACAAACTGCACACTTTGTTAATGATTCTAATCCCACAAGTCCAGTTTTCTCATATCTGATAAAATATAATTCTGCATTGGGAAGGAAAATAAACATGCTCTGTACAAGAAAACAGAGAACAGTTGGGAGCTTAAAGCAATCATTACACCGGGTAGAAGAGCGTAAAGACAGTCCTCATAAGTTTTCAAATTCCACTGCATTTTTTGATCCTCTGAAAGCTGTTCTCACATACTCACTGCATGAACCCTTGTACAAGGTGTTGGTTTTTATTCTAATAGCTACAGATGGAATTTCTCATTGACAGAAACACAACGCATCATGGCGCTTCGTGATGAGGAAAATAAAGTAATCAACTGTTAAGTTTGATGGCCACTGATCATGCTGATTTAGCAGGCCATGTTGCTTGAGCTGACATGATTATACCCACTATAACCCCAAATAACCCGAGAGCACTGCCAAAAATTTCAATCACTAAAATCTTCACAAAGAGTGAGGAGTTCTGAGCATCGGACAATGCGCAGCTGCTTCCAATTATTCCAACGCAGACTCTGTGGCAAAGAGAAGTTCCAGACAGTTTGATTAGTAAAACCACCAGCATAATATGTTAAGAAGATCAAGAACAAAATGTTACATACCCACAGACAAGGTTAGCAAAGCCAACGATAATCCCAGAAGCAAAGATTGCATATCCAGCTCTAAGAGACTCAGGGGCATAGACCTGAGATGACGGAACACTTTCCAACTTCGTTTGCAAAATGATTGCCACAATGACACCATATATAGCGACAGCCTCACAGAAAATTACACTGCAAGTGAAAGAGAAGTTTGAAGAAAATTCACAAACACTTACAAGAATCCCAAGAACAATGGTGGACAACTCAAAGAAAAATGGTTCCAAAAGTGAAATCCAAAGAGCAAGTTTCAGTAAATCAATAGAATAGAAAGCATCCAATCAGACCTTAAACCACAACAAAACAACTACATATAACTTAAGGATAATAAATAGCTTCTAATGTTCACTAAAAACTTCCAAAAGATCCAGTTCAAATATGGAAATGGACATTGGATGCCGACACACTCCCTTCTGTGTATATTTTTTAGCATGGTGCATGTAAATCAACACTATACAATTTTATAAAATCTTCCTCAACAAGAAATGAAAAGGCAATTTAAGCATTTTCTTCAATAAGAGATACAAGCCAATACTTGTGGCTATATGTAAGAAAATCTATAACAGCATCAACTTTTCTAAATGAAAAGACAAAATAGGATGCTTTTAACAAGTCTTTAAAAATAAGAAAACCTAAGAAAGGGAGCTGATTATTGAGAAAAATGTTCTTAAGTTATAGGTTTGATTGGTCCATACAGAATAAATTAGTTAGTGGGCTACTTACATATTCCAGTGCATTAAGCAAAAACAAACTTACAGAATGTAAACAACAAATTAGTTTGCTCATTTCCAGGTATGCACGGTCCTTTAACGGTAAGAAAAAAAAGTAGACAGCAAAGAGAGAAGATAGTTTGATATGCTCCTAATTTACAAAGACGAGCTGAGCAAACTTTTCTTTTTATAATTTGTGGGATGTACCGAAGAAGTTCCCCCTTGAACATATGCCTCAAGTCAACTGTTTTCCGAAATTCACTGTAGCATGGGAGACCAAGACCATGCAAAGGACAACTTCCCTGTTCCCTTTAAAAAACATTAAAAAAGACTTATTCCAAGTAAGCATATGCATCAAAGATTCTTGGAAGCATGATGACATCTTGGCCTTGGATTCCAACATTGACAGGTAGAGGCTTTGGCATGAACAATAGATATAAATCAAAGCAGCATTTTCTGTATGCAATGTCTTTCAAGTCTTGCATAGAATAAATTTAAGACAACTGAAGGAAGTGCACCGGACAAAGAGGAGCAAGCATTACTTTGTCAATTACGCATCAGAAAATATGTCTGCCAAATCAGGGAATGGACTTCTTTGATACACAAGTGCAATTACCTTCAGCATCACTAGAAAAGTCTTCCACCATAGAGACTCCACATGAAACCAGTCTCCCAAAGATATGATAAAATGAAAGAAAAGGAGCTCACAAATATGCATCAGCTACTTTGACCGAATATGGTACCATCACTAACTACATTATCCAGCCAGACAAAACAATACAATTCACTCATCCAATACTTCACCTTCCTCTTCTTTTTCAACTCAAAATTTTCTGATACTTCATAAAAGTTTCTCCTGCATTCTTTTCTTTAGGTTTTGTTGGATATTTCCGCCGTTTGACATTTGTCAGTTCTCTGCACGATTCTCACTAGTATCCCTAAATCACTGCAGCATTTAACCACCTATATTGGTTCTATATTCAATAAAACTTGGTTTTCTGTGATTCTTTGTGAATTTGTTTTTTTTTTCATAGGAAAAAAAATTCACAAAGAATCATAGAAAATCAACTTTTATTGAACATAAAATCACTTTAGTTCCATAAAATCTAACTTGGACAGTATATCCCAATCTTCACCAGCTCGTATGTCAATGAATCTAAAAGGAATAGAGGGAATTAACTTGACTAATCAGTAGCCAAGTATATTTTGCCAATGCACACAATCAAAGACAATCTCTGTCAACCCAGCACTTAAGCATCTTCTATGAAATGAACATATAGGTAATCAAAGAAAACCAACATCATTGGAAAGTAAATCACCTATCAAATCGACACCCTGAACTTATATAACACCCACCACCATCATATATCAATGGATCTGAAAACAATGGAAGGAAATTAACTTGACTGAGAATGAGTCTAATGTATTTTCCCGACTGCATGTCAAGGAATATGTCCACAACTAAGGGAAGATCCCACTGAAAGGACAAAGTATTCATAGTACAACAATTGCACATTCAAACCCTTTTCTAAGCACTACAACAGTTGCACATTCAAACCCTTTTCTAAGCATAGAAGCATAACCAAAGAGTTCATCTTCTCCCAACGATTAAGGAACTAGATGAACATTTATCCAGCAAAGTAGACGCTCAAAGGCTCCATGAGTTTGCTGTCAGACACTTAATAGTAGACTAACTGACCATTCTATCCATTTACAAACAGAGTCACATTTTACTTTCCTATGACCAGTCTTTTGCAGAGGACTGCTGTGTTTCTAAATGATCATACTCTTTAAAAAAAAACTCCATATGGCAGTGAGGGGGGCCCATTCATCCGGAAGCTCCTTGGAGGCTTCAGTGGCAGAGAATCCTTTGGGCTTTGGTTTCAATGAGGGCCATAGTTGTCAAGGTGGTAAGGCAATCCAAGGCGTATTTGGGATTGTTGAGTGCCTAAGTGCTTAGGTGCCACGCCTTCACAATCAAATGGTAGGGGGAAGGGGGAGAGAGAAACATAAATAGGGAGACAAACACTTGAAGAGAAGGGAGAAGGGAGGAAAAAGGACAGGCATATAGAAAAACTCAAGAAGTGTGAGAGGTGCAAATGGCGACAAGGTGTTCCAAATTTGGGGACATGGGGAGGAGTGTCTCATCATTAGCACTATGATTTCTTCACCAAGGAGGGATAATGCCGAAGACAAGGAAGATGAAATAATGAGGAAGACAAGATGAAATGGTATCAAAAACTAGGCGCAATCATCCACACTACCCAATTCATATCAGGATTGAGTCCCAATAGACCCGATTTGATTAGTCATGAACTAGCCT
This sequence comes from Zantedeschia hybrid cultivar, assembly GCA_030544215.1. NCBI lineage: Eukaryota > Viridiplantae > Streptophyta > Magnoliopsida > Alismatales > Araceae > Zantedeschia > Zantedeschia hybrid cultivar. The sequence goes on from JARZZO010000016.1 coordinate 17,722,389, forward strand.
AGGCATTGCCTAGGCATGTTAGATGCATCTAAGTGGTGCCTAGGCATTGCCTAGGCATGTTAGATGCATCTAAGCGCACCTAAGTGGTGCCTAGGCATACTTTTTTCAAGGCCCAATAAGGCATTTAACTGCCTAGGCCTTGAAAATAAGCCTTGTCGCCTAGGCGTAAGCCTTGATAACTATGATGAGGCCAGACAGGTAGAGCAAGAGGTGCAGGCAAGGGGATCGGGAGTCCCCATTTCTGATGTCTAGAGCATGGTTCATAGAATGTGCCGATTTGGATTTTGTTCCTCCTTCACATTTTTCCTTTCTTGTGTTTTAATGAAATAAGAACCATTTGGATGTTTAACAACAAAACGGAGCCTTTATATGATTCTTTAGTCTTGTATCAGAAACCTTAAATGGTTTCCCTGCCCAGTTGTTCTATAAAGGGATTGGCCCACCTTCTTCTCCTTTCCCGTTCCACCCAGCTGTTCCGGCAAGTGAGTCGCACTTGAGCCCATAAGAAGAGCTTGAGTCCAGCTCGGGCTCGAGCTCAGCTCGAAAATTCTTGGTCAAGCTGAGCTTGAGCACGTGAAAGCTCGGCTCATTGCCAGATCCAACCTTGGGCAGTTGGGTTTTATGATTTTTTTTCTGTTTTTCTGGATTCTTATGATTTTTTTTTATTTTTCTCAGTTTTTTAAATTAAAAGTCAAGTCAATCCGACGATCGACTTTCTTCCTTTCAATTAGCTGATTCTGCCGATCTGATCCTATCCAAGTTGGATCGGGACCTGCTGATTCAATGTCCCGATCCAATTCCACCTTCCTTGGTCCAGAGCAACCAAAGGACTATCTTGGGCTTTCATTCGCAATCATTGTTCTCTACTATCGTTGCCTTTACAGGGGAACAATCATCCATCGTGACGTAGGCATTGTGACAGGGGTGACCAAGGAAGGGACTCCAACTTGTCTTAGAGTCGGTGGGTGGTCATGTGTACAGGAGAAGAACCTATGTAGAGGTAATGGTACAGGGGAACAGGGGAACAGGGGCAGATTGAGGGAGATAGTACTGGGACTTCCACCTGGAAGTTGCAAGGCTCCCTTCAACCTTTTTTGTTTTTTTGGGAGCCTATGGATTACTCTGGTGGTGGCCCTGTGGCAGTGCAAATTCTGCCAGGGTGGAGTGTAATGGTCCTGCATTCACACAAGATCTGAAAGAGTGAAACCTATGATTCCATGAATATAGGTCTGTTACCTGGACCGAAGTCTTATCCTCAATCTTTATTAAGTTGCACAACTCTAAAACAACATGATAGTAAGTAGATAATGATAGAGACATTGTTAGCATGTCTATTATATAACAAGAAGAATATAATAGGGTGAAAGTGCATTGGTAGCCAAGCCACCTACTCAACTCAACTCAACCAAGCCTTAATCCCAAATAATTGGGGTCGGCTATATGGATTCTCTGTTTCCACTCTAAACGATTTTGGACTACCTCTTTTGAAAGGTTTAAAACCCTCAAATCATATTGTATTATCCTCTTCCAAGTTAATATAAGTCTACCCATTCCTTTCATCTCCTCCTCTATCCTAATATGCTCCACTTTTCTAACTAGAGCCTTCGTAGGTCTATGCCTAACATGCACAAACCATCTCAATCTCCCTTCTCTCAATTTGTCCTCAATTAGTACCACTCCCACCTTTTCTCTAATATGCTCATTACGAATTTTATCTGGCATAGTATATTCGCAGATCTACTTTAACATTCTCATCTCGGCAACATTCATCTTGGAGACATGTTGCCCCTTCATCGCCCAACACTCACTATCATACAATATTGCAGGTCTAATCGTCGTACAGTAGAATTTTCCTTTCTGCTTCATTGGGATCTTACGGTCACACAAGACTCCCGTGACAAGTCTCCGCTTCACCCATCCTACTTTAATCCTATGACTAACATCCTCATTGCACCATCTATTTTCCTAGAGGATCGAACCAAGATATTTGAAATGAGTGCTTTGGAGTATTACTATCCCATCTAAGTTAACTCCATCTTTTTACTAAACTTACAATACATGTATTATGTCTTAGTTCTACTTAACCTGAAACCTTTAGCGCCACTTTGATTGGAGAATAGGAGAAGAATAAGGGGGATAAGGGAAGACTAAACTTAATTTTGCTTTGACAAGTGGAATGGCTTATACCGGTGCAGAATAGCGTATTCGGGGAATAAGGAGAATAAGCCATCCCACCCTAGACTCAAGAATTACTTATTCTTTTTATTTCGTCAGCGGGCCCCACAAAACTATCAAACCGAAACACCTCTTATTATAGTATACGCTATGCCGTCAATAGGCCCCACATAATAACTTATTCTGCAAACAAAGTGGGGCTTAGACTCTAAGATGCTCGTCCAAAGCTCTAGTTTTTTACTAACTCCCTCTTACGTCTCATCTATCAACACAATATCATCCGCAAACATCATACACCACGGAATGTGCTCTTGTATATCCTTTGTTAAATCATCCATAACTAATGCGAAAAGATAAAGACTTACTGTTGATCCTTGATGCACTCCAACAGAAATAGAGAAATCTCTTGTTTCTCCTCGAACCGTACGGACACTAGTAGTTGCTCCTTCATACATATCTTTTAATACTTGTACGTACCTAGTAGATATACTCTTGCGCTCCAACACCCACCACAAGACATCTCTTGGAACTCTACCATAGGCCTTCTCCAAATTGATGAACACCATATGTAGATCTTTCTTTATATGTTGATATTTCTCTATTAAGCTCCTAATAAGAAAGATAGCTTCCATAGTTGATCGACCCGGCATGCTGATTTGGTTGGCCGAGATAATTGTGTCACAACGTAAACGATGTTCCACAACTCTCTCCCACAACTTCATATTATGACTTACGAGCTTATATCCTTTATAATTTGAGCAGCTCTGGATGTCTCCTTTGTTTTTAGAAAAATCAATTATTGTCATTGTTAGGATTTGAACCCTAGTCACTCTAGTGGGAGTCAAGTAGTTTAGCGAAGCCACCTAATTTGAAGTTAATGGTTCAAGTCCCTAGACTTACTAGTTGGCTCCTACAAGTGTTTTTGCTTCCGTATTTCTTATCGGAAGGTTCCAACTAAACACTTATGTATCGGAAAGAGAAATGATTTCTTTTTCAGTTTCATATCCATTTTTTGTTAACAATAGAAATGGAACAAAATCGAAAAGTCAGGGTATCATTTACAGCCCTATTGATTGTGAACTATCATAAAATGATATATCAAAAACCAACTTTTAATATGCGGATAAGAGCAGGTGACCTAGGTTATTTGATAGTTAATGGTCAATATGAGAACTTATGAAACTCAAATCTGAAGTACCAATCAACTTTTAACATGGTAAATAACCATTGCTTAAAAGAGGGAAAAACATGCTTAATTTCATGATGCAGAAACATAGAATAAAAAAAAAAAAATCCAACCAAGACTAGGGTGATCCAACTCTTCACCTGACAGCTGATATTTGTCCTTGAATTTAAATCTAAGGTCTCATATTAATTATATGAATAGAATCTTAATAGCCACCATTAAATGGTGGGCTTGGAAATTGAACTATCCATTTCTAAGAAACTGGATTGAGAATTGCATATGTTAATTTATCAACTATAGAAACACTGATACAAAACAATCCATGAAGCTAACAAACAATTGAATAATTGAGTTATCTGACCGTTCGCATCCCCAGCCACGCTCCCCTGTGGCAGCCACACCCCCTCCCCCGTGGCAGCCACACCCCCTCTCCCATGGCAGCCACCCACAACCACCCACCCTCCAGATAAGCCACCCTTACCCCCCATTGTAGCCACCACCCCCTCTGCACTTAAGCATATACATAAGTACATGGACAGACAGACATGCATATATACCTACATATATACATATGGGAAAGTGATACAAATTTCATGGATTGTAGGATCGGCCGATTTCGATCCGGATCGGCCGATCCAGATAGAGATCGGCAAGTCTCGATCTGATTTGGAGAGGGAAATCACTGTCCCCCCCCCCCCCCCCCCAATGACCGATTTAAAAAAAAAATTTACTGGGATCGGCCCGTATCGGGCCATATCGGATAAAGGGGATCAGGAGACAGCAACAACAACATTCTGCTGTTGCTGTTGCTGCAGCTCCCCCCCCCCCACCCCCAACCCCCACCCGGTGCCCCCTGCCGCCGCCAACAATCGCCGTCAGCAATCCGTCGCCACCGCCACCATCCTCTCTCTCTCTCTCTCTCTCTCTCTCTCTCTCTCTCTCTTAAGATCTTGACCGAAAGAAGGAGGTTTTCACCCCGTCATTACCGATCGATCGTCCGACAGTCACTGCCGCCGTTGTTGTCGTCGCCGCCGCCACCATCGACGTTGGATTTCTTTGTCGGATCTCGATCTGGGTTAAGGTATATTTCAATCTTAAAATTTTTTAAATTCTCCAACAATTAGAAATGATGCATGGTAGTGTAGATCTATTAATATCTAGCTTAAATTTCTTTTAACATATTGATTAGACAAAATCCCCAAAATTAACCTTAGTTAGGTATTAAAAATTAGAAATTTTGTATGATTAGTATAATTATGGTTCAATTGAGTGTGCCAAACACCCAATTGAACTTATGAGAACCAATTGTACAGATTTATAGACTAATTGCACGTCATTAACACTAATTTCTTAAAATTAACCTTAATTAGAAGTTAAAAATTAGGACTTTTATATTATTAGTGTAATTACCGTTCAATTGACTATGTCAAACACTCAACTGAAACTATTAGACCCTGATTGCATAGATTTGTACATTAATTGTACGTCATTTTTTAAAATTAACCGTAATTGATAGTTAAAATTTTGAGCTTTTGTATGATTAGTATAACTAGGGTTCAATTGAGTGTGTCAAACACTCAATTGAACTTATTAGAACTTCATTACATAGATTTGTGCATTAACTACACATTATTAGCGCTATTTTTTAAAAAATTAACCTTAATTAAGAGTTAAAAATTGAGACTTTTGTATGATTAATGTAATTAGGGGTCAATTAAGTGTGTCAAACACTCAATTGAACTTATTAGAACCTGATTGCATAGATTTGTGCATTAGTTACATATTATTAGTACTAATTTTCTAAAATTAACCTTAAGTAGGGGTTAAAAATTGGGACTTTTGTATGATTAGTGTGATTGGAATTCAATTTAATGTGTCAAACACTCAACTGAACTTATTAGAATTTGATGCATACATTTGTGCATTAATTGCATGTTATTAGCGCTAATTTTCTAAAATTAACCCTACCTAGGGGTTAAACTTGAAACTTTTGTATGATTAGTATAATTATGATTGAATTGAGTGTGCCAAACACTCAATTAAACTCATTACAATCTAATTGCATAGGTTTGTGCATTAATTGCACGTGATTAGTGCTACTCAAACTTATTTATATCTTTTTATGTTATGTAGGAATATAGCAGAGTAAGGACATCATGAACAGGATGTGAAATAGGAGGGTGTTGATCTTGGTTGGCAGCATTGCATACTAGTGGACAATAGGCAGAGGAGGGTCAAATGCAACTAGTGTGGACAGGAGATGGGTGGAGGCGTGTATCGTTTAAAAAATCATATTACTAGTATAGCAGGAGATGTCAACAGATGTGAATCAGTTCCACTGAACTTAAAGAGGGAAATGAGGGCTTATTTACTGGATAAAAAAATCTAAAAAGATTTATCAGCTCAACAACAGATGGATCTGTAAGATGAGATATCGAGGCGCTAAAGACTAAGGGATTACAGTCTGCCTATTCAGCAGCCGATTAATTTAGATGATGATGATAAGGAATATCCAGATGATCCTGATCCAGAGTACTTTAGAGCTGTTCGTGCTAGTCTGCGGACAAATAGAGAAGATGAAGACCGGCGAAGAGACATAAGATCATCAGTTGGATCAGTGCCTAACGGTTCTCAGTCTGGGAGATTCCTTCCTAAAGGCTCTTCTATTCGCATGGCTGCTAGTATTGTGTTGGGTTGTGGACGGACCTCGCATGTGGCACGGAGTCCTATGAGCCAATTTTTATACACATCAAGGTCTGCCAAACAGTTTGGAATCAAGCAAGCATTGAAAGAAGTCAAGATCTCAGCAAAAAATTTCTTGAAAGGAAATGTGAAGTGGTTTTTGCATGTAGACGTGCCAACACAAGCAGCATCCAGCCTATATTTTCAGACGATGGTGGATGCAATTGTAGATGTTGGGCCTGATATAAAAGTTCCCGCACCTCGCTACATTTACAATGTTGGACTCGAAGAGGAGTACAATGAGTTGAAGGCATGGGTGGACAACTTCAAGAATGTTTCAAAGGAACGTGGTTGTATCATTATGTGTGATGGTTGGACAAGGACCACAAGGAGATCCATGATTAATTTCCTTGTGTATTGCAGCGAGGAAACTATTTTTTTGAAGTCTGTGGATGTCTCCAACAAAATAAAAAACATTGATTATTTGTACAAGCTAAAGGAGGAGGTGATAGAGAAAATTGGTGAAGATAATATTGTGCAGGTGGTCACGGATAATGAAGCAAGCTACAAAGCAGCTAGCAAATTGTTGATGCACAAGAGGAATCATTTATACTGGGTGCCTTGTGTATTATATTCCATTGACTTGATGATGGAGGATATAGGCAAAGAGCCTTTTGTTGTTGAGGTGGTAGAGCAGACTCAGATGATCATTGGATTTATTTATAGTCACAACAGGATGCTACATATGATGAGAGAGCATGCAGGTGACAGGATCTCTTTCATACTGGCCCTACCAAATTTGCATCAAACTTCATCTCTTTAGAGAGACTGATGAAGTACAAGCATCAGTTGGTCCAGTTAGTCCACTCTAACGATTTTCTGACATATATAGGGATATTAAAGGCCGATGCTAGGGATATTGCCGTGGCAGTGCAAACTTTGGTTGGGGAAAAAAGTTTTTGGGATAAAATTTCTCGCTATCTAAAAGTGGTTGACCCTCTAATACATGTTCTGAAGTTGATTGATGGAGATGACAAAAATGATATGGAATACATGTATGAGGCAATAGAAAGAGCAAAGGAGCACTTGAGGGCAAACAATCTTACATCTTTTGAAAAATGATGGAGGATCATCGATGATAGATGGGAGTCAACTCTCCATCATGATCTCGATGATGCTAGTTAATTTTATTTCTTTTCTACTTGATTTTATTTCATTAATGTTAATGACATTTTAATAGCTAATGAATCTTAATTTAAATACAGAGTATTTTTTAAACTCAAGATATCAGTATGATGAGAGCGTGCACAATGATGGAGAGTTCCTTTGAGGCACAACTAATGTTATTACTAGATTCATGGAGTTTGCTGACAAACTAGTTGACAAGCCTCTACATCAGATTAATATCAATGAATTGTTGGATGAATAACACCCATTGTATTCTTGAGTGGAGAATAGAGCAGCCAGAGATGCTCAGCCTGACTTTAATCATCATGATCGAAGTTGGACAGGAGATGAATTAAATGGAGTAGTTGTTTGAGATCCTGAATTTCAGGCAATAGACAAAGGAGGTGCATCTGTTCTTCAGAGGCATCGAGAGTCAGCCACACTACCAGACACTGATAGAGTTTCTACCTTTCAGCTACCACTTAGGAGATCAGCTACTCAGGTGGATCCACATAGAAGAAAGGACAAAAAGCCAGCGAGACCTTAATTGCAGTCATATAGCAGGAGAACAATAATCAAAAGGAAAGTCTAAATAACGAGTGGATCCTTCAGAAGAACAAGAAGGCGACACAGCTAGAATTCAGCAAACTGGAGAGACACTTGAGGACACCCCAGCTTTACCACCTCACTTGGTCAGCATGTACGAGACAGAGACACAAACCTATATGCGTAGAAGAAGGCGACTGGCGAAAACGGGCCAAGTGGGGAGTGATGACTCCATTCAAGAACAATTAGATAATGATGCTGATGATGGAGATGGTGATGGTGTTGTTGCTGGACTATTAGGAAGTTCTATACTTGGGAGTAGTTATTCATGATGCGAAGATTACTCCGCACATCTGAGTCATTCTGAAGGTACCCAAGGCCAAAGATAAGGACAACAAGGGGGATTTGAAGGCCAACAGAGACAGGCAGTATATGATTGACCCAGCTGGAAATATGGATCTTCTTATCCGCCCATTTTTTGCCCCCCTACATTGCTGTATTCAGACATCACCAACACTACTGAGGGGTACACTGGACCTCCACCTATTTAGTATGACATTTATGTCCCTCTAACACAATCAGGAGAAAGCTCAAACCAACAAGCAAACATACCTCGAGGTATTCGAAGGGGATGCGAAGACCTTGCTAGCTCCTTGTTTGGCTATGAGTATACAACATATATGTCAGTAGATTATGGGCCGTCAGCTCAAACTTATGGGCTAGATGATGAAAGATCACAAATGTGATCTTTCTAAGGTACTTTTTATTAATTTTATGTAAAATACTTCATAATGTCTTTTTTAATTAGTGCACAACAATAATTATTAGCGAGTTATTTGTCTTTAATGTTCATTTTTTTATGGATGTGCATGATTTGCATTCATTCTTATTATACATTCATTGAATAATATGTGTACTTTTTTATTTTTTCTGATTTTTTCCTTATTTTTTTATTTTTTAATTATTTTTTTAATAGGGCTGATCCAGACTAGACCTTCTTCATCAAGATCGGTTGATCCGGCCAATCCGGATCCGATCAGTCGGGATCGACAGGTCCCGATCCTAGGACCCAACCCGGAATTCCTTGGATACAATCTCTTGCCAAGTGCTCATCTGCCAATAGTGAACCGTATCAAAAGTTGTAAGATAAAGATGTGGTGGCGCAAAAAAAAAAAAAAAAAAAAAAAAGAGCCAAAAAAGTGGTTGTGCATGAGGCAATCAATGGCATGGTTCACGGAATCGGCCAATTCTGATCTGGATCGGAATCGACAAGTGGCAATCCGATTTCATGGAGGAAATCTGATCCCCCAAAGAAAATTAAAAAATATTAAAAACAAGAGCCGGAATCGGCTTGGAATCAGCCATAATTGGGTTGAATGGGACTAGATTGGACACAAATCACGCCGATCATGCACAGATCATCCGATACAGATTCGATTCTGGCCAATATGAGCTCAAAACCCTGCCTATATCTTGAATGTTTATCATTTATCCATCTAATAATGTAGTATGTATTAATTTACCATATTGAAGGGATTAATTGATGTTGTTCTATTATATGTTGCTGTGTCATTAAAAATTTGATCGTTTTTTCAAGTTTTATGTTTAATCCTAAATCCCCAATTGATTGCTAACGACCCGAATAAATGTAATTCCACTAGATTTGATTCTTAGTATGTCATTTTCATTTTTTTAGTTTATTTCCATCTTTTTTTATTTTTCCTTTTTTCTTATTCTTTCAGTTTTTTTCTATAAAAAAAATTCAGACCGATCCAAGGATCGGCCTTTTCCTAATGGATCGGCCAAGTCCACCAATCTGATCCTGATCTGGATCGTATTGAGACTGGGCGATTCCCAGTCCTGATCCTATTCTACCTTCCTTGATCAATGTGGTTGCAGTGGTCCTTGGTGGTTACCACAGGGAAAGAGAGCAAGGGACGGGAACAAGGTTTGCTCAAGGGGGTTAAGGAGTTAAGGGAGGTATGACGAAGAGGATGAGGGTGTGTAGGCCAACTGGCCCAGGCAGGTCCAAAGGCACCTAGGTGAGACATCATCGGTCAATTGGGCTGCATGAGTGCTCAGCCACACCTTTATGGCATGTTTAAAAGGTGCCCAAGGACTTGGTGATTTCGAACCCACCTAGACAAGTGCCTTAACAGTTATTGAACCATCTCCATCTCTACGTCGACAGAACCCGACGGACCCAGGAGATGGCACGTCGACGTTGGCCTTTGGAGCATCCGTGCCAGCCTCAACCTCCTCTCGTAAAGCAAATGGGAACGGCTCATTCCAATCCTCATCCCCATTGTTATCTACTGGTTTGGCTAGACCTTTGTATATCTCTTATCTATAGTAACTTGTTCAATGGTATATGGGGACATCCCCATCAATTGTAACATGTTACAAAAGAATAAATACTCCTGTCTCTCAACCAGGGAGGACACCTTGTGCCATATTCTTCTTCTCCTCTCTCGTCCAAATCTTCACATGGTATCAGAGCCAGGTTCTATCTCTCGACTCTGGTTTCATGGCCTCTCCCAATCCCACCACTGTCTCTACCATTGAAACCCCCACGACGGCAGCCATCACTGCCATCATGGCACCACTTGTGGTCTCTCGTTCCCCGCTCCTGTCCTCCAATGTCATGTTGTTTCTCCCACTCAAGCTCACCACCAAAAACTACTTGCTCTGGGGCACTCAAATCATCCCACTGCTTCACAGCCATGGTCTCCTTGACATGATCGAAGGAACGACTTCCTGCCTCCTGCAGTGCTCCCCTCTTCATCTGCAGATACTTCGTTAGTTGTCAACCCGGAATATGCTGTCTGGGTTCAACGGGAAAAGCAGGTCCTCTCATGGCTGATCGCATCTCTCTTTGAGTCAATCTTGGCACTTATTGTTGGCCTTGATACCTCACATGACGTCTGGGAGGCCTTAGCAAGATCCTTTGCCTCCATGTCTCGTGCCCGTATCCTGCAACTCAAAGCCCAGTTGCATGGTATTCAATAGGGCTCCTTATCTGTTACAGAGAACATACAACAGGTGAAGTCGATTGCCGACAAGTTGACTGACATTGGCCACCCAGTGCAGTCCTCGACCTCATCATGCATGTGCTCCAGGGCTTGGGCCTGCAGTTCAACTCCTTCGTCCCGGCAATGACTACACGTTTGGAGTCTTTCTCCATGGAGGAGCTCCATGGCATGCTACTTGCATACCAAAGTTAGTTAAAGCACCAACAAAGATCCAGCAGCCTGTCTCTTCCCTCTGCTAACTCAGCCACTCACACCAGTCCAACAAGCAACCAGACACAGAACAGGACAATACTCGCTCTTCTCGTGCGCGTGGACGTGGGTGAGGGCAGGGTCGCTTTCCAAAGTGTCAATTATGCCATCAGTTTGGTCACTGCACCCCTGACTTCCCGTAACTGGCCTATAAAGCCCCTCTTCCTCTGCTGCACCATTTTCCGGGGCGCTTCCTATAACATTCCACATCGGTGCTCCAACAATGGGGGTATTCATGACCGGGTGCTACACATCCTGTAACACTTGACTGTTAGCAATTGGCCACTCCCACAACGTACCATGGCTCGGATCAAGTATTGATCGTGAATGGAACAGGTCTGTCTATCTCTCACACTGGACACTCTTCTTACTCTAGTCCTGTTCGTTCAGTATCTCTTTGGAGTATTCTTCATGTTCCCCATATGGCTAAGAACATTTTGTCCATCCGCCAATTTTCAATAGATAACATGCCTTGTATGAATTTCATCCTGATTGTGTCATCGTTAAGGATCAGCACACAGGCACTCCACTACTCAGTGGACAAGTCAAGAACGGAGTATATCAGGTTCTTCTTAAAAATAAAGCACCCTTGGCTGCTGCATATGTCGGCGACTGGGCATCCTCCTAGACATGACATAAGCAGCTTGGCCATCTGGTGCTACGCACTGTCTTTCGTGTCATTTCTCAGTATCAGTTGCCAGCGCCTTCTTCCACGTCTTCTTTAGTATGTCAATCTTGTCAAAAGGCCAAGAGTCATCGCCACCCTCTCCCGCCAACGGTCTCAATCTCTTCTCGGTCCCCAGATTTGATTTTCTTAGATGTTTGGGACTCTACTCCTGTTCAGTCACATCGGGTTGTCCCTATTATGTGCATTTCATAGATAATTTTAGCAAGTTTACATGGATTTTTCCTATTGCTAGAAAGTCGGATGTTCTTAATGCTTTTAGTGAATTTAAAAAATATGTTGAACATTTGCTCAATACAAAGATTAAAGCAGTTCAAACAGATTGGGGAGGAGAGTTTTGCTCGGTGCATTCTCATCTTCTTTACGGAGGCATCACTCACCGGATCTCCTACCCACACACCCATGTGCAGAATGGCGCTGCTGAGCAGAAGCATCAGCATGTTATCAAGACAGCCCTCACCCTACAAAGTACCAGCTCAGTTCCCTTCTCATATTGGGATGACGGTGTTTGCACTGCTGTATATCTCATCAACCGGATTCGCACACCCCTGCTGCACAACAAGACCCCACTGGAAGTCCTCTTTGGACTCACACCAGACTATTGGTTCTTATGGGTGTTTGGTTGTGCTTGCTACCCATGGCTCCAACCCTACAACATGCGCAAGTTTAATTCAGATATGATCTTTGTGTGTTTTTAGGGTACAATAGCTCTTATCATGGTTATAGGTGCTTGCACATCCTGACTGGGTGAACATATATTTCTCAGCATGTCGTCTTTGACGAGTCACGTTTCCCCTTCGCCAAAGGCTCCTTATGCCTTGGCCCTGCTCCAACCTTCTCTAGACTAGGCCTATAGCTCCCTGGCGTACGCATGCTTGGGCCAAGACCCTCTGGAGGCCCCGTTTCACCTAAGTCGCCTGCAGCATCTTCTCCTACAGTACCTTCTGCGAGCTCATCTGCACCTGTCGACTCTATTGCTGTCGGTGGTGGCAGTTCCCCGATGTCATCATGTGTGGAACCCCTTGTCTCGATGGAACCTGGAGTTTCATCAACTATATCATCAGGTGAGGATCAGACGCCCTCTCCTACTGCGTCTGCTTCTTCAACTAATGATTCCTCCACACCGGCGGTCAATTTCCCGACATCCAGCTCCTCTAACAGTTTGACTGCTGCTCCGACTTGGACAATGTCCTCTCTCTATTGGGCCACTACACCTGGTCCCGCACACACTCACTCCATGATTACTCGTACTCAAGAGGGCACACACAATCCACGGGTTTTGCAGTGTGAAATGCTATTGGGGACCCCCAGTTGCACCTACTTGCTTCTCCCAAGCCTCTCATTTCCCAGAATGGAGGGCGGCCATGTCCTCTGAGTTCAATGCCCTGCTGCGGAACAAAACTTGGACCTTGGTCTCTCGCCCAGCCAACACTAATGTCATCAGGTACAAATGGGTATTTAAGCTTAACGCAAGGCGGATGGATCTATAGATCGTCCAAAGTGGGCTTGGTAGCTAAAGGACACCATCAACTCCCTGGTATTGATTTTCATGACACCTTTAGTCCTGTTATTAAGACAGCAACTGTCCCCATTATTTTGGCTATTGCACTTTCATTTGGCTGGCCATATGGTAACTTTACATCTCAAATGCCTGCCCTCATGGTTTTGTGAGGAGACTGCCTTTATGGAGCAAGCCCTGGGTTCGCACATCCTCATTTCCCAGCCATGTGTGTAAGTTGCACCAGTCCATTTACGGCCTCCGACAAGCACCACGGGCCTGGTTTTCGAGGTTGAGCATCCAACTGATTGATCTAGGCTTTATTGGATCAAACTCGATGCATCTTTGTTCTATAGTGTCGCTCCAACCTTCAAGTTATATGTCTTGGTGTACATTGACATCTTGCAACAGGCAATCAGCTGACCACCATCCAAGAGTTTATTGGTGCATGGATGGCAGCATCGACCGATACCGATACATATCGGTATTGGCGATGACCGATATCGATACGGGGGTAACCCGGTACCAATCTTTACATTTTAAAAAAGTAAAAAAAAAAAATTGTTATGTCCGGTACCGAGACGATACGCCCGATACCGGTACGTAACGGTACCCACTGGTATCCGTACCCAAAACCAAGATTGCCATCCTTGTATTGGTGCTTTTAGTGCCAAGTTCGCTGTCTGAGATCTAGGCATGGCTCATCTTTTTCTGGGCATTGGCATTGCCCCTCATCCTAAGGGGGTCCTTCTCACACAATTTCACTACATTAAGGATGTGCTGCATCGGGCCAACATGGATGGCTGTAAGCCACTTTCCACCCCCGTGGCCGTGTCTTCTAACTCTTCAGCATCATCCACATTTGATGATCCATCCACCCATAGAAGCATTATAGGAGCTCTCCGATATTTGACTTAGACCGGATATTGCCCATTCAATAAATAGAGTGTGTCAATTTTATGCATGCACCAACTGAGGATCATTGGGCATCCGTCAAATGTATCCTCCGATAGCTGAAGCTCACTATTTCTTAGGTCTACTCTTTTATCGGCAATCACCAATGGCTCATCAAGCCTTTGCTGATGCTGACTGGGCTTGCTGCCCACATGATCGACGGTCCACCGGAGGATATGCAGTCTTTCTTGGCAAGAATTTGATCGCCTGGTGCTTGAAGAAACAACCAATTGTGGTACGGTCTAGCACAAAAGTGGACTACAAATCCATGAACACCATTGTCGCAATGATTTGGATTGTCTCTCTTTTGAAGGAGATGGGCATTCCATTGACGCCTCCTACTGTTCTCTAGCGCGACGATCTTGGCGCCACATATCTTGTGGCCGATCTTGTCTTCCACACGCGCACAAAATGTATTGAAATAGATTATCACTTTGCTCGCGAGCATGTTGCCAAAGGCTTACTTCAGGTGCACTATCTATCCACTCATGATCAGCTCGCCGACGTCTTCACCAAGGCACTATCCCGGCAATGCTTCCATTTACTCTCTTCCAAGCTCAACATCCATGGTTGTTGAGCTTGTGGGGGCATATTGAACTATCTCCATCTCCATATCTACGTCAGCAGAACCAGATTGACCCAGGCGATGGCATGTTGACATCATGGTTGACAATATCGGCCAATACCGATACGTACCGGCCGGTACATATCGTTATCGGCACCGGTACCATCCCTGTAAAGGGTATCGGCCGATACCAGCCGATATTGGGCCGGTACCGGCCGGTACGTACCGGTACCGGTACCCACCGATACCAGTACCAGTACTACCATCCATGGTTGACATTGACCTTCGGAGCATCCGCGCCAACCTCAACCTCCTCTCGTAAAGCACATGGGAACGGCTCTTTCCAGTCCTCATCCCCAATGTAATCTATTGGTTTGGTCAGTGAGGGTCATCTCCACCATCCTGATGTAAACTCTTGTTTTTGTATAGTGGGAGTTTTTGAGAGCATAAGGACATTATACATGGATAACCTTCTCTTGATGTTTGATAGACCTGTGGTACTATCCCCTTTCAAACAGAGAAGGACCAGTCATCTGCCCTCTTTATATTTGCTTTCCAAAAAAAAAAAAAAAAAAAAAGAGAGAGAAAATACATGTGATGAACACATTCGTTCTGCATAAACTAACTGTCACAACTAGAAATTATATGTGGCCTCAGAATCCCCTGTGATGACACCAGCTCTCTTATATCTATCATTTCCAAGAACTCCGGTCCATCTACATACTAGGCCTACTCACACTCCAACCCAAGACCATTATATTTAAAATTCAACATAAAGGCCACAAGGATGCCTTTGAAGTTGGACAGATTGAGAAAAAGAGAATGAATATATAAGCAGTTGTGTGTGGCAAAGAGGTGCCTCTTTGAGGGGGCAGGGAAAAACCAAGAAATATCTCCATTCTTAACAATTTGTCACAGAGAAACACAAACACAAAACCAGAAACTCGGAAGTGCAGATGGGGAAGAAAGGGGCCACATCCCAACTGCAAAGTGCAAAAGAGCATTGCCACATAATTACAAGCTTATCACGAAAGCTCCAAGAGAAAAAGAAATTAACCGACTTTCCTAAGCACAGAAGAGAAAATAAAGGATCAAACTAAACCACAAACAAAGTTGAATCTGCACACCTGATTAGATTCTTGGAGGTGATCCGCGGGGCCTTGATGGCGGCGCCGATCAAACTGCTCCCCGTGATGTAGATCCCCCTGGAATCCCATCCCCCCAAAACACAGAAAAATATATGTGAACAATTCCCAAACTAGCAGATGCTCAGAATGCTTGGAAACGAATGAGAGAGTGGAAGAGGGGGGAGATGTAGACACCACGCGGCGCCGAGGACGGAGACTCCGATGGAGATGGCGATGCCGACGGCGGCGAAGGTGTAGGGGGAGATCTGAACCAGCGCCCGCGACCACGAGCTCGACTCCAACCCCATCCTCCTCGCTCTCCGATCTCCCCGACAAGGTTGAGATTTGAGAGAGAGGAAATTTAGAAATAAAATGTAAGAAATAGGTCGAGTTCTTCCGCCGCAGAGGAAGAAGAGCTCCGAGTCGATGTGTTCGTCGACGGTGCGCTACAAGGAATAATTTTGCGATTTCCGGGGGGAAACTTTTTTTTTTCTATTTTTTGAGGGGAGCGGGGTTACCACGTACCAATCATATATGGCAGCCGGACGTGAAATGTGTGTCGAATCTGAGGATTGCTGACGACGGCGTGTGCTGCGCCCCACCAATGGAGAAGGGCCACGGTCTTCATTCAGCTTTGATAGACCTTCCCTCTGGTTGAGGTGGGCACATTAATTTATGAAATGACACTAGTATGGGGTATTAACAGAAATATTTTTAAGTTTTTATTATTATAATTATTTTTTAAAAAATAATATGCACATATATTTACAAAAGACGAGAGTTCATCTCAAGACTCAAGCTAATCTTTGAAGATAAGTAACATGAGGATAAGTAATCTCACGCACACTAGAGCCAAAGATGAGGTGAATTTTTAAACTTCCCACCAACTTAACTTTGAGACATCCCAAAACAAGGCCATGAAATGAAACCAACTGTCTAAGTCGGTTGGTTCTGGTCAATATTGTAATGCATACAGGGAGAACGTGAAGGGCGACAATTTGAAGATGGGAAGCTATGGGTGGGGAGTGTGGAGTTTATATCAGAAATGTTATACGGAAAAAAAAAAAAAAAAGGCATTCTTTAAACCAATTTTTCTTTGTCATTAGATCCCAATCCAATAGTTAAAAGTTTACAAAAAGATAAACTTGAAAAGGAAACATTAAAATTAGGGAGGTGTCATGGGTCCCACCAGATAGAACCCCGGCCTATAGGGATGCAAACGGGTCAAATTCGGTGCGGATCTAAAGTAATTTCATGACCGTATTCATTAAGCTATCGGTTTAACTGTCCTATAAGCTAACAATCGGTCGAGCAATCGCATCTTATTGAATCATAGGTACTCAGTCAGAAAAAATTTATATTCGTTATCTTATCCACTATATATATCGGTTTAAAAAGACTATCCCTTAACTGACCAATAAGCTAACGAACAGTCATATAATCGGGCTAGGGGTTACCATTTGCATCCCTACCGCCTACATGCATGCGGGACTCGGGACTCTACGCTGGGTGGCTTCTTCTAGCGTGTGCGCTGGAGCTTTGTGGTTTTGCCTAGCATTCATATTGGCCATCAGATCAATATCCGATGGCCAATTTTTATTTTAAGTTTTGTTTATTCAAATAAAATTTTAAATCCTCGTTTGTCATCCACCTTATCTCTCAGAAATTTTTGGCACCAAGCACCATATCACACAAATTTTATTTTTTATGTTTAAATCTTTTAGCTACTAGATTAATTAGGCCAAGTATGATGAGAGGTTGAAAAAGTAAAAATATAGATGTTAGCTTTCGGGGATTTGTGGGAGCTAGGGCTGTAAATGGAATCCGATACACCAACTCTTTGACCCAATTCAGATTAAAATTAACGGGTTCAGAACCCGAAAGTGTTTCGATAAACTATCAGAATCGAAATCGGATATTCCGATAGGCTATCAAAATCAAAATCGGAACTAGTGTAATCAGAATATGATTACCCAGTTCTGATAAGAATTTTGAATGGAGTGTGACCGTTGATCAAAGTGAATCTGACGGCCATCACAAAAGTATCCCATTAACCCTAACTAGGGTTCGGCCTGATCAGTACAACCCTCGAGGCACAACGCATCCCTCCCTCCCTTCCCACTCCCCTCCCTCCTGAACGAGAACAACTCACTCTTTCTCCCTTCCTTGTCTAGTGCGTCTCCCTCTCCGGTGGTGTCCAACCTTCCCTCTGGTTATCCGACCTCCAGTCCTCTAGCCTCCAGTCGGCAAGAGCGAGGGCTGGCTGCATCATAAGTCTTCTCGTTCGAGCCTCTCCTCTCCTCCGGCCTCCTCTCCTTTGGCGCTAGGCCTTTGGCGCCTCCGGCAACGGCCAATGTTTAACTCTCTCTCTCTCTGCACCCAAGACTGAGGTTGCCTATCGGTCGCCAAGCTGATTTTAATCAACTTTATTTTTTAAAAAAAGGACAAATTTATTCATAGTTTTTATGTTGACTCTAGTATAATTTTATAATTTCGATAATTATCGAAATTCGATTTCGATTCCAATAGCGAAATCATAATCTGAACGAAATGGGAAACATCACGTTTTGCCTTAATCGGAATCGAAATCGAAATGCAGAATCATCATCGGAATGAGAAACTGTCATTTCTATTTTGAAACCGACCCATTTGCAAACCTACTAGGACCCATGTTATTTTTTAGAAGATTAAAAAACTCCCTTTCATGAGTTTTTTCTCTTTCTATCTTCACCCTCTTTCTTTCTACCTCTCTCTAGATTGAAATTTGAAAAAACAACCTTGAATCTGAGAAAAGTTATGTTAGAATCTATGTCAACTTCTATTGCCAAGCAAAGCTTAAGTCTTAAGCAATCTAACGATTAAAAAAGAAGATAACAAAAAACTTTCTGTTACCTTGTTTATATATATATATATATATATATATATGGGGGAATAGATCAAATTAGCCATGGGCTCATCTAACTTAGATGATCCCCCCAAGAAAGCCTCTTCGCTTTATACTTAACAAAATAATAAAATTATCAATAATTTTTAAATATTCAAACAGGCTCTTTAGGGTTATTCCCATCTCTGAGATTTTAATTTTCATCATCCGATCTTAACGATCAATCTTAGTTATTCGATCGAGTAAATATAAAAACATCAACGTATAAAAATACTGAAAAAATAGTAAAAAATAGAACATTTATTACATTAGGGTTGATCCTATTCCTTAAGGTTTTAGTTTTCATCTCCAAATAACGACGCATTTGATTGGACAACTACAGTTAAGTTTTTCGATCCAATGGTAAAAATTAAATCTCAAGGGGTCGAAACCAACATAGATGAGGGTATTTGAATATTTTAAAAAGTTTTGATAATTTTGATTTATTTTTTTAAGATGGAGAGGTGGAGTTTCGAGGGGGCTCATCTAAGTTAGATAAGCCCTAGGACTCATTAGTGTAAAGGATCACATAGGGGAATGTAGATTTGTTACATCCCTGATCTTGTTCAATCGTTTGAACTCACTTTAGATTCAAGTTATGTAATTATGGAACTACTAGCACATAAATGGAAGATAAATCATGAGAGACAAACAACCAAAGTAATAATATTGTTATTTTACCATTAAATAGTCAAATATAATTTTTATTGTCAATATCATTGTTCCATAAATTACATTATCAATACTAGAATCTTCAAATTTCATCGGAAGTAAAATCATTTAACTCATTAAAGAAATAGAAAAGTACATAACTTATTTATTATCCTTACTACATCAAATATAAAAAAGTTGTAAATCTAAATATAGATAACCTCCTTAAGATGTTGCATGCCTCAATCAGAAATCTCCTCAAATCTCGGATTTTCTTCCTCAAGACTTTAAGAATATTAGTAGGTTTATGAGAACAATAACTTAGTACGCAATCAAACCACTAAATACTAGCTAATATAATAGTTGAAAAGTGATGATAATAAATATACATGATTCACGGTTCTATATATATCTCAAATAAGAACATGTTACAAAATATGGTCAAATATAAGTTTATCAAATCACATGTGTTTTCTAATAGTATAAATAGATTAACTAACATATAACATATATGGCATGATTGGATTCATATATGGCTAAACAAATTATACTAGTCATGAACTGAACAAATCATATATTGAGCTGAACATATCACATATCAAATTGACATGACATAGTAACTTATCATATCAAATCAAATATAGCATGTGAACAAATTATAGGATTCAAATATATAGATTGATCAAAAGATAATTGAGTAAGAATATCAAATGAACGAATTAAGCAGAATATATGTTGAATTCAAATGATCCAAACATATCAAATATGAATAAATCAAATAGACATACATCTAACTACCACATAAAGAGTCAAACAAAACATATATTAAAGTATATAGACAAGTATGCTAAGGTCATGGTACATATATAGCCAGAGAGTCTATAGTCCTATCTCGAATGACTGAAAATAAATACATAATTGTCGAGATTTTTTCTGACGCACACAAATAGAACTCATCTCTAGACGCTTATGGAATAAGTCACAATATCTTTAAGATGACAATGTCTCAAACTTATATCAAACAAATATGACACAAGTGTATTTTCATAAATTTTAAAGTGATCATAGATGTAAAAATTAATAAAGAAAATGATACATATATATAAGAGTCAAAATACATATTTTTTATATACAAAATAGTCACTTAAAGAGCCAACATAGTTATATATATAGAATATCAAAGCAAAGATTATACCAATAGATTTTCGGACTGAAAAGTAAGCTTCAAAAATTATCTCAGAATTTTTGGAACAATAAGGATTTTTCATACATTAAACTTATTTTCTGAAGTTGAAAATTTAATAAATAGTACAAAAATAGTAAGAGACTCAAAAAATATTTAAACTTTTCTAACATGGCAAATAGGTCAAACGAAATGTATGTCCAAAGTTTCACATAGATTAGAGATCATACAAGTATTTTGGAATATCAAGTGAGAATTCAAGAACTTAAGTCAAATTTGATCAATCAAATAAATAACAGAAAAATAATGACTAAATTTTAAAAATTATAAAAATTTTCAAACATTTATATTTAATCATAACAAAGTTGTGGTCAAAATTTTATATTATTAAGATATATGTCCGATCCAAGTTCATTAAAAAAACCTAACTGTCATTAGTTTGGACAAACTGCATAGGTTGATAAAATATTTATAAAATAAATAATAAAAATTAAAAAATATAAAATTTAATAAGCATAATGTCGATACTATATAAAATCTTCGTAAAAATTTCAAGTGATTTGGACAAGTATTCACAAAGTTATGGCTAAAACAAGTTAGATCAAATTTCCGAACTGACAACAAATAGAATAGTTTAAATCGCGTCCATGTAGGTAGTCATCTTTTAAATCACATCTACCATAGTGGATACCTTTTAGATAAGAAAATAAGTTGAAAGAAGATTTTTAATCACTAAATTTGAAAGATATCTAATCGAGTTGACGTCTTTTGAAAGGCGTCCACTACAATGGACGTCTTTTTGACAAAATTTTTAGAACTATAATAGTTCATGAATTTTAACAAAGAATTGATGAATCAAAGTGAGAATTAAGATAATAGACTTATAGAATATGTTTTCAAACATCTAAATTAAGTTGGTTTTTATGTAATACAAAATATTTCATTTGAATGGTTATTATAACCTACCTTTAGAAGAAGAACAAACAATCTCTCTCCAAGTAAATCCTTAAGTTCTAAGACAAATTCCTCTTATTCCATAGCCTCTCCTATGTCCTCCACACCTCCAAGAACATAAATTAAATATTATAATCTATCCATAAGAAATTAAACTAAAAATCTCTTATAGTTCTTCATAAAGAACATCATGTTCTCACCTTAGAAGTTCAAGTGCGGCTTTAGAAGCCCTAACACTAATTCAAGAGGCCTTATATAGTCTCTTACTTTCTTAATACGACCAATAAACCTCTCCTTTCATACTGGAGTTGAACTCCAACTATCGAAGACTTTATCTCTAAGTAAAAGTCACTTCCTAGTACAACTAAGAAATCTGTTTTTGCACATAAGTGTTTCTTAATATGAAAACCCTTAAATTCGACCTAGATCCATTAGAATGAGCAAAAACTTTCTTCTACGAAGTTGTAGATATTAATTTCTTCTTTCCAATGATACTAACGTCATAATTTTTAATTAATATAGTGTGGATATATTGTCACTTTATTGGGTTGCTGTCATGCATCCTGCGAATCGAGAAATTTGGCTAAGTGTTGGACAACACGGCTTCCTTCTGTAAACACTAGTGGGCTTAATGGGCCTAGTTTTAACTAATGGTTTACTCATATTAAATTTATTATTTTAATAAATAATTACCCATGACTTATTGATTAGTCATACTGGGCTTAATCAATTTTATCCTGTTAAGTAGTATAAATGGGTTTGGGGTTATAGGGCATAACAAGATTAAAATTATAGTCATCAAGAACATAGTAGAAAGTTAAACCCCTCGATATCTCGATCCATTTCTGAGAATAATGTGAAGAAAAGATCTAATATTCACCTTGCGTGGAGTCGAATCCGTAATCGAAACTGATTTCATACCGCTAGTTATGTAGGTGCCTAGCCTCCAACGGTATCTACACAGTTGTCCAATTGAGGGATAGTTCTCGCTTCTTCTCTAGAGGGATTCACCTGATCCCTTACTTTCTTCTCGTCATAGATGCCTAAGGCATGCGAGCGGTGCCTCGATCTATATGAGACCAGAGGCGGAAGAGAGAGAGAAAGGGGGCGCCCCCCTCTTAGGGGGCCGGTCAGAGAAGAGGGAGAGAAGGGGGATGGCTAGGTTACTATGAGCCTGTGGAGCTTGGCCCAGGGTTTCCTTTTGAGATATATTTATATTAATTTCTAGCGACTTTTCACAAAATTTCTTAAATTAATATAAATTCTCACTTAATTTCCATCTATCGAGAACCTTGTGCGCATGACCCTTTAGGCCCAAGTTCTAGTCCAATTTTGAGCCCAATAAGTCTAGTAACTCCTTACTAAATTAAAGTAATGTATTTAATATCTCATATTAAATAATTACTTAATCGGTTTATTATCTCATGATAATTGATAAGATTTGCAATCAAGTTGGGTGCTAAGCAATATCATACGATCCTAAAAGGCAATAGGGTTCAACAATGAGTTCAAGAATCATTCCCGTCATCAGTGGTAGATAGCTCTACATGTGGTGTTGAAATTCCACTTCAAAATATCATGAGGAGTATGAAGAAAATATGTGATCACGAGAGAACACAGTTCTCAATAAGTAATGGATTAATCGCGCATACGTACCTTAGATTTTGGGAGTGGATGTGGGTCCTCAATTCAGGTTCGGAGACACGTCTGTAAAAAGCTGGACGTCTTTTTGAAAGGCGTCAAGTTCAGAGGATACGTTTTAGATAGTTAATTATCCAAGCCAATTACAATAATCAACTTAACATATAATCGATTAAGCTGAAACACATCATCCTTGATCGACGCGATTCAGAGCAATCGATTACTTGCCTTAGATCGATACCTATAATTAGTTAGCTAATTAGGGTCAAAGTGTTGTGACGCATTTTGATAGGCATCAAGACTTCTCAATGTGTTTCAGAATAGATAGTTGAACTTCTTGCATAACTACATCTCATGAATGAACTATGTATTTGCAGACCCTTCTATGTGTTTCATTATCCACACCTTTCTCTTGACCCTTCTTTCTAATTCACTTGTTTATAGAGCTCATTTTTGCTTGTCACATGTTTTGTATATATAAATTACAAGGACAACTTGGAAAGAACTTATCCATATGACAGAATTTTAATTTTGCTCGTAAAAGCAACATAAGAAGTTTATCTGGTAATTTAACCTCTATATATCCATTTTTGAAATTTTTGATAAATATTAAAAGATAATGATACATGAAGAAAAGAACATAGATACATGTTCTTCTTAAAGGAGAAGGGTACGGACACAACGGCTACTGAGCCTGATGGATATAAACTTGTTGCATTGGGGAGGCATTGCAATCATCCGATCTATTTGATTTGATAGTATTTGGGGCATGCATATGTATGCACCTGGCTCGTGCCTAAAGATCGTCCCCTTTTCTTTTCTTTTTTTTTTTTCTTTTTCTGAACTGATTGGATAGTACAGACGCCAAGCTGAGGCAGCCCCAAGCTTGACATTTTTTTTTGTCAAAAAGAATATGCACACCCCTTATGTTACTGTCTGATTAAAACTAGATATTGCATGACAGTTGAGGGGTATTGCAATCCACATGAATTCGCAATGCTATCTCCGAGTGGCAAGCCTTTCCCATTCTTTTATGTCGCTATGTGCAATGGGCTGCCCATTCAAGGATTCAAATGGGGCTGGGCCAGCCTTTGGCCCAACCCCAAGTTGTGCTATGTCTTCTACGGATAATTCAGCCCAAATTACAATTCGGGTTTACTCTTTCATGCCGTCAGGCCTGTCCATCACTCAGCTTAATCCAACTCAAATTTGGAATGAGATTAGACCCATAAAAATGAGATTTTTTATAATCTTTTAATTTTGTTTAGAAGAATGTAATCTTGTACTTATAAAGAAGGTCTCTTATCTTCATCTCAATAAGAATATCTTTTTCGACAAAAGTACAATCTTATGAAGCCACCTCTATAGACTAAAATAGATAATACCGTGTTGATGAGAGCCTATAGTTCTTTCTTGTAACGTTGGTGTCCTGTGGGAACCAATACTTACGTGCTTGCTTTCTCAGTGGGATGTGTTGATAAGAAGCCACGGTTATATCTTGCAACATATAGCACACTTGGGACCATGTGTCATTTTTTCTTCTTTTTTCTTAAACCCTAGGGCCACCATTGGTGGGTTCATCCCACTCCCTAGATTTTCCAAAAATTATTGTTCAGTTTTTTTAAAATCTTTTTAACTCTGACTAAAGATGGATAGTACTGATGGCTTCTTTAAAATTGTCCCCACCAATTTAAAAATAAATAAATACATTATCTACCGTTACAGTAGAAATTACAGTAGGTTATAGCCATCCAATCGAATCGATCAAATAGTCAGTACAACAATATTGTACCGTAATCAGTGCAGCAAGTATTATTCTTGTTTAATTGTCATTTTTTTAAACATTACAGCCCGTTAATATTATTATCTATGAAGATCATTTTCTGGGGTAAACCTATTTTCTCTGATGAGCACGGCTAATGCTCTATTAGAGCGATGCCTTAAATTTTTGGGCGCCCGGAGATGTGTTCGGACCAAAACCGTTGTGATGCCTGATAAGGGTGGCGGCAAACGGCACCCACAGGGTCCACGACACCTGATGCCAGAGAAATATATCCCTCAGTCTAGCCAACTAAGATGCCTGCATACCTGACGACAAACATGTATTGTGTAAAAGAATGATCTTTTGGATCTTTTCACAAAAGTCTGTTTTAATTAGATGTTCTACACGACGTGCTCTTTGCAAAGAGAAGATGCACTTAAATAGACATATTTATGAAAGGTTTTTTACATATAAGTTTCTATAACTGTTTGTTATTATAAATAAGTCTTCCTAATCTGTCTGTTTACAAATAGATTCTTACAATCCACCGTAAGATCTTTAAAACTTACAAATAAGTCTTTAATACCATAAATAAGTTTTTTTTTTAAAAATTATTTATAAAAAAGTTACGATTGTGAAGATTTATTTATAAATAGTCAGATTAAAAAAATTTATTTGTAATATCAAAAAATAATACAAAATTAAATATAAAAAATCCATTTACGAATGATGGTGGCTAGCCGCGCCTTTGCATTAGCCCATAGAAGGCCAAAACAAAATGACATGACGGTGATGCAACGCCTATGGGGCATGCAACCAAATATATTCCAGCCAGCCAGTTGTGTTTTTTTTTTTTTCGGAAAGTAGTCCAGTGGTCTCGGCAACATGTACTTGCTCGATTAGAAGACCAAGGTTCGAAGTCGCCAAGAACGAAAGCTTCTCTGAAGGAGAGGATAAAACTCGAACAATTTTTTTCGTCCGGATGGACGAGATATCCGTGCATTGCATAAGAATTTCGCACTGAATCCGTGTGAAAATAGGATTCGAACGCGTACACTCCTCCAGCGGAGAGCACAAAATATCCTTCCGTTCACCACTGAGTCACCGGCGCTGCCCAATTGTTACTTGTCCATTGCAACAACTCAAGAAATAGAGAAGAAATTCTTCTCTCCCTCTGCGTTTGCCTTGGACACGATGGGAGACTGCGATAGGACCTCCTATGGCGTATACACAACTTGGAGCCATTGGTGGGAAGATGCTAGGTTGAAGCTGAAGGTGGTGGGACTTGTTAACATGGTAACTTGGTAAGCAACTCCCCACACGATTGGATCAATTAGATGAGCAGTTCCCCACACGCGTAGAGGGATAGGATCAATTAGATTCGTACAAGTTATTACAAGAAGAGTTAAACTTACTGCACAGGCAGCGACATTGGCAACCGACACGCATTGGCAACGGACACATCGGTTTCAATCAGATATTCTATATATCCGTATAATCCGACCTTCGAGATAACCCAAAAAAATTTAAACCTTATTTTTTATTATTCATCATGGCTCAACTTTTGACTTTCTAGATTTCTTTTTTAATTGTCTAATTGACGATTAGATTGTACGGACACACGGAATACAATGGAGCCGACCAAAAAAAATTTAAAAGAAAAAGTGCACCAAGTTTACTCTTACAAGAAATGTACCTTGGCATATATCCACGTCATGTGAAAACTCAAGCTTAGTAGTTAACTGTTAATTAATTGAAAGTTGAGATTACCGAGAGAAAAAAAACATAGACGGCTACTTTGGATTTTTACTAAAATGACTTGTAGCAGCGACACTATGCATCTATATTAAGTGGCCAGCACACCTCTAAAAAGATTATTGAATGTATAGAGGAGCAGATCTCTTGGAGTGAGAAAGACAGAACTGAAAGAAGAGTAATACTTGATGTACTGTGCTGCATAATTATGAGTAATTATGACTCACACGATTGAAGTAATCAGATCGCACGGAGACGTGATTTTATTTTTTAATTTTTAAAATCTAATAACAATCGAATAATAGCACTATACCCTTTAAAATTATTTGCTCCTACAGGGATGATGCGGCCTAAGCGCTGCACCTACTTGTAAAAGAAAGGTGGCAGCCACAAGAAAATATTGTGGTTCCATAATGGGATCGTGTTAAAAACTTGGATTCAGTTTTTGTTAAAGGACAAATTTAGGATAATTTTATACAAAATCAGAATAAAGTTCTTGTCTTTAAAGGAGATTTTAAACATCACCAAAACACTTTTAAACAATTTATTGGCTTAGTTTCATTAAAGAATAAGGAGCTTAATTATTCCGTCTTAATGATGTGTTTTATCATATTTTAATTTTTTTTAATTAAAATTAGAATAACTTATTCTGAATAGGATTAAACATAAAATTACCAAAATAAAATGAGGAAATTTTTTGGGATTTTTGCATATATATTCCTAAAGGTTAGTGTATTTGTACCTATACCCCTAACTCCCTTATATTGTATGAAATACCTTCAAAAATCTCAGAAGCATTGCAGTTATATTCCTCTATTAAAATATTGTCAATTCTATTTTGCATATATATCCTTAACATCTATAAGTTCTTACATGTGTGCCCTTAAATTCACTAAAATTTCATGAACATGCCTAAGACTTTACCAAAATTTACATAATCATTCTAACACATTCAGTTGCAATTCATGGAATTTTGATAAAGGGGTATAATCACAACACTTCCAAATTTTTCAAGGGCATTTCAGATAATATTGGAGAGTTGGAGGTATGAATACAAATATACTAGTTATTAAGAGTGGTTATGAAAAAAATTCATTTTTTCAAAACCAAAGCCCCCTTAGGCTGTAAGATACTTTTGATTCGGTACGGAAGTAAATCTATAACTATATCCGTTAAATTAGTTGTTTAAAAATGTATCCATTAATTGTCCTATAAATTAATAATCAGTCTAAATGATCAAATCTTAGTGTACTATATATATATATATGTATATATATATGATTAGAAAACTTTTATATCTATTATCTTCTTTGCTATGCATATTAGTCTAAAAAGATTTATGATAATTTTTGCATCCCTACTTCTGATTATATAACAACTTACGTGCGTACCTTGCCAAGGGGTTAAAATCTGTCAAATGAAATTGGCATAAGCTGAGGGATAAGACAAGAATATTCATGAGGGTTGTCGGAGGGGATGGAGCCATGGCTGGGACAACCCCTCGGACCTGAATGGCAGAAAGGTCATTTGCCGTGGGAGAGACGTAACAAAAGGAAAAGGTGAGGGTGATGTGAGTGAAGGCTGGAATTGAATACCATGGGAACTACAAGTATGCATTAGATCAGGTGGATGTGATTCCTGGTTGGCATGTTCTTCCAAACGTCTGCATGCTCCACTGATGCATGCAATGTATACACATGACACAGAGGAAGATATTTTTCCTTCTTCTTTGTTTTGTTTTCTAGGAGGATATTGGAGTTGTACTGCTTGCTTGGGAAGGCATGATTTGCTGTACTGGATCGACTTGTATTGACTCGAACGACTCGTACTATATCAAGACAAACTCGAGTCGATGCGACTCGACCGAATATATATGATTTGGAAAAGAAATTTCATGCGATTCATGTGAAGCAGTACGAATCAACTCGAGTCATACCAAATCATGAGAGATTCAAGTCGGTCCGACTCTTTGAATCGATGAACCTTGTTAGAAAGGCATGATATGTTCAGTGGTCTCAATCTCCTCTGTTCCTCCTTCTGTAAAGTTTACTGTTGCATGCATTTGGTTCGCTCTGGATCTGATCTGATGTACACAGGGACTGAGGAGGGGGATGGACTTCTAATATGGTGGTGTGGCGGAGCTAGTCTTATTCAGTGGGGTCTTGGGACTTCATTAGATTTTATCAAATTCATTGCCTAGTCTAATTTACGACTCCACTGATTCAACCCAGAACCCCTCTGACCCAACTCAAGGTTCCGTATAACCTAACTTAAGACCTCACTGATCCAATCATGTTTATGACTTAATGTTCGAGTGACACTACTGGATAAAATTTTTGCGTCCGTCATTAGGTGTACTGATGGTGGTCCTGCTTCCACGTACCACCAATGCACACGTCCATGTCTGTGCATTAGTTACTCGTCTGCTATCCATGCATAAACACACGTGATTTCCAGCCTATCCAGTCTTTGGATGGTTGATTTATCAGATGGCAGAAGTTAGCGCGTTTTTGGTGTTATTTTTAGTTTGAAGTTGTGTTTATTTTTAAAATATAAAAGTATTTAGTGAAAGTAACTATATATAATTGATTTTTAAGTACTTATAAGAGAGATTTCTCTTCTCATAACTCTATTTTTCTCCATTATATAAAGGATGCTCGAGTTTGGAGCCTTAACCAGAAAGTGATCGGGACACTAAATAAATGCCTAGCTCCTAACTCTTAACTTCTCCTTTTAAAGATATATAACTAGATGAAAGGCCATAAATACTATTAATTGGAAGGTGTGCAAAATACGGCCTTAATTTAAAATTTTTTTTTTAATTGCCTGCATACTGTTAGGTATGTCTGTTATCTATTATTTGGATCATATTTTTACCATCCGGATGCTCGTTTAACTTATGAAATGTTCTATCAATGTATTGGATACTTTTATCAGTATTAATTTTGATATTGCTACCAAGAGTGCTACTTATCCTCTATCTCATGATACATTGGTGAGGTATGCATCATAATAAATCTAATATAGATCTAAGTCTATCTTAAAAATATTAGAGTTTTAGTTTTTGAGAGTGTTAAAGATTCCCTCCTTTTCCTTCCTCACCCTTAACTCACTTTGATCCTTTGGCCACCTTCTACATTACTCTAACATTAATTTCTATAAACATTAAAAATATTAACTTGAAATTTAATGTTATACCAAGACTAATGTTTCAACCAAATGGGGCGTTAGTTACATTTGAATTAACACTCAATTAAACTATGAAATGACAATGATCTTGCAAAAGCAGAGAAAGAGGTAAAATATATATATATATATATATATATATATATATATATATATATATATATATATATATATATATATATATCTTTTTTTACCTTTAAAGAATAATTTAATTGTTTTTTTAATAACGTGTGAAAAATATTTCTATAGTATTCTCATGTTAAGTGGCCGATAGAGTATCGTCTTGGATTTAATTCATTCATATTTAAGATGTATAACAAGAAAGGGCATATATAGCATCACAAACATGAGATTTCATAGGATGTGTAGGCAAAAATCCAAATTAATTTTAGCTTTTCTTGGGAAAGACAGATTAGCTTTTCTTGCGGTAGGAGTCCAAGTCACCTCCAAATGATCTACGGATCACCTCCAATGAGCCGATCGAATTGATGGAAAAATACTAGTTGTACTGATTACTTTAGCCTTTTTTTCTATGGTCAGAAATTTTTACATAGTCTTTGTTCTGGAAAGATCATATATACTAGTAT
Source organism: Zantedeschia hybrid cultivar (assembly GCA_030544215.1). Classification (NCBI taxonomy): domain Eukaryota; kingdom Viridiplantae; phylum Streptophyta; class Magnoliopsida; order Alismatales; family Araceae; genus Zantedeschia; species Zantedeschia hybrid cultivar. The sequence continues at coordinate 17,752,897 of JARZZO010000016.1, forward strand.
TTAAATTCTCGTTTCTTAAAGAGTAGGAAAAAATTTCATACTACTGCAACAATTTTATCTTCTTCAAACGGTTATTTTGAACTCAAAAGTCACCGCAAGAAATAATAATCTCTTCACAAGCCTAGCCAAACACTCAGATATAGGTTCCCATGAACTCCAATGACAAATTTCTCCTTCTGCATAACTCCTTTCCTCTCAATCATGCAAACACATTATAATTTTTTTTTAAACTTTTCAATCAATATAATCATTCAATATTCTTTATTATAGCCTTTGCAATCTTCATATTTTTAATAGTCCCTTACAATGTCCCTTAAAGGCCCCTCAACCATCCCTAAATTTGTTTTTTTTTTTTTTTTTTTTTTTTGGGGGGGGGGGGGGGTTTCTTAAGGGAATATGAAGATTGTAAGGAACATTGAATGACTATAGAGACCGAAAAGTAAATAAAAAAAAAAACTCAATAGGACTTTGCCTAATGTTTTAGTTGTTGGCCTGGGTTCAATTCACTTCACTTTAACACTGTCTTTTTTTATCAGTAACATAATTGATTAAAATATATACAACTTCTCCTAAGTAGAGAGAATTCCATTCTTACTAGAGACAATTATAACTCTCCCTTTAATGGGAATTTTTCTACAAGAAACGATAACTTCACACTTATACGAGGGACTATACACAACATGAATAATACTTGGGGTGTAGTACAAAAATAATTTTTTTTTAATCTTTTTATGTCGGCCCCACCAATATACTACATGTTCTTATAACCCCGATCTTTGATTTGACGATTCAAAAAGTTCTTAAAAGAATAAAATATATGTTGTGAAATACTTGGGGTGCAATACAAAAGACAAATTTCTTTTGAATCTTTGTATGTCGGCCCACCAATATACTATAGGTTCATATAACCCGATCTTCGATCCAACGATTTAGAAAGTTCTTAAAAAAATAAAAAGTCCAGCTCCAATTTATTAGGCTCGACTTATTAAGAATTTGTTTACTATTCATTAGACCTGATCAATTAATGATTGTTTAGAAATTTTTAAGTAGTTGGATCAGAGATCGGGTTGTATGGACGTGTATTTTTTTTCTTATTTTTGTGTTGTACCCCATGCAAAGTATTACTCATCCACCATAGTTCCCTCAAAATCATGAATTAATTCTAACACTTTTAAATATATTCGAGAAATGAGGATTAAAATGGCTGTCTTTGGCATCCATTCTTGGAAACTCCTTTTCTTTTCTCATTTTAGAAGCAAAAATATATTCTCCATTCTTAGAATCGAATATATTTGACTATCATTTTTTACTTATGTGAGAATGTCTTTTTTAGAGCACTGTTAGTTCTAAAGAAAGACTATATTTGACGTCCATTCTTGAAAATTAAAGGCTATATTTGGCACTCATTCTCAAAAATTCCTTCCCATGCCTCATTATAAGAAGTAAAAAGGCATTCTCTATTCCTCATTCTTAAAATGAGAAATATCATCTGGCTATCCTTTCTAACTTATACACAAATATATTTCTTAAAACAATGCTCGCTCTAAACAAAATAATGTTTTTTTAAGGGAAGGTCTTCCAAATATGAGAAAGAGGTTTTACAATCATTCACATTTGCTCTGGAATGATCCTTTCTTTCTCGGAAGGGTTTTTTGACAGAGTTACCAAAGATATTTAAGTAGACTCATTCCTCATTTTAAGTGAGAATGAGTTCTCAAGAATGGATGTCAAAAATTAGATTCCTTATCGTGCGAATAAGACTAATTCTACTTTGATACACGGAATTAGTTATACTCCTTATAATTGCTTATTTCTTGAATAAGTAGAATAAGTTATTTCACCCAGGACCTAAGAATTACTTATTCTGCTTATTTCAGCGGTGGGCCCATACTACTATCAAAGTAAAACGCCCCTTACTCTACATAAACAATCCGGTATAGGTAATTCCAGATAATGCATTTTGCTATCAAAGTAGAATCTGAAAAATTGTTTTCTGAAGAAAGGTCTTCCGAATATGAGAACGAAACTTTAAAGTCATTCTCATTTTCTTTAGAATGACCTATTTTTTTCGGAGATTTTCTTAAAAAGATTACTAAAAATATTTAAGTGAATTTATTCCTCATTCTAAATAAGAATACGTAAGAATGGATGCCAAAAGAGGCCTCCCAAAATGAGGAGGGTAACATGCATTCTTCTTCCCAGTCCCATGTACTACTGATTCTTGTTCCCCATTCACGGGCCAACTATACACGAGTGTGAAAACATATATAAGAGAGCTGTGATTGGCCATCACTGAATTTCCCTGCGTCATTCATTCTGGCGTAGAAGCCCACATCTGCTCCCCTCTCCCGGTCATGACACACTTGCAGAGGTCGGGGTTTTCTCAGTCATCTAATTAAGAAAACTTACGTAGTCTTTACCGTGCGCACGGGTGCGCCTAGACTTTGAGCTGTGCACACCTATATGCACAAAAAGAGAGACTGTAGGAGTTTCCTCAATCGGGTGTGACCGAAAGAACCCCGACCCCATTTTCCGGTGGTATGTCGTGTTTAGTCCCTGCTGTCTAATTTTTAAATTAAAACTCCTCTTTTGAGATCCCCAACTCAAGTATTTTAAACAATTAGATAACACTGATAAAATGTGATGTTTTTTCACATCATATTAAAACAAACAACTTAGGCCAACCTCACCATGCATCGAAACAACAAATGTTACGGGCCACGCCGTTACATGTGACGTGTATGCACTTAGAAAGAGTTAAATCTACAATCTCTCTAATTTAAGTGGGAAGATCATGAAATACCCTTACTAAACTAAGGGTCCATAAAATATAATGGGACGGAGATAAATTTTTAAGGAAATACATTTATAAAGAAAATAAAAACAAAATTCGTCATTTGGTGTCCATAAAATTTTTTTTAGCTTTTTTGAAAAAAAAATTCAATCTTATTCTATAGATGTCAAAATCAGGAAAAGAACGAATTGAACGAATTAAATTTTCCGTTACTTAATTTTACGAATAAGCAAATGAGTAATTGTTATATACTTTTCAAAAAAACTTTATTTTACATCAAAATAAATAGACTTTAAATTTAAATTAACATATATTTAGTAATATTTGAATATGTGACCTTTCCAAATTAGAAAGTCAAAAAGTAGCAACTCAATGATTTGGTGGATCCTAAATCTTTCCTCCTTGGAAAGTCTGCATGCATAAAATTACAAAATATCTCTATTTATTTCACTCTCATCATATACTCCTCGCATTTGCAATCTTCTTCTCCTTCCCGGGCAAATCAATCTGCTCACCAACGATGGCTCCAAAGCTGACGGCCATTCCCTCCTCCCTCTTCTTCTTCCTCGTCCTCCTCATCTCCTTCTGCCACCCGGCCACCACCGCCCTCGTTGACACATCTTCCGCCGCCGCCGCCTTCTCTCCCGCACCGGCCTTCGGGTCCAACCTCCGCTCCGCACTCGCTGAGATCCAGACGCTCCTGTCCACACTCTCCACCGTCCGCGGCCCCCTTCCTCCCCTCAACCTCGACCACCGCGTCTCCTCCGCCGTGCAGGACTGCGTGGATGTCCTCTCCCTCTCCTCCGACGCGCTCCAGTGGATTCTCTCCTCCACATCCCCGTCCGCCGGCACGTCGGCGGCCAAGCTAACCCTCGGAACAGGCTACCAGCTCTTCGACGTCAAATCATGGCTCAGCGCCGCCGTCGGCAACCAGGACACCTGCGCCGAGGGATTCGAGGGCACCGACGGCACGGTGAAGAGCCTCCTCAGCGTCGGCCTCGGCCTCGTGACCTCCCTCATCCACCAGGCCCTCGCCCAGGTACCCGCCCCCGGCGTCCTCGGAGCCAGGGGCAATAACCAGGGCCACCGGAGGCTCTTGGAGTCCGGCGGCAGCTTCCCGTCGTGGATGAGCGCTGCCGACCGGCGGCTGCTGCAGGAGCCGGGGCCGTCGCTGGAGCCGGACGTGGTGGTGGCGGCGGACGGGAGCGGGGACTACATGACGGTGACGGAGGCGGTGGAGGCGGCACCGCAGCAGAGCGCTCGGCGGTTCGTGATATACGTGAAGAGCGGAGTGTACAGAGAGAACGTAGAGATAAAGAAGAAGAACTGGAACATCCTGCTGGCGGGCGCCGGCATGGGCGCCACCGTCATCACCGGCGACCGCAACTACGTCGACGGCTGGACCACCTTCCGCTCCGCCACCTTCGGTAATTAACCTACGAAAACATCCCCCACAATACATTACATTGATTCACTGCAGGCTGCAGTGCTATACTGAAGGGTGTCGGCCAGGGATGCAAATGGTTCAACTCTTTTCTTTTTTTTTTTTTGTGCAAAAACAAATGGCTCAACTCATGGTGTTAACTTGTAGCTAGGTACGTTAATTAAGGGATGGTCTTCCTAAATCGATAAGGTAATAGGTATACATTTCTTGTAATGGGATGAATATTATACTAAAAAAAGGATCTAATTATTTAATTGCTTATTAGTTTATAAGTCAGTTAGCGGATAATCTTTTTAAATTGGTAATATCCTAGATAAGGTCCTGTATATAGAGTGGAGTTAGAATATAGGTTATCATAAATTAATGTCATTTCTCAAATGGCTAAATTGTGAAGATATTTTGAGAAGGGTGATGCTTCCTTAAGATGAAGGAAAAAAAAAAAAAAATTGTGGGAGCAACCTTGAGGGAGGCCTTCGAAAACAAAATTCAGAGTCAATAACACTTGTTTAATCTTATGTATTTCAAATCAATCGAGAAAAAGAATTTACTTGGCGTTGGGGGTGCTAGAAGGACTTGAAAATAAAAAGATATTTGTATGTAATTACACATATACATAGATTAGTTTTAGGGTCCAATCAACATAGTACACAAACATAATTTTCAAAAGCTAGCTGTGCCACTAGATCTGTCCATTTAAGCTAGTTATCGTATTAAAATCATAATAAGATGAACTATGAAATATTTTACTTTCTCTATATCATTTATACTTTACCTAATTTTTATGAGTGTAAAATATCTAAAAAAGAAATATTTCTTTTGAAACTTTAGCGAATAACTCTCTCTTTGAAGAATCTCATGTATTATATGTATACGTTGAAAAAACATCTTAAACTTTCTTTTTATTCTAAAATAAGGAAGTCTTTGTGAGAGGTATAATGATGTAGACTTGATAATAGGGATTTTCTATGCATATCATGATTGTATTCCACAGGAGAGTTTATGCATATACGAAATTCTTTAGGGAGTTATTTGCTAAAATTCTTTTATCTTTTTAAGACCACATTTCTATCTTGCCATATAAGAAGGTCAAGAATATCAAGTAGAATATAAAATAGTTTAGAAAAAGTAGTCCATAATCAAATAGGGAGTAAAAGGTTCCACTTCACTCTAGCTATGTTGGGTTAGGACTTTCCAAACAGATTAGACTTGTAATATGAAATTATGAATGCATACATTCATGTTTACATGCATGAAAAATGTTATTTGTACTATCTCAATATAAACTGCTAAACTACTCTTTGTATGCATATTGCAGCACTGCTTGATTGAGAAGTGACCGATACGGTGTGACTTAACACAATACTTTTAGCCAAAGCGTACGTTAAGAATAGCTTGCGTTTTGTGACAAACAGTACATGGCTATAAATCAATATAAAAGATGGGTTTTTTTGGCACAATATAATAGATGGGTTTAAGATTAAGAATAGAGATCCTCTAAGTAGAAAAGTTTTTTGACAACTTCTCTTCCATATCTCTGCACTTACTAAGTCACAACTAAACTTGCACTAATAAGATTTAGACTCTTAATTTAAAGTAGAAAGTATCAAAGAAAGTATTTCTAATATGTAGGTAACTTTGTATTTTTTTAACATATGTATATGGTGACAAACTGATCCTTCAGACCGTTTTCATGTGCATCTCAAAAGGAGAATACTCAGTGCACACTTCTACCTGCTGATGTGCGCGCACATCACTCGCTGATAGGTCAATGCAACCTATCAACGAGCGATGTGCGCGCACTGATCAATAAGTGCTGCTCATCTCAAAATTTATGGGGAGATAAGTAAAATGATGATATATTTTATCCAGTCACCTCCTCCTCCCATGTGTCATGGAAAGGAGGTATAGGAATCTTGTTCCATACGGTGAAGAATTCATATGTTATTGCTACATATATGACGTGTTTCATGGTTGTGAGGCGTGCAGCGGTAGTGGGAAAAGGCTTTCTCATGCGGGATCTGACAGTGGAGAACACGGCGGGGGCGGCAAAGCACCAGGCGGTGGCCCTACGCACCAGCTCCGACCTCTCCGCCTACTTCCGGGTGGAGTTCGCCGGCAACCAGGACACCCTCTACGCCCACTCCTTCCGTGCGTTCTTCCGTGAATGCCGCGTCTCCGGCACCATCGACTTCATCTTCGGCAACGCCGCCGCTGTCTTCCAGGACTCCTCCATCGTCGCCCGCCGCCCCCTCCCCAACCAGAAGAACGTCGTCACTGCCCACGGCCGCCGGTTCGCGGAGCAGGACACCGGCTTCTCCATCCACGCTTGCAACATCACCTTCGAGGAGGACGCCGGCAGCGACGGGACGGCCGCGCCGCCCCCCACCTTCCTAGGCCGCCCCTGGAAGCAGTACTCCAGGACGGTGATCATGGAGTCGTTCCTGGCGGAGGAAATCCAGCCGGAGGGGTGGCTGCCGTGGGCGGGGGACTTCGCCCTGGACACGCTCTACTACGGCGAGTACAAGAATACCGGGCCGGGCTCGGCCGTCGGCGGCAGGGTCAAGTGGCAGGGCTACCACGTCATCGATGATGCGGCGGTGGCGGTCAACTTCACGGTGGCGCAGTTCATCGACGGCGACCAGTGGCTGCCGGCCACCGGGGTCAGGTACACCGCCGGGTTGAACCACTGACAGCATTTGACTCACCGGGTGGGACCGTCCGGCCTGGTTGACTTCCACCCTTAAAGGTGACGTCTCCTCAAGTCAGCGAGGAGATCCTGCCATTTGTTTGAAGTCGAGTACTACTGCGGTATATGTCTACAAGTTTCTTACAAAACGTCTCAGACAGAAGATCAAAGTAGAATTCTAGACAACGTCCAGTGTTTCCTCTTAATAAGAAAATAATTTTATGCAGACAAAAGTAGGATAACTTCAAACTTTTTTTTTGTCAAATGGATAACTCAAATTCAAACCTATCTCCAGAGTAGTAACCTCACAGACCAAGACAAATAATCATACAGCACATGTTCGCCAAGCAGCAGGGGAATTTTAGGTTCCCAAATTTGAATTCGAGACCTTACAAAGGGAGGTCAAGCTATGAAGTTGAAGTATGTTGACTTGCAGTAATCTCACGAATCAAGAAAAATGATCACGCAGCAAACTACACTTAATTGGTTAGTTTTCAAGAATGAGGTATTACTATATTATGATATTTGGGACAGTGTATATATATATATATAAAGAGAGAGAGAGAGAGAGAGAAAACTGTTAGAATATGGTTAGGACTTCGATTACAGCCTCATTGCACTCTACTCTCAGCTATCACGATCAGCGGGCAGAGGTAGGTCATATGGCGCCCCTTCCTATTGTCTAATGAGATCATTCGGACATTAGGTTGTAAACATAGTTAGATCACTGAAATCTTGAGTTAGGTCATATCGGGTCTTGAATTGAACCAATAGAATTTTAGAGTGAGTTAGTGGGGTTTTAAATTAGACTGTTTTAAATTAGGTCAATAAATTTGACAAAATTCAGTGAGATCTCAAGATCTCACTGGATGAATGCTGGATCCGTCACTATATACACACCGAACATGTCTCAATTTTTAGCACCATAGATTATTTCACGAGGAAATATCTGCGTCCTAGAATGAAGAAAATTGTAGCAAACTAACCTCACAACAGCTCATATTTAACATAGAACTTACTAATGAACAAATGAGCCGAGGTTTAGCATACTTGTGATCGCGAGGAAGGTTGTAAAGAGTTGATCATGCAGGGAGAAATTGGGTGGGGGGTTTGCTCTTCCCTCGTTCTGGCTGACCGGCCGATGGAACTTGCTGCCATATACATAAATTGCCTCCTTTCAATGGTTCTGCGGTTCAAAGCTCCGCATCAAGACATCAACAAAATAAAGGAAAAATTAGATCAAAGTATCATTATAAATTCAACTTCAATTTAATAGTGAGTGAGTTGGATTGGATTGAATTGGTTCTATTTATAAATGATTTGTTAAAAGTATTTTACTTTTTGTATGAATTATTGTAAAAGTCAATAGATTAAATTGGACTAATTCGTCTTCAGCACAACTCAATTCTGATCTAATTAATGTCAACTTAAATTTAACTCAACTCAATTTATATAACTTAAGTTAACTAATTTCCTTTAATATTAACTGAGTTAAACTGGACCACAGACTAATCCGTCCGATTGACACCGCCAGTTCCAACTATGGTTCTTCTCCCGGTAGCATGGCAGCATGGTCTCCTTCCACCGTAGGGGGAGGACGTGAATGGGACTTGGATTTATAGGAGGCGGCCAAAGGACAAGCTAAAGCACATGGGATAATCTCAAATGGTGAGATAAAGAGAGAAAATTTATTTAATAGACATAAACACTTGTAAAATTCGGAGACGTGCAAATTAAACACGTGAAAAATAATCTAAACATGCGCACATGGGCCAAAGAAGGCACCCTGTGAGAGTCCTAAATGATCTGGGAACCACCTGCACAACCAGAATTGTACGGCTTCTATAGAAGCCATACAAGAGTTTTGTATGGCTTCTGTAGAAGCCGTATACTAGTCAGGACAAGGGTTGCTCCGAAAATTCATAACTCTCTTATTTGACTTAGATGTTTGATTTATTTGAAAATTAGGAACTAAACTTAGAGAGTTTTTCAATGATATATGATATATTCAATTTAGAGTTAAAATGAACTTATGATAAATTTTTAAAATTCAGATAAAACTGTTAAAATAAATAAATATATGGCTTCTATAGAAGCCGTACAAACTCATTGTACGTACGGCTTCTATAAAAGCTGTACACTACCCAATGTACAATCTTTACTAAAACAACCATAACTCACTCAATTCAACTCCAATTGATCAGAAGCTGATTTTTGCGTTGTAAACTAGACCTAGAGATCTTTCCAATAATCTAAATGTGCTCTTTTTGATGGAAATTCAATTTATGGTGAATTTTTTAATTTTGAGGTCTGCAGATTGAAAACATGTTCAATAGTTGTACGGCTTCAATGGATGCCTTCTTGCGGAGCCGTACGTACCCCTGGTGGGCCCTCCAAGTGGTTTAAAAGCCCAGTTGACAATAAATCTAAATTCAAACTATTTAAGTTAAAAATTATAATTAAAATTTTTTAAAATTAATAAAATAATTGCTCTAATAAATGTCATTAGTGGGGTGCCTACGCCTTCAACTTATGGGCGCCAACAGGGATGCGCGGAAGTGCTTGGAGGCGGCTGACAAAGGTGAAAAGTATCTTGAGCTTGCTGCCGCCGTCGAACGACAATCTCACTGGTTGGATGGCTAGTATAAGATCTTTCTAAATTGGCAAGTTTAGGATTTTGCTACATACAATTTGATAGTTGGGATTTGGGGTTTAGGATTTCACCCATTCAAACATCTTATATAAAATACATGTATCATTTGATCTTAGATCTAGCGGCCTAAATTCACATTCTATGCAGAGTGGATATCCGACGAAGCGAATACTAACCGCTTCTTTGCGAGTCGGATCATAAACGGATATATATATATATATATATATATATATTTATGTTCCGTCGGATATCAATTTTAGATAAATATCTACAAAATTAGATACAAATCTAAAACGGATCTAGATAATATCTGAATCCATTTTCAACCCTAGTTGAGTTGCAGGGCCACAAACCCCATTCCAGATTATAGGTGAGCAATTCACGTATCTCTCATTGGTTACTGTTGGTATCCAGTCACCCATAACACATTGGACAAATAAGAACAAGGCAAATGCATATCATATAATAGAAAATAGAGTAAAGAGATGTAAACTCTTTCAAGCAGAAAAAACTAGAAGACTATAAAAATTGACTCACGTGCTGGGAGATGACGTTCTGCAGGAAGGCAGCTGAGTTGACGAGGATCCTTCCCCACTTGGGGCCGGGGAGGTACTCTGATACTAATGAATGGAATGATTGGCTGATCAAATATTTAATAGATCAAACTCATTCAATATTTATTTTAAAAATTAACTAGGTCCTTTCAAAATTGGAGAAAATAATTCACAAAAATAAGCACATTTTAACAACTTTTTTTACATTTTCACAAAATTTTAAACATGTATCAATGAAGTAAAGTTTGATTTAATTACTTTGATACTACTTCTTGACAACCTAAACGGTAATCACACGTTAAAAGATAGGACTGTCAACGGTGTGAGAGAACAACACTCTTCTTCAATATCTACTTGCCACCTAATTATGTCAAAAATAGTGTTAAGAAATAATATTACTTTACCATTTTTCTTATAAAAAAACTGCACAAGCTGGACAAGAGCACAGAAAGATCTTGCCACTTTCTCTTTCTCTCTCCTCTTGGCATCGCTTTGACGCACGTTGATTTGGACCGTGCCGGCTCGTCTGCGCCGACAACCTTTCAAACCCACCCGGATCTCGTGCCCCTCGAATGTCGCCGGGACTTGGCCGGTGGGGCCAGCCGCGAAGGTATCCAGTTACTGAGGTACCCTTAATGTCGAGTTCAAATTACCAGCCCAGCCTGCGTGGGCCGGACGAGGTCTCAGCAATCGGACGGTAGCCAATGAGAGCATCACAAATCCAAAGTTTATGTTCTCCATCCAATTCACCCTCCCCTTTCAGAATTGTGGAGGCGTATCAATGAGTTAAACTTAGTCGGTGATGTAGACTGGATCTATCACGACCGGATTCCGAGGCTGGAACTCGAAGAAGTGGATCCGAAGCCGGTTCGGATCGGTGTTACTGAGGTCCGACGGGGATCCGGAAGGCCGAGGAGGCGGAGGCGAAGACGAGGGTCCGAAGGCCGAAGGGCGCTTCGGTCGGTGCAGGCTCGTCTCCGGGAAGTCGGGGCCGAGGCTCCTTCGGCGGGCGAAGGGGCGTCGCGGATGAAGCTCCTTCTGGCTGTATTGCCGACAGGCGATGAAGCCGAAGCCGAAGCCGACGGTCCGAGGCCGGAAGGGTCTCGGACTCGGCTTGCTCTTGGATAGTGAGCCCAAAAGCCCTTTTTGTCGGACGAGGGGACAGCGCGGGGCCGAGTCTCCCATTGCGGGGCAGCCGTCGCACGGCGTCGAGACCAGGGAGAGGAATCCGAGGTCGGCGGCCGAGACCGACTCGGGAAGATCGGCGATGATTCGAACCGAGCTCCTGCAGGAGGGAAAGAAGAAGAAACCGGTCAGCAGGAGTCCCGGGCTCTGGCCCTTAGGAACCCCCTCCGACGGTCAAGTTAGCTTCTGAAGATGATTCGATTTAGAAGGCAAGAAGTAGCTTTAATGCTATTTGGACCGTAGTCCTTAAGGGTCTCGGAGGCAAAGAGTTGCATACCTTTGGCAATAAATAGCGGTGTATTTATAGCAGAGGATAGAGGTTGGTTAACGGTGGTAGCCGATATAGGACTATGTTTGGGCTTACTGGTAAACCGCCATAGTGCCTGATCCGCCACCGGAGTGGGCCGGACTTGGCTATCGGGCCGAAGGGGGTTGGGCCGCCGATGGGCCGAAGCCTGCTGGGCCTAGGGCTGCCGCGCTGTTCCCGGGCCGTAGGCTGATGGGCCGCTGACGGGCCGAAGCCTGTTAGGCCGGGAGCAACGGTGCCGCTTATGGGGCCGAGGGCTGCTGGGCCGCTGATGGGCTGGAGGCTCCCGGAGGACCTGATACTGCTGCTGTTGGGCTGAACGGGGTTTCGGCCTGCTCTAATGGGCCGAATCGGATTCTGCCTCATCACATAGCCCCCCACTCTTGCCTTTCTCAGTTCTGAGATGGCGAGAGTATAGCCCGAAGCTGCCAGAAGAATATCATAACAGGTGTCTTACTCCGAAGCTCTGTTCTCTTTTTACTGGGAAGAGGGTGCCCTCGGTCGGCCGAGGGCTACGCGGTTGCTTCGTCCCCGCTCGGAGTGGCGACGAAGGCTCAGAGCTAAGAAGCCGAAAGGCCGAGCCCTCTGACTCGTGTCAGGCTTCATTAAATGGACGGGATGGCGCGTCGCCTCGCGAGGAAGCACGGGACACGCGTCGCTCATCCGGCCGCTCCGTCGAAAACACAAAAAGATCCTGAACGCTCACGGGTCGCGGATCGCCTCGGCTCTCTGTCCGAGGCTTCACTCGGATTGCCGCCTCTCTCATCTTCAGCGCGCGGATCGGGACACGTGGCGCGTATCCGAGCGGTTAGCCGAAGGGTCGGAGCGCCCTCGGCCGTTGATTGCTTCGCTGCAAGTCCTGGAGCCGGCCCGTCATCATTGCCGAAGGACGGTGCACGTGGCGGGCATCCGAGAGGAGCGAGGGGACGAGCGGGACGATCTCGGCCGTTGGCTTCGGCGGGAGGCGCTTCGAGTGGGCTTATAAATACAAACGCTCAGCAGGGCACTGTTCTTCTTCCTGCTGCTGCGCTTGCGTTTCTTCTGCGATCATCCAAGCTCTTCTTCCTTCTCCAACGGAAAGCTGGCTTCCTGAAGGCTTCGTCCGAGCTCGCCGGCCACCGTGGGAAGGTCTCCATTCCTCGGAGCGCATCGCTGGTGGAGTTGGGAGGCTTGAGAAGTCACACTTGGTTCAGGAGAGATTTCCTCCCCCTTCCTGCGAGTAAGCCCTAGCTTTCTTCCTTCCCTTCGTGGCCTTATGGTCCGGGGTTCTTCCAGTGAGATTACTCCTTCGGACGAGGAGTATACTCCTTCCCACTCTCCGAGATCTCTTCTGTCAGATCCCCTCACCTCAGATTCCCTTGCCTCCGTGATGTCTGAAGAATCCGAGGTCTCCGGGACTGAGGGGTCCGAGGCTTCCGGAGCCGAGGTTTCCGGGACCGAGACCTCCGGGGCCGAGGCTTCCGGGGCTGAGTCCGCCGAAGAGGTCCGGAACTCAGGCCAGGCTTCCACTTCGGGACGCCGTCGTCCCGACATGGCTTCGGAAGCATCCTGCGCCCTTTCGGACGCAGAGGTTATGCGCCTTGTTTCTTACTTCCAGCTCCCTTCCTGGATGACGGTCCTTCGGCCTGACTCCGCCACCTGGGCTAACACTTTCCGCTCGGGTTCCTTCTCTATTTATGTTGATAGCTTCGAGGCGGGTTTCCGTCTTCCTCTCCCCACCTTCGTCATCAACCTTCTCAGCTTCTACGGGCTGGCCCCGTCTCAGCTTTTTCCCAATTCCTGGCGTACCGTATACGGCTTCTTGAGCGTCTTTGCTCATATAAAGATCCGCCCTTCCATCAATGTCTACCGTTATCTCTTCAAAATCCAAAGGCAGGGGAAGTCCGAGTGGTATTGCTTCGTCCCTCAGGTCGGCCGAAGCGTATTCTCCGGGAAGCCTTCGTCTATCCATGGCTGGAAGAGGAAGTTCGTCTTCGTCTCCCTGCCGGAGAAAGAGAAGAGCGTGTGGCCCTTCCCTACTGAATGGGCGCCGCTGGCCGCAGGCTTCTCGGATCCTCCTGCCCTCACCCCAGTCCAGAGCACCCTCGTGGGTCGCATTCAGATGAGGGCCCCGTACAACGTCTGGGGGCTTCTCAGCGCGTCGGAGCGGTTGGTGAACGCCGGGGTATGGCCGGATCCTCAGTCCGATCCGGTGCGGGCCTTCCCCTACCTTCCTCCCAGGGAGACTCCGCGGGGCCACGGAGGAAGGGTTGCCGCTCCTCTGGCCGAATCTCTTCCGGCTGAGGATGCTGATGAAGTTTCGGCCGAGGGTAAGTCGGCTTTAAGTTTGTACTTGCTCACTGTTCTGTTTCTAACGGGCTCTTCTTGCTTGCAGCAATGGCCAATCTCGACGCCCTCCTCGATCGGATATCCGACCAGCGCGGTCCGGGCCGGGCACCGGCCTCGCAGGCGGCAGGCAGGTCCAGCCGAGGCGCTGGGGCTCCGAGGACCCGAGGCGGGGTCCCAAGGACTGCGGCCTCTACTGAGGGCCGTGCTGCCGCCGCCGCTCTCGAGAGGGAGCAAAAGTCCAAATTCGCCGCTCGAAGGGGCGGCCGAGCGTCGAAGCGCCCCCGGTTGGCAGGGGCCGTAGACGTGGAGGAGGCTCCGTTGGTCAGGAGGAGTGCCGAGGCCCGAAGGGCCGCGAGGCTGGCGTCTCCTAAGGCGTCGAGGGGCGATTCCCCTCCGGCCGTTTCGGCTGGGGCCGGTGACGAAGGCGCCGGGTCGCAGGCGCCCCGGGCGCAGCGCGAGTTGTGGCGCCCCGAACCGGGGATTTATGTGGACGAGAGTATGGAAGACTCGCAGACGTGCCTCCGTCTGCTCCGCAGTCTTACTCTCCCTTCGGCCTTTGAAGGGCTGAAGCGCCATTCGGTCATGGACCTGGCGGCGATGAGCGCTCGGTTGGCGGTCCAGGTAATAAGCTTGAAGGTGCTTCAGTCGAGCTTTCCTTAGCTTTTTCTTCATTTTTATTTTCCTGATCATTGTTTGCTTTCGGTCTGCAGGCTGCGGTGACGGGTAGCGTCCTGATGCACTATCAGGAGCAGCTCCGACTCCAGCTCCTGGAGGCCGAGAGGGAGTCAGACGGTTCGGGCGAGGGTACTTCGGTGGTGCCCGACATCGAGCCCTTAGTTGATGGGCTCGTAACCGCGAGTGCCCGGGCGCGGGCGCAGCTGGAGGAGAGGGCAGCTGAGGCCCGTGCTTCCGCCGAGGCCAAGGTGAAGGCCGAGCGGGAGAAGGAGAAGGCCGAGGGGGAGCTCGCCGCGGCTCAGTCCGAGATCCGGGCCCTCAAGGTCCAGATTCAAGTGAAGGACTCCCGGCGGGCCTCGGAGAAGCGCCGACATGCCGAGGAGGTATCGGCACTTAAGCAGGAGCTGGAGGAGGCGACGGACGTGGCCGTAGCTGATTACAAGGCCGGCCCGGGCTTCGCCGAAGAGATCATCCAAACTCAACTGCTGGCTTCTTCCTCCGTCTTCGACCTCGGGTTGGCAGTCGCCCAGAGGGCCTGCCCGAGCGTCGATCTGACTGGGGTCGCCCTACCGAGGGGTGAGGAAGCCAAGGAGCTCCTGTCTTGGTGGCAGGAACTTATGGCCGAGAGGACCTCGACTCCTGCGCTGGGTGACGAAGCTGCGCCTGCCGAGGGGGCCCCTGAGGAGGCTGTCCCTGAGGAGGCTGCCGCTGAGGAGGCTGCCGCTCCTGAAGCGGTGCAGATCGTCGACTCTCCCTCTCCCTCTCCCTCTCCGGGACAAGCCGCAGCAGAGGTGGAGGAGGCCGAAGCCGAAGAATAACGCGGGGATCTGCCCCGGTTTCCGCTTCTTCTTCTGTTGTAAGCCCTCGGCCAAAGGTATGGCTGGTTTACGCTTCTTCTTTTATCGTAAACCTCCGGCCAAAGATACGGCCGGCTTTCACTTCTTCTTATGTTGTAAGTCCTCGGCCAAGGGTATGGCCGGTTTTTGTACTTCCTTTTCTGTAAATATAAGGGATGTTTTCGGCTTTACCTTGGTGTTTGTGTATGATTGACCGAATCTGGCCCTTCAGAAGCCTGAGATCCTGTCATCGTTCACTATAGCTTGTAAGGCCGAGACCCGATGTAGGTTCGGATAGAATGTCGCCATAGTACTCGGCCGGGACCTTTACCAACGTGGTCCACATGATCTGAAGGGACATCTTGCCGCTTCTGATGTATTTTGTGTGGCCGAAGCCACTCCTGCTTCCGCTTGCGCGAACTTAGATATACCCTGCCGCTTCCCGAACCGGTACACGTGGCCGGAACCACTCTCGGATCAAGGTATCGGCGGGCTTAGGAAGAATACTATGTCGCTCCCGATACGGTTAGCATGGCCGAAGCCACTCCCGGTACGGCTTACACGGACTTAGAAAAAATACCATGCCGCTCCCGATACGGTTTGCATGGCCGAAGCCACTCCCGGTACGGTTTACACGGACTTAGAAAGAATACCATGCCGCTCCCGATACGGTTTGCATGGCCGAAGCCACTCCCGGTACGGTTTACACGGACTTAGAAAGAATACCATGCCGCTCCCGATACGGTTTGCATGGCCGAAGCCACTCCCGGTACGGTTTACACGGACTTAGAAAGAATACCATGCCGCTCCCGATACGGTTTGCATGGCCGAAGCCACTCCCGGTATGGTTTACACGGACTTAGAAAGAATATCATGCCGCTCACTCCCGGTACGGTTTACACGGACTTAGAAAGAATACCATGCCGCTCCCGATACGGTTTGCATGGCCGAAGCCACTCCCGGTACGGTTTACACGGACTTAGAAAGAATATCATGCCGCTCCCGATACGGTTTGCATGGCCGAAGCCACTCCCGGTACGGTTTACACGGACTTAGAAAGAATATCATGCCGCTCCCGATACGGTTTGCATGGCCGAAGCCACTCCCGGTACGGTTTACACGGACTTAGAAAGAATATCATGCCGCTCCGGATACGGTTTGCTTCGGGTTACACGGACTTAGAAAGAATATCATGCCGCTCCCGATACGGTTTGCATGGCCGAAGCCACTCCCGGTACGGTTTACACGGACTTAGAAAGAATATCATGCCGCTCCCGATACGGTTTGCATGGCCGAAGCCACTCCCGGTACGGTTTACACGGACTTAGAAAGAATATCATGCCGCTCCCGATACGGTTTCAATGGCCGAAGTCACTCCCGGTACGGTTTACACGGACTTAGAAAGAATATCATGCCGCTCCCGATACGGTTTGCATGGCCGAAGCCACTCCCGATACGGTTTACATGGACTTAGAAAGAATACCATGCCGCTCCCGATACGGTTTGCATGGCCGAAGCCACTCCCGGTACGGTTTACACGGACTTAGAAAGAATATCATGCTTCCTGAAAAAGAAGTCTTTATTCATACTCTTCGGCTGTAAGCCCTGGGAAAAGTGACTTACACATAATAACGCCGAAGGCACTCAACATTCCAGGTGCGAGGGAGAGGCTGGCCCGAAAGGGTCTCCAGCCGATAAGCTCCACGCCTGATCACCTCCCTGACCCGATAGGGCCCCTCCCAGCTGGGGGCAAGCTTTCCTGAGGCTTCGGCTGGTTTGGAAGCATGAGCGTTCCTCAACACGAGGCTCCCTACTTCGAAGCATCGGGGCTTTACTCGAGTGTTGTGGTACTTCGCCATGCGCTGTTGATAAGCGGCCAGCCGGATACGAGCCTTGTCTCGGGTCTCTTCAATGAGGTCCAGGTGGTCTTTCAGACCTTCTTCGTTGGCCTCCGGATCGTAATCAACGACCCTGGGAGAGGGAAGGCCGATCTCCACCGGAATAACGGCCTCTATGCCATAGGCCATGCGAAAGGGAGTTTCGCCGGTGGGGGTTCGGCTCGTCGTCCGATAAGCCCACATAACACTTGGCAGCTCCTCTACCCATCGGCCCTTAGTTTCGCCGAGGCGGGTTTTCAATCCCTGTAGGAGGCTTCGGTTAGTGACTTCGACTTGGCCGTTTGTTCGAGGATGCGCCACCGAAGTGAATTTGTGGAGTATGCCGAAGCTGGCGCAGTTGTCGCTGAACCGCCGGCTGTCGAACTGCTTCCCATTGTCAGAAATGATGGCCCGAGGGATGCCGAACCGGCAAATGATGGACTTCCAGACGAAGTTCCAAGCATTGTTATCGGTTATTGCTGCGAGGGGTTCGGCTTCGACCCACTTAGTGAAATAATCTACCGCCACGATGAGGAATTTTCTCTGGCCGGTGGCGACGGGAAAAGGCCCCAGGAGGTCGATCCCCCATTGAGCGAAAGGCCAGGGGTCGGATAAGGGGGTCAGAAGGGCGGCTGCCTGGTGGATGAGGGAGCTATACTTCTGGCACTGGTCACAGCGCCGTACGAGGGCTAAAGCGTCCTCTCGGAGTGTTGGCCACCAGTAGCCTTGCCTTAGAAGTTTGTGAGCCAAGGCCCTTCCTCCCGCATGCGCTCCGCATACCCCTTCATGGACTTCTTTTGTGGCGTAGTCGGCTTCAGCTGGGCCGAGGCACCGCAGCAGTGGTCGGCCGAAGGATTTCTTGTACAGGACCCCGTCCAGAAGAAGAAAGTGGGATGAGCGCTGTCAAATGTGCTTCGCCTCCTTCGGATCTGGCGGGACTTCCCCTTGGAGAAGGAAAGCGACGAGGGGGGTCATCCATGTCTCGGCCTCGGCCTCAGCGACTTGCATGGCTTTGGTTTCGCCGAGGCTTGGTTCGGCGAGCTCCTCGACGAGGATCATTCGGCCTGTCTTGAGTTGACGCCAGCCGGGAAAGTGCATCGGCTCGGGCATTCTCGGCGCTCGGGATCCTCACGACTTCATAAGAGTCGAATTGGGCGAGGATTTTGCGAGTCACCTGGAGATAAGACGCCATCATTGCGTCCCGAGCCTCGTACTCCCCGGAGATGTGGCTGGCAATCAGCTGGGAATCGCTGAAGGCCTTCAGGTTCCGGGCGCCGAGCTTCTTTGCGGCCCGGAGGCCGGAGATGAGAGCTTCATACTCGGCGGCATTGTTGGTTGCTGGGAAGGAGAAGCGCAAGGCGTACTCCGTGACGACCCCTTCGGGCGATGCCAGGATCCATCCGGCGCCGCTGCCCGTAGAGCACGCGGAGCCGTCTACGAAGAGTCGCCATTCGTCTGCTGGCGCGGGTGCCGAAGTAGCCTCGGCTTTGGGCGCATTGGGTACTGGCTGAGGCGCCCCGGAGGCGCCAGGGGTAAGTTCGGCGATGAAGTCTGCCAACGCCTGGGCTTTTATTGCTACCCGAGGAGAGTAGGAGATATCGAACTCTCCTAGCTCGATTGCCCATTTTGCCAGCCTGCCGGACACCTCTGGCCGGGAGAGGACTTGCCTCAAGGGCTGGTCGGTGAGGACCTTCACGGAATGGGCCAGAAAATAGGGCCGGAGCCTCCTCGCGGACGAGACAAGGGCCAGAGCCAACTTCTCCAGGGCAAGGTACCGGAGTTCTGCTCCTTGAAGGGCTCGGCTGGTATAATAAACCGGCTTCTGAATGCTTTCTTGCTCTCGGATGAGGACGGCACTGAGAGCCGTCTGTAGACACGCTAATTTTGACATCATTTTGAGTAAATTTCATATCATATAATAATGCCTCAGAATGGTCTGATATTTAATTATTAATTAATTTTTATTGATATTTTTGAGTGTCGGGTTTAACAGACATGTTTAAGTTAATCAATTGAATTGATTTTAGCTCAAATTTCAGTTAAAATATGCAGAATTCTAAAACGTGTCAACCTGTGTGGACACGATTCAGAAATTCTAAAACGTGTCAACCTGTGTGGACACGATTCAAAATTCTAAAACGTGTCAACCTGTGTGGACGCGATTCAGAATTCTAAAACGTGTCAACCTGTGTGGACGCAATTCAGAAGTCTAAAACGCGTCAACCTGTGTGGACGCGATTTAGAGTTTATTCCTGTTTTAACGATTAAATTTGAAATTTAATCAATTTATTTATTAACTAAAAGGCGTCTGCGAAGGTCGACGCGATTTAGGTTTCCTAGGCTATTTCTACTTCTCTTCCGGATGTTTATCCTTATCTTAATTAGTGTAAAAGACGTCCAGACATATGGACGCGTTTTACCTAATAAAGATAAAGATAAGTTTTCCCGGATATTTATCCTTATCTTAATTAATCTGAAAGGCGTCAGCCATGGTGGACGCGTTTTAGATAATTACAGATAAAGATGAATTAATTAGTATTTATCTGTCGGTTAAGATGGATAAATTCGGGATTTTTCTATGTTAATCTCGAACGCAAGAAATGCCTATAAATACCCTGCATGTTGAAGAGTAAAAAAAAAAAAAAAGAAGAAGAGATTTGAATTGAGTTGAGCCATAGCGTTATAGCGAGTTGAAGATCGAAGCAACAACGTCGTAACGCCGGAACGCTGCCATTCCCAGAAATCGGCGTCCCTTTCAAGATCTTCATCCTTTCAGAGCTTCATCCGACTTGGCATAAGTTTTTCATTACTGCATTCATTTCATTAGTTTCATTCTTCATATTCACTTCATGCAAACACACACCACAGCATAATCTTTCAAAACCTACTTGATTTAAGGGGTTTCAAAACCATTAAATAAGTGAGTTTGCTGTTTTAAATATGCTTAACATCATGATTAGTTCAGATACTGCTTCTACTTAAATTCTCATCATAATTCTTCGCTTTCTGTTTCTGTCTCTGCTGCACTCAACAACAACGAGAGATTCAAAAGAGGAAATCAAGCACCAAGCCAGAAAGATTTCTGGACGATCCTCAACCTCAAAATTCAACAGCAAGAACAAGAAGCAAAGAAAGGGCTCTCTTTCTTCAGCCGGCTGAGGAAGGGGAACCAAGGACTCAATCTTTCACGTTTGAAAGGTAGGCGATCATATCTCTTTTGAAACTTTTTAGTTAAAAGTTTCTGGCGATCACTGCACTTTAGTTGCTGTTTTTAATAGGTTAGTTTACACTAAACAACATAGATATTTCATGTTAATCACACGGTCATTTTAAGCACCTACAGCTTTTTTGGCGATCACGGTGGGACTTGGTCTCGCCATCTTTTAAGTTTTTTGTTCTTGCTATTATCAACCGGGCACCCACGGTGCACCACTTGTGTCTTTCGACACGTCCTCACCAATTGGTGAGCGTTTTTAGTTTAATTAATTTCCCTCGTGCACCACGAGCACACCCCAGTGGCAAGATCTTGCCCTCCCCTTGATTAATTCAAAAAAAGCTGTTTTTGTGATAAAAATGATGTGTGATTGATTGTTTTTCTAGTTGTTTAGTCAGTGAATCATCCTGTTTAAAATCTGGAACTAAAAATTTTGCATGAGTCGATTGTTTACTGCTTTTTATCTTGTTTAAGGAGGATTCAACCCAGAAAATCCTCCTGGAAAACTGTTTCTGCGAACTGAAAAGCGTCCAGGATCGCTGACGCGTTTCAAACCGCGTCAACACCCCTAGACGCCTTTCAGGCTTCACAGTTTCTCTGCTGTCTGCATTTGCTTCTGCGAAAAATTAAGTTCTGTTTTGAATAGCGTCGACTACCATCGACGCGATTCAGACAGTTTCTTAATTTTTTTTAGTTTCCAGATTTCTGTGTTTTGAGTGCTAGCTACCCATTACTTACTAAGCATTAGAGGCCATCCAGGCCGTAGGACATACGCATTGAGGCTAATACCCTCCTCTTCTTAGGAACACATTACTTGACGTCAGCAACTCTCTCTGATTGGGTTGGTCCCTTGATCAGACTAGAGAAGTTGACGTTGAGACCTCCATAAGTCCCCAAAATCAAGGTATTCCTCCTTGATCATCGAGCTGGTTGTACCAATTGAAGTCCTGGTTAGATTCTGAAAACGTTGTGGGAGAAAGCCTTAGAGAATAACGGTGGAAATTGAACTGAAACTAGGATCCTTTCCTTGAGAGAATTTGCGGTTTAATTGAATCCAAATAACTCAAGAACGAATCTTAAAATCACGTTAAGCATCAACTTGTTTGATTAATCTCTGTGCAACTTGTTTGTCAAATCTTTGAAGAAAAAGAATCTAACATCATGTTGCTACGATCAGGTAGGGACTTGAGTGTGGCTCCAGACGCCATGGTTAATTACGAGGGAGATGCTAATGCCCCTCGGGATTCTGAATACAACTATGAGAGTGGGAGAGATGCTGATGCCTCCCGTAGTTCTATCCCCATTCCATATCGTCTAGATGGGAATGTTCGGACACCTCTTTTGCATCCACGTGATCAATATCCTGATCCTCCTCCGCATGAATATGCGATCCCTAATCCTGATCTTGAGGGGGACATGAATCAGAATGATCCCTCATCCTCTGATCCTACGGATCTCATCAATGCTCTGGGAGTTCTTGCCTCCCGACTGGACCCTCAGCAGTTTGAGGCGATCCAATCTATTTTGAAGGGGAAGGCACCCATGCAGCCTGCCGAGCCGAACCCTGTGGCTCCCCCTGCTGTTCCTCAGCAACCTTCTTTTCCTCCTCCTTATATCCATCAGGCCGTGGAGGGCCTTCATATTACTTCTCGGCCAGCTGGGCCGCAGCTTTCATCATCTAGGCAACCGGCTAGACCGCAAACGCCTGCTTATCAAAATGCCCTCGGGCATGGCGGAAGCTCTGCCGGACCTCCCCTCTATTGTCCACCCTGCCCAACGTACTCTAGGCAGCAGGCCTACCAAGTACCTCCTCCTCCTCCTCCTCCCCAAGCAGATCTGACCACACAAACGCTGTTGGCCAAAATGGAGTGTATGGATGAGCAATTTAATAACCTCCAGAAAATGATGGGGGTCAAAGCTGTGCCAGAGATCAGTCTACCGAGTCTGCCAGTATTCCATCTGCCACCCTCTGAGATGCTAGTGTACCGAAAGTACAACGGTACTGGTAACACCTTCACACACCTGAAGGAGTTCATCTATGAATCCTCTTTCTGGCAGAATGATAAGAGGTCGTTGGCCTTCTTGTTCAGGAGATCTCTAGAGGGACCAGCCCTCGAGTGGTTCTTTTCCCTGGAACCCTCAGAAGTAGAGGATTACAGTATCGTTTCACGCAAATTTATTCAACAGTACCAGGACAGAGTTGCACCCTCCTTGTCTATCACGGACCTCATTGCAGAAAAGATGAAACCTGATGAGGAGTTTGTCAGTTTTGCTGACAGGTGGCGGGGTCTGGCTGAAAAGGTGAAGGATCACTTGTCCGAGTCCGAACAAGTGAAGATGTTAATTTCCAATGCCACGCCCCAGTTCAAGCTCGTCCTCTCCTTGAACAATTTGACTAACATGGCAGAGCTCTATGAAAGAGCACGGTACTGCCAGAATGCTTTCAAGGACGCTACATTCTCTAGCGTCTTTGATCCTCATAGACCTAGCAGGCCTCCGCCTCGGAAGCCTGCAGTGCCGAACTCTTCCAGCACAGGTCCGACTACTGAGGGTACGCTCTCTCATGAGCAAGTGAGTACCATGAACAATAACTCGCCCCAGTTCGTGAGGAGTCAGCAGCAGTACCAGAGGCCACAGCAGCAAGGGTACAGACAGCAGCAGAACCCCCAGTACCAACAACAGTATCAACGGCCCCAGCAGCCGAATCAGAATCAGAACCAACAACAGCTACAGCAACAGCCGCAACGGCAACAGCAGTACCAGCAACCCCAGCCGAAGCAGTATCAGAACCAGCAACAGCCACAGTACCAACCACGCGCACCGCCGGCGTACCACAATGTCCCTCCTCCTGGTGACTACAACCAGCAGAGGAGACCTCCAGGCCCGAAAAGGGCAGAATATCCGGCACTCCCAGAATCCTTGGCCGATATCTTCAGTGCTTTCATGGCAGCTAACGCCTTAGTTTTGCCAAGGGAAAAGGCCGTCTGGCCTCAAAATGCCGATACGTCCAGGTATTGCTACTTCCACAGGCAACCTGGGCATACCATTGACACCTGCTTCCAATTCAGAGATTATATTCATGATCTTAATGAGCAGGGCGGCATAGACTGGGAGGAAATGAAGAAATATATATCAGCCCTGAAGGCGAGGAGACCGCAACAGCAGCAGCAGCAGCAAGCAAGACCACCGACACAAGCAGCAGCACCACCCAACATGGGCATAGTGCAGAATCCACTCCCGGAGCACCAGAACCAGAACCAGGTTGCTCCCATTCTAACGAACAGCCAGTCTGAGGCTGGTCGTGGGCAACAATGGAGGATAGAGGACTCTTCCTCTCTCTATTCAACGGGTCACGTTCAAAGTACCGCAGAGCGACTACCACGCCGCACCATCCACATACCCAGACCACAACCCGTTACCATCACCCCTCTACCCCTACCCACGTATCACTCGCCCTCACCCAATAACCCACTACCACTACCTACCTTCCTTAGACCCATTACGCCCCGCACTCCTACGCCTCCATCATATACCCCCCCGCAAACCAATAACGCGCCCCTTTTACCATCTAGGCCACTATTACGCGTACCATTTCCTACTTCACCCATTACCACTACCACCTACCCAGATATGCTCCAACCATCCAGACCGCTATTACGCGTACCATTCCCCACTTCACCAACCGCGTACCCATCTACCATCCAACCATCTAGGCCTTTAATCCGCACCGCGCCATCACCACCTAACCCTACGCCATCACCACCTAACCCAACGCCACCACCTACGCATCAACCCTCTGCATCACTTACGCCACCCGATTCTGCGGTACTCAAGGTGTCACCCGGATCCTCCATGGTCGAGGAACATGCGCTCCGGAGTGGAAGGATTTTCAACAAGGTCTTTCCTCAGTCCACAGTCAGAGACGGCCCATCACAGCCGACTGAGGAAGCCCATAATGAAGAGAGTGCACCAGACACTCAATATGACTTGTTGAAACATCTGGACAGAACACCGGCACGGATCACTGTGCTTGAATTGATTAAAAGGTCCAAGATTCACCAAGAAGCCTTAATGGAATACCTACAGAAGGTGATGGTTAACGAAGACGTGCCGGTAGAGAAAATTGCAGCACTACTAGTTCCTCACGGGGATCAGCCCTCAATTACATTTCACACATCGGAACTAGCACCGCCAGCTGCCAGAAGCATGGCTCTGAGCATCACGGTCAATATCTGCAAGAAGGCCGTGGATGCATGCCTGGTTGATACAGGGGCTTCAATTAACGTTTTACCTCCGAAGACCCTGGAGCTATGCGGTGTGCCCAAGGAGAAATGGCTGCCTAGCCCCATCTCAGTTACGGCATATGACAATTCTACCCGTTCCCCTCTGGGAATGGTTTATTTAAAGGTGGAGCTAGGTCCAGTACGTCATGCAGAGGTCGAATTTTATAATCTAGAAATCGACCCTTCCATAAATGCCATTCTGGGACGTCCTTATATTAAAACTCTTAAGGCGATTCTTTCTACGAATCACCAATGCCTCAAATTCCCTTACAAAGGACGAATTATTAAAGTGACGAGCATGCCGATCCTTGCTGCTGCTCATACCTTAAATATTAAATCTGCTGTTTTACCTGGCCGACAACCTTTTCTGTCGGTATTACAGGTCTACCGTCCAGTGGCTGATCCTTTGAAAGCCGCTACCATTTCTCCATACCCATTAAATGCTATCAAAAGGGGGAAGTGCATGAGTACCCCAGGATGGAGGATTATGATGAAAAACGGCTACGAGCCTGGGAAAGGTCTGGGCACACAGTTGCAAGGCAGGACCACTCCTGTTAAAGATCATCGGGCAGTACCTGGAAGCGGTCTGGGCTATAGGCCGAGGAAACTGAAGCAAGACAGGGTTCAATAAGAAGATGGTCAAGAAATCTTGGAAACAATGTCCACACCACTGAAAGAAGGCCGAGATCCCTTAACATGGACTCTATATACA
This sequence comes from Zantedeschia hybrid cultivar, assembly GCA_030544215.1. NCBI lineage: Eukaryota > Viridiplantae > Streptophyta > Magnoliopsida > Alismatales > Araceae > Zantedeschia > Zantedeschia hybrid cultivar. The sequence continues at coordinate 17,778,445 of JARZZO010000016.1, forward strand.
CACTTTGTGAAAGGACCCATACTTAGTCACGACAACACGGTGGTCATTACTTCATGTTTTGACTTCCATGACATATATGGGAGGGATTTGGCCAGACATTGTTCCGAACTACTTACGTACCAATCCTTGGAGGCTCTGCGGCCTATGAAGAGGAGAAAATTCCATGACTCTGAATGCGAATGGTACAGGTGGTTCGACCTGAGGGACCTATACATAGCACTGAACAGACTATTTCTGGATCCTGCAGAACCCAAGTGGCCACCGCAGATTGACGAGCTAATTGAGAGCCCTGGCGCAATCTTTGATAAGCGGATACTGATGTCCGAACAAACTGATGAAGGGGAGCCAGATGACCCCTATGAAGCTGGTTATACAACAGATCTGCTCTGGAGGAGGACATATCCTTCACATGTCCTAATGCTCCATACTCTATTTCGTACACTACTCTTGACCCCGACTTGGTCGCGGGTCATAATTGAAGATATTCCACGGGCTCCTCCCATTATGATTACTCTGTCCCCTCGGGACTTTATTCCACAACCTCCTCTCGACCTAGAGAGGATGTATGATTTGATCTGGGGCATATTGCTATATGATCCCCCTAATCCCCTGGCCTTGGTGCCGCTTCCTCCGTCTGATTTCCTTTCCATTTGTATTCACTCCTGCTTCATGTATAATTCTTCCGATATCCAAAAAAAAACGCCAATTTTACAACAAATTCTTCCCAAATCATTATCGAGGAAGCATCTTACTTGTCCGATTACACCCCATCGCGCGGGTCCGTCGGTCAAGATTCTCTCTTAGATCTACTCTGTTCCTCCCCACGGGAGGATTCCCCTTCATTTCTACCTGTATCCCAGGATTTTCATCCTGCTTCATCTTCCTTAGGTTATGATAGGCAGTTTAGTGAAGTTAGGAAGTCTAGTTTTAGGCAGGTTAGGCAGGTTAGGAAGTCTAGGAAGCCTAAGGGTAGGCAAATTCCAGAAAGATACCTCCAGGATTTGGCTGATAAATGTTCCTTTTGCTCTTTAATCCCTCAGTTTTTAGAAGATCCAATTCAGATGCCAGAAGATTGTACAGATGATGAGTCAGTCAATGATGGGTACGGGGTATATGAGTTAGTGCATGAAAAGGACCCCATTGTTGAAGATGAGGAAGATGATGAGGACGCAGCTGAGGCATATGCCAGTGGAGTGAAGAGATTTGATGAACCCTCAGCTGCCGTCGAAGAGCCCACAAAAGAAATAAACTTAGGGACTGAAGACGAACCTAAGGTTGTCCTCGTTAGTAAAAATCTTTCTACAGAGGATGAGAAGGCAATGGTACAAGTGCTTAAGGATTATAGGGACACTTTCGCCTGGAGTTACGAGGATATGCCGGGGTTAGACTCATCTTTAGTTGAACACATGTTAACATTAAAGGATGGAGCTAGTCCGGTCAAGAAGAAATTAAGGCGATTCCACCTACAAATGGCTTTAAGGATGAAGGAAGAGGTCGATAAATTACACAAAGCCAAATTCATTAGAGTTGTCCTTTATCCACAATGGGTGGCCAACATAGTCCCGATTATGAAAAAGGACGGGAAGGTCAGAATTTGCATTGACTTCCGCGATCTGAACCGGGCATGTCCTAAAGATGATTTTCCATTGCCTCATATTGATGTACTCATCGATAACACTGCTGGCTATGAGACATTATCGTTTATGGATGGATTTTCAGGATACAACCAGATTAAGCTGGCAGAAGAGGATCAAGAGAAGACTTCATTCACTACACCTTGGAGAACATATTGTTATGTTGTCATGCCATTTGGATTGAAGAACGCTGGAGCCACTTATCAAAGGGCTATGATGGCAATATTTCATGACATGATGCATATAGATTTGGAAGTGTATGTGGATGACTTATTGGTTAAGTCTAAAACGAAGGCTGAGCATGCCAAAGTTTTGGCAAGGGTATTAGAGAGATCGAGAGAGTATCAGTTGAAGATGAACCCCAAGAAATGTGTATTCGGGATATCTTCAGGGAAATTGCTTGGATTCATTGTCAGCAAACGGGGAATTGAGATCGATCCCAATAAGGCGAAGGCTATCAGAGAAATGCCACCTCCCAAAAACTTGAAAGAGTTAAGAGGATTAATCGGGAGGTTACAATTTATTCGCCGTTTTGTCTCCCAGCACTCACAAAGGTGTAAGCCGTTTTACGAGCTTACCAAGTCAGGAGTCAAATTTAATTGGGACGATGAGTGTCAGGAGGCATTTGATAGATTAAAGGACTATTTGGCAAGTCCTCCTGTTTTGAGACCACCATCTTCAGGCAAACCATTGATACTTTATATTTCAGTCCTGGATGATGCTGTGGGGGCTGTCCTAGCACAAGAAGATGAAGAAGGAAAGGAGAGGGCAGCCTACTATCTCTCTAAACTTCTCAACCCCGCTGAACAGAGATACACGGCGATGGAGAAAACATGTGCAGCATTAGTTTGGGTTGTGCAGAAATTGAAGCATTATTTTCTGGCCCATGAAGTCCATCTCATCGCTAGGATGAATCCGATCAAATTCCTTCTGGAGAAATCTGTTCTTACTGATAGGTTAGCGCGATGGCAAAGCTTTCTATCCCAATTCGATATCATTTACATTCAACAGAAAGCGATCAAGGGCTATGCCATAGCAGAACATCTCGCTCATCATCCCCTTCCTCGATTTGATCCAGTGCGATCAGAGTTTCCGGATCAGGAACTGATGTCCGTAAATCAAATCAGAGATGATATGTGGACTCTGCATTTTGACGGAGCTCTGAATTCTCATGGAAAGAGGATCGGAATCGTTCTGTTATCACCTGAAGGTGTCACCATTCCACAAGCCTTTCAGCTTGATTTTCCAGTCACCAATAACATAGCTGAATACGAGGCACTTCTTGCTGGCCTCGAGGCTGCTCATTTTCGTGGTGCCACCAAACTCAGGATTGTGGGTGACAGCCAATTAATTCTTCGCCAAGTGCTGACCAAGTATCGAACTCTTGATCCCAAGCTCAAGCCATATCAAGAACTTACTTCTGCTTATTCAAAGCTTTTCACAAAATTGATCTTTGTCCATGTCCCTAGAAATCAAAACATCTTAGCTGACGCTCTAGCTTCACTTGCATCTTCCCTTGATTTTCCTATCAGCAAGCAATCTGAATCAATCATAGTTCATAGGCGTCTTTTACCCGCCGTGAAAGACCCTTCATTTCTTAGAACTAAGGAGAAGTTGCTGAAGAAATTCAAAGATGGAAGTATTGTGGAGAAAAGAGAAATCATGTTGATGGAGCTGTTAGAAGAGATGGATGATGAACAGAAGCCATGGTATTATGAAATTGCAAAATATTGTGAAGATCAATCGTATCCTGAAGAAGCTACAACTGAGGAAAAAAGAGCTATCAGGAGAGTTGCTCAACGATACACCCTAGTGTAGGTGCTTAGAATGACCGTGTGATTAACATGAAATATCTATGTTGTTTAGGTGTAAACTAACCTATTAAAAACAGCAACTAAAGTGCAGTGATCGCCAGAAACTTTTAACTTAAAAGTTTCAAAAGAGAGTATGATCGCCTACCTTTCAAACGCGGAAAGATTGAGTCCTTGGTTCCCCTTCCTCAGCCGGCTGAAGAAAGAGAGCCCTTTCTTTGTTCTTTTGTTCTTGCTGTGGAATTTGAGGTTGAGGATCGTCCAGAAGTTGTACTTGATTTCCCCTTTTTTATCTCTTGTTGTCGTTGAGTACAGCAGAGACAGAAACAAAATGAAGAACTATGATGAGAATTTAAATAGAAGTAGTATCTGAACTAATCATGATTTTAAGCATATTTAAAACAGCAAACTTACTTTTTTAATGGCTTTGAAACCCCTTAAATCAAGTAGGTTTTTGAAAGATTATGCTGTGGTGTGTCTTTGCATGAAGTGAATATGAAAAAAAATAAAACTAATGAATTGAATGCAGTAATGAAAAACTTATGCCCAATTGGTTGAAGCCTTGAAAGGATGAAGATCTTGAAAGGACGCCGACTTCTGGAAATGGCAGCGCTCCGGCGTTACGACGTTGTTGCTCCGATCTTCAAATCGCTATAACGCTATGGCTCAACTCAATTCAATTATGTTCTCCTTCTTCTTTTCAACATGCAGGGTATTTATAGGCATTTCTTGCGTTCGAGATTAACATAGCAAAAAATCCCGAATTTATCCATCTTAACCGACAGATAATTACTGATTAATTCATCTTTATCTGTAATTATCTAAAACGCGTCCACCTTGGCTGACGCCTTTCAGATTAATTAAGATAAGGATAAATATCCGGGAAAACTTATCTTTATCTTTATTAGGTAAAACGCGTCTACTTGTGTAGACGTCTTTTAGACTAATTAAGATAAGGATAAACATCCGGGAAAACTTATCTTTATCTTTATTAGGTAAAAAGCGTCCACCTGTGTAGACGTCTTTTAGACTAATTAAGATAAGGATAAACATCCGGAGGAGAAGTAGAAACCATTTAGGAAACCTAAAACGCGTCGACATTACCAGACGCCTTTTAGTTAATAAATCAATTAATTAAAATTCAAATTTAATCGTTAAAATAAGAATAAACTCTAAATGGCGTCCACTTAGGTAGACGTCTTTTAGAATTCTTCATATTTTAACTCAAATTTGAGCTAAAATCAATTCAATTGATAACTTAAACACATCTGTTAAACCCGACACTCAAAAATATTAATAAAAATTAATTAATGATTAATCATCAGACCATTCTGAGGTATTATTATATGATATGAAATTTACTCGAAATGACGTCAAAATTAGCGTGTCTACAGCTGCCTCACCTTGGCATCGTCTTTGCAAGGGAGTGAAATGGAATGGAATGTACTGAAAAGGTGATGCCAAGGTGTGATGAGACACGCTCTTAACATCATATGACCGGAATTTTTCTCGAAATCATCAATGAAGATAGCTCAAGGAGATCAATGGAATTAATCCTGTCTGGATGAAGTAGACAAGGAAATAAAATAAAGTCGATCAACCTCCTCGGAGTGGGAAGTACCCCAGGTCGTAGACACTGTAGGTTTCATCATGGGGAGCGTTTGCCAGCCAATGTGGACGTGCTGCAGCCATGTGGATTTTTGTATTTGTTAGATGACCTAGATAGCTTAGGTGAGTAAGCCTGGGGTGCGGCCCTCCTGGCCCACCTGTTTGCAGATCTATCCGCGGTCATTCCGGACCGCGAGACTACTGTCAGCGGCTTCTCGCCGTTCCTCCAGGTATTAAATGTGTTATTATTTATTCATGATATGCAATATGATATGATGTTTTTCCTAACTTATATGTTTATGCATGCAGGTGTGGAGCTACTATTATTTCCCGCTCGGCAGAGCGAGGATCGTTCGTCCAGATGCTGTCCCCTTGGCCTGCCGTTGGCAGCCAATCGTGGACACAGCTCCACAGCACCATCAGCTGACGGCCCTCCGCCGTCAGTTCTTGGACTATCCAGAGTTTTTGGTGAGTTTTTAACTTATTCAAAAATTTTATTAAATGCAATTCTTTTATTGTTTAAATGCAAATTATTTATATGAATGCATCTAATCTATATGCAGGTGATCTGGCGCCCGTACCTTGGTATGGGCGAGGAGGGTCAGCCGTGGGTGACGGCTGGCAGGAGGAGGTTCGGGAGGCAAATGTAGCTACATTGCCTCAACGAAATTGAGCCCCTCCGCCTCCGGCTTGTGATGAGGACCCTGGGCCTCCACCAGGAATGGATCGACGAGGAGGTCCCGGAGGACGTCGGGAGGAGCATGAGGGGCAAGCAAGCCCTCACAGATTGGCGTGCGAAATTCCCCGAGCAGTACGAGGATTGGCACCGCCGCGGCGTACGGGTGGAGTCCCGTGCGGAGAGTAGCGAGGGCTACCTCCAGCATTACCGGGCCCATTACGCCGATCAACTTCGGCTTCTCCGACCACTCGATGTAAGTATGCATTCATGCGTTTTTAATTTTATTATTATCTTGATTTATGTTTGTGAATGAATGTATGAATGCGTGACTTGCAGGATGCACGTGATGCGGTCATCATCGACCTCCGGGCCCGCCTACATGATGCGGAGGCCCAGCTAGAACAAGTCCAAAAAGAGCTCTTCGATCTGGTATATATGCATGAATATGAATGCATGTTTTAATTAATTATTTGTTTTGGCGATTAACCACTGACAGTGTTCTTTTGGTGCAGCGAGCCGTCTACACCCAGGCGGCTCCCCCTACTTATGAAGCTTCATCTTCATCATCTGCTGCGCATGACGCTGCCTTGGCTGATCTCCAGAGTCAGCTTACCTCCGCCATCCACCAGGCCTCTCTCGCGGAGGAGGATCGTGCTGCTCGGGTAAGTTCTTCAACTTTTCATTTCTGAATTTGATTTTAATTACTTGATTGCCTTGAACTAACAATGACTTTTATTCAGGTTGCCGAGCTTCAGGAAGCCCTTCAGAGAGCTGAAGCGGAGCTGGAGCATGCCCGTACTGCAGCGGCTCGCGCCGAAGCTGATGCTGCGCGGATCCGGGCTCTAGAGGAGCAGGTGGCGCGTCTCTCCACTGGAGATTTTGCACGCCTCCAGATTCGCCTGGAGGTTGTGACTGAGGAGAGAGATCGCGACCGCCTTCGACTGGAGAGTCTTCAGGGTCGGCTGTCAGTCGCGGAGCATGAGTGCAAGATGGTGGAGGAGCGATATCAGCGAGCCCGCCAGCGAGCTATTGATCGAGGTCAGGCGAGTGCCTTTACTGCCAGTATAGCCATATCATCTGGCCAGGCAGGGCCAAGTGCGATGGGACCGCCTCCAGCTCCTAGAGCTCCACCGCCAGATGCCCAGGATGAGGCCCAGAGCCAGTTGGATGAGGGCGGAGGGGAGAGCCATCCTTGAGGGCTTTTGTACTTCTTTTCCTTTTCATGTATCATGTACAAAATACTTTTGATATATACATGAAACTTTTGGGCTTAGCCCCTTGCCTGACCAAATACTTTTGTATCATGTATCTGTTTAGGCTTAGCCCCTTGCCTGACCAAATAAATGGTCGATCGATCTTTTCCTTCAATAAATGGTCAAGGGGCATAGCCTTTATTAACAAAGGTAATAAGAGTAATCAAACTTAAGCAAAATGCAACATACAAGCAAACATATGCTCACTGAAAATAAAATGAATGAAACACACTAAATGTCACAAGCAAATGCTAATTGAAATATTTTTGTGGTTTTGAAATATTCATTTTTGTTTGGGTTTTGAGATGTATATTTTTTTGAATTTTGAAAAATGTATATTTTTTTGAATTTTTGACTATGCAATTTTTTTTGAATTTTGACATATATAATTTTTTTTGAATTTTTGACATATATAATTTTTTTGAATTTTTGACATATGTATTTTTTTTTGAATTTTGACATATACATTTTTTTTGGAATTTTTGACATATGCATTTTTTTTGAATTTTTGACTAAAAGACCAGTATGGTACTTAGATCAAAAGATCATATTCATTTATTAACTTAATTTCCAAATTGTTCTTTAACAACTTAACTTAAAACCCATCGTGTTTGAACTTGTGTTTCCATTCGTGATCCCATTTGATGATTTGACCCTTAGTCAATCTAAGCCATTCTTTAAGCTTGAAGTACACCTCTTTAGAAAGAAAAGAAGAACAGATTTAGAAAGCCCATGAGAAGGTTCCGGAGACCTAAAAAGATGTCCCTTTCCAACCCTAATATCTGTTGGGGTTCGGTCATTTTCTTTCCGGGGTATTTATCGACCTTGCGTTCCCTTTTGTTTCATTTCATGGCCTTGATGTAACATTTGTAGTGTATTGGCCTTTTGATTTTAATTTGGCTTTTTGCCTTGCTTTTGCTTTTCTATTCTTTTCTTTCTTTGCTTTGCTTTGGAACGGATCTCCCCCATTTTTTTTATGACGGCCTCCTACTAAGATGGCGGGTATTCTTGGTAGTCTATTCTAAGCCTCGTTCCGACATCATGGGCCGAGTGTAAAACAGAATTTTACTTTAAAACGAATGATTTGTACTTTATACTCTTAGTCAAGCTTTTGATATTCTTAAGGACTTGGCATCTCTTGTTACTCACGAATCAAACGTGTCAGTGTGTGCAGTAATGGGTTTGAAGTTAAATTATTCAGACTAACAAAGAAATTTGAGTTTATAAATTTTCTGATTCCACTGGTCTTTGTACCATACTGACCGACTCTTTATCCTAAGGGTAGTATTTCTTAAGATGTAAACCATTCCAGGGATGATTTAGCTCTTCTCCTTCTGCATTAACCAAACGATAAGCATTACCAGGATAAGCGTGCGATACAACATAAGGTCCTTCCCAGTTGGGTTGGAGCTTAGAACGCGGACCACCAGGTTTTACAAAAATTCTTTTAACAACCATTTCACCGACTTTGAACTTTCGTTCAATGACTTTCTTTTGATAAAAACGTGCTAATCTGTTTTGATAAACTTTTGCATGATTAGCAGCTGACCATCTTTTCTCGTCTAAAAGTTCCAATTGAGCAAGAAGTGCTGAACGATGTTCATCAATGGAGAATTCCTTGTTCAATTGTACTCTTAATGACGGTATAAGGATCTCATATGGAACTACCGCCTCCATTCCAAATGTTAAGGAATAAGGAGTTTGCCCAGTAGGCGTGCGGATTGAAGTTCGGTAGGCCCATAGAGCCTCAACCAATTTTTCTGGCCAATCTGCGAATTTGTTAGATTTACACGTCTTTTTGATAATTTTTATCAAAGTCTTATTAGTTGCCTCTGCTTGGCCATTGCCTTGTGGATAATAAGGAGATGAATGATGCAATGCAATTCTATACCTGTTGCAGAGGTCCTTCAATTCCTGTGACACGAACTGCGGTCCGTTGTCGGTGACGATGGTACTTGGAATCCCGAATCTTGTGATGATGTTCCTCATGATGAATTTGCAGACGGTTGATGCTTTGATCTCCACGTATGCTTCAGCTTCTGCCCACTTGGTAAAGTATTCCGTTGCCGTGAGAATGAAAGATTTTTGCTTGATGCCGGAATCTGGATTACCAAGGGGTCCAATAATGTCGAAAGCCCACATGGAGAAAGGCCATGGGGAAGAAACAGGATGGAGTGAAGATGCAGGAGAATGAATTTTGTCGGCGTGAAGTTGACACTTGGCACACCTACGGACATATCCTACGCAGTCTTCTTCCATGGTTGGCCAATAAAATCCTTGTCTAAGGATCTTCTTTGCTAGCATCTGTCCATTGACATGGCCACCACAAACTCCACTATGAGCTCCTTCCATAACCTTCCAAAGTTCATCTTCGTCTAGACATCTCAGAAGAACTCCATCAAAACCTCTCTTATATAATGCTCCCCCAACTAGGGTGTATCGTTGAGCAACTCTCCTGATAGCTCTTTTCTCCTCAGTTGTAGCTTCTTTAGGATACGATTGATCTTCACAATATTTTGCAATTTCATAATACCATGGCTTCTGTTCATCATTCATCTCTTCTAACAGCTCCATCAACATGATTTCTCTTTTCTCCACGATACTTCCATCTTTGAATTTCTTCAGCAACTTCTCCTTAGTTCTAAGAAATGAAGGATCTTTCACGGCGGGTGAAAGACGCCTATGAACTATGATTGATTCAGATTGCTTGCTGATAGGAAAATCAAGAGAAGATGCAAGTGAAGCTAGAGCGTCAGCTAAGATGTTTTGATTTCTAGGGACATGGACAAAGATCAACTTTGTGAAAAGCTTCGAGTAAGCAGAAGTAAGTTCTTGATATGGCTTGAGCTTGGGATCAAGAGTTCGATACTTGGTCAGCACTTGGCGAAGAATTAATTGGCTATCACCTACAATCCTGAGTTTAGTGGCACCATGCAAATGAGCAGCCTTGAGACCAGCAAGAAGTGCCTCGTACTCAGCTATGTTGTTGGTGACTGGAAAGTCAAGCTGAAAGGCTTGTGGAATGGTGACACCTTCAGGTGATAACAGAACGATTCCGATACCCTTTCCATGAGAATTCAGAGCTCCGTCAAAATGCAGAGTCCACATATCATCTCTGATTTGATTTACGGACATCAGTTCCTGATCCGGAAACTCTGATCGCACTGGATCAAATCGAGGAAGGGGATGATGAGCGAGATGTTCTGCTATGGCATAGCCCTTGATTGCTTTCTGTTGAATGTAAATAATATCGAATTGAGATAGAAAGCTTTGCCATCGCGCTAACCTATCAGTAAGAACAGATTTCTCCAGAAGGAACTTGATCGGATTCATCCTAGCGATGAGATGGACTTCATGGGCCAGAAAATAATGCTTTAATTTCTGAACAACCCAAACCAATGTTGCACATGTTTTCTCCATCGCCGTGTATCTCTGTTCAGCGGGGTTGAGAAGTTTAGAGAGATAGTAGGCTGCCCTCTCTTTTCCTTCTTCATCCTCTTGTGCTAGGACAGCCCCCACTGCATCATCCAGGACAGAAATATAAAGTATCAATGGTCTGCCTGGAGATGGTGGTCTCAAAACAGGAGGACTTGCCAAATAGTCCTTTAATCCATCAAATGCCTCCTGACACTTATCGTCCCAATTGAATTTGACTCCTGGCTTGGTAAGCTCGTAAAACGGCTTACACCTTTGTGAGTGCTGGGAGACAAAACGACGAATAAATTGCAACCTCCCGATTAATCCTCTCAACTCTTTCAAGTTTTTGGGAGGTGGCATTTCTCTGATAGCCTTCGCCTTATTGGGATCGATCTCAATTCCCCGTTTGCTGACAATGAATCCAAGCAATTTCCCTGAAGATACCCCGAATACACATTTCTTGGGGTTCATCTTCAACTGATACTCTCTCGATCTCTCTAATACCCTTGCCAAAACTTTGGCGTGCTCAGCCTTCGTTTTAGACTTAACCAATAAATCATCCACATACACTTCCAAATTTATATGCATCATGTCATGAAAAATTGCCATCATAGCCCTTTGATAAGTGGCTCCAGCGTTCTTCAATCCAAATGGCATGACGACATAACAATATGTTCCCCAAGGTGTTGTGAATGAAGTCTTTTCTTGATCCTCTTCTGCCAGCTTAATCTGGTTGTATCCTGAAAGTCCATCCATAAATGATAACGTCTCATAGCCAGCAGTGTTATCGATGAGTACATCAATATGAGGCAATGGAAAATCGTCTTTAGGACACGCCCGGTTTAGGTCGCGGAAGTCAATGCAAATTCTGACCTTCCCGTCCTTTTTCATAACCGGGACTATATTGGCCACCCATTGTGGATAAAGGACAACTCTAATGAATTTGGCTTTGTGTAATTTGTCGACCTCTTCCTTCATCTTTAGAGCCATTTGTGGGTGGAATCGCCTTAATTTCTGTTTGACCGGATTAGCTCCATCTTTTAATGTTAACCTGTGTTCAACTAAAGATGAGTCTAACCCCGGCATATCCTCATAACTCCAGGCGAAAGTGTCCTTATAATCCTTAAGCACTTGTACCATTGCCTTCTCATCCTCTATAGAAAGATTTTTACTGACGAGGACAACCTTAGGTTCGTCTTCGGTCCCTAAGTTTATTTCTTTGGTGGGCTCTTCTACGGCAGCTGAAGGTTCATCAAATCTCTTCACTCCACTGGCATATGCCTCGGCTGCGTCCTCATCATCTTCCTCATCTTCAACAATGGGGTCCTTTTCATGTACTAACTCATATACCCCATACCCATCATTGACTGACTCATCATCTGTACAATCTTCTGGCATCTGAATTGGATCTTCTAAAAGCTGAGGGATTAAAGAGCAAAAGGAACATTTATCAGCCAAATCCTGGAGGTATCTTTCTGGAATTTGCCTACCCTTAGGCTTCCTAGACTTCCTAAACTGACTAAAACTAGACTCCCTAACTTCACTAAACTGCCTATCATAACCTAATGAAGATGAAGCAGGATGAAAATCCTGGGATACAAATGGAAATACAGGGGAATCCTCCCGTGGGGAGGGACAGAGTAGATCTAGGAGAGAATCTTGACCGACGGACCCGCGCGATGGGGTGTAATCGGACAAGTAAGATGTTTCCTCGATAATGATTTGGGAAGAATTTGTTGTAAAATTGGCGTTTTTTTTTTGACAATGAAAGAATTAAACACAAAGCAAGAATGAATACAAATGGGAGGAGAATCAGACGGAGGAAGCGGCACCAAGGCCAGAGGATTAGGGGGATCATATAGCAATATGTCCCAGATCAGATTATACAACCTCTCTAGGTCGAGAGGAGGTTGTGGAATAAAGTCCCGAGGGGACAGAGTTATCATAACGGGCGGAGCCCGTGGAATATCTTCAATTATGACCCGCGACCAAGTCGGGGTCAAGAGTAGTGTACGAAAAAGAGTATGGAGCATGAAGACATGTGAAGGATATGTCCCCCTCCATAGCAGATCTGTTGTGTAACCAGCTTCATAGGGGTCATCCGGCTCCCCTTCATCAGTTTCTTCGGACAGCAGTATCCGCTTGTCAAAGATTGTGCCGGGGCTCTCAATTAGCTCGTCAATCTGCGGTGGCCACTTGGGTTCTGCAGGATCCAGGAATAGTCTGTTCAGCGCTATGTATAGGTCCCTCAGGTCGAACCATCTGTACCATTCGCATTCAGGGTCATGGAATTTCCTCCTCTTCATAGGCCGCAGAGCCTCCAAGGATTGGTACGTAAGTAGTTCGGAACAATGTCTGGCCAAATCCCTCCCATATATGTCATGGAAGTCAAAACATGAAGTAATGACCACCATGTTGTCGTGACTAAGTATGGGCCCTTTCACAAAGTGTGTGTATAGAGTCCATGTTAAGGGATCTCGGCCTTCTTTCAGTAGTGTGGACATTGTTTCCAAGATTTCTTGACCATCTCCTTGCTGAACCCTGTCTTTCTTCAGTTTCCTTGGCCTATAGCCCAGACCGCTTCCAGGTACTGCCCGATGATTTTTAACAGGAGTGGTCCTGCCTTGCAACTGTGTGCCCAGACCTTTCCCAGGCTGATAGCCATTTTTCATCATAATCCTCCATCCTGGGGTACTCATGCACTTCCCCCTTTTGATAGCATTTAATGGGTATGGAGAAATGGTAGCGGCTTTCAAAGGATCAGCCACTGGACGGTAGACCTGTAATACCGACAGAAAAGGTTGTCGGCCAGGTAAAACAGCAGATTTAATATTCAATGTATGAGCAGCAGCAAGAATCGGCATGCTCGTCACTTTAATAATTCGTCCTTTATAAGGGAATTTGAGGCATTGGTGATTCGTAGAAGGAATCGCCTCAAGAGTTTTGATATAAGGACGTCCCAGAATGGCATTTATGGAAGGGTCGATTTCTAGAATATGAAATTCAACCTCTACATGACTTACTGGACCTAACTCTACCTTTAAATAAACCATTCCCAGAGGGGAACGGGTAGAATTGTCATATGTCGTAACTGAGATGGGGCTAGGCAGCCATTTCTCCTTGGGCACACCGCATAGCTCCAGGGTCTTCGGAGGTAGAACATTAATTGAAGCCCCTGTATCAACCAGGCATGCGTCCACGGCCTTCTTGCAGATATTGACCGTGATGCTCAGAGCCATGCTTCTGGCGGCTGGCGGTGCTAGTTCCGATGTGTGGAATGTAATTGAGGGCTGATCCCCCTGAGGAACTAGTAGTGCTGCAATTTTCTCTACCGGCACGTCTTCATTGACCATCACCTTCTATAGGTATTCCATTAAAGCTTCTTGGTGAATCTTGGACCTTTTAATCAATTCCAGTACAGTGATCCGTGCCGGTGTTTTGTCCAGATGTTTCAACAAGTCATATTGAGTGCCTGGTGCACTCTCTTCATTATGGGCTTCCTCAATCGGCTGTGATGGGCCGTCTCTGACTGTGGACTGAGGAAAGACCTTGTTGAAAATCCTTCCACTCCGGAGCGCATGTTCCTCGACCGTGGAGGATCCGGGTGACACCTTGAGTACCGCAGAGTCGGATGGTGCGGATGGCGTAGAAGGTTGGTAGGTAGGTGATGGCATAGGGTTAGGTGGTGATGGCGCGGTGCGGATTAGAGGCCTAGAGGGTTGGATGGTGGATGTGTAAGTGGTTGGCGAAGTAGGGAATGGTACGCGTAATAAAGGTCTAGATGGCAAAGGCATATCTGGATAGGCGGTAGTGGTAGTGGGTGAAGTAGGAAATGGTATGCGTAATAGCGGTCTAGATGGTAGGAGAGGCGCATTATTGGTTTGCGGGGGGTTATATGATGGAGGCTTAGTGGTGCGGGGCGTAATGGGTCTAAGGAAGGCGGGTAGTGGTAATGGGTTATTAGGTGTGGGCGAGTGATATGTGGGTGTGGGTATAGGGGTGATGGTAACGGGTTGTGGCCTGGGTATGTGGATGGTGCGGCGTGGTGGTCGCTCTGCGGTACTTTGAACGTGACCAGTTGAACAAAGAGAGGAAGAGTCCTCTACTCTCCACTGCTGCCCACGACCAGCCTCAGACTGGCTGTTCGTCAAGATGGGAGCAACCTGGTTTTGGTTCTGATGCTCCGGGAGTGGATTCTGCACTATACCCATGTTGGGTGGTGCTGCTGCTTGTGCCGGTGGTCTTACTTGCTGCTGCTGCTGCTGCGGTCTCCTCGCCTTCAGGGCTGTTATGTACTTCTTCATTTCCTCCCAGTCTATGCCGCCCTGCTCGTTGAGATCATGGATATAATCTCTGAATTGGAAGCAGGTGTCAATGGTATGCCCAGGTTGCCTGTGAAAGTAGCAATACCTGGATGTATCGGCATTTTGAGGCCAGACGGCCTTCTCCCTTGGCAAAACTAGGGCATTGGCTGCCATTAAGGCACTGAAGATATCCGCCAAGGATTCTGGGAGGGCCGGGTACTCTGCCCTCTTCGGGCCTGGAGGTCTCCTTTGTTGGTTGTAGTCACCAGGAGGAGGGACATTGTGGTACGCCGGCGGTGCACGCGGCTGGTACTGTGGCTGTTGCTGTTGCTGCTGATATGGCTGCTGAGGGGGCTGCTGATACTGCTGTTGCCGTTGCGGCTGTTGCTGGTTTTGATTCGGCTGCTGGGGCCGCTGGTACTGCTGTTGGTAATGGGGGTTCTGCTGCTGCCTGTACCCCTGTTGGCTCGGCTGTGGTGGCCTCTGGTACTGCTGATTCCTCACAAACTGGGGCGAGTTATTGTTCATGGTACTGACTTGCTCGTGAGAGAGCGTGCCCTCAGTAGTTGGACCTGTGCTGGGAGAATTTGGCACTGCAGGCTTCCGAGGTGGAGGCCTACTAGGTCTATGAGGATCAAAGACGCTAGAGAACGTAGCGTCCTTGAAAGCATTCTGGCAGTACCGTGCCCTTTCATAGAGCTCTGCCATATTAGTCAAGTTGTTCAAGGAGAGGACCAGCTTGAACTGGGGCGTGGCGTTAGAAATCAGCATCTTCACCTGTTCAGATTCAGACAAGTGATCTTTTACTTTTTCAGCCAGGCCCCGCCACCTGTCAGCGAAACTGACAAACTCCTCATCCGGTTTCATTTTTTCTGCAATGAGGTCCGTGATAGACAAGGAGGGTGCAACTCTGTCCTGGTATCGTTGGATGAATTTGCGTGAAACGATACTGTAATCCTCTACTTCGGAGGATTCCAAAGAAAAGAACCACTCGAGGGCTGGTCCCTCTAGGGATCTCCTGAACAAGAAAGCCAATGACCTCTTATCATTCTGCCAGAAAGAGGATTCGTACATGAACTCCTTCAGGTGTGTGAAGGGGTTACCAGTACCGTTATACTTTCGATACACTGGCATTTCAGAGGGTGGCAGATGGAACACTGGCAGGCTCGGTAAATTGATTTCTGGCACAGCTTTAACCCCCATCATCTTCTGGAGATTGTTGAACTGCTCATCCATGCGCTCCATCTTGGCCAGCAACGTCTGCGTGGTCAGATCTGCCTGGGGAGGAGGAGGAGGAGGAAGTACTTGATAGGCCTGCTGCCTAGAGTACGTTGGACAAGGAGGATAATAAGGATGAGGTCCGGCAGAGCTTCCGCCATGCCCGAGGGCATTTTGATGAATAGGCGTTTGCGGTCTAGCCGGTTGTCTGGATGATGAAAGTTGCGGCCCAGTGGGCCGAGAAGTAAGATGAAGGCCTTCCATGGCCTGATGGATATAAGGAGGAGGAGGTTGTTGAATAACAACAGGGGGAGCCATAGGGTTCGGCTCAGCAGGCTGCATGGGTGCCTTCCCCTTCAAAATAGACTGGATGGCCTCGAACTGTTGAGGGTCCAGTCGGGAGGCAAGAACTCCCAGAGCGTTGACGAGATCCATAGGATCGGAGGGTAAGGGATCATTCTGATTCATGTCCCCCTCAAGGTCAGGATTAGGAATCGCATATTCATGCGGAGGAAGATCATGATATTGATCGTGCGGATGAAAAAGAGGAGTTCGGACATTCCCGTCATGTCGAACTGGAATGGGGACAGAATTACGAGAGGCATCAGCATCTCTCCCGTTCTCGTAGTTGAAATCTGAATTGCGAGGGGAATTAGCATCTCCCTCGTAGTTGATAATGGCATCTTGGGCCATACTCAAATCTCTGCCTGATCGCAGCAACATAATATTAGATTCCCTTTTCAAAGACTTAATCAGACAAGTTGTGCAGAGATTAATCAAACAAGTGGATGCTTAACGTGATTTTAGGATTCCTTGTTGAATTATTTGAATTGGATTAAACTACAATTTCGCTCAGGGAAGGATCCTAGTTTCAGTTCAGTTTCCACCGTTATTCTCTAGGGTTCTCTCTCACAACGCTTTCGGAATCTAGCCGGGACTTCAATTGGTACAACCAGCCCGATGATCAAGGAGGAATACCTTGATTTTGGGGACTTATGGAGGTCTCAACGTCAACTTCTCTAGTCTGATCAAGGGACCAACCCAATCAGAGAGAGTTGCTGACGTCGAGAAATGTGTTCCTAAGAAAAGGAGGATTTTAGCCTCAATGCGTATGTCCTGCGACCTGGATGGCCTCTAATGCTTAATAAAGTAATGGGTAGCTAGCACTCAACCACAGAAATCTGGAAACTGAAAAATAATTAAGAAACTGTCTGAATTGCGTCGATTATAGTCGACGCTATTCAAAACAGAACTTAATTCTTTCGCAGAGAACAGATGCAAACAGCAGAGAAAGCCTGGAAAATAACTAAAAACTGTCTGAATAACGTCGATTATGGTCGACGCTATTCAACACAGAACTTAATTATTTCGCAGAAAGAGATGCAAACAGCAGAGAAAGCCTGGAGGCTAAAAGGCGTCTAGGAGTGACGACGCGGTTTTGAAACGCGTCGCTGTTCCTGGACGCTTTTTAGTTCGCAGAAACAGATTTCCAGAAGGATTTTCTGGGTCGAATCCTCCTTAAACATGGTAAAATGCAGTAAACAATCGACTCATGCAAAGATTTTTTTAGTTTCAGATTTTAAACAGGATGATTTACTATCTAAACAACTAAGAAATCACGCAATCACACAGCATTTCATCACAAAAAACAGCTTTTTGAACTAATCAAAGGGGAGGCAAGATCTTGCCACTGGGGTGTGCACGTGGTGCACGAGGGAAATTAATTAAACTAACACTCACCAATTGGTGAGGACGTGTCGAAAGACACAAATGGTGCACCGTGGGTGCCCGATATGATGACAGCAAGAACAAAAGAAACTAACAGACGGCGAGACCAAGTCCCACCGTGATCGCCAAAAAAGCTGTAGGTGCTTAGAATGACCGTGTGATTAACATGAAATATCTATGTTGTTTAGGTGTAAACTAACCTATTAAAAACAGCAACTAAAGTGCAGTGATCGCCAGAAACTTTTAACTTAAAAGTTTCAAAAGAGAATATGATCGCCTACCTTTCAAACGCGGAAAGATTGAGTCCTTGGTTCCCCTTCCTCAGCCGGCTGAAGAAAGAGAGCCCTTTCTTTGTTCTTTTGTTCTTGCTGTGGAATTTGAGGTTGAGGATCGTCCAGAAGTTGTACTTGATTTCCCCTTTTTTATCTCTTGTTGTCGTTGAGTACAGCAGAGACAGAAACAAAATGAAGAACTATGATGAGAATTTAAATAGAAGTAGTATCTGAACTAATCATGATTTTAAGCATATTTAAAACAGCAAACTTACTTTTTTAATGGCTTTGAAACCCCTTAAATCAAGTAGGTTTTTGAAAGATTATGCTGTGGTGTGTCTTTGCATGAAGTGAATATGAAAAAAAATAAAACTAATGAATTGAATGCAGTAATGAAAAACTTATGCCCAATTGGTTGAAGCTTTTGAAAGGATGAAGATCTTGAAAGGACGCCGTCTTCTGGAAATGGCAGCGCTCCAGCGTTACGACGTTGTTGCTTCGATCTTCAACTCGCTATAACGCTATGGCTCAACTCAACTTAATTCTGTTCTCTTTTTTTCTTTCTTTTCAACATGCAGGGTATTTATAGGCATTTCTTGCGTTCGCGATTAACATTTAAAAAACTCCGAATTTATCCATCTTAACCGACAGATAATTACTGATTAATTCATCTTTATCTGTAATTATCTAAAACGCGTCCACATTGGATGACGCATTTCAGATTAATTAAGATAAGGATAAACATCCGGGAAAACTTATCTTTATCTTTATTAGGTAAAACGCGTCCACCTGTGTAGACGTCTTTTAGACTAATTAAGATAAGGATAAACATCCGGAGGAGAAGTAGAAACCATTTAGGAAACCTAAAACGCGTCGACATTACCAGACGCCTTTTAGTTAATAAATCAATTAATTAACATTCAAATTTAATCGTTAAAATAAGAATAAACTCTAAATGGCGTCCACTTAGGTAGACGTCTTTTAGAATTCTTCATATTTTAACTCAAATTTGAGCTAAAATCAATTCAATTGATAACTTAAACACATCTGTTAAACCCGACACTCAAAAATATTAATAAAAATTAATTAATGATTAATCATCAGACCATTCTGAGGCATTATTATATGATATGAAATTTACTCGAAATGACGTCAAAATTAGCGTCTCTACACCTAGTTGGGGGAGCATTGTATAAGAGAGGTTTTGATGGAGTTCTTCTGAGATGTTTAGACGAGGATGAGCTTTGGAAGGTTATGGAAGGAGCTCATAGTGGAGTCTGTGGTGGCCATGTCAATGGACAGATGCTAGCAAAGAAGATCCTTAGATAAGGATTTTATTGGCCAACCATGGAAGAAGATTGTGTAGGATATGTCCGTAGGTGTGCCAAGTGTCAACTTCACGCCGACAAAATTCATTCTCCTGCGTCTTCACTCCATCCTATTTCTTCCCCATGGCCTTTCTCCATGTGGGCTTTCGACATTATTGGACCTCTTGGTGACCCGGATTCCGGCATCAAGCAAAAATCTTTCATTCTCACGGCAACGGAATACTTCACCAAGTGGGCAGAAGCTGAAGCATACGTGGAGATCAAAGCATCAACCGTCTGCAAGTTCATCATGAAGAACATCATCACAAGATTCGGAATTCCAAGTACCATCGTCACCGACAACGGACCGCAGTTCGTGTCACAGGAATTGAAGGACCTCTGCAACAGGTATAAAATTGCATTGCATCATTCATCTCCTTATTATCCGCAAGGCAATGGCCAAGCAGAGGCAACTAATAAGACTTTGATAAAAATTATCAAAAAGACGTGTAAATCTAACAAGTTCGCAGATTGGCCAGAAAAATTGGTTGAAGCTCTATGGGCCTACCGAACTTCAATCCGCACGCCCACTGGGCAAACTCCTTATTCCTTAACATTTGGAATGGAGGCGGTAGTTCCATATGAGATCCTTATACCGTCATTAAGAGTACAATTGAACAATGAATTCTCCATTGATGAACATCGTTCAGCACTCCTTGCCCAATTGGAACTTTTAGACGAGAAAAGATGGTCAGCTGCTAATCATGCAAAAGTTTATCAAAACAGACTAGCACGTTTTTATCAAAAGAAAGTCATTGAACGAAAGTTCAAAGTCGGTGAAATGGTCGTCAAAAGGATTTTTGTACAATCTGGTGGTCCGCGTTCTAAGCTCCAACCCAACTGGGAAGGACCTTATGTTGTATCGCACGCTTTTCCTGGTAATGCTTATCGTCTTGTTAATGCAGAAGGAGAAGAGCTAAATCATCCCTGGAATGGTTTACATCTTAAGAAATACTACCCTTAGGATAAAGAGTCGATCAGTATGGTACAAAGACCAGTGGAATCAGAAAATTTATAAACTCAAATTTCTTTGTTAGTCTGAATATTTAACTTCAAACCCATTACCGCACACACTGATACGTTTGATTCGTGAGTAACAAGAGATGCCAAGTCCTGAAGAATATCAAGAGCTTGACTAAGAGTGTAAAGTACAAATCATTCCTTTTAAAGTAAAATTCTGTTTTACACTCGGCCCATGGTGTCGGAACGAGACTTAGAATAGACTACCAAGAATACCCGCCATCTTAGTAGGAGGCCGTCATAAAAAAAAATGGGGGAGATCCGTTCCAAAGCAAAGCAAAGAAAGAAAAGAATAGAAAAAAAAAAACAAAAAGAAAAGGCAGGAAAAATCAAAAGGCCAATATACTACAAACGTTACATCAAGGCCATGAAATGAAACAAAAGGGAACGCAAGGTCGATAAATACCCCGGGAAGAAAATGACCGAACCCCAACAGATATTAGGGTTGGAAAGGAACATCTTTTTAGGTCTCCGGAACCTTCTCATGGGCTTTCTAAATCTATTCTTCTTTTCTTTCTAAAGAGGTGTACTTCAAGCTTAAGGAATGGCTTAGATTGACTAAGGGTCAAATCATCAAATGGGATCACGAATGGAAACACAAGTTCAAACACGATGGGTTTTAAGTTAAGTTGTTAAAGAACAATTTGGAAATTAAGTTAATAAATGAATATGATCTTTTGATCTAAGTACCATACTGGTCTTTTAGTCAAAAATTCAAAAAAAATGTATATGTCAAAATTCAAAAAAAATGTATATGTCAAAATTCAAAAAAAAAATGTATATGTCAAAATTCAAAAAAAAAATGTATATGTCAAAATTCAAAAAAATTTGCATAGTCAAAAAAAATTTTCAAAAAAAAGTACATATTTCAAAAAAAAAAAAAAAATTCAAAAAAAATGTACATTTTTCAAAATCTAAAAAAAATACATATTTCAAAACCCAAACAAAATGAATATTTCAAAACCACAAAAATATTTCAATTAGCATTTGCTTGTTGCATTTAATGTGTTTCACTCCTTTTATTTATCAGTGAGCATCTGTTTGCTTGCATGTTGCATTTTGCTTAAGTCTGATTATTCTTATTACCTTTGTTAATAAAGGCTATGCCCCTTGACCCTTCTATCAAGGATAGGATCAAGTAGTCGGTTATTTAACCAAGCAAGGGGCTAAGCCTGAATAGATGCTTAACCTGTTTGTTCAAGTCATATACAGGACACAAGGCATGAAAGAGTTGGAATTCGAGTAGAGAACAGCCAGAAACTTGTTTCTGAAATTCAAAGAAATGATTACAAAGCTGGAAATATCAAGAATATCCCATTATGGGAGCCAAGAAGTCTCAACCGTGGCTAAAAAGACGGTTATTTCTATCCTTGTACTCTTCTATGTAAAGCATTCGCATTACTATATGTTAAATATTTATTAGATTGTATCAAGGACCTTATGGTTTTGATGAAACTGGAATTTAAGTTCCCCGTCAACAAAAACAGTGATAATTCCAGAGGATTCTTAATCGCACGGATAGGCCGTTGGATTGTTGATTAGTGGGGACGATGGTTCCACTTTTGTGAAACGGTGCGTGGATAAACGAGCTTCGGCTTAGCACTGAATTACAAGAATTGGTATCTTGACTCATTAATGACAATTTAACAATATTATCCTTGGTTAATTTATATTTTATTTGACTTTATATTTTTCTTTTAGCCCAGCATGCATCATGTAGGACTTTGAAATTATTGTAATAAAAATTAATTACTGATTAAGTGTCAGACCATTAAATCAAATAACTCCAACATGATATGAAATATTCCATTCTGAATTGAGTATCTTGATTATCTTTAAGGTTCGCTTGAAGATATCCTTGGAATTCTATCCTTGATTGGATTCTTTATCCGATATTCTTGTTTTCTTTTAAAATCCATCATGGCTGTAGCACGTCCACATTGGCTGGCAAACGCTCCCCATGATGAAACCTGCAGTGTCTATGACCTGGGGTACTTTCCACTCCGAGGAGGTTGATCGACTTTATTTTATTTTCTTGTCTACTTCATCCAGACAGGATTAATTCCATTGATCTCCTTGAGCTATCTTCGTTGATAATTTTGAGAAAAATTCCAGTCATGTGATGTTAAGAGCGTGTCTCATTACACCTTGGCATCACCTTTTCAGTACATTCAATTCCATTTCACTCCCTTGCAAAGACAATGCCAAGGTGAGGCAGCTGTAGACACGCTAATTTTGACATCATTTTGAGTAAATTTCATATCATATAATAATGCCTCAGAATGGTCTGATATTTAATCATTAATTAATTTTTATTGATATTTTTGAGTGTCGGGTTTAACAGACATGTTTAAGTTAATCAATTGAATTGATTTTAGCTCAAATTTCAGTTAAAATATGCAGAATTCTAAAACGTGTCAACCTGTGTGGACACGATTCAGAAATTCTAAAACGTGTCAACCTGTGTGGACACGATTCAGAATTCTAAAACGTGTCAACCTGTGTGGACGCGATTCAGAATTCTAAAACGTGTCAACCTGTGTGGACGCGATTCAGAAGTCTAAAACGTGTCAACCTGTGTGGACGGGATTCAGAAGTCTAAAACGCGTCAACCTGTGTGGACGCGATTTAGAGTTTATTCATGTTTTAACGATTAAATTTGAAATTTAATCAATCTATTTATTAACTAAAAGGCGTCTTCGAAGGTCGACGCGATTTAGGTTTCCTAGGCTATTTCTACTTCTCTTCCGGATGTTTATCCTTATCTTAATTAGTGTAAAAGACGTCCAGACATATGGACGCGTTTTACCTAATAAATATAAAGATAAGTTTTTCCGGATATTTATCCTTATCTTAATTAATCTGAAAGGCGTCAGCCATGGTGGACGCGTTTTAGATAATTACAGATAAAGATGAATTAATTAGTATTTATCTGTCGGTTAAGATGGATAAATTCGAGATTTTTCTATGTTAATTTCGAACGCAAGAAATGCCTATAAATACCCTGCATGTTGAAGAGTAAAAAAAAAAAAAAAAAAGAAGAGATTTGAATTGAGTTGAGCCATAGCGTTATAGCGAGTTGAAGATCGAAGCAACAACGTCGTAACGCCGGAGCGCTGCCATTCCCAGAAGTCGGCGTCCCTTTCAAGATCTTCATCCTTTCAGAGCTTCATCCGACTTGCCATAAGTTTTTCATTACTGCATTCATTTCATTAGTTTCATTCTTCATATTCACTTCATGCAAACACACACCACAGCATAATCTTTCAAAACCTACTTGATTTAAGGGGTTTCAAAGTCATTAAACAAGTGAGTTTGCTGTTTTAAATATGCTTAACATCATGATTAGTTCAGATACTGCTTCTACTTAAATTCTCATCATAATTCTTCGCTTTCTGTTTCTGTCTCTGCTGCACTCAACAACAACGAGAGATTCAAAAGAGGAAATCAAGCACCAAGCCAGATAGATTTCTGGACGATCCTCAACCTCAAAATTCAACAGCAAGAATAAGAAGCAAAGAAAGGGCTCTCTTTCTTCAGCCGGCTGAGGAAGGGGAACCAAGGACTCAATCTTCCACGTTTGAAAGGTAGGCGATCATATCTCTTTTGAAACTTTTTAGTTAAAAGTTTCTGGCGATCACTGCACTTTAGTTGTTGTTTTTAATAGGTTAGTTTACACTAAACAACATAGATATTTCATGTTAATCACACGGTCATTCTAAGCACGATCACGATGGAGGATTATGATGAAAAACGGCTATGAGCCTGGGAAAGGTCTGGGCACACAGTTGCAAGGCAGGACCACTCCTGTTAAAGATCATCGGGCAGTACCTGGAAGCGGTCTGGGCTATAGGCCGAGGAAACTGAAGCAAGACAGGGTTCAACAAGAAGATGGTCAAGAAATCTTGGAAACAATGTCCACACCACTGAAAGAAGGCCGAGATCCCTTAACATGGACTCTATATACACACTTTGTGAAAGGACCCATACTTAGTCACGACAACACGGTGGTCATTACTTCATGTTTTGACTTCCATGACATATATGGGAGGGATTTGGCCAGACATTGTTCCGAACTACTTACGTACCAATCCTTGGAGGCTCTGCGGCCTATGAAGAGGAGAAAATTCCATGACTCTGAATGCGAATGGTACAGGTGGTTCGACCTGAGGGACCTATACATAGCACTGAACAGACTATTTCTGGATCCTGCAGAACCCAAGTGGCCACCGCAGATTGACGAGCTAATTGAGAGCCCTGGCGCAATCTTTGATAAGCGGATACTGCTGTCCGAACAAACTGATGAAGGGGAGCCAGATGACCCCTATGAAGCTGGTTATACAACAGATCTGCTCTGGAGGGGGACATATCCTTCACATGTCCTAATGCTCCATACTCTATTTCGCACACTGCTCTTGACCACGACTTGGTCGCGGGTCATAATTGAAGATATTCCACGGGCTCCGCCCATTATGATTACTCTGTCCCCTCGGGACTTTATTCCACAACCTCCTCTCGACCTAGAGAGGATGTATGATTTGATTTGGGACATATTGCTATATGATCCCCCTAATCCCCTGGCCTTGGTGCCGCTTCCTCTATCTGATTCCCCTTCCATTTGTATTCACTCCTGCTTCATGTATAATTCCTCCGATATCCAAAAAAAAATGCCAATTTTACAACAAATTCTTCCCAAATCATTATCGAGGAAACATCTTACTTGTCCGATTACACCCCATCGCGCGGGTCCGTCGGTCAAGATTCTCTCCTAGATCTACTCTGTTCCTCCCCACGGGAGGATTCCCCTGCATTTCTACCTGTATCCCTGGATTTTCATCCTGCTTCATCTTCCTTAGGTTATGATAGGCAGTTTAGTGAAGTTAGGAAGTCTAGTTTTAGGCAGGTTAGGAAGTCTAGGAAGCCTAGGGGTAGGCAAATTCCAGAAAGATACATCTAGGATTTGACTGATAAATGTTCCTTTTGCTCTTTAATCCCTCAGTTTTTAGAAGATCCAATTCAGATGCCAGAAGCTTGTACAGATGATGAGTCAGTCAATGATGGGTACGGGGTACATGAGTTAGTGCATGAAAAGGACCCCATTGTTGAAGATGAGGAAGATGATGAGGACGCAGCTGAGGCATATGCCAGTGGAGTGAAGAGATTTGATGAACCCTCAGCTGCCGTCGAAGAGCCCACAAAAGAAATAAACTTAGGGACTGAAGACGAACCTAAGGTTGTCCTCGTTAGTAAAAATCTTTCTACAGAGGATGAGAAGGCAATGGTACAAGTGCTTAAGGATTATAAGGACACTTTCGCCTGGAGTTATGAGGATATGCCAGGGTTAGACTCATCTTTAGTTGAACACAGGTTAACATTAAAAGATGGAGCTAGTCCGGTCAAGCAGAAATTAAGGCGATTCCACCCACAAATGGCTTTAAAGATGAAGGAAGAGGTCGACAAATTACACAAAGCCAAATTCATTTGAGTTGTCCTTTATCCACAATGGGTGGCCAACATAGTCCCAGTTATGAAAAAGGACGGGAAGGTCAGAATTTGCATTGACTTCCGCGATCTGAACCGGGCATGTCCTAAAGATGATTTTCCATTGCCTCATATTGATGTACTCATCGATAACACTGCTGGCTATGAGACATTATCATTTATGGATGGATTTTCAGGATACAATCAGATTAAGCTGGCAGAAGAGGATCAAGAGAAGACTTCATTCACTACACCTTGGGGAACATATTGTTATGTTGTCATGCCATTTGGATTGAAGAACGCTGGAGCCACTTATCAAAGGGCTATGATGGCAATATTTCATGACATGATGCATATAGATTTGGAAGTGTATGTGGATGACTTATTGGTTAAGTCTAAAACGAAGGCTGAGCATGCCAAAGTTTTGGCAAGGGTATTAGAGAGATCGAGAGAGTATCAGTTGAAGATGAACCCCAAGAAATGTGTATTCGGGGTATCTTCAGGGAAATTGCTTGGATTCATTGTCAGCAAACGGGGAATTGAGATCGATCCCAATAAGGCGAAGGCTATCAGAGAAATGCCACCTCCCAAAAACTTGAAAGAGTTAAGAGGATTAATCGGGAGGTTACAATTTATTCGCCGTTTTGTCTCCCAGCACTCACAAAGGTGTAAGCCGTTTTACGAGCTTACCAAGCCAGAAGTCAAATTTAATTGGGACGATGAGTGTCAGGAGGCATTTGATAGATTAAAGGACTATTTGGCAAGTCCTCCTGTTTTGAGACCACCATCTTCAGGCAAACCATTGATACTTTATATTTCAGTCCTGGATGATGCAGTGGGGGCTGTCCTAGCACAAGAAGATGAAGAAGGAAAGGAGAGGGCAGCCTACTATCTCTCTAAACTTCTCAACCCCGCTGAACAGAGATACACGGCGATGGAGAAAACATGTGCAGCATTAGTTTGGGTTGTGCAGAAATTGAAGTATTATTTTCTGGCCCATGAAGTCCATCTCATCGCTAGGATGAATCCGATCAAATTCCTTCTGGAGAAATCTGTTCTTACTGATAGGTTAGCGCGATGGCAAAGCTTTCTATCCCAATTCGATATCATTTACATTCAACAGAAAGCGATCAAGGGCTATGCCATAGCAGAACATCTCGCTCATCATCCCCTTCCTCGATTTGATCCAGTGCGATCAGAGTTTCCGGATGAGGAACTGATGTCCGTAAATCAAATCAGAGATGATATGTGGACTCTGCATTTTGACGGAGCTCTGAATTCTCATGGAAAGGGGATCGGAATCGTTCTGTTATCACTTGAAGTGTCACCATTCCACAAGCCTTTCAGCTTGATTTTCCAGTCACCAATAACATAGCTGAATACGAGGCACTTCTTGCTGGCCTCGAGGCTGCTCATTTTCATGGTGCCGCCAAACTCAGGATTGTAGGTGATAGCCAATTAATTCTTCGCCAAGTGCTGACCAAGTATCGAACTCTTGATCCCAAGCTCAAGCCATATCAAGAACTTACTTCTGCTTACTCCAAGCTTTTCACAAAGTTGATCTTTGTCCATGTCCCTAGAAATCAAAACATCTTAGCTGACGCTCTAGCTTCACTTGCATCTTCTCTTGATTTTCCTATCAGCAAGCAATCTGAATCAATCATAGTTCATAGGCGTCTTTCACCCGCCGTGAAAGACCCTTCATTTCTTAGAACTAAGGAGAAGTTGCTGAAGAAATTCAAAGATGGAAGTATTGTGGAGAAAAGAGAAATCATGTTGATGGAGCTGTTAGAAGAGATGGATGATGAACAGAAGCCATGGTATTATGAAATTGCAAAATATTGTGAAGATCAATCGTATCCTGAAGAAGCTACAACTGAGGAAAAAAGAGCTATCAGGAGAGTTGCTCAACGATACACCCTAGTTGGGGGAGCACTGTACAAAAGAGGTTTTGATGGAGTTCTTCTGAGATGTTTAGACGAAGATGAGCTTTGGAAGGTTATGGAAGGAGCTCATAGTGGAGTTTGTGGTGGCCATGTCAATGGACAGATGCTAGCAAAGAAGATCCTTAGACAAGGATTTTATTGGCCAACCATGGAAGAAGATTGTGTAGGATATGTCCGTGGGTGTGCCAAGTGTCAACTTCACGCTGACAAAATTCATTCTCCTGCATCTTCACTCCATCCTGTTTCTTCCCCATGGCCTTTCTCCATGTGGGCTTTCGACATTATTGGACCCCTTGGTAACCCAGATTCCGGCATCAAGCAAAAATCTTTCATTCTCACGGCAACGGAATACTTCACCAAGTGGGCAGAAGCTGAAGCATACGTGGAGATCAAAGCATCAACCGTCTGCAAGTTCATCATGAAGAACATCATCACAAGATTCGGAATTCCAAGTACCATCGTCACCGACAACGGACCGCAGTTCGTGTCACAAGA
The DNA here is from genome assembly GCA_030544215.1 of Zantedeschia hybrid cultivar. Taxonomy (NCBI): domain Eukaryota; kingdom Viridiplantae; phylum Streptophyta; class Magnoliopsida; order Alismatales; family Araceae; genus Zantedeschia; species Zantedeschia hybrid cultivar. The sequence goes on from JARZZO010000016.1 coordinate 17,806,678, forward strand.
ATTGAAGGACCTCTGCAACAGGTATAAAATTGCATTGCATCATTCATCTCCTTATTATCCGCAAGGCAATGGCCAAGCAGAGGCAACTAATAAGACTTTCATAAAAATTATCAAAAAGACGTGTAAAACTAACAAGTTCGCAGATTGGCCAGAAAAATTGGTTGAGGCTCTATGGGCCTACCGAACTTCAATCCGCACGCCCACTGGGCAAACTCCTTATTCCTTAACATTTGGAATGGAGGCGGTAGTTCCATATGAGATCCTTATACCGTCATTAAGAGTACAATTGAACAATGAATTCTCCATTGATGAACATCGTTCAGCACTCCTTGCCCAATTGGAACTTTTAGACGAGAAAAGATGGTCAGCTGCTAATCATGCAAAAGTTTATCAAAACAGACTAGCACGTTTTTATCAAAAGAAAGTCATTGAACGAAAGTTCAAAGTCGGTGAAATGGTCGTCAAAAGGATTTTTGTAAAATCTGGTGGTCCGCGTTCTAAGCTCCAACCCAACTGGGAAGGACCTTATGTTGTATCGCACGCTTTTCCTGGTAATGCTTATCGTCTTATTAATGCAGAAGGAGAAGAGCTAAATCATCCATGGAATGGTTTACATCTTAAGAAATACTACCCTTAGGTTAAAGAGTCGATCAGTATGGTACAAAGACCAGTGGAATCAGAAAATTTATAAACTCAAATTTCTTTGTTAGTCTGAATATTTAACTTCAAACCCATTACCGCACACACTGATACGTTTGATTCGTGAGTAACAAGAGATGCCAAGTCCTGAAGAATATCAAGAGCTTGACTAAGAGTGTAAAGTACAAATCATTCCTTTTAAAGTAAAATTCTGTTTTACACTCGGCCCATGGTGACGGAACGAGGCTTAGAATAGACTACCAAGAATACCCGCCATCTTAGTAGGAGGCCGTCATAAAAAAAAATGGGGGAGATCCGTTCCAAAGCAAAGCAAAGAAAGAAAAGAATAGAAAAAAAAAAAAAAAAAAAAAGGTAGGAAAAATCAAAAGGCCAATATACTACAAACGTTACATCAAGGCCATGAAATGAAACAAAAGGGAACGTAAGGTCGATAAATACTCCGGAAAGAAAATGACCGAACCCCAACAGATATTAGGGTTGGAAAGGAACATCTTTTTAGGTCTCCGGAACCTTCTCATGGGCTTTCTAAATCTATTCTTCTTTTCTTTCTAAAGAGGTGTACTTCAAACTTAAGGAATGGCTTAGATTGACTAAGGGTCAAATCATCAAATGGGATCACGAATGGAAACACAAGTTCAAACACGATGGGTTTTAAGTTAAGTTGTTAAAGAACAATTTAGAAATTAAGTTAATAAATGAATATGATCTTTTGATCTAAGTACCATACTGGTCTTTTAGTCAAAAATTCAAAAAAAATGTATATGTCAAAATTCAAAAAAAATGTATATGTCAAAATTCAAAAAAAATTGCATATGTCAAAATTCAAAAAAAATGTATATGTCAAAATTCAAAAAAATTGCATAGTCAAAAATTCAAAAAAAAGTATATTAAAAAAAAATGTACATTTTTCAAAATCTAAAAAAAATACATATTTCAAAACCCAAACAAAATGAATATTTCAAAACCACAAAAATATTTCAATTAGCATTTGCTTGTTGCATTTAATGTGTTTCACTCCTTTTATTTTTCAGTGAGCATCTGTTTGCTTGCATGTTGCATTTTGCTTAAGTCTGATTATTCTTATTACCTTTGTTAATAAAGGCTATGCCCCTTGACCCTTCTATCAAGGATAGGATCAAGTAGTCGGTTATTTAACCAGGCAAGGGGCTAAGCCTGAATAGATGCTTAACCTGTTTGTTCAAGTCATATACAGGACACAAGGCATGAAAGAGTTGGAATTCGAGTAGAGAACAGCCAGAAACTTGTTTCTGAAATTCAAGAAAACCTGAGCAAAGCTGAAAATATCAAGAATATCCCATTATGGGAGCCAAGAAGTCTCAACCGTGGCTAAAAAGACGGTTATTTCTACCCTTGTATTATTTCATGTAAAGCATTCGCATTATTATATATTAAATATTTATTAGACTATATCAAGGACCTTGTGGTTTTGATGAAACTGGAATTTAAGTTCCCCGTCAACAAAAATAGTGATAATTCCAAAGAATTCTTAATCGCACAGATAGGCCGTTGGATTGTTAATTAGTGAGGACGATGGTTCCACTTTTATGAAACGGTGCGTGGATAAACGAGCTTCGGCTTAGCACTGAATTACAAGAATTGGTATCTTGACTCATTAATGACAATTTAACAATATTATCCTTGGTTAATTTATATTTTATTTTGACTTTATATTTTTCTTTTAGCCCAGCATGCATCATGTAGGACTTTGAAATCATTGTGATAAGAATTAATTACTGATTAAATTTCATACCATTAAATTGAACAATTCCAACATGATATGAAATATTCCATTATGAATTGAGTATCTTGATTATCTTTGAGATTCGCTTGATGATATCATTGGAATTCTATCCTTGATTGGATTCTTTATCCAATATTCTTGTTTTCTTTTAAGATCCATCATGGCTGTAGCACGTCCACATTGGCTGGCAAACGCTCCCCATGATGAAACCTGCAGTGTCTACGATCTGGGGTACTTCCCACTCCGAGGAGGTTGATCGACTTTATTTTATTTTCTTGTCTACTTCATCCAGACAGGATTGATTCCATTGATTTCCTTGAGCTATCTTCGTTGATGATTTCGAGAAAAATTCTAATCATGTGATGTTAAGAGCGTGTCTCATCACACCTTGGCATCACCTTTTCAGTACATTCCATTTCATTTCACTCCCTTGCAAAGACGATGCCAAGGTGAGGCAGCTGTAGACACGCTAATTTTGACATCATTTCGAGTAAATTTCATATCATACAATAATGCCTCGAAATGGTCTGATAATTAATCATTAATTAATTTTTATTAATCTTTTTAAGTGTCGGGTTTAACATATGTGTTTAAGTTAATCAATTGAATTGGTTTTAGCTCAAATTTGAGTTAAAATATGAAGAATTCTAAAAGACGTCGACCCAAGTGGACGCCATTTAGACTTTATTCTTATTTTAACGTTTAAATTTGAATTTTAATTAATTAATTAATTAATTAAAAGACGTCTGTTAATGTCGACACGTTTTAAGTTTCCTAAGTGGTTTTAACTTCCCCTCCGGATGTTGATCCTTATCTTATTTAGTCTAAAAGACGTCTACACAGGTGGACGCATTTTACCTAATAAAGATAAAGATAAGTTTTCCCGGATATTTATCCTTATCTTAATTAATCTGAAAGGCGTCAGCCAAGGTGGACGCGTTTTAGATAATTACAGATAAAGATGAATTAATCAGTAATTATCTGTCGGTTAAGATGGATAAATTCGGGATTTTTCAATGTTAATCTCGAACGCAAGAAATGCCTATAAATACCCTGCATGTTGAAGAGTAAAAAAAAAAAAAAAGAAGAAGAGATTTGAATTGAGTTGAGCCATAGCGTTATAGCGAGTTGAAGATCGAAGCAACAACGTCGTAACGCCGGAGCGCTGCCATTCCCAGAAGTCGGCGTCCCTTTCAAGATCTTCATCCTTTCAGACCTTCATCCGACTGGGCATAAGTTTTTCATTACTGCATTCATTTCATTAGTTTCATTCTTCATATTCACTTCATGCAAACACACACCACAGCATAATCTTTCAAAACCTACTTGATTTAAGGGATTTCAAAGCCATTAAACAAGTGAGTTTGCTGTTTTAAATATGCTTAACATCATGATTAGTTCAGATACTGCTTCTACTTAAATTCTCATCATAATTCTTCGTTTTCTGTTTCTGTCTCTGTTGCACTCAATAACAACAAGAGATCAAAAGGGGAAATCAAGCACAACTTCTGGACGATCCTCAACCTCAAATTCCACAGCAAGAACAAAAGAACAAAGAAAGGGCTCTCTTTCTTCAGCCGGCTGAGGAAGGGGAACCAAGGACTCAATCTTCCACGTTTGAAAGGTAGGCGATCATATCTCTTTTGAAACTTTTTAGTTAAAAGTTTCTGGCAATCACTGCACTTTAGTTGCTGTTTTTAATAGGTTAGTTTACACTAAACAACATAGATATTTCATGTTAATCATACGGTCATTCTAAGCACCTACACCGTCTCGGAGACCGCAAGGTATAAGCTCAGGAGTTCCCCGGGAACTGGCTTGGATAAGATGGGGACTTTGGAGAGGTAGGCCTTCAGCTGGTCGAAGGCTGCTTGGCACTCTTCCGTCCACTCGAAGTTGTTGGCCTTCTTCAGTAGCTTGAAGAAGGGGAAACAATAGTCGGCCGCCCTTGACATGAAGCGACTGAGGGCAGCGATCCTTCCGTTCAGCTTCTGTACTTCTCGGATGTTTGCCGGGGGGCGCATCTGCATGATGGCCGAAACCTTCTCGGGGTTGGCTTCCACCCCACGGTGGGTGACCATGTAACCGAGGAACTTGCCGGAGGCTACCCCGAAGGCGCACTTGGCCGGATTCAGCTTCATCTTGTACCGCCTAAGGGCGGAGAAAGTCTCGGCCAGGTCGGCCAAATGCCCTGCAGCGATGCGGCTCTTGACCAACATGTCGTCTATGTAGACCTCCATGTTTCGGCCCAGCTGTGGAGCGAACACTTTGTTGACCAGGCGCTGGTAGGTTGCGCCGGCGTTCTTCAGACCGAACGGCATTCGGGTGTAGCAGTACAGGCCCAAATCGGTCGTGAAGCTGGTCTTACTCTCGTCATCCAGATGCATCCGGATCTGGTGGTAGCCCGAATAGGCGTCGAGGAAGCTTAAAAGTTCTTGGCTGGACGTCGCGTCCACCACCTGGTCTATCCGAGGCAGCGGAAAGCTGTCCATCGGACAGGCTTTGTTGAGGTTGGTGAAGTCCACGCACATACGCCACTTGCCCTCTTTCTTTGGCACCATGACCACGTTGGCGATCCATTCCAGATGATGCACCTCTCGGAGGTGTCCGGCGTCCAGCCCCTTCTGCACTTCGACTTGGATGGCGGTTCTCCTTTCTTGATTGAAGGTGCGCCGCTTCTGCTTTACTGGGGGCTGGTCGGGATCGGTGTGGAGACGGTGCTCGGCTATCTCCGGGTCAACCCCGGGCATGTCCGACGGAGACCAGGCGAAGACGTCGAGATTCTCTTTCAAGAATTCGGTAAGCTTCTCCGCTTCAATCTTATCCAGGCCGGAGCCTATCATCAGGACTCGTCCCTCGCCTCCCGGAATAGGGACGGCGAGGAGTGCTTCTCCCGGAGATGTCTCGGCTGATGACTCGATCGTCAGGGTTTCGGCTGCGGCCTTCCCTTTGAACGAAATCATGTAGCACTGCCGGGATGCTTCTTGGTTCCCTTTGGCCTCGCCTATTCCGTGGCTGGTATGAAACTTCAGCTTCTGATGGAAGGATGATGGCATGGCTCCGACCCCGCCGATGAGCCTTCGGCCGAATATGGCGTTGTAGGCTGACTCGATCTTTACAACAGCAAAGTCCGTTTCAACGGTTAATTGCCGGGGGGCGGAGCCTAAGGTCACAAGAAGCCGAACAATACCCTCTACTCGGCAGGGCGAGCCGTTAAAACCGAAGAGGGGGCCCCGGTGAGGCTTCATGCTAGCCTCACTCAATCTCATCTTCTCAAAACAGTCGTAAAACAAGATGTTTGGGGCACTTCCATTATCCACAAAGATCCTATGTACATCATAGCTATTTATTACAGCGTTGACGACGAGGGCGTCATCATGAGGGACCTGAACATCAGTCAGGTCCTCGGCGCCGAAGGTGATGTCTTCCAGACGAGGCCGCTTCGGCTCGCCGTCGACCACCGCTACGGTGTTGCGCTGCCGCGACCTTGATCCCTCCCCGGGCCCTCCGGATATCATCATGATAGACCCAGAGCTGGGTCTTTGATGGGATGATTCTACCGGGGCCGAGGTGGCTTTTGGCGGAGGAGCGGCTTCTATTGCCGGGGGTGGTTGTTGCCTGGGCGCTGCAGGGACGTCCCGGTTCTGCTGCGGCGGCTGCTCCCGCCAATACTGCGGCAATCTCCCCTCCCGGATGATGCGGTCGATTTCTTTCCGGAGCTGTCGGCACTCGTCCGTCGTGTGGCCGATCTCTCGGTGATATTCGCAGTATCTGCCGGGGTCCCTTCGGCGAGGATCGGTTTTGATGCGATCAGGCCGCCGGAGCATGCCCTTCACCTCCATGAGCATCCGGGAAAGGGGAGCAGGTAAGGGTAGGTACCGCGGCTGCGGGTCCCGTCGCCTCTCCTTGTCCCAATCCTCCCGGCGATAGCGCTTTCGGGAGGGCTCTTGGTCCTCGGACCGAGGTCGGACCACCGGGGGAGCAGGTGCCGAGGTGGCTTCGGTTGCGCCTTTGCCCCTGGACAGCATCAGGGCCTCTCGGTTGATGTACTTATGGGCCCGGGCCACGAGGTCCTGGAAGGTAGGGGGATGGCGCTTTCCGATGGAGCCGAGGAGCCCCTCGTCCCGACACCCGCTGATCACGGCCGAGACCACGATCGAGCTGTCGAGGTTCGGGATCTGGGCGGCCTCGGTCCGGAACTTGGTGAAGTATTCCTGGAGAGTTTCGGTGGGGCCTTGCCGGATGGCCAGCAAGCTGGCGGAAGTTTTGGATTGCCGGGTGGCATCATAGAACTGGTCGATGAACAATTGGCCCAACTGGACCAGGGAGTGGATGGAGTTGGGGGCCAGAGTCTCGAACCAGGTGAGGGCGATTTTTTCAAGGGTGAGGGGGAAAAGACGGCAGCGGACTGCCTCGGAGATCCCTCGGACCCGAAGATAAGTGTTAAATCTCTGGAAATGACAGACCGGATCTGTCATTCCGTCGTAGAGAGGGCCCTTCGGCAGCTTGAAGTTGGGGGGTACCTCGGTGGCTAGGAGCTCCGCCGTGAATGGGGTCTGCTCCAGGATGCTGCTGGCGAGGGGCGCCCCGTGAGGCCGAGACACCATCTGCTGCATCTCTTTGCGCATCGCCGTCAGCCGCCGGTCCAGGTCCGGGGCGGTCGAGGTGGCGACGGATTGCCCTCTGGTTCGGGCCGGACGGTACTCCGACGAAGCATAATCCTGCTCCGTCAGGCGAATAGCGCGAGGAGCTCGGACAGGTAGCGTCGAGGGCTCGCTGCGCGTCTCCGCGGTCTCGTTGGGAGGAACCGGTGCAGGCGCCGGCCGGAACCGGGCATCTTGTACTGGGTAGAGTGGGGGGAGCGGCGCCTGCTGAGGAAGCTGTCCCATTAGCCCCATGCGCTGGGCGATGGCGGATACCATCTCCTGGAGAGGCGCTAGGGACGTGACGGCAGCGGCCAGCGTTGCCACTTGCTGCTAGAGCACCCCCACTCGGTCTTCCGAGCCGAGAGACTCCGGTATGGTCGGCAGAGGCAGGCTCGGCGGGGCAGAAGGTGCGCCTTCGGAAGGCAGCATCTGTGCCGAGGCCTCCCGCGCTTCTGCTTCGCTTTGTCCGGATCGTCGGGTCACAGGTCGCTGAGACATGACTTGTTTTGTTGGTTTCCCACAGACGGCGCCACGTGATGTAGACTGGATCTATCACGACCGGATTCCGAGGCTGGAACCCGAAGAAGTGGATCCAAAGCCGGTTCGGATCGGTGTTACTGAGGCCCGACGGGGATCCGGAAGGCCGAGGAGGCGGAGGCGAAGACGAGGGTCCGAAGGCCGAAGGGCGCTTCGGTCGGTGCAGGCTCGTCTCCGGGAAGTCGGGGCCGAGGCTCCTTCGGCGGGCGAAGGGGCGTCGCGGATGAAGCTCCTTCTGGCTGTATTGCCGACAGGCGATGAAGCCGAAGCTGACGGTCCGAGGCCGGAAGGGTCTCGGACTCGGCTTGCTCTTGGATAGTGAGCCCAAAAGCCCTTTTTGTCGGACGAGGGGACAGCGCGGGGCCGAGTCTCCCGTTGCGGGGCAGCCGTCGCACGGCGTCGAGACCAGGGAGAGGAATCCGAGGTCGGCGGCCGAGACCGACTCGGGAAGATCGGCGATGATTCGAACCGAGCTCCTGCAGGAGGGAAAGAAGAAGAAACCGGTCAGCAGGAGTCCCGGGCTCTGGCCCTTAGGAACCCCCTCCGACGGTCAAGTTAGCTTCTGAAGATGATTCGATTCATAAGGCAAGAAGTAGCTTTAATGCTATTTGGACCGTAGTCCTTAAGGGTCTCGGAGGCAAAGAGTTGCATACCTTTGGCAATAAATAGCGGTGTATTTATAGCAGAGGATAGAGGTTGGTTAACGGTGGTAGCCGATATAGGACTATGTTTGAGCTTACTGGTAAACCGCCATAGTGCCTGATCCGCCACCGGAGTGGGCCGGACTCGGCTATCGGGCCGAAGGGGGTTGGGCCGCCGATGGGCCGAAGCCTGCTGGGCCTAGGGCTGCCGCGCTGTTCCCGGGCCGTAGGCTGATGGGCCGCTGACGGGCCGAAGCCTGTTGGGCCGAGAGCAACGGTGCCGCTTATGGGGCCGAGGGCTGCTGGGCCGCTGATGGGCTGGAGGCTCCCGGAGGGCCTGATACTGCTGCTGTTGGGCTGAACGGGGTTTGGGCCTGCTCTAATGGGCCGAATCGGATTCTGCCTCATCAGTCGGCATCACTGAAGATTAAAGAGATAAATTTTTATTAAAAAAATATTCTTTTAATTTTATTTATTAGCCTATGTGAATAAAACATCATATTTTTGACATTGAATAAAGTGGATCGTATATAATTTACCTATACCATTAGATGATCTACAACATTCACGCAGCGAATGATCCATGAACCCACTCATGGGCCTACTTTAGATTTTGAGACACTGAATTCCACTTTGTTTGCAGAATAAGTTATTATATGGGGTCAACTGACGGAATAACGTATACTATAATAAGGAGTGTTTCGGTTTGATAATCTTGTGGGATCTGCTGATGAAATAAGAAGAAAAAGTAATTCTTGGGTCTAAAGTGGGATGACTTATTCTCCTTATTATTCGAATACGTTATTTTATACCGGTATAAATCATTCTACTTGTCAAAACAAAATTAAGCTTATTCTCTCCTTATTCGTCCTTATTCTTCTCCTATTCTCCAATCAAAGTGGCGCTGAATATATGAAATGTGACTCCACAACAATAGTGCTAATCAAGAAACTTTAAATATTCTTAAATTTATAACAATCTCATCAAATTGTATGTAGCAATATCAACTTGTTCGACGGGTAGCTAGTATAGGATTTTGCATATATGCACCTAAGTTGGTGAGTATAAGATATTTTTAAAATGAGTAATACTTGTTGCACCACTTAAGATGTAACGTTGCCGTTCCACAAATGGGCAACAGTCTGATTAACTTTGTTTTGGCAGCTGTAACAGTAGATAATTTTTTTTCTTTTTTGCTTTTGTCCGAAAATCTATAATGATGGGTCAATCTATATCATCGGGTTGTGATCAGATGGTTAGAAATTTTTTTTTTTTCAAAAAGTCCTCTTAAATTTTGTGTCTTCATTTTAACATATATTACAGGCAAGTCATCTACAGACTTGCACAATATTCTTGATCCATTCAAACGCGTTCATCAGGGGAAATATCGCGTCTACGGATAAGGGTCGTTCTTGCAGTCTCGTTCTTTCTTTTGTGTGGACGTGTCAACAATCGCGTCTTAATTTGTTTGCACATTCTTCTTTTCCACGCGTTTCCATGGCTTCATCTGTTTCGTTCCTCTCAGTGATACAGACCAAATTAGTGGAGTTATGGAGGCAGACCTTTGCGTTGTTTGGAAAAATGAAAAAACCACTATATTGCATGTTTGGTTGTTGAATTAGAGAGCTATCTTTATCAATCTTAAGATTACCATTAATAGTGAGTGTTTAGTTGCGTTCCATTAATTTTGTTATTCGTACATTAAGAAAGTATAGTATCATATCAAATTCAATATAGGTCTAGACTTATATTAAAAAATAGTGGAGCTGAGCATTTAAGAGTATGCGTAAAGATTTTTGTTGGGCCTACTTAATGTTCAACTTAAAACCTAGGCATTGAGTTGAGAAGTTCTATTAAAATATCTGATGTGAGATTATCCCTAACATGTCTCCGCACGTGCAAGCCGACATTAGGTACTGACATGTGAGCATTAGACATCATGATCAGACGTGTGATGCCTCTGATACCATGTAAGAACAAAGAGTTACAGAAGCGCAAGGTAGAAGAAAAAGATAGATGGAAGCTTGGAGGAAATGGGATCAGTGCAAGCAACAAGACCCATCCCTCTGTTATATTTATGGATGATTCTGTTACATTGGGTGTTGGGCTGAAACAGATCAAAATGGCAGAACAATTATGTGTATGGTGACTGGAAAATATTTCCATTTACAATTGGTTATGATCTGGAAATATTCTTTTATGCTATGTCACTCTAATCACATGACATGGGCAGTCGTGGGAAAGGTAAGGTGTTCTTACACATTCCAACAAAAATAAGGTTCTAACTTGACCTTCGGAGGGGAGATAGGATCTTAGGTACTCTTCCCAAGGGCTCTTCCCCTGACGGTTCTTTGCGCTGTGTGAGAAAAGAGTTTTTCGCTAGAGAGAGTGCTCGAACCCTCGTCCTCCCTCTTCGCTCCCTCTTTCCAACTCCACATCCATCCAACTAGAAAATTTCTGTGCATAATTTTCTTTTGATTGTCTTCGTACGTGCTTTTCTAATATCAACTTTAATATTAATATTTTAAGCATTAAAAATATTAATTAATATCAAAGTTAATATTGTATCAAATCTAATAATCCATCCAAATAATGCTGGCTGTCGACCTCCACAGCCTGATCAAAGGCCTGTTTGTAGTTCGGAATCAGGATTATAAGTAATTGTGTGTATACTTTCGTGTAATTTCATCTTTTTTAAATACAATGGTGGATCTTCAGCAGTGGTGTACGATTGTCCGAGTCGTCATTGCATACAAGTATAAAGAATTGTTCGCAAAGTTATGCTAGTACGAAGGGTACACATTCTTCGTCTCCAAGTCTTTTTTTCTTCTTTTCATTGTCCTTACCTCAATTCACCATTCCAGCCACTTGACTTCTGAGTGGACTGCTTTGTTTAGAGCTCTGTTTGTGTCTCTACTCTGACGGAGAACGAGATCTTTTTGATCTATTCCTCAGGATCATGCTGCGACCATAGACACATCAACTAGAGTTGCTTACACAGTCTTATCATTTCAAGAGTAAATAACTTATTCGTCTTCTTTTGATGTGTCAAATGACGCATCATGGTCCGGAGAGATTCAGAATCTAATAATCTTCGATCTTTTAATGTGAAGTTCCACATTAAATATTCTTGAGAAAAAAAAAATGTATTTATAAGTAAAGAGTCTTTCCACTTATTATCAATTTACTTTGAGTTGAACACTCCAATACAGTGTCAGAATCGTCTTCTTTTATTTAACTCTTGAGATTCTACTCAATCTTAAGATTTGGCAGCAAGCGTGACCCTCCCGGGATTAATTCATGCCACAGACAAGATTCGTGGGAGTGAGAGTTGGACATGTCGCCTTCTTAATCACATGATTTTGAGTTGTTTATTAAATCATAGAGTCAGCTCATATCCAAACTCTTGTTATGACTTTGCCGGCCCTTTGTGTCTTTGACGTGCTCTTGGACGTGAGAAAGATGTTAAATGTTGTGACAGGATGATGTCACATGAAAATAGATCTCTCTACTTAAGTATGAGATGAGATTTTCTACATCTTTTTATGACTCTTAACATCTTTCTATGACCTTTCTATTCTATGACCCTTAATGTTGGTAGTCCTACTCAAGTATGAGATGAGATAGTATGAGATAAGATTTTTCTGGGCCTTTCTATGACCCTTCCCTCGCATGGGAATGGAAGACAAACATGTCATTTGTTTTAAAAATATAGGAAAGTATAAGATTTACCTCATCTCTATGTAAGTAAGAACATAAGAAGATCTAAAGAAAGAGATTTAAATGATCTTATTTCCCTATGTATTTTTGAAATAATACTCGTACTGCAGTGCAGCGACAAGCTACACTGCGTGCAGTGCACGGCAGATCGCACGAGTGAACGATCTTCTATTTTTTTGAATTGTTTTTAAACGTCCGATCTTAGATCAGATGGTATGGATGCCGAGTTGGAGGTCTCTCCAACTCGGCAAAATTGTAAAAACAAAAAAAACTTGTTGCACCACTTAGAGATCGAACGGCAGCATCGATACGTTGTAGTCCACATGTTTTGCACTGCACCAGCACGGTGCAACAAGTGAGACTTTTCTTTTCTGATATGGTGGGTCAATTGACCAAATATATACACATGTATGTAAGAGACCAGAATATGATTTCGAGTAAAATCTAATATTTCTTTTCAATAGGGAGATAATTTTGCATGATATCGACAATGCTGTCTACTTAGCGACAATTTCAAAACCAAGTCAATCTCTGACCAAGAAATTTCATAGTCCAAGAAAAATAATTCTACGACTCGCAACTTAACAGAGTAGTAAGAAAATTTTTTAAACTCCCAACCTTGGTTTCATCTCCCCAAGTACCTGATCTTTAATCTCTTTGATTTGATAAACAAAGTCCAACTGACCTTTGCAGGTCAGCCGTATGCGTACAATCCAAAAAGGTACACAACGAGTGGACCACCATGTGGACTCTTTGTCACAGACAGGACAAAATGCATCCTATTTACATCCACCTTGGACTGTAGAGGGTATTAGTTGTACTAATAGTATTGTTCTCCTTTGTCATATTAGGTCACGGGATGGAAAGGGAGGGTTGTTGATGGTTTTATATTTTTTACTTTCTCCCTTGTGACTATATATGTAGACTGGGGTTCCTCTAAGTACAGTTATACTAAACCTTTTTTTTGTCTGTTCAAGGAGATAAACTCATATATATAAACTTAGGGCCAGTTTGATTCATAAATATGGTATTCTGGATTTCTTATATCTGGATATTTTATACTTAAAACAATAAGAATTCTTTTTAGAGTACTCTTTCTTATTTTAAGAATAGGTAATTCTTATCTTTCAAGTAAGTTGAGTTATTCTATTTGTTTTGAAAATAAGACGTCCGTACCAAGAATAACACGTCCGTACTCCCAAACTTGAATTAACGGAACAAACTTCATAAGTCATCATATTTGATTCCTTATTTCCGAAACAAACCGGTCCTTACAAAAAGCTACATGACCGTAAAAGTCCACAAGCGTACAACACCCCTACCCACGGCAATGTAATGCTTCTTGTTACATGAGTGAGAAAGTAAACTGGTACTGTAGAGATTAAGTCATCTTATTCGCTTATTTCCGAAACAAATCGGCCCTTACAAAAAACTACATGACCAAAAAAGTTCACAAGCGTACAACGCCCTTACCCACCGCAGCGTAATGCCTCAGTGAGAAAGCAAACTGGTACTGTAGAGACTAACACACCTAAGGGCACTAAGACAAAGGCCACAAACAAGAAACACGAAAACAAATGAAGCTGCAGACACTTGGACGAGCCTGCTTGAAAGAGATGAACTCAATCAATGGAGACTGAAGTTCCTTGTGAGGAGTTTTTCTTACAAATATTGTTGAAGGACCTCCTCTCAGTACTTGTACTAAGAAGATCCCACTCCTAATCGAACGCTGTATGTCCCCACTTCCTAATGTCTTTTTTATTCTTAAGAATCAAAGAAGATGGCATGTGATATTATTAATTTGTTATTTGATCCCTTGTAAGGGATGTGCTGTACAGTGTGTTATCGGCTCTTAGGTGCTTGTGTTAACCCGCTAAGGAACAATGTATGTCCCCACTTCCTAATGTCTTCTTGATTTTTGACAGGAAAAAGAAAGATGGCATGCGTTAAGACAAAATTCCAATCAAACTGGCAGACACAAACAGACACATACAGCTTTGCACGACTTGTATGTGGGTGCCCTTTACCTCTCTCTCTCCTTTTCTCTCTTTCTTTCTCTCTCACAAAATTTCAATCAAATCGGCAGACACAAACACATGCAGCTTTGCAAGACTTGTATGTGGATGCCCTCTACCTCTACCCCCCCTCCCTCTCTCTCATATTTGATTCCTCAAGATAATATTGAACACAATTCTCAGCCGCCAAGTGAGACATGCATGATGACGGACGAAGAAATTTTATTCAGTAGGCCATTCAGATATGTAGTTGACCATGAGATTACTCTATTAAGCTAGAATCAATGAACTAATAACATCACTTTAATGAATTAAGATCAATGTGTCAATCATTCTAATGGGCCAACATTAATAAGCCTTCATAATTTTATAAAGTTCAGTGGGGTCACGTAACCTCACTGACCATAAGCTGTGTCCACCACAGCACATGCAGTGACTGTAGAGGTCATTCTATACATATCATCTAGCCACTTTCGTGCAAAAAATCAGGACCACCAACGTGGTCTACGTGTTTCTTTCTCTTTCTGCGTTAAATTGATCTTCGTGTGTGTTTATTCCCGTCACTTTTGTTGTCTATCTTTCGTCAATCGTTTCAGACAAAATTAACTAAAAGTCGAGGTGACACATCAGAGAAAGGATTAAGTTTTAAGCCGGAAACTTGATGAATTTTATACTGTAACACTACTGGTAGACGAGCACCAGATCATCGACACACAAAAGGTAGAAACAAGACATCGAAACACAGATCACATAAGATTGACATAGAAGGGTTATGTTATGATTGAACAAAAACGTAGGAGAAGAAAATACGTCATATTAGTGAAGATTGATGCGTAACACCATATGTAGTTTTACGACTGTAATGGTTCAATGTATGTCTTGTAATACTAGCTAGAAGGTGTAATAGCTAGTCAGGATTCTTGTAACAATATTTGTAATGTGTGGATACAGCTTTTCTAACAATTGAGTGCTAACTTTAGAACAGATATCATAATAATTTGATACAAGTCCTGTATAAATGTTATGGTTAATTCAAATTCATGACATTTTGTTACATGAACAAAATAAGTAAATTTTACAGGATAATGTACTAACAATTGAAGAAAATCTTTGAACGGAGAATATGATATGATAATATGATACAAATATTGTAAAAACATATAACGTATATATTAAGTGATATGGGATAATATAATAACATAGCAATGTTGGATATGGAAACAAGTAAATTAATGGTAGCGTGGTAACATAATAACGTTGGATTACATTGCGACACTCTGGACATGCAAGAGTATGAAAACCTATCATAGATCAACTACATAAGCATAGACACAAGTTAAAACAACTAATTAACATACTTCAGTCATTTCTAACCAACATTGAGAGCAGTGGTGGATGCAAAAATTTTGTCCAGTGGAGTCATTCGGATATTAAGTCATAAGCATAGATAGGTCAATGGAGTCTTGGGCTGAGTCATATGGAATCTTGAGTTGAGTTAGTGGTGTCCTAGGCTGGTTCATTGGGGTTTCGAGCTATACTGTATTGAATTGGACTAGTGGGCTTGCAAAACTCAGTGGAATCTCAAGACTCTACTAGATTAACGTTGGATCTGCCACTGATAGAGAGACCAATAATAAGAGAACGATGTCCATTATGGAAACACCTTGAAGATGTCTCTCTTCCATAAATCTCTCTCATCAACTCTCTTTATTTTACATTATGCTCAAGTTCATCTGATGTAAAAAAGACTTGTTTGACATACTAACAAGTCCTAGGAAGGTGAATCTGTCTAATTCTAGCCCCACAAATTATGTCTTTAGTGAGAGAATGACTTATTCTTGAATAAAGTGGAACAAGCAATCCCATCAAAAATCTTGAATTGTGCATTCGAGCTAAAATAAACATCGATGATATATTTGTTTTTAAATATCTTATTTTTTAAATTTACTTTTTTCCTATTTGAAGTAGAATAAGAATTCCTTCTCAAAGTAAAAGATGTCTTAATTAGACGTGAGCAATTCAAGGTTGCTTATGTCTGAAAAACTAATCCGCTAAATAAATTGGTCCTAATGACCCCTTACGGAACAACCAACAAGCCATTAGTTTTAACCAAAATAGAAGTGAATCGCCTAACTTAATTAATGGCCCATCTTAATGTACATAAGTTATGACTTCGTCAACGCACGTGTTGTGAGGGAGGATGGGAGAGATTAAAGATGGAGTAGAGTCCTAGTGTACATCATATTGCTTGGATGTGACCCCTCCCTAAATGACCTGTTTTTAAACAAGAGACAAACGTTAGAATTATAACCCTTAGAAAAGGAGGGGAGAGGGAGGAGGGGGGAAGCACGTGTTGAAGAATAGTAATACCTTTAGAGAGTTCAGTTGTTGTTGTTAGTGCAAATTTGATTGGAACTCAGTAAATGTAGAGAGAGGAGAGAGAATTCTTCAAAATCACCTCTGGGAACGAAAAAAAGATAGTGTATGAAGGAGTTTTTTAAAATCTTCTCCTCTCTACACTCATTGAGTTCAGTCTAATCTTGTACTTAGAAGATCTCTTCACCTTCAGATTGCATCTCACAATTGAGCCGAATCATGTAGAGATGTAATTTTATTTTTTAAGATTTTTAATCATTTCATTAAAAATTAGCTGACATAAAATAAATTCTTTCAGATTGATCTCACTCTCAAGCTTTTACTTTAAAAAAATACGCTCCTAATACAACCATCCGATCAAACAATGGTACAAGAAATTGCAGCAGTAAATATTTTTTAAATAATGCAATGGAAGAAGCAAGATAGTGTTATCCCTGCTGCTATAGGAGAAGGTGCTTGCTTCGATCACAGTGAAGTACCTATGTGTATAATGTATAGAGAAGATATTGCATAAGAATGTACGTTTCAAAGAGTGCAGATCTCTTTAATGCATTAATATTCTGCAAAAAAAAATTCTAACATAATTTTTTTTATTATACGTGAGAGATTTTTCTTTGCAAATATTCGTGTTCTTTCTCTCCACACTTGTTCACTTTTTAACAAAAAATCTATTCTCATACGAAAAGGTGTAAGAATTTTTCATAAAAATATAATATAGATTCACGAACCCATGCATGTACCTGACCAATCTCCAACTCAATCCCCTTGCCCCTCCGGCCCACCTCTGCCCTTTAATACACGGCCTCCTCACCCTCACCAACCCTAATTATCACACACGAACCCAAACCATGGCCTCCTCTCTCGTCCACCCCCCTCCCTCCCGCCTCTTCACATCCCTCCTCCTTCTCCTGCTGCTGCTCCTACTCCCCCTGTTATCACTCTCTGCCTCCACTGCAACCCCCAACGACGCCCCGCCTTCTTCTCCAGACGCCCACCTCGCCGCCGTCAAAACGCTCTGCAGCGCCACCCCCTACCCCCACGCATGCCTCGAGTCCCTCAAGCTCTCCATCGGCATCAGCATAGGCTCCTCCTCCCCGCTCTACCTCCTCCAGTCCCTCCAGTCCGCCATCACTGAGGCGGTCAAGCTCACCGCACTTCTCGCCACCGCCGCCAGCCCCGCCATCGTGGAGAAGCAGCGTGGCACCTTCCAGGACTGCCGCGAGCTCCACCAGATCACTCTCTCCTCCCTCAGGAGGTCGGTCTCCATCCTCCAGCCCCGCCTCCGGCTCTCCGACGTCCGCACCTACCTCAGCGCCGCCCTCACCAACCGGGCCACCTGCCTCGAGGGCCTCTCCGTCGCCGGGGGGCCTCTCAAGGACACCCTCGTCGCGGCCGTCGACGGCGCCTACAAGTTCGTCGCCAACTGCCTCTCCATCGCCTCCAAGATTAACGATCCCCCGCGGCCTGCCGGGCGCGGCCGCCGGCTGCTGGTCTCCGCCGGGGACGGGTTCCCTTCGTGGCTGTCTCGGCGGGACCGGCGGCTGCTGCAAAGCGGCGACGGTTACGACCCGAGCTCGGTGCTGACGGTGGCGAAGGACGGCAGCGGGAACTTCTCGACGGTGGGGGACGCCGTGGACTTAGTGCCGAGCAACAGCGCGGACCGCACGATCATCATCGTGCGGGCGGGGGTGTACGAGGAGTACGTAACCATCCCGAGCTACAAGACTAACATCGTCCTCCTCGGCGACGGCAGCGATGTCACCGTCATCCGCGGCAGCCGGAGCGTCGGCGACGGCTGGACCACCTTCCGCTCCGCTACTGTTGGTGAGTGACAGCATTAAGCTTTCAATATTATAAATAAATCTTCCTGATTCAACTGTTTACAAATAATAAGTTCTCACAATCATAATTTTCGTACAAATTTTTTTTAAGGGTTTATTTGTAAACCTCTCAAGATTTTATTTAGAATATTCAAGAGTCTTTCACTAATTTTACCGTAGATTATGAGGCCTTATTTATAAATAGTTGATTAGGAGGGCCTACATCTTCAAGAATTAAAACATAAAAATATCAAAAAATGTATGATTTTTACATATAAACTCATGATATTACAAATAAGTCTCCATGATCAGACTGTTTAGAAATAAACTCCCGCAATCGCAACTTTCTTACAAATCAACTCTTTTAGGAGCTTATTTAGAACACTCTCATAGACTTGTTTGTAACTTTTAAGGACCTTTCACTAATTCATAATAAATTGTGAGAGCTTATTTATAAATAATCAGATTAAGAAGACTTATTTATAATATTAAAAGATTATAAAGACTTATATGTAAACATCTAAAAATATAATCTCAAGCGGCTCAAAAAAAAATAAGATTTTAAAATAAAATTCTTTATTTTTTATCTTTTAAAAGTTTTTGAATTGTCCGATTCAAAATCAACATAAAAAAACATATAACATATGGGACATATTATGGAGACTTAAAAAATAAAAAAATTTGACTGCCAGTTTTACTCCGTAACACTATATGACTGTTGCCTACCCTCTTTCCCCCTCGCTCTCACTCTTCCCTTTAAACACCACCCCCCCCCCCCCCCCCCCCCGGGGGCCTTCTCAGTCTCCCTCACATTGGAAGCTTCAGTTTAGAGTTTGGGTTAGTGGGCCCACCGCTGATCGTAGAGGACAACCAATGTTCTGCCAGTCCAGCTTAATTAATACTTTATCCTTTATGATTATTCGGTGCGTGGGCCCAGGGAGTCAACTTGGACTTAGGAGGCATGTCGTAGCCTTCACTTTGGATTAGGAAAGATCCTTTTTGGGCCCCGCCATGTGGGTCCGATGTAGCTTGATGGACTTGTGAGTTATTGCTCCATTCAGATTAATTATGTAATTAACATGATCCATCATCTTAATTATTATTATTGATTCAAATTTTATGGATTCTATCACTGGCAGTCCTAATGGAGTTCTAAATTAAAATCTTTTGGTGATTAAAGTAATGATCTGTCTCTAATTTATTAGACTCAAACTGTTGGTGCCCACAGAGTGGCCTCAGTAGACCTATGTACCAAAACCACCCACTGTTTGCACCAACATTATCCAGCCGGCCAGAGAGGTCATGTCAACTTGGCCCAGATTGATCCTGGTCCAGCCCAATAATCGAGCCAAAATTGGAACAGCTTAAATTTGTCATTTACATTTTTTTGGACGTTTGTGATCCACTAGCTAAAGATTATGGTGGGCGAAATGCTTTACAAAAGCGGTATTCTGCTTTCAATATTTGTTAGCTGTGAAAAGAGATTCTCCTGCTTAA
This sequence comes from Zantedeschia hybrid cultivar, assembly GCA_030544215.1. Lineage (NCBI taxonomy): Eukaryota > Viridiplantae > Streptophyta > Magnoliopsida > Alismatales > Araceae > Zantedeschia > Zantedeschia hybrid cultivar. Next base: position 17,826,352 of record JARZZO010000016.1, read on the forward strand.
TCTAGACCAGCACAACACAGTGTTCAATAAGATCAGATCCTTATATCTTATTTGCAAGATGGCTCTTAAGTTGAACCATCCACCTAATTTTTTTAGCAAATAAAAGTGTACTTCCTAAAATCTGACCCCCCACATGTTATGTGTGCCATGGGATCACATGTTTCATGCCAGGTATTGTGCAGAATTCTTATATGAAAAATATGAATAGAGATCTTCTACGTGCAAGTTTGGATTGAAGTCAATCAATAAAGAGAAGAAAATATTTCAAAAAAACTCTTCTTTCGGTGCTTTTCCGTTCATGAGGAAAGGTTATTATAAAAAACTTTCTCCTCATCTCTCTGTACTGACTGAGTTCAATCTAAACTCGTACTGAGAGGAACCGCACTCGAAAAATATATACCTCTATGCTTTATAATGGCATCAAGGATGTTCGGGTCACAAGTTTGAACTTTGAATGATGCACCAATGTCCTATACAAAATGGATTGGCTCCAAACTTTGATCCATATCCATCAGAATTGATGCCATGATTGTTATACTTAATAATAGATTAAAAATAATTTAATGTAAAAGAATTTTTATATATTTTATCAAGAAAAATCATAGTAATGACTTTTTTTGTAGGGCTTGTAATATTAACATTAGTTGTAAATTGTTATAAATTGTTGTTTGTATTGGTGGCACGACGTGATGGCAGCGGTGTCCGGTGAGGGCTTCCTTGCTCGGGACATCAGCTTCGAGAACACGGCGGGGGCGGCCAAGGGCCAGGCGGCGGCCCTCCGGGCGAACGCCGACCTGGTCGCGTTCTACCGCTGCGCCTTCCACGGCTTCCAGGACACCCTCTACGCGCACACCTTCCGCCAGTTCTACCGCGAGTGCGTCGTCGACGGCACCGTCGACTTCATCTTCGGCAACTCCGCCGTCGCCTTTCAGGGCTGCACCATCGTCCCCCGCCTGCCCCTCCAGGGCCAGTTCAACGCCATCACCGCCCAGGGCCGCGAGGACCCCAACATGAACACCGGCATGTCGTTGCAGAACTGCACCGTAGTGGCCTCCGGGGAGCTCGCGGCAGCGGGCTCCGGCGTCAGGACGTTCCTGGGCAGGCCGTGGAAGCCCTACGCCAGGACGGTGTACATGAAGTGCTTCATGGGGGAGGTGGTCCACCCGGCGGGGTGGAAGGAGTGGAACGGGCAGCTGGGGCTGGACACCCTCTACTACGGGGAGTACGCCAACGAGGGGCCCGGCGCCGCCACGGACAACCGGGTGGCCTGGCCGGGATACCACGTCATGGAGTACGATGACGCCGTCAGCTTCACCGTCGACGAGCTCATCGACGGCTACGGGTGGCTGGAATCCACCTCCTTCCCCTACGACGACAGCGTGTAAGGGACCGGAACGTTCGGATATTTTATGATTATAAAAGGAAAAGGATGAAATCTTCCTCATCGAGTGGCTGTAGTTTAGTGGTAAGAATTCCACGTTGTGGCCGTGGAGACCTGGGCTCGAATCCCAGCAGCCACAAGTAAATTTATTTTTTCATTTTCAAATAAAAAATCTTTTCCTTTAGCCTATTTTTCAGAAGATCTCCAAAATAGCTTTTACAACAAGTAAAATTCTCTATTTTTCACCAGATATTCTTCTCAACAAGTAACTCAATTCCTTTACCTCTTGTCTTCTTCTTAGGGTCTTGTTTGCTAGGCAGGTAGGTTTCGGATGGGATAGCTAGTGTGACAAATTCGGTCTATTCATTTTGGTCGCATGGCATGCATTATATATGTTCAAGTAAGAATGACTTGTCGTAAAATAAATTGGAATAAGCAATTCCGTCAAAAATCTTGAATTATTTATTCTAGTTAGAATAAGTACTAATGATATTTATTTATATTTTTTATTTTACATTTATTATTCTTCCTCTAAGCAGAGTAGTAATTTTTTTCAAAAGAAAAAAACACTTTGTTTAGACATGAGCAATCTCAGTTTACTTGTGTCCGACTATGTAATTCATGAATCAAACCGGCGGCTGGTATTTCGATTGGCCAACATGCTCGCAGTATCCGAGTTCAATAGTTAACGCCCTGTTTGGGTGGAATATCATAATTGATACAATATTAATTTTGATATTGATATTTTTAAAATATTAAATATTGATATCAAAATTGATATGATATAATATTGTGGTGTTTGGATAAGTTGTATCAATATCAAAAGTGATATAAGAAACTGTTTGGATGACTTTTCTTATTAATTTTAATTTACTATAATAACTATGTGGTCATTTTGGTGTGGTATAAAATTTATAAAACATCATAAACTACTATAAAGTAATATCTTCTTCTACTTGGTGTGATATAAATATTTTTAATCATGAAAATATTATTTTAAAATAATAATAAATCAAAATTAGAGATTTAAAGTGTTGCAAATTGTTGGGTGTAAATAAACATCTTTCTATTTGCATTTTCAGTCCAAAACCACTTAGAAATAAATCAAAGACTTTTGTATTAATGATTTTAAAATCAGATGTTTTTCAACAAATTTAAAATTAAGTTTTTAACATTGTTTCATGTGTAAATAAAGTCAAAGTGTACTTAAATACTATCAATTTTATTTAAAAAAATAAAATTACGAGCAATTACTAACAAAGCACAATGCTGAAAGTGCTAAATGTTAAAACAATTACAAGCAGGTGGAGAATTTGGTGGTGGAGAGGAAGAGAGGTAAGGGGAGGAGATGGAGACGTCAGGCACCGCTCCCCCCGTAACCAAACACCTAATTTAAGTACCTTTAATATTAATATTAAAAGTAATAGAACGTTTTGCCTTTTTTTGGTCCCCCTTTGCTGCATGTTTTGACCTATGCAGAAAAAAAACAGTCATCCCACACTAAAACGCGCCAGGGAAAGCTAGCAAGGGAGGCCCATCTACAACTCATTATTCCTTTCCAAGTGGTGAATATTATCTTTACTAGTTGCAATTCCGTGCGATGCACGGTGAATTAACATATTTGAATAAAATAAATTAATATAAGTGAAGCTAATTTTTTACGTTTTGTGAAGGATTGAATAAAATAGTTACAGAAGTATACATGTTCAAAAATACTAATATTTTTTCTATGAATATTAGGTTAGTTGTTTGATAAATGTTAAAAATTCAGAACCATTATATCCATAGAAATATGGATTGAAAGAGAAAACTAAAAATTGTATCGAAGGTTATTATTATTATCCTATGAGATTATCTTAATAAATATTATGTTGAAATATGGATTGAGAGAAAAATGAGAGAGAGACTGGCCTTGTTAATAAAGAAATTAATTATTATTATCCTATGAGATTATCTTAATAATGATAATAAATATTAAAATTTATTATTATTATACCAATAGACTATCTCAATATTAACAACAACAACAACAATAACAATAATAATATGAGTGAGAAAAGTGATTTAACAAGGACAACAATAATAACATGAGTAAGAAGAGTGAGAAAGAGACTGGTCTCGTTAATAATAATAAATCATTATTATCATAATAATAATAGTAACACCAAAATTAGTAATACTTTCAAAAATAATAATATTAATATCAAAATTAGTTATTATTATTTTATAACACTACCTCAATAATAATAATAATAATATCAAAATTAATTATTATTATCTTACAAGATTGCAACAACAACAACAACAACAATAATAATAATAATATAATTGGAGAAAAAATAGGAGATAGAAATATTAATAGAGAGAAAAAAAATGTCATAGAGGAGAAAGAGAGATAATAATAATAATAATAAAGTACTTTTAGAAAATAATAATGTCAAAATTAGTTATTATTATCCCATGAGATTGTCTTAATAATAATAATAATAATAGTATTAAAAGTAGTTATTATTATCCCAAGTGATTGCAACAACAAAAAATAATAATAATAAAATAGGAGATAGAAATATTAATATGGAGAGAGAAAAATGTGAAAGAGGAGAAAAAAAGTTAATAATAATAATAATAATATTAAAATTAGTTATTATTACCCTATAAGACTTTCATTTCGATATTAATTTTAATAAGAATAATAATAATGTCAAAATTAGTATTATTATCTCATATGATTACCCCAATATAATTTTCACCATCTTAAATTAAAATAATAATAATAATAATAATAATATCAAAATTAATTATTATTATCCCATGAGTTATGACCATTTAATGAGTGGTTTTGAAATAGATAGGGTGAGAATTATAGCCATTAATGAGTTGTTTTGAAATGAGTAAAGGTGAGAAGGAGAAGGAATAATCATAATGGTTATGAGCAATAATGACTTCTCTTAAGAATTGTTTAATAGTTTTTTTTGAGGGAAAGCATCTCAAAATGCCACATCAGCAGGATTAGAAATTTTGTTTTATTAGTATAGTATAGATTAAGAATTATACTTGTTGTAATGCCTCCTGCTGCTGCACGCATAGATACTGCAGTGGGTAAACAAAAAAAAATGAATTTTTTTCAGGTCGCTCCGAAGTGCCCTAGTTGCAGGTCTGATGTCCCAAAAAACTCTGAAAATTCAAAAACCAAACTTCAATGGACAGTAAGAAAAGTTTTTAATGGGCTGAAGCCGATAACGATTTTTGAATTTTCAATTTTTTTGGGATGTCTGATCAGTGATCGACTTATACGGACGTATGACGCACCTCGGAGTCGACCTGAAAAAAAAGAAAAACAGTTACTTTTTTTTAAGATGGCGCAATGGGGTGGGAACCACAAAAACATGAGCAGTTTCCAATACGAGGCGGGCCAAGAGATCAAATCCAACAAGCGGCAGAGTCCTAAATATTGAGAGTTTGAGAGTTTTTAGCGCATAACAAGAGGGAAATCCGCCTAAACCGGTGAGGATCTTTTCTTTTTTTCTGTGGTGTGTGTGTGTGTGTTGGGGGGGGGGGGGGGGGGGGTGTTTCTCTCGGTGACTTGGGAACGAGTCTCAAATGAGGCAGGATCAAATCCAACGATCGGCATCGAGTCTCAAATGATGAGAGTTCTTAGCACATAACGAGGGAGAAATCCTCCTAAACTGGCGAGGGTGCGGAGGAACTGACCATGTGATTAGGGATGTAAATTGAGTTGGTTGGACTGGATTTTATCTAAACCAAATTCAAAATAGTCTAACCCAAATTCAACTCCAATTCAATAATAACTAGATTGAATTGGACTGGTCCTGTTTATAAATAATTTGCTAAAAGTATTTTACTTTTTACATGAATTAGTGTAAAAGTCAATAAATTAAATTAGACCAGTCCGTTTTCAACCCAACCCAAACCAAATTTAACTAATGTCAACCCAAATTTAACTCAACCCAATTTATATAATTTAAGTCAACTTAATTTTCTTTAATATGAGTTGAGTTAAACTGGACTACGAACTGGTCTACCCGATTGACACCTCTACATGTGACCTCGTAACAGGGAGGCCAATTCCTGTTACAAGGAGAGAAACTTTTTCCATCCACAGTTGGGGTACAATCCAATGTGAATTACATCCCCCGTCGCCCTACCATTAATTTTGAGGTTCAAATGACAATGTGAGATACGCTTTTTTAATTCAAAAAAATTGCCAACCACATATCTACCTTGACTCAACTCATCAAAGTTTGGACGACCAATGATGAGAGCCCATGAATGCAGCAGGTATTACACATTACAACTACTTCTCTTAATGTGCTTGGTTCTACGTAGATCATATTCGAGTGGAAAACATTTTAAGAAGATATGAGAAAAGGAAAAGCTGAATTAGAGGCATTTCATACTAATAAAAATGCCCTCAGCTGCTGTAGAAAAGGATATTCCATCTCATCCCATTAATACTAAAATCAGGAAAAGAAGGCATTAAAAAAATAAGATTTTCATTGACTTTGAGTTTTTCATATCGCCAAACAGATCTTTGCACTACCCTTTTCAAGAAAATGCTTTCATGTAACCAATTTTATATGAAACCAAACAACCCTCACTGAAAAACCATTGTGGGGAATCAACAAAGGAAGTCCCATATCTATCCATATCTATAAAACGTAAAAACATCTATTTATAAAGCTTTGGGTAAGAAATCTTTTAAGAAGACGTGAGCTTCCAATTGAGATGAGCAGAAATGGACAAAGACTAACGTCTCTCTCTCTCTCGGGCTCACATAGGGGAACTTCCATGCTGCATAGTGACAGGTATTTTGGGGATCTTAACTGATAAATCAAGAAAACATCAACAAAGACAATGAAAGTACCCACTTTCTGAAAGATACATCAAGAAAGTTGAACGCCCAATAATTATCCTCTTCCATTCGAATTGCAGCATGCAGTATGCAGTTGAAGGATTCTCCGGTGCCTACGCGACAAGGTTCCAAGATTTCCCAGATGCCTGTAGGAATACAAGGCAATGTTCCCATGTCCTAGTCTGCGTCCATTTCCTCTAAGGCTGCTTTGGCAGCTTCCTTCGCCTGTTCCAAGAGATCATCTGGTACCTGAGAACGATAAAATATGAGGAAAGAATTAGAGCATATTCTACAACAATAAAATCACATACAATAAATACCCAAGGTGATCAGCACGTACTAACCTTCTGATGTTGGCGGTTCGACTCTTCACAAACCCAGCTCATTTCCAACTCAAATGCTTTATCCTTTGCCTCATCGTGTACACCATATATTCTGCATGACCACATAAGGTAAAGCATTTTCATCAGGCATTATTCCAAAGCACACACGTACGCAGAGATGGACAAGGGAATTTTTTTATTATAGCAGACCGGATTAGTCTAGAGTGCTACAAGTTGACAAAGAATTATGATCATAACACTTACTATTACTACAAAAAAAAAAACAAAAACAAAAACTGAACAGACTCTAGAAAGCAAAAGGTTGTTCAAAACAAGAGAGAGCATATTCCATTGCTTGCTTCTCAAGTGCAAATCTCATTTTGTTCGTTTTTGACCTTCCATTGTCACAATATACTTGAGAAAATAGGGATCAATGGGGTTAGTTGAAGTGATTTGAGATGAGAATTTTATGGTTGTGTTATCCTTCTCAGATAGCATAAAAAGTCTACTTCAAACCTTTCTCTTTCCCCTCCCGCTGCCCTTGGATGGGGAGGATCTCATAAACCCTAAATCAGCTATAGCATACATAGCGAGTGGGAACAGCAAAAACAGCTACCTCTCTGTATACTTTTTCCTAACATTTTGTACCTCTTGAGCTTGCACCACATAATCTGAACCTAGTGAGCATACCACCATTGTGAAAACCAAATGCACAATTTCATTGCATACTCTTCAACCAACAAATAGCCCCAAATACAATCTTAAATCCCAAACTCAAACCTATTTTCTTTCCACCCAATGTCAGAAGCATCCTCTCTCCATGCAAACCCAGCAGACAACCCGGTGCCCATTTGACAAAAGGCTATAAGGCACATGCATACACGATTGCCATTCTAATGTCATCCTAAAAATCATGTTCATAAAAATATCTTCAGGTAGAACATGAATGAAAAGACTGAAAGTTTATTCCTTGTAAAGAAGAGAGCAACATGATCCACAAAGCTCAACTAAGTCCAGATAAAGAATAGTCATTACCTTAGGGAAGAACAAAAGGAACAAAGAGGACAAAGTTCACTACCTGAAATGAGAACACGTCTACCTGCAACCTGCAGCATCAGTTGTATGCATCAGGCAGGTGGCACTAGGGCTTGGTTTTGCTCCGTAAAAACAATCATGATCTTCATTGTGCCTGATTTGGTGCAAAAGCAAGCTTTTCATACTCTCACCCTCATGGGCTAAGCCTTATTTGTGTAGTGCCTAGTCATGTTAGCCCATGACACTGGAACACCCAACCCTCGTCACTCCCACCCAAAACAAATCCTTCAAGAAAAGATAACATCAACAAAGAACCCCTTTACACTGAAACAACAACAGAAGGTCCATTTATCTTTAGTAAGCACACATTGTTTTCCATTTTGAATCTTCAGTTGACTGATGAAGATGATGAGCAATGGATAGGAAGATGCTAGGAACAAGAAAACTGCTGTTTCCAATTTGGAAATCCTGTGAGGTTCAAAAATTAAAACAGAAAGCACCGGTAACATGTTTGAAGAGACACTTCAGCTTCCCCCCTTTTCATGAAGCATGCCTGCCAATGCTTTTTAATTAAGTCAGTAGCGCCTCCGCATATGGCAACTGGCATAGCAGTTTTTTCATCATTGGAAAGATCTTTGTCAAAATGGACACCAAAAATTATCTTTCAAGGAAGGCCCTAAAGGCTGAAAGGTCGGTCAACAGGTAAAATGTCTCTAAAGAGGAATCACGGTCTCAGGAGCTAATATAGACTCCCTTTCTTTCCTAATTTGATTCCTATTCCATCATGCATTGTTGAAGAAAGCAAATTGTTGGGGCCGTTGGGTATTCTAGCAAGCCTGTTCTGAATCTTCTGATGGATTCCATTGCACCAAGAGGCAGAACCCCAAGGAGATACATGAAGGCTAGGAAAATGACCACCAAAATGTCAAGTAGGAGTTGTGATGTTGAATTCCGTTGGTGCTGAATTTTAGGAAGGTTGTTTCAGGACCTCATCAATGACAGGGTGGTGGGACGCCTAAAAAAATATCCTCAAGTGCAAAAATCTCCAGGGAACAAAGGGATGGGACATGTTACATAGATATGTGCTTGCATGACAGAAATTGGAATGTGTGTTCAGCTTCATAATAGAAGCAGGGATGCAAACTGATGTGGGACAATGAACAAGCGCAACAAAATAGCCACGAACAGATAAATGTTGGTAATGTCCGAAAGTCCAGGATCGCGAGTATATCCAATCTGAATGATGTGCGAACATGTGAAATGTCCCACATGAGGCTGAAACAGGTGGATTGACGGTAGTTGCAGAACCACCGACATAGCTAGGACACGTCCAACCTATCAAACGCGGCAGAGCCAGGGTAACGGGAATTGGGTTCTCATACACACTCAGAACCAACACCGATTACACAATGATTAACAATAAAAAAAATTTACAACGGGCACTAGCTCACTTGGCGTGATTAGACGTCGAGCATATTACAAGCATATTCCACTAGACTGACGGAGTAAAAATGGAACGAACTGACCAATTATTCGCCGGAACCTGACCACCAAAAGATGTTGATGACATGGACGAGGTGGACGTGTCATCAGCCACCTTCGTCACAAACAACAGGGCTGCCTCAGTGAAGCCGCACTCGAATGGTGAATGGCCTGGGCTGACAGTGCATTCAGGAGGATGGGGCTGTGCGAGCCCACATGAATGTCGGACACCTGCCTGGGGCATGGCCGACGGGGCTGATGGCTTGTCCCAGCGAAGCTGTTGGGGCATTGACTCGGTGAGGTAGGCTACTACTGCTGCTGGTGGGGTGGGAGGTAGAAGAGGATGAACAGAAGTGAGGGGAAAAGGACAAAGAGAGGGGAGGCTGTGGAGCGAGGGATCACATGGTCCTGGGCTGGCTCTGGCAGAGGAAGGTGTATGAAGAGGGAAGGAGGCAGAAGAGAAGCAGGTGGAGGGGGGGAAGGAGGGCCATGTGCACACGGCCATGTGCCTGTGCGTGCGGCACGGGCAGGCACAGCAGGGGGGGGGGGGGGGTCAAAGAGGGAGAGACAGGTGAGTGAGTGAGAGAGACAGAGAGAGGACAAAGGCGGAAAGAGGGGGCATGTGGTTGGGGAAGAAGACGATGGTGGCATGATCTACATGCCTCTCACCCTCCCTCTCACAGGGGCAAAGAAAGTATGAAACTAGGGTTTAAAATTCCCTCATCAATGATCCATCCATCGTATAGGGGGTCCCCTTTAAAAGGGACAAAATATGCAGAATAACAATCATACCCTGTAAAAAACTAAAATAGCAGAAACATCCTAAATGATAGAAATAACTCAAAACAAATGCTAAACTATCCTTAAAAAAAATATAAAAATACATAATAAATGGAAAATAACCCCAAGACGATGCTCCATCAATCCAACGATGCTCCGTCACTCTAGCATGTACTCTCCAAGCCACGGCAAGACTGGGACTGTCGTTGCTGTCCATCGGCATCAACGTCAGTACGTGAGGACAGTGTCAATGTCCCCACCACAAACACTTGAATGGACAAGTGCTTTCTGCACCATGGCCAGCCTTAGGCCCGAATGAGAAAGAAGAAGGGTGTGCATTAGGTTGATAGTTAGCTTTAAGTTCATCACAACCCAATCATGAATCCTAAACCAAATTTTCTCACTAACAATAGGGCATTCCCTAGAAGCGACATGTTACATTGGCCCTCGAATGTGCAATGACAAGTGAGAAAGGGTCTGCTAGGATGGCCCCCAGAAGCGGTGCACCATAATAATGCGCATGTGCATGGGCAAATAGGCAAGGTTCACATGTGTGGGATAGACCTGGGCAAAGAAGTTAATCCAAAAGAGTAACATTTGGTTAGCTACATGAAACAAAGAAACTCAAACTAGTAAGAGTATAGATTTAATAAACTAATGAGATAAAAGGGTCTACATAGCTTGTTTACAAGAAATTAGGTAGAAGGGATCTAAAACAGAGAACTTGATGGCTATAAACTTTGGTACAGAAGCAAAAGTAATAATAGAAATGGCAAAGATGTTATTATAGGTAAAGATTTAAAAGGCAAGGTTGTGGAAGTTGGGAGCGAGGGGGTAGACTTATACTATTTAAACTTATGTTAGGTGAAGAAACTTTAAATATAATTAGTGCTTATTATGCACCACAGGTAGGACTAGAAAATAGTATTTTTGGGATACTTTTGATGGGGTAATCCAGGATATTCCTAGTAGGATGAGCATTTTTATTGGAGGAGACATAAATGTTCGTGTAGGCTAGGATAATAGAAGTTATGAGAAGGTACATTGAGGCTTTGGCTTTGGTGATACAAATAGCATGAGTAATGTTATTCACAACTTTGCTATTATCTATGATCTAATAATTGCAAACACTAACTTTAAAAAGAGAGATGAGTGCTTAATAACTTATAAGAGTGGTGAACACATAAAAAGTCAATAGACTATTTTCTTGTTATGAAGGCCGACCAGTTAATATATAAATATTGTAGAGTTATACATAGGGAGAGTTAAGCCCCTCAAAATAGATTCTTAGTTATGGATGTTTACATTCAGAAGTGAAAGAGAAATGGTGTAGTGAATAGTTGTGCTAAGATAAAATTATGGAATTTGACAAGAGGAAGGCTAGATGCATTTAAAAACTATCCGCTAAAGGAAGAAATATGGAAAGGCTAGATGCATTTAAAACTATCTGCTAAATGAAGAAATATGGAAATAGGAGGAAAAACATACAATGTGAAATAGAACGGCTATTTGTATAAAAAAAACTAAAGAAATCTTTCTTGAATCTAAAGATAAATGATTTCAAGAAAAGAGACTTGGTGATGAAGCAATGAAATTTAAAAGGCTATTAAAGAAAAAAATGACAATAAAGTGCGACAAAAGAACAACATGATTGAACCTTAAGAGAATATAAAAATTGCAAAAAAAAAAAGTAAGAAAATAGTGAAGCTAAGTTGAAGACATGAAAAATTGTAAACTGCAAGAGGGTAAAAATAGATATATTTAAACTTGTTAAAACAAAGAAGAAAAGGAGTAAGGCCTTAGATGATATTAGATGTATTAGCAGTGAGGAACAAAGGATTCTAGTCAAAAAGTATAAGATTAAGGAGATGTAATGCACTTATTTTGAGAAATTGTCAAATGGGGATCAATTTAGAGGCCCATACTTCGAAGGAACCAATGAGTTAATTAGACCAAAGAATTATCATTAGATACGACAACCTAGAGCTTCAAAAGTTGAAGATGTCTATTGACCCCCCAAAAAAGTTAAAGATGTCCTAAGAAGGATAAAGGTGGATAAGCCCTTAGATTGAACGGTATAATTGAAATTTCAAAGAGTGTAGGTGATGTAAGCACTAAGTGGTTGAATAGACTTTTAATAAGATTGTAAAAGAGAGAAGAATGGCAGACAATTGAAAGAGAAGTACTATGATACCTTTCTTTAAAAACAAAAGAGATATACAAAATTGTAATGATAATTGCGTTATTAAACTTATGAGCCACACTATGAAGTTTTGGGAGAGTTTAGGCTTATAACTAGTGTTTTTGAAAATTAGTTTGTATTCATATTTAGTAGATCTACTACAAAAACTATTTTCTTATTGAGGCAAATGATGGAGAGCTATAAATAGATGAGGAAAGATTTATGTATGATTTTCATTGATTCCAAAAAGGCTTATGATCAAGTACCAAGAGAACTAATTTGGTGGACTTTGGAGAAAAAGGAGTCTAGAATATATTGATGTAGTTAGGACATATATGAGAGGGCTTTTACTAGTGTAAGAACTATTGCTGCAGAGACATCTAAGTTCCCTTTTGCTATAGGATAACATAAAAAGTCAGCACTAAGTCCTTACCTACATGCTTTAGTTAAAGCACTAAGTCATTATCTCTTTACTTTAGTTACAGATGAAGTGAAAGAACATTTACATGATGATATCCCTTGGTTTATGTCATTTGCGGATACATTTGTTTTAAATGATGATAATGTTCAGAGTTCTCATTTAGAAGGCGTGACCAAATTCGAGGGAGGGGATAGAACACGAAAAAGGCCTAAAATGAGATACTTGGACATAGTAAGAAAGAACTTACACTTCCGAAGCTCAACTATAAATATGACATTGGACCATTTAAAATGGCAGGGCAGCATTCATGTAACTGACCCCATAGATAAGGCCCTAATGACGATGATGATACATCATTAACCTACCTTCTTGTAGTTCATTGAGCAGCCTGAAACACGAGAAAGACCGAGCGAATAGAGTCATTTTACTGAGTCCACATAATTCCCATGGCTCAATGGAGGACATGGGTGAGTAGGCCCTGCTAACCCAGATTCATTGCATGTGGAGAGTTTCTTAACATCAAGGTGGTAAACTATCCACTTTCAGAAAAATAAAAAAATAAAAAAAAAATCAAGGTGGTAAAACCTAAGGTGGTCATGTGGCATTTTATCTTTCTTCTGAAAGTGGATAGACCACATAATGTATTAAACAATTTATATTAGAAAATGGACATACAAGAGTGTCACCCAACAAAACCCCTATACAAAAAACACCGAGCCGATGTAAGAGCCCTACTCACCCAGAGCAAAAAGGGGGCTGTTGCTACTATCTACTCTACCCCCACCCAACAGCTTAGCTTATTCCGTCACCTGCTGACCGATAAATAAAAACACAGTCTCTGATACACTGGCTGACTTCATAAAGACACTACTATTTCTCAAAGTCTGATGAGATGAGATGTGTGCCTCGAAATTAGGAAACTATCTTTAAAAATGTTAGAAAAATTATCAATTTTCAAAAATTTTATGTACTTGTGTTGTTCACTGTCAGTAGGATAGGAACAAGAAATCTAAAAAGGGGGAATAGCCTCCTTTGTCAAGTTCCATTAACCAGAATAAGAACACCATTAGTAACCATGCATACAACAAAAAATTCAAACTCTCAATGCCTTCATGTCATCTTTGACACTTCTCCCCTATTTTCTTTAATTATGATTAAGGGTTGTAATGAGGCTTTTGCTTCAAAGCACCTCACTGAGTAAAAGGCAAGAGCACCAATCGAGAGGTCAGAGGTGTAACCGTGTAAGCCTTGAGGAATTTTAGCAGTCCTCCACCTTGAGGCATGGTTTGCAATTTTGCGAGATTCTCGTGAGAATATCGGTCATGGAGGGTTGCCAAGAAATGCAGCATCAGAGATCAGCCCTGGAGGGTACCCACTGTTCACTTGCTGGATCAGGCCAGTTCACAGGGGGTCTTTTAAAACCCCCACCGTCATTTTTGCCCAAACACGGTTTCAAAAGCCATTTCATCAGCACACCCCTCCCATTGTTCCCACTCCCTGATGCTCTGATGCGAGGGTTTTTGCCAGGCTCTTAAAAGTTGCTGCCAAGCAATCTGCCGCCATCGACCTGCCACCATCCTGATGTCAACTTGCTGTCATGCTGCCATCAACCTGCTTCTGTGTTCCAGTACTGTCACACACCTGCACACCATCGATCTGCTACAAGCTAGGTAAAGGAGGAGGACGAGGGTGTCTCCGCTAGTTGACCTTCCCCAGCAAGCTAAAGGAGGAAGGATCCGACTGCCCATGGAGCACCTGCAGGACAGTAAGTGTTCTTTTTGTTCAGTTTTCATTATTCATTTTCAGAAATTAGTCCTGTTTTTTATTTTGTCTTGGAGCAAATCCATCTGCCTCCCCCATCCTACTGCCCAATGCATCTGCCCCCACCCCACAGGAGCCCCATCAAGCACCTGCATTTTCTCAACTTTCATTATCTATTTCCAGTTTTTAGACCTTTTTCCTGCACTCTGCACTCCAGCATGGTGCAATCTGCACTATGGAGGAACATGGAGGACAATGGCTGAAGAACAAAGAGAGAGTTAGAAGTGGGAAGGGAGTTGGATGGATCTTTAGACCCTCAAAGACTAAACTCGAAAGTGTTTGATACAGGTTCAGACCTGTATTAAATTTGTTATGCCAATATGCTTTAGCAATGTTTGAATATTAAAATTGATTCAATGTAACCAAACACCCACTATTAGTAGCAATATCAAAAATTGATATTGATAAAGCTATCTTCACACAGAAACCAAACACCTCATAAGGCATGCATCCCCTCCCTCTTGTGATTGCTTTTGAATTGTATATCTGAATTATTTAGTGTCTATACTAGATCCGTGATTTGTTTTTTTAAGAAAAACATGGATTGTACGACCAATTTTATTGATAAAGAGAGGAAGTACAATACAAAGCAGACAGGAGAGATTCCTATCCCTTTCAAAAGAAAAAAAAAACTTACAATGGCATTAACTATTTAAATGCCTTATTCCAATTATCAACCGAGAACCCTGAAATATGTCGTGATCAATTATACAGAAATGACAAGCTTCTAATAGCAATATTTTCCACATAAATTTTACTCCCTCTGAATATTGCCTCATTCCTTTCCTTCCAAATGCTCCAGCAGATTGCATGAGGAAGAATCCCAAGAATACTTCTACACTTCCTTTGATTATATTTGGATTTCAATTGCCTGAAGAAAGTCCACATCTCCCAAATTGTTTGAAAACATGGTTTAAAATGCAAGAGCTCCCTGATAGTAGTCCAAACTTGTTTGCTAACATGACAATTGACAAGCAGGTGGTCAACATCACCCGGTTGACTGCCACAAAGTGCACACAAAACATCGTCTTCATGGCACCATTTCCTCCTATAGACTTTAGTAACTATCCTTTTTTCATACATCAACCACATGAATGTTCTAACTTTGAAAGGTGATTTGATTTTCCACACGTCATCATTCTTCAAGTAGTTAGGCATATCACCTACCAGCACGGCATAATAGGATTTCACAGTGAATGTCCCTTTGGTAGGTACCCATACTAATTTATCCTCCTTGTTTGTATGTATAGAAATAGCATATAAATCCTTTAACAAAGATGAAAATTGTTGTATCTCCTCATCCGTCAGATTTCTGCGCATCTGAAAATTCCACTGAATCTGATTCTGCACATTCTCATAGCAATTTTTCACCAAAGTCCACTGATCTTCAGCAATAACATACAGGTTAGGGTATTGCTCCTTCAACATACAGATCCGTGATTTGTTGGCGGTGTATGAAACTTCATTGTATTAATCTTATCATATAGAGTGGCTAAATGAAGAAATTTGAAGTTTTGTCATGTCTTCTTGCAGACCCCATCAAGACAATGCTGAGACCCAATATGGCATTCTCACTTCAAGGTGTATGCATCGATGCCTCAAGGCAGTGCCTTTTTAGACATTAAAGATCCGATTTAATTGGGATCATCATCAATGCAATAGAAGGTACGAAGATTTTTTAGTCAACAACTCCCTTTATACAAAAACTTCAAGTTGAAAACAAAATTTATTAATCAACATCAAGACAGAAATGGGGATTGAGCTTGGATCAGCCAGCCCTGGGCCTATCCAGATCCAATCCCAACCAATAGGGGTGTAAGTTTGAACCATTTACCCATGACCGTACCCGAACTGTACGTTAAAACCCGGGTATGGTATGATTCTTTACCCATCTTATCTGAACTGGTACGGGTCTAAGCCTCACTGATAAATGGCATGGTCTATTTTCGGATCCAAAGAGTGGAAAACAGGAGGACCCGGTAGGTCTTCAAGAATGCTAAGTTGGTAATTTCCCTACCCCCCAAACCATTTGGCCAGTTGGCTCCGTCCTCCATGGCTCCATCTCTTCCTCCTCCACCCGCACTCCACCTCCACCGCTTGCTGCACCTCCATCTCCTCCATCCCCACTCTGCCTCCATCGCTTCCTATTGTGGTGCTTGTTGCGACAATGGTGATCAGGGCTGGGAAAGGTGGGGTGATCAAGGAGTGGTAGGGATATGGAAGGAGAGGAGAGAGAGGACGAGAATGATGGTGGTGGAGATGGCAAACACGGCAAGGAGCTCAGATCATGCAGTGGCCTCGTCGGTGAGTTGCCGTTGATCTAGGGCACCGGTGAGGACTTGGGAGGAGTTGGGGAAGAAGAAGCTGGTCAACCACAGCGGTTGGCCCACCTGGGCTGACGACTCCATCCTGTTATTCCACAGGGAGAGCAGACAGGTGGAGCACCTATAGGGCGTCATCAAGGAGGACCCCCTCGATAGTTGCCGTCGATTGGGTCACCCCTCTCGGCTTCCATGCCTTCACCACACCTTCACCCCCACTGCCAGGAATGGCTTGGTCGCCATGGCAACACAGAGGGCCACCTTCAAGTACCGCCACATCTACCTCCTTGACATTGCCCGCAACATGTTTGTGGAAATGACAAGGCCAGATATTCCTGTTTCGCCAGAGTCCTTCTGCATCAGCCCCTCCTCTAGATGGCATCTGCACGCGCTTCCCAGGGCATCCGCTTCTCCACCTCGACTGGAAGCCCTCAATGCTGAGCACATCAATGACCACACCACCTGGGTCTTTTGCCAGTTACCAAGGTCACAGCAGGCCTCTAGGACCTCCCAGCAGGCTGAGATGATATCTGCCATCCTCCTGGGCACCTAGGCGACCAGTGGCACTGCCTTTATCCACCGCCGGGGGCTGAAGCCACTAACAAAAAGGTTAAAGCCGAACCTCCCTCCTTCATTGCCCGGTCTGTTATTGGGTACATATAACTGACTGGAAATATGGCTCAAAACCGGGTACACTATTCATATGTAACAAATGATAACGGTTCAGGTATGATGCGGGTTTAACTTATGGGGTTTGTGTTGGATCTGGTTTTAACCCAACCCATACCCAACCGATTGACAGCCCTACCAACCAATCTAGCCTTGGCCAATCTTGGCCCTCATTTGTAGCCTAAAAAGACACGGAAAAAAATGCATTCTATAATCAACAGACAATTTTAGACGTAAAAATGAAAAATCATCTCAACTCTAATGCCAAATTGTCCAATATGGTCTGCATCATTTCCATACACTACTGTGCAGTTGCCCCAAAAGAAAGCATTATGATGATCTCATTGAAGTTACAATGCCATAAGATGCTTTCTTTTGGGCTCTTGTGCCACAGTGAAGTTACTAGTATTTTTTTCTTTGGCTGAATCCTAGTGCATGAGGCATAAGCTGAGAAAGAGAGAATGTGCAAAAAGAGTGCATGAGAGTGATAATGGAATGAAAGAGAGTAAGAGAAAGAAAGTGTGGAAGCCATGCAAAGAGCCATCCCCAAAGAACAACTCGAGAGTGTGAGAGAGTAAAAGAGAGTAAAGGAAGATTGAAAGAGAGTGCTAGAGAGAGAGGAGAGTGAGAAAAACTTTGGAAGAGGTGGGAATGGCCAAGCAGGGGATATCCCCAATCCTTGCCCACCCCAAAGCTAGCCGTTGGAGAGTCGGAGACCAGCTAGTCATTGCTTGCAACGGTCTGCAATGGCTAATCCAGATTGGTGCATATCATCTGATCCAGGGGCCGATTTGCCTATAGATCAGGTGATCTGCACCAATCCGGCCAATCCACCCAATCTCCATTGCAATTTGGATAGTGAAGATCGAGATAGGATCAGGCCAGCATAAAGCTGATCAGATTGGCTGCTCTGATCTGATAGAGCAACCATGATCTACATCTACCTACTTCCTGCAAATCATGCCCATCCGACATCTTGTAGCTCCTGCTTTTCAGCAGCAGGAGGATATATACTACAGAAGAAAAATGAAAAAAGTACAAATAATAGAACTGGCAAAATTATAGACTCTATACCAAGCTTGAAAAAACATGCATGCCATCTCCTTGATAGCAACACATAATAGATGATGAAGCCCCTCACCCAAAAGGGCAAATGAAAGTTGGTTGAGGCCTGTTGCCCATTAACCAAGTAGTTCAGCAGAGATAGCGTCAACTTTATTAAAAAACATTTCTATGAAAAGATGAACATATGGAAAACAGGGAATAAGTCATAAAACAATAGAGTAGCATATAGCTAACAGCTAGATGTTGAAAAATGACTTACATTTTAGCAACTTCAATAACCCCTTCCCGACAAGTTAACTCAGATAGCTTCAGCTTCTCAATCTCCCTGTTCAATGGATGAGTTAGGCAGCCTAAGCTTTAATCCAGTTGAAGAAATGTAAAAAAGATATGATCAAAGATGCAGAAAGGAAGGCTTTATTTCCTCAAAATATTTACTGTGTCCAATGCATAACAAATAGACAGAAAGGAACAAAGTGTTGGACATCTAAGACTAAAGGAAATGCAAATACATCCAAAATTATGAGGTGGAAGTTAATAGAATGTCTTTGTGTACCTTGTCTATTTAAATCAAGCACATAATGTACTGCCTAAAAGAACAAATTCTATAACGATAAATAATCTACACCAAACAAAAAGAGGAGAGAAAAGGCTCTTTATCAACGTACGTTTTTGCAGCCTGCCTCCCCTTCCCAATCGCAGCCCCAAAGTACATCTGCGATATGTTTTGAAAAGTTGGTGAAACAGAAGCATTCTATAAGCATATATCCAATACATTATACATGATCTGATCTCATTCTTTTAAGGCAACCATCTCCATTTTATAGCAAGAAGAAAAGAAGTTAAAACAATCCAAAGGATAGATATCACAATACAAATACAGATATTATGAGTAATCGATAAACATATCTAGCAAAACAAGGATACCATTAAATCTCTCAAAAATATACATCATATGGCTGTGAAGGGAATCAACTCACATGTGAAACACCAGAAGGTTCAACCATGTATAGCTGTGGTCCATCCCTGTCATAACCACCAAGAATAACACCACAACCAAAGGGTCTGCAAAACAAATAAACAACCAGCTCTCACAGATGAATTAAGCACACACAGAACAATAAGTAATGAAACAAAATGTCCCAATTGTAATAGATAAGGCAAGTAAGCTCATTGTACCTTAGCCACCAATAGAGAGTGCATAAGTGAACATAGCTAGCAACACGTTCTGCAAGTTCTTTCACAGGTACGGGTTCGCCATAAACCCTGCAAGTCATAAAATCAAGAAAGCTCCGCATTAGCATCACTAGAGGCAGCAATATTGCCATATCCTCTGGGAAAAGAACACGGCACATAGATTTCCCCACAGAAACAATATGTGGCCAATTGATAAGAAAGGAAAACAGTTGCATAGAAATCAGAAACCAAAGGCCAAGGTCTAAATTGAAGTTGTTTTCTCTTATACTCTTGTTCCATTTAAATTGGGTAGAAAGTATAGACCCAAAGAAGATCATCGAGTAAATCTACAAATTATCTGTCATGCAATTTCACTGCTGGATTAGTCAAATGACCCTAACTACAAGAATGTGAGCCACATGTTTCTCTGAAATTCAAAGCACATTTTCAGACATTCCCCTCTTTCTAAACTAACTTTAGATCTTTATTTATTCAAATAGAAACTTTCCCTTTGTTTGGCAGACAAGCTGAAAGGAGGTTCTCTAACCCTTTTCTTAATGATCATTGTGCCGAATTAAGGAATTATTGTGATATTTCCACCAGAAAATAGCTTCTCAACTACAACTTCAGAGAATAAGCGATGAGGCATTAAAATATATATATATATATATATGTATATATATATATATATATATATGTATATATATATATATATTAGACCAAAAGAATTTGCAAACCTTTCATAGTTTGTTGCCTCAGACTTGGCCCGTGTAACAATCTGCCTACCATCTGCTGCAAGTCCAGCAATAGCCTGCATGTAATATTTAGGCAAAATCATCAGAGAACGATCATATGGCATGGCGGAAGGAATTTGTGCAAAACTTCCACAAGTCAGAATAAATACATGCTCAGAAACATTTATAGATAATTTGTTAGATCTCCAAAAAGTTATAAATGCCAGGCTGGAGGTGCTAAAAGAACAAAATGTCATCACTCATTAGTCACCTAACCATCAAAGAGACAATCGTAAACTCATTTACATCCATGCCATTCTCCAACATTTTTTCATTGAAATCTTTTAATGTTAATTGGTCAGATTATCACAGCGTCCAATTGGAGTCATGGGTAGACCAGTACCCAAACTAACAGCAAATGAAGTTGACACAGTGTTGAAACATTTTTTTTTAAAAGAAAGTACGCGACAACAGCAGATTTTTTTCTTTTTAAAAAGAAGAAGATGACGATTGGGGGCGAGAAGTCCACCTGCAGGTGGACTTTCCACCCTTCCCGATATTCTTCCCACCCGTAGGTGGACTTCCCTATCCTCACCGGGTGAGGGTGGCATGAGTCCACCAGCGGGTGGACTGCCCACACCGGGTGGAGAAATCCCACCCAGTGTGGGTGGGATGCCCCCCCCCCCCTTCTGTCCTAGGACAGTTGGGAACTCAAAAAAAAAAAGAAAGAAAAAAAAAAAGAGAAGAAAGACGAAAATCAGAATATATTTTTTTATTTAAAAAAAGGACAAAAAAATCCTAACTAAAAAGGACTCTTCACCCTCACCGGGTGCCCCCCATGGTAACTTGAGCCCGGTGAAGGTAATAACTTCCAACCCGGTGAGGGTAATAACTTGAGGATTTTACCTTTCTTACTATGGATAATTCTCTATGGTAACTTGCAGCCCGGTGAGGGTTGGGGCAAAACTTAGTCAAATGACTTTGGATTCCCGCTAAAGAAAGATCAACTCCCACCCGGTGAGGGTGAGACCTTCATTCAATTTTCTTGTGCGGGAAAGCAAGTGTAACTACCACCCGGTGAGGGTGGACCCCAAGGCTTCTAACCACTTCCTAGCGAGACTATAAATACCCTCCTAGGGGGTTCATTTGGGGAGGACAAAGACAAGGGTCAAGGTCTTGAAGACTCCTTGTGTAAAGAGTGGTAGGCTTTGACACATATCCAGGTTAGAGCAAGGTCGAACATGTCTGGAGTGCAGAGAGGGGAGAGTGAGAGAGGTGAGAGGAGAGTTCCTAGGGGTTCTGGTTCTGGTAGGGAGAGGGGTTGGATTCATGTCCAGGTGAAGGATGCTCGAAGAGTGGTTCCTCAAAAGAAGGCTTCGGCTGGACTTCCAGTTGGCAGAGATGTATGTATCCGCTGCCTAGGCAAGGGGACACCATGCGACGAGTTGCAGAGATGCGGTTCGGTGTCTCCATTCGGAGGAGTTGGGCATAGAAGAAGCAATTGTCTTGCCTTTCACCCCTCTACCAGGAAACCAGTGGAGGCTGACAATCAGGTGACAACCGAGAAGGTTGTTAGCCCAAGTGATCGTTCCGATACTAGGATTCTTCTCGGAGTTCTGGAGATATCATGGTCACCGGAGGTTGGACCTGCAAAATCCTATTTGGATCAATGTGTTGTGGCCTCTTTCCAGGAGGATCTTCTCCGGCAAAAAGTTGAATGTGAGGAGGTGAAGGTTAGATTGCAGACTCTTTGGTCGGAGGTGCACAATTAGAGTATCCGAAGATTGGGTCAGTACTCTTTCCTTGTTTATGCTAACTTAGAGTTGTGGAGGAGTCTGGCAGGCTCCAAGGGTCGAGTAGAGATTAATGAGGGTGTTGTTATGCAATTTCCACCTTGGAAGATAGATGTTGGGACTAATCCGGTGAAGGATGAAATCATAGTATGGTGCAGTTTGCGGGGGATCCCTCTTCATCTGTGGAATATGACTGCTTTTCAAGCCATATGCTCCAGGTTTGGCAGACTCAGAGAAGTGGATGGGAAAGGGATCAGGGGTGTTGATATTTCGGCTGTTTGGCTTAAAATAGCCATTGATAAGATGGGGGATATTCCAGAGAAACTAAAGATTTTAGCGGGAGGTGGTGTCTTTTGGGTTTCTATCAACGTGGAAGAAGCATGTGAGAATTCATCTACTAAGCAAGATTGGTCGTGGGATGAGGTTGTAGCTGAGTACAGGAAGTTCAGGAAAAACATAGGAGATCGACCTAAAACTATATCCTAAACATATTTTGCACAAGGGAAAAACAGAGCTTGATATCATCTGATATATATAAAAAAACTATATCCTAAACATATTTTGCCCACTATAATTAGTAAAAACATCAAATAGCATCCATTAACCTATAGACAATGACACAAAAATACCACAAAGGAAAAACAGAGCTTGATATCATCTGATATATAAAAAATACTATATCCTAAACATATTTTGCCCACTATAATTTGTAAAATATGGAATAGCGTTAATGAGACCTATAGACAATGACACAAAAAGTCATTCCAAGATTGAAGGCCTCATGTGGGGTAGAATCTTCTTCACCATGGTCCCACTATTAAATGAACTAATGCACAAGTGCAGAGGTGTTTGTGAAGCGGCACCAAGGCAAAGTAATTCCTTGAACCATGAGGACTAACCTATGTTATCAAAGGCGACCAAGGTGGTAGCCTAGGCGAGGAGCCGATAAGCCGCCTCATTGCGGCCTTTGTCGCCTAGGTGATCGATGTAATCGCCTCAAGCAATTAGATGATTGCCTAGGCACGCTTCAGCTGCCAAGGCCCACCTCATTCTTATGAATTTTAATTTTTATACAATTTCTTATTAAGACAAAAAGTAATGGATGTGTATTGTAGTTAATTTGTGAGTTGATTTTGAAAGTAATCTCCTAACCTGCAAAACATGGATATTTACATCTTATGGCTAACTTGTAGTGCATCCAATTGTGAATGCAATTGGAGTACATCTGAATAGGTTAGATATTTATAAACTTCTTTGAATAACATATCTTATGCTTACTTTTTTATTATTTTTTATTGATATAAGAATAATATCTTTGTTAGGTGCATGCTAAGAAAAGCAATAGGTTGGAGCAGAAGAAGCTGAACGATCTTGTTTTTATGCAATACAATCAACGTCTTCACGATCGCTTTCTACGTTTTCAACAAATTGAGTTTGATCCTATATATTTAAATGATGTTGATGATTGTAATAAGTGGATAGCCCATCCTCATGATGATGACTTTGTACATGAAGATTAGGACCTCATACGACTAGAGATTGAAATTGTTGCAGGGGTTAATGAAGAAGAAGATCCAAGCAAGGTTAGCATAAAAAAAAATATTGTTTAGGAAAGGGGAAAGTGGCTACAACAAGTTCCACATTGGAGTCGGTTGATGAGGTTGAGATTGGCTCCGATGATACAATGGAGGCATCGGAGGGTGAACTTCCAATTGAGGAAGATGATGATTCTGATCTAAGAGTGACGAATGAATGAAGCATGAGAGGAAACTTTATTATGGGAATGTATTAATAGACTTATTTGGATATATTGTTTTCTTTGAGAAACAATTGGATCTTGTAATAGACTTATTTAGCATGAATTTATATGTTTATGGTGTGTTTATTTAGCACTTATTTGATAAATTTTCATTTATGGCATACTTATTTAGCATCAAAATTTGTATGAGCTTGTTGATTATATCTTGATTTGATTGAATTTTGTTTCAATTTGGTAGACTTTAAACTTTTTTGTTATATTTGAGTGGAGGAATAAGTCATTTTATATGAGTTTCAATATGTGCTTTTGACTTAGTTGAGATCTGATTTTTTTAATTTTTTAATAAAATGTCACCTCAAATGCCTAGGCCATCGCCTAGGCATTTGACGCTGAGGCAACCCCCTAGTTGCCTCACGCTTCTGACTACATAGGAAGGAACATGCAAAAGATTCAAATTAAAATATATCATGCAATGTGGCAAGTAACTCATGATCAAAGCTAATACATGATGCAGTAGCATGCATGCAAAAACACCATGAGATAGCCAACTAATAGAACCAACTAAAAATATCCCACCAAACAAGCAAGAGTAGATTAATTCAAAAATGCCGAACACAAGCATAAACTCCTAAATATTCCTCTTGAACATGAATGCACATGTATAAACAAATGCTTCAAGAACCACCATAGAATAAAGGAGCAATCTATAAAGGTCACAGGCTTTCATTAAATTTAGTTCGAATAAAATCAGCATTCATTGTTCAATAAGAAGAAACACCAAACCCTTGAAAACTTTGCCCCAACAGGAGAAGTATATTTCTGTAGAGGGCATTATCTCCAAAAGCCCATACTTTCTAGTACTTCCCAGCCAACTGATTAATTCCACAAATGCCATAGCCCCCCATAGAAGCAACTTACGCACACAAACCAAACACCTCCAAGAAGCAATCTTTGTCAAATATAAACACCAACCGAGAAAAAAAAAAGACGAGCAAGCACTCGTCAAGTTACCATGCCGGAGTGGCGGTGCACAGAATGGATCCTTCTGTTGGACCCGGCCAGCATCATCTTAGACGAAATCAACTTCTCCACTCCCTGAAAACAGCACCGCAAAAATTAAAAGCCGAGGAAGAAGAAGCCAAGGGGAGACGCAACACAAATGACCACAACACAAGCCCAACCACCCAACCCACACCACATCCCTACCATGACGATCCCATCCTTGCACTTGATGCCGACCACCGTGCTGCCATTGCCGCCCGCCACGAAGCAACAAAGAGAAAAGTAGCCCAGTTAGTGGTCTTCCCAGGGCAGATCGAGTTGAATCGAAGCCAAAGGGAGTAGGAGGAGGAGGAGGATTAGAAATAAATGGGGGTGGTGGAGAAGTAGAGCAAACCCGCTGTTGTCGACGGCCTTGGCGGCGTACTCGATCTGGAAGAGCCGGCCGTCGGGGGAGAAGGTCGTCACCGACAGGTCGTACCCCGTCCCGATGCTGCTCATCCTTCTCTATCTCTCTACCCCTCTCTCTCTCTCTCTCCACTTCTCCCTTTCTTTCTCTACTCCTCTGTTTCTCTCTCTCTCTCTTTCTCTTCTGTGTCGCCCCCTTTGTAGGAGAGGGTTTCATTACCTTTTCTTGGCAAGGAAGAAGAGGGAGAAGAAGCCGGCGGGCCTGGTAGCGGGCCGGAAATGTTGCTACCCATTACCCGACCCAGAACTACCACGGGAAGTCTAGGAATCTAGGGTGAAGTTCCTTCTACCATGCTTGTGTTTTAAATAATTTGGTTGGTACCAAAAAAATAAATAAATAAATAATTTGGTTGGAAAAGAGAACAGGGCTTCCGTGACACTCCTTTTGCTATTTTATTTTTTGTCATCTTTTTCTGTCATTTGATTTAAGTTTGGTACTCTTAACTGAAGTGGCATGACAAAAAGAGTAGCATGATAATATTACTCGAAAAAATATTTCTAGAAGAGCTTCAAACTAAATGGGTGTAAGATGAAGATGACTTAATTTTAAGATTTGTGTTAAGACTGACTTTCTTTTTCTTGAAAAAAGTGCATAGACAACAGCCAATAAACGAGCAGAGAATCCACCAATAGATTAAGAGTCCTGGCTTGTTGCACCGTCAGGGCTATTACGCCCCATGGCGGCGCAGGAAGTTAAAAAAAAAAAGAAAAATCAAATTTTGTTTAGAAGGCCCCAAACCTACCTTACCTACTACAATTCGATCTTGGATCAAACGAGTTGAAAAAAAATCAAAAATCGACTCCAAATGAACAGTGAAATTCAAATGTTCATTTGGGGTCGATTTCACTATTCATTTGGGGTCGATTTTATACTTTTCATCTTTTTTGGATCGTCTGATTCAAGATCGGGTTGTACAGTCGGATAGGACACCATGAGGCCCTCCAAAAAAAATTTCAAAAAAAAAAAATTTAACTTACTGCACCGCCATAGGACATAACAGCCGCCATGGTGCAGCAAGTAAAACTCAGATTAACAAACTATACCATGCTCTTGAATATGTTCAATTGATTACAAAAGGAGAAAGCAAGTAGTCCATAACTGTGATACTAGTTCCAAAAGATAATTGAAAAAACATACCTCATGATAAATGAATTTGACTCTCAAAAAGCTAAATGACAAAAATAAGCATATAAGAAAAACTAGATGTTAGTTCCATCATTTTAACTTATATAATAAAAAAGAAAGCTTAACCCAAGCTCATTTATTATCCCAATGTCATTTACTATTTTTAAGGAGAAAAAATATTGTTAGCGTTGATCCCCCATTTTTTTTCCTAATTAATTAGAAGAACACAAATACAATTTTAAGAAGAGAGGAGAGGATCCACACCATTTTAAGATAAGAAATTGGCATGCCCATGCACACGGTTGAAACTTAGACCCTGGTCATTATTTACGACTTTTAAGAGATGATATAAGAATGTGAAAGGAGTTGCCATTATATAAAGGAGATAAAAGTGTAGGCACATATAATAGCAACATGGAAGAAGGACATCGAAAGCTTCCCTTGGAAGTCTGTTGAAACCTCTGGTACCTCTTTCTAGGAGCTTGCCAAAACTCTCGCCTTAAGCTAACCTTCTCTCCTCTTTTCTACTTGTGTTCTCCCCTCCTTACCCTTCTCTTGCTTCCTCCCTCTTCGATCCCCCTTTTCCTATTTCACCCCTCCCTTCTCTTTAGTTTCTGCTAGGCCCTTTCCTCATCTCTCACCCCAAAATAACCCCCCACCCCACCCCTCAAACCTAATGGCTACTAAACAAGCTCAAATAGCCAAGGGAACCCTTGTAGTAGATATGTAAGCAAATGACAAATGGAGGAACAACCTTATCATTTGGATTCATTGCAATTGATCTCAATGAATGGATAGTAAGGTTGTGGAATCAAAAGGTGAGTGGAAGTTAGTAAATTATCCTTATGACACCTTCCTAGTCTCTCAGAAAGTAACACAGTGGAAAGGATTTGTCGATTCACTCCATGCATTTTCAACAATGACCTAGTTTTAGTAAAGAAGGGGAAACCTTTTACCTCACCATCAAAATATTAGCTAGGTGAAGGGAAGATTTGTATGTTTGAGCTACCAAAAGGAGTTCTTAACAATTATGATTGCCATAAAGATTACAGAACAAGTTGGACATGTCTACCCCCCAATTAAAGAGAATGAAGAAACTTGGAGCAAATTTGCATATTGGTCCATTTCAACATCACAAAGTCCCTAAAAACACATGTTCAAATCGGTTTACCAAAAAGGAGATATGAGATATCTTATGAAAGACTCCCTTGCTTTTGTCACTATTGTGGAATTCTAGGACACCAGCAAGAAGACTACTTTGAGCATGCCATGTTTGTAGCCAGATCTTGAACTAACACTCACCACACTTAATAAGAGAAATGGAGAACTTGATTAGGTTCTGATATAGAAATTGGCTCAAGACTTCCAATAGATCCTCCTTAAGGAAATTGTCAACAGAGGAGCACTCAAACTAGCCAGGAGGAAGTAACACCTGTAGAGCCTCTCACTCCCTTACAATACTGGTAAGAAAGCCTCTATAATATCCCAACCCTCTGGCTCATAATTTTTGAACCGACTTACTAACTTTGACCGAGTTTGACTATGAATGAACCATCTTAAATTTCATTAGTTTGACTTAAGTTGGATTGAATGATTTTCGGTGATCAAATGTATATGATTGTGTGTGACTTATACTTAATGAGATGAGTTGAATATAATTTAATGGGTTTTGAATCCAATTTTACCTTTTAGTAAGTTTGACCTAATTAGAAGATATGGGGTTTAGCAAATGAGAAAGCTTTTGAGTGACTGTAGTTGTGGGACTACACTTTGGAACTCAAATGAGAGTCATTGGGTCTTAGAAAGTGAGTTTTAGATGGTCCATTATGTATATATGGTTGTAAGGACCTATCTTAGAAAGTTAGAGAGTTAAATTGTAATTTTTATAAGATTTTTGTACGGAGGGAGAGAGATCCGAACCACACTTTGCTCTCCTCCTTCTCAAGCTCTCTCCCATCTTCCCACTCACTCTCCCTTAGCTTTTAGAGAGGATTTCTTAGTACATGTGGGTGGATTTGATTTGGAGGCTTGCTTGGTGTCTTTGAAGGCTTGAAAATTCTTGAGGATTGGTTCTTAAAGGTTCTAGGTGGTGGCATTGAAGCCCTCATAGTGAAAGAAGCTTGAAAACTCTTGAAGGTGGAATTCATGAGGAGTTCTTAGATTTCTTCTTCTTCTTCTTCTTCCCTTGACTTGAATTGGTTCTAAGAAGACCTTTTGGGGTGGTGGAGTTTAAGTTCTAAGATAGGATGATGATCATGTTTGGATTTCACAAATAGCTAGTGTGCACGTAAGATTGGACTATCATGCCAAACTGCAAGCCAATTAAAGACTAGTTCTCACTGACTTATATATAGTTTCAATTAAGTCTAATAGCTCTATTTGCTAAAAGGGTCACATTTTTTTCATGTTTAGAGGTTGGGTTGGATAGTGCAGGTAGATAGGATATTGAAACATCCAAAGTCTCTTTAAAAGATCGGATGAAGTCTATCTACTACCTAGAAGGTCACTTTCCAAAGTTTCACGCATGAGAACTTCTCGAGGGAGATGGGCCTCTTGTCCAGTGTCCAGAAGTTCATGAACCTCCTATTCAAATCTTTAGTGCCCCGTATGGACTCGTACAAGTTCATGAACATTTTCGTCATTAGCGTAGGATGCCCCTTGTCCCAGGCCAACACGGCGAACACGAACGCCAACCTCCACGCATTCGGCATCAATTGGGCGGGGGGTGACCTGGAGCCGCTCCAACAGTTGGACGGCAAAAGGGGGAAGTGAAAGACGGAACCCCACCTCGAACATGGCCTCATAGACTATGAAGGAGTACCTCTTGATGGAGAATATTCATTCCTCTAGTTTCGAGAGTGCAAGGGTATATTCAGGAGGTACTCAGTAGGTGTCCCGTATCTTTACCAGGACCTCCTCCGAAGCATAGGAAGGCCCTAATGCCCGGTAGTCTTCTTCCACTAAAGCTGCATACCTTCCATCCCTTGGAACATGGTGGGCCATGACGGCGAAGGCGGAGCGATGGTCACAGGGAATTCTGTAGGTTTCTATCCGAACTGACAGGGGAAGATCATGTAGGAGAGAAGGCATGATGCAAAAGAGATGATCCTCAACGCCAAGGTCCTCTCTCTTGGCTCCCTGCCTCGCCTCTTATAGCCTCTGGCGTCAGGGTCACGACGACGCGACATCTTCCGAAGAAGACATCTCCCAGATGACTAGGGCTGTCAACGGAAATCCGATTATTCGATTTTTCGATCTGTTACCGCAAAAAAAATCCATTTTCGATAAAAAAATATACTCCCGATAGTTATCGGAATCGGAAACAGAAACACCTACTTTCGTATTCGCTTTCTGATTTATGATTATTATTAAAGATTTTTAAATGTAACTTTATGGATACATGTTTACGTTCATTGTGTTTTAATCTTATTGATCATTATCTTATTGATCATTTACGTTCATTACGTTTATCGAATTCGACTGGGCCTCCAATCACGTTGGGTGCCAAGCAACACTACGTGAACCCAGAAGGTATCGGGGTTAAGTAACCTACTCTTGGAACCTTTCTGCCGACAGTTACCGCGTGGATATAATCCTTCATTCGTACAATGCTCTCGAGTCAACTCAGGGTTTGGCGTGCTGTCAAACCCTAACCGGTCGACTCACTTGGATTGGATGCCGCTGATAAATATCGGAAAACTCATTTCCCGATAGTATCGTCCGCCCTGGCCAGGGACTTCCGCGCATC
The DNA here is from genome assembly GCA_030544215.1 of Zantedeschia hybrid cultivar. Lineage (NCBI taxonomy): Eukaryota > Viridiplantae > Streptophyta > Magnoliopsida > Alismatales > Araceae > Zantedeschia > Zantedeschia hybrid cultivar. Next base: position 17,856,505 of record JARZZO010000016.1, read on the forward strand.
TCTCCTAGAGCATTCTCTCTCTAAGTACTGAGAGCGAATGATTCCTTATTGACACATAATTCCCTTCGACGGTATTCCGCTGTACCCAATCCTTGGCGTTTTAGAATCCCGTGGCTAGAGATTCGTAAACTAAGGTCAAAGCACAGAAGTCCACCGACAAGGTGTCCTTGGTGTCTCAGGTCCGAGGACCATCCACGCAACTGCGACAATAGAATCAAGCTAGTACCATCCAGCGATTCAGTTGGATCAGTTCAGTGAACTAATTCTCCAATGAGCACCTACAGATTTGCCTTAGTGTCTCTACACAAGTGACTTATGAGATCAGTCACCCTCATCATATGAGCGGGAGTAATATGTACTAGTCTAACTGGATATCTGATGTCCTTCTCGGATATCCTCCGACTATGAACGATTAAGAATATGTGTGTTTAAGTAATCAGTCTCATTAGTATAATCTCATCATAATCTGATCACTATAGCACATATTTACGGACTTCATTATGAAACGAGAATTAATGCGATTTACACATAATGAATATTATGTCATTATATTAATAAATGAACGAGATTTACATAGTCAGATTTGCTTGTAGGCCACCTAAAACTAACAATCTCCCACTTGGACTAAAGCCAATCACCTTTATACAATAAGCCTATAGACTCTAGGTGACGTTCAAACACAATTTGAGCCAACGGCTTTGTCAGTGGATCTGCTACATTGTCGATGGATGGAACTCTTTCCACTACTACATCTCCTCTGGATAAGATGAAAGCGCCTCAGAATATCTTTCGATTTCTGATGAGACCACGGCTCTTTCACTTGTGCAATAGTCCCATTGTTGTCGCACAACAGCGAAACATGATCAAGGATACAGGAAACTATGTCAAGGTCGGTGATAAACTTCTTCAACCACACTACTTCCTTGAAAGCTTCAGCTGTAGTGATGTGCTCAGCTTTAGTCGTCGAATCTGCAGTGGTTACTTGCTCGGAACTCTTCCAGCATATTGCGCCTCCGTTCAAAGTAAACACGAATCTAGATGTAGACTTGCTATCATCTAGATCCGACTAGAAACTCGAGTCAGTAAAACCTCGCAGTTCCAAGTCACCTCCTCCATAGACAAGAAACATATCCTTAGTTCTTCTCAAGTACTTAAGGATACATTTCACTGTTTTCCAGTGCTCTTCGCCTGGATCAGCCTATAATCTGCTCGTAACACTTAGAGCGAATGCAACATCAGGCCGTGTACATAGCATGACATACATGATAGATCCTATGGCAGAGACATAGGGTATTCTATCCATAAGTACCCTCTCATCAGGAGTCTTAGGAGACTGCTCCTTTGAGAGACTACTTCCATGTCTCATCAGTATGAGATCTCTCTTGGAATTTTCCATGCCAAACCTTTTGACTATGGTATCTATGTACAAGGATTGAGTCATTCCAAGCATCCTCTTTGATCTATCTCTATAGATCCGTATTCCCAATACGTAGAATGCTTCTCCCAAATCCTTCATGGAGAAGTTTTTCGACAGCCAGATCTTTACTGATGACATCATAGCTACATCATTCTCAATGAGTAGTATGTCATCTACGTAAAGAACTAAGAAGGTGACTGCACTCCCACTGGTCTTCTTGTACACACAAGGCTCATCTTCATTCTTAATGAAGTCATAAGACTTGACAACCTCGTCAAATCTTATGTTCCAGTTTCGGGAAGCCTGCTTCAGTTCATAAATGGACCTCTGAAACTTGCACACTTTATCTAGAGATTCTTTGGATGTGAAGCCTTCTGGTTGTATCATATACACCTCTTCCTCAAAGTTACCATTGAGGAAGGCAGTCTTCACATCCATCTACCAGATTTCATAATCAAAATGTGCAGCAATGGCGAGTAGAACTCTGATCGACTTTATCATGGCAACTGGTGAGAAAGTCTCGTCATAGTCAATTCTTTGCCTTTGACGATATCCCTTTGCCACCAACCTTGCCTTATAAGTGTCGATTCGTCCATCAGCACCGATTTTTCTCCTAAAGATCCACTTGCAACCGATGGGTACAATACCCTCGGGCAAGTCCTCCAAGTTCCAAACTTGGTTGGTGTACATGGACTGGATTTCTGAGTTCATGGTTTCTCGCCATTTCTCAGCTTTTGGGCCTTCTATGGCCTCCTGGTAGGTTTTAGGATCATCATCCTCATTATATTCTACCTTAGACTCACCTTCAGCGATATGTCCCGTATATCGTTCAAGTAGTCTAGGTACTCTACCAGATCTACGAGGTTCATGTGTGTGTACCTGAACAGATTCAGGAACTGATATCTCATCTGATGATAATGCAGATGTTTGGGGATCTGGAACCTCTTCCAGTACTATTTTACTCCCACTGTCCTCCTCGAGAAGGTATTCCTCTTCTAAAAATACAGCTTTCCTGGCGACAAACACCTTTTGTTCATTAGGATAGTAAAAAATAGTATCCAAAGGTTTTCTTTGGACATCCCACAAACTTGCATTTATCAGTTCGTGATTCCAGGTTGACTGGATCATGCCTCTTTACATAATCAGGACAACCCCAGATTTTAACATGTTTAAATTCTGGTTTCCTGCCTTTCCATATCTCATATGGAGTAGAGGCCACAGACTTGCTGGGTATTCTGTTCAGTAGGTATGCTGCTAACTCTAGAGCATACCCCTAGAGGGACACTGGTAATCCCGAAAAGCTCATCATGGATCGCACTATGTCCAACAAGGTGTGATTCCTCCTTTATGATACATCATTCATCTGTGGTGTATATGGAGGGGTTAGCTGAAAAAGGATACCATTATCCTTTAAGAATTGTATGAAATTAGTACTCAAGTATTCTCCTCCTCGATCTGATGGAAGAGCTTTAATACTCTTTCCTAACTGCTTCTCTACCTCATTCTTGAATTCCTTGAACTTCTTAAATGCTTTCGACTTGTACTTCATTAAGTACACATAGCCGAATCTTGAGAAGTCGTCGGTGAACGTGATGAAGTATGAGAAGCCACCTTTGGTTTAGGTGGACATGGGACCACATACATCCGATTGTATTAGCTCAAGAATGTCCTTGGCACGTTCTCCATGTCCAGTAAATGGAGATTTTGCCATCTTTCCCATAAGGTAGGATTCACATGTCGCAAACGATTCATAATCGAATGCTGTTAAGTAACCATGCTTGTGCAACTTTTGCAACCTGCTTTCGCCAATGTGCCCAAGTCTACAATGCCACATGTAGGCTTGGTTCACACAATTCTTACTCTTCTTAAGAGCATTATCAATATGAAGATTATAATAAGAAACATCTAAGAGATATAGACCGTTGACTAAAGATGTTGAAGCTATTGATTTATTACCATAATAAGTCGAACAACTTCTATTTTCAATAGTCAACCTATATCCTATCTTGTCCAAACAAGATATTGATATGATATTCTTTATTATGCTAGGAACATAATAACAATCCTCTAAAAGTAAGACGTCTCTTGATGGAAGCCTGAGGTTTGCTGTCCCAACAGCAATCCGAAACTTTTACGCCGTTTCCTAGCCTCAATTCCACTTCGCCTTGTCTCAGCTTGCGCTTACTTGTCAGCATTTGCATATCATGACAGATATGAGAAGCACATCCGGTATCCAATACCCAAGATATGGAATCTCTAACTGACAAGTTAATATCTATCATATAGATATCTGAAGCTTCAAACAGTTTCACCTTTCCATGAGCTTTATCGTTAAGGAACTCCTTGCAGTTCCTCTTCCAGTGACCATACTGCTTATAATAGAAGCAGTCACCATTTACTATTCTTTTGCCTTTGTCCTTCGATCTTTTAAGCTATCATCTCTGCGTCAAGGGCATCTAATGCCGGTTCAGCAGGAGGATCAGCTCCAATGACATAGCCAATGTATTCAGATCTGAAGACATTCTTCAGGTTTCTGAACCAATCCGAATAGTACAGGCTAGTCAAACGTTTGGCATCAAGTATGCCACGGAGTGGGTTATTCGACGACATTATTCTCTATAGGAGGTAAGTTCTTATTTTAGCAGATGTTCAAATATTAAATATAAAACAAGACATGGTCTTTTGTTCAAATTTAACTCCCACTAATTTTCGACGGACTGTATAACCCTTAGTTATACAGAACGGGAGACGCCGACAGTCTCCTAGTGGGGATCAGAATCTCGATGACTTGCAGTACAACCTTGTGGATAGCACAACAAACTGTAATACAATCAAAGAGCACCCAATTCATGGGACTTGCAATTCCTTGCAATATTTGATCATAGCTTTGGTCCCCAGAGATTTAATGGCCTTGTGGATAGCACAACAAACCACTAATTCTGGTCTAAGCTAACCATCGTTACGCGACAAGCATAGATTTGCATGCAGCCTTTGTGGATAGTACAACAAAGTTACATGGTTCCTCTACTCCGATCATATAGACATCTAATGCCATAGTCATAGTTTCTCCTCTCAATTAAACAGGCCTTGTGGATAGCACAACAAACCTGTCTAAAGTGATTCGAATCCTATGACTATAACGATGGTGGACCACGCGGTAAGTTTTTAACTACTCGCGTTACAGTTTAGAGTTTATCTGAGGGTATTTAAATAACTTTTATCTTGGTCTCTCCTAGGTGATAGTATAAAAATATATCGTATATATTTAGTAAATACTATACCTGCTTTGATTCATAATCAAAAGAAAACATTGCATCACATACATGTCTAGTGTGGTCATGGATAGCACAGTGGGTTTGAATAGAGCCAACAGTCAAACGCACACACAATTCTAACACAACCATTATATTAGATAACTTGCAAACACATAGGCAAGAGATCTCTATCTTTTCGCCTTCCTGGTTGCAGCTGTGGATCGTCATCGCTCCTTCCTCGGTTGCCTCGATCAGATTACATTAATTCTAAAATTACATGTAATTAGAAGAGAATCTTATGGCGAGTACAAGAGAGAGGGAGGTAAAAATATATCGGATAATGAGAGAGGGAGAGATACGCAGATCTTTATTTATTAACAATTTAATAAACATCCATCATTCATCCACGATCCACACAAACACATCATTCATTACGTGAATAATTAAATAAGTGCATATCCATGACCACGGTGTGTTTTAAACATCCCACACATGATTCAGCGCATCACATGGCTAAAATAAAAGAGTTTTCAAAAATAGATAACTTTGGCTTTCAAAAGGTTGGGATCCAATCAAAATTGGTATTTAAATTTCGAAAACACTTTTAATTAACTTATCATGCAATCAAATCTAATTTAAAAGCATCAAAACACACATCACATGTGCGCACATTCCAAATTAATAATTCCATATTATTCCATGCAAATTAGAACAATTCTAATAATCTAACACTTAGATTAAACCCCATTAATAATCTAACAATTAGACTATTAATAACTAATCTAACTCTTAGACCAGTCCAACAAAGTTAATTAACAATTTAGCACTTAATTATTAATTAACTCTAATTATTAATTAACTATTAATCTAACTCTTAGATTAGTTAATTAATGTTAATTAGTAATTTAACACTTAAATTATTAATTAACACTAATTAATTAATAACTATAATCTAACAATTAGATTAGTTAATTTAAAATTAATTATTAATTTAACACTTAAATTAACAATTAACCTTAATTAATTAATAATTACTAATCTAACAATTAGATTAGAAGATTAATATTGTTAATCATTAATTTAACCCTTAAATCAATAACTAACAATTAATCATTAAATACTACTAATTTAACACTTAAATTATTTATCTAAGTTAATTATTAATTTAACTCTTAAATTAACAATTAACTTACATATTAATTAACAACTAGTTGAAATAATAATTAGTAATCTAACTATTAGACTAATAATTATTAATTACTAATTTAACCATTTAAATTAGATTTATTAAGATTAATTATTAGTTTAACCATTAAACTAACAATTAACATTAATCAATTAACAACTAAAGGTTAATCAAAATTGATTAAAAAATCATTAATACCTTGATTAAATAAAATTGAAAAATAATTTTACTTTCAAAACACTTTTGAATTTCAAAATTAAAAGCCAATTATTATTTAATTGGGCAAATTGCGGTTCAAAATGAAGTTAATTAAAATTAAGGGGAGGCCCAAACGGGCTCAGCCCACTGGACATGGTCGAACCAGGTCCAGCGGCTAAGACCTGGGACCCTGGCCCAGCCAGGGTCCGGTCTAGTCGGCATCGGCCCTGTCCAACGGGACCGGCCACAGGCGTCGGTCCACCCGGCTCCATCTTTAACCTGACGCCCACCTGCTGCAGAAACCCTAGGGTTTGTAGGTTTGAGGCAGCCTGCGGCGGGCCTCCATAGCGCCGCCCGACGGTTGGCCACCGGCGCCGACCGGCCTCGCTAGCGCCACCCCCGGCACCGGCGGGATCCCAGCCGCCGGTAGACACCCCGGAGAAGCCCAAAGAGCTCCCTAGCCGCCCCTTTAATTTTTGGTTTTTTAGGGTTTTAAAACCCAAATTTGGGGCTTGATTTGGTAGCCCTCCAAGGGCACTCCGGCGCCGACAAAGATACAGGATGTGCTGTGGTGACTATCACTTAGAGATCCGGGCATCCGGGCCGCCATCCCAACGCTTGGGAATCGCTTACGAAGCTGCCGAAAAGCTCCGGTTCATCATCTCATGAAGAACACCGAAAACGGGACGAGAAATAGTGGAACCTGGCTCTGATACCACTGTTGGATTTCTCGGGTTTCTCTGGATCTCACGCGCAGCGGAAAATAAAATAAAATGGAGATCCATTCCCGTTTCGAAAAACTAAAAACTACGATTATCGGATAATCGATTCTCACCGTGTACGGATTCGAATCCGCAACCGTTCGGTTCCGTCGGTGCGACACCGCAAGCCGCGCAAGCGCCCGGCCTCTAGTGGAGTCCACGCGATCCTCCCCGTGACGGATATCCTCACGTTCCTCGTTCTTTGCAGCCCATGAAACCTCCGCCAGTCGCCACAATGATCGTCGCAACGCGCGGACGATTTCCCGTCAAACAGGATTCAGAGAAGCGGCAGAGCAGATCTAGATCTATCTGAATGCCATAGAGGGAGAGAAACTAAGGAGGGGCGGCTAGGGTTAGCAGCAGCTTGGCTTGCTTAGCCCATTCGCTATGTTTTCCTTCCTAGAGCATTCTCTATCTAAGTACCGAGAGCGAATGATTCCTTATTGACACACAATTCCCTTCGACCGTATTCCGCTGTACCCAATCCTTGGCGTTTTAGAATTCTGTGGCTAGAGATTCGTAAACTAAGGTCAAAACACAGAAGTCCACCGACAAGGTGTCCTTGGTGTCTCAGGTCCGAGGACCTTCCACGCAACTGCGACAATAGAATCAAGCTGGTTGACAGTGATGTACAATACCATCCAGCGATTCAGTCGGATCAGTTCAGTGAACTCATTCTCCAATGAGCACCTACAGATTCGCCTTAGTGTCTCCACACAAGTGACTTATGAGATCAGTCACCCTCATCATATGAGCGGGAGTAATATGTACTAGTCTAACCGGATATCCGATGTCCTTCTCGGATATCCTCCGACTATGAACGATTAAGAATATGTGTGTTTAAGTGATCAGTCTCATTAGTATAATCTCATCATAATCTGATCACTATAGCATATATTCACGGACTTCATTACGAAACGAGAATTAATACAATTTACACATAATGAATATTATGTCATTATATTAATAAATGAACGAGATTTACATAGTCAGATTGGCTTGTAGGCCACCTAAAACTAACACTAAATACCAACAGACTGGCCAACTTAGCAGAGTCCTCAGGCCCATATTTGCCCCGCCCCCTCCCGTAGGGGGAAAACCTGGAAGCTGCTAGTTGGCATAGCTCTATACCAGCCTGATTAGGATCCATTCCCCTATAGAATCCTACGTTGGCCATGATGTATATGGGAAGAATCCCTTTCGTATTCAAACTTCCCTTAAGATAATCCTCCTTTCCTGATAAAGACATGACTTATTGAGTTCTCCGAAGTCTACTCTCCTCGGTCGGATTAGGAACTGCCCATCGGAGGGACTCTCGACCCGACTACTATATAAGGCTCTGTATCCCTACGGGCACAAGTATGCTCTCTAACGCCTAAGCCTTTGCAGCCTTCTCTCTAATATCCTCAGCCTTCTGATTCAGACATCGAAGGGGGTTCCTCCGAACTGCCACCGAGGGCCCTCTCGGTATTATATTTTGCAGGAACTACCCGATGACATCTCTCTGATCGGAGATTGAAGGCCTTGATCATGGTGAAGAGATTTTGGTCTATTAGTGGATATTTTTCTTCCAAAAAATAGGTTGAAGATTAAGTAAAAAGGCTAATATTTTAAAATTTAAAATTTCATGATAATTGAAAAACATGTTTTACAAGTCAAAAATAATATTTCGACTCAAAATCATGTGGAAAGGAGCAAAGTAAAAGGGTCCATGGGGTCAAATAGGTTGAGCGGGTTTGTAATCTATTTGACAAGGAATCAGTGGATCCCCCAGATGAATTGGTCGACAGTTCCGATTGACTGATCAGGACAGGTTCTATTATGGAATCAGGCAACCAGTCTAGTCAAAGCAGTCCATCGTTTCCGATTGGAACAGAACTATGACTTTGAAAATTAAGATTTGAAACTTCGTGATTCTAATATCAAATTTTAAGTTTTAAAAGACATATTTAATAAATAAAAATAATAATTTCAAACCATTCACGGTTAGATTAATCAGCTGTCTACCCCTCCGTAAAAATGCTTTCTTAAACTTACAACACAATCAATGAAGAATTGGACTCCAGCTCACAAGTTCCTCTCTCCTTAGATGATCTCCTAGTTACTAGGTAGACTTCTTCAGAGTAGCAAATCTCTGCCCATCTCTCCGCATGACCAGATAGACTTCCTCACAGTAGCAAATCTCTCCCCAGGACTGGCAACACCCCTTGGCTTGTTTGGAGGAGAAAAGTTGAAAGTTTGCTGGCTAAGATTCTCTCAATGATGTAAAAAGGTTAATGTTGCGAATTGGGTTGCTCGTATAGATTGCTTTAGCTTTCCCATTTCACCTAAATTCTTCCAAAAAGCCTTCCAATATTTGAGTGTGTCCATGTGTTTTCTATTTTCCAATTGGGGTTTTTGCATATGTACCCTCCAAATACACAGTATCTGCATATATACTCTTAACTCCTACTTATTGTTCCTAATACTTCTAAAATGTCTGATATGTTGCAGTTATATTTTTCCATCAAAATGTCTTTAAATCAAATTTAAGGATTTTGCATACATACTCTAAATTCATTAATATTTTGCATATATACCTTTAAATTTATTAAACTTTTGCATATGTACTCTAAATGTTATCAAGATTTACGAAATCCTTTTGGCATATTCAATTAGAATTCATGTGTTATTTTGACAGAAGGGCATAACCCAACACATTCGAGATTTTAGGAGTATTAAAAACAATATGTGGGAGTTGGGAATATATATGCAAATATAGTGTATGTGAGGGATGTATATGTAAAAACCCTATTTGAATGTCCACGTGTTTCTATCTCCTACTTCCAACTCAAACCCACAAGTAGGAATGTAACTGGCATTATCAAAATTATTTCTATTTTGACATCCGTAAAACATCTTTCAAAAAATGAACCTTCAAAGTTTAAACTTTTTGAAAGTGGTCATCGCAAAAGTTAAAATTGCTTAATCTCTAACCAATGGCCTTAATTTCACCTCATTTGGATGTTTAGATTATGATTTCACAACATCTATTGTCTATAACTCCAAAAATAGTCTATTTCTTTTAATGATTTATCTAAATCTTCTATTTAATAGACCTAATTAACTATTAAATTATTTTTATATTTAGCTGATGAGTTAAGATTAAGTAACGATCATGGGCTAATAGGCTATAAAATTCTTGGGCATAACAACTGTATATTCTCTTGGCATCTTTTTTTTTCATGAAAAGGAAATTAATAAGTATGGGTGGGGCGGTCGATATTAAATAGTTGATGGAGAGATTGTTGGATGCATAATGGTTAGAGAACGACATGCTACACGCTTGCGCGCGCTGGCCTATTAACGCGCGGTGTGCGCACACACTAGGGCACGGGTGTGCACTGAGTGTTACCCTAATGGTTAGCTGCCCAGTCCTCTCTGTTTCTCCTACATGTCTGTGCTCTCCTGTGCACTGTAATGTGTATATATACAGCTAATTGGCTCTTAAAATGGTGCCGGCATACGTATACATTCTTTTAGCTTTACATATATGTTATGAGTGAACTAGCTCATTGCTATCTTTGAACTGATTATATGACAAATATAGAGGCTAGTGGTAGTGGGATAACCATCTCTCAGTGGAGAAAAAGCTTTAATCACAAAATTTCTTCTTTTTCTCAAAGAAATTCCCCCTGCAATTGAAAACCCATATCGTGTCTCCAAATATTTGTCAAGAAAATGTTCGTCTCCGATAACCCACAAAGGAAAACCAGTACAGCTGCACTAGAAGTCTGTTTGTCAAAACAGAACATAGCATTCATCCAACATAGAATCTAGGTTCCTTTCAGTGCGGATTTGGCCTGAACTCGGTCAACGCAAAGAGAAAATGAAGGAATTTTTTATAAAAATTCTTTTTCGAGAATAAAAAAAGTATCGTATGAGAGGATTTTTGAAACCTTCCTCTTTCTTTACCGATTGAGTTCAATCCAACACTGGATGCAGAGGATCTCTATTTAACAAGAAAACCCTGAAAATAAGTAATGATCAACAATAGTGAGTAAGTACTACTTGTAGCGTGTTGCAGTCATAAACCAGAAGTATAAGGAACACTAGCCTTCCCTATCCATGACTTCCCACCGAAGAACGACCCCACGGTGAACTTCTTAGCCTGGTCCGCCCTCAAAAACTTCAGCCCCTTCCAGTTGACTCGCTTCTTCGTCGCCGCCCCCGGCCCGTAGTTCTGGAACTCGCCGTAGAAGATGGTGTCCGGCGCCGTGGTCCCGTTCCACGGCAGCCACCCGGCGGGTTCGACGATCCCGCCCATCATGGTCTTCATGAACACCGTGGTGGAGTAGGGTTTCCAGGGCCGGCCGAGGTAGACCTTCGCGGAGGACCGCGTGAGGTCGCCGGAGGGCAAGACAGTGCAGTTGTGGATGGAGATGCCAGTGTTCTGGTTGGGGTCGACCTTGCCCTGGGCGGTGATGGTGTCCTGCTGGCCGGGGAGGGGGGCCCTGGGGAGGATGTTGCAGTTCTGGAAGATGGAGGCGGCGTTGCCGAAGATGAAGTCTATGGTACCGTAGATGGTGCAGTCGCGGTAGAACTGGCGGAGGGAGTGGGCGTAGAGGGTGTCCTGGTAGGCGTCGAAGGCGCAGCGGTAGAATACCGACTGGTCGGAGCCCGACATCACGGCGACGGCCTGGTGCTTGGCGGCGCCGGCGGTGTTGCGGAAGCCCATGTACTGGGCCACGAAGCCCTTCCCGAGGACAGCTGCACCATTTATATATCAACAGGGAGGTTTGCAGTTGTTACAGCGAAATTATGTTCCTTCTTTTATCGTTATTTATTTGAAGAAAAGCTATTGGATATAAGGTTTAGCAAATAATCTTGAAACTCAGATCACCTACGGCCCTGAGAGGACCGTAGGCGATCAGTAAAGAGGGGGGAGGGAATATGCCAAACGTTCGAGGACCGTAAGTGATTCGGACTCATAATCTTGTGTGTAAAAAAAACTTCTTCTGAGATATCCTGCCACATGATTATTGCATATGTAAAGAATCTTTGTGTCATCCAAGTTCAAATCTTAGTAAAATCACTTACTTATAACTAGCATTATAACTCAAATCACTTGTAAATTAAAGTTTATTTAAAATAAGAAAAAATAAGTTTAGAGAATTTTCTAGGTATATATATATATACAAATGGAAAGTTTGTTTATATATACAAGATTCATTAGAAGGTTATTTGCTAAAATTTTAATTGTTATCTTAATAATAATTAAATACTCATTATTAATAAGAGAAATACTATTATATCATTTTTTTATCATTCACCGTTCGATCATTTGACAGTAGGTTTTTACTAAAAGAATAATAAAAAAATAATATAATAGTATTCTATTATTAACAACAGAGAAGATGCCTGGAAAACCATGCATATGAATAGATCGATGGGGTACAATATTACCGAAGGTGGCCGACGAGTAGGTTGGCGTCCCGTCGACGACGTTGAGGCTGCCGGAGACGATGGTGGCGTTCATGCCGTCGCCGACCAGCATCACGTTCCACTGGTTCCTCTCCACCCTCACGTTCTCGTTGTACACCCCCTTCTTCACGTAGATCACGAACCTCTTCTTGCTCCTCAGCGGCACCGCCGCCAGAGCCGCCGCGATCGTCGTGTAGTTGCTCGACCCGTCCTTCGCCACCACTGCGTCCGCTCTTCGCCGCTGGCCGTCGGAGGTCTCCAGCAGCCGCCGGGTGCCTGGCAGGAGCCACGCTGGGTACTCATGGACCGACTGCTGCTCCTCGTAGCTCATCAGCCGCCGCCGCCTCAGCCTCAGATTCTCGATGACGTTGGAGACGGCGGTGAGGATGGCGAGGCTGTTGCTGGTGAACTCTGTCGAGTTCCTAAGCGATGCGGCCACCCTGTTCTTCATCTCCGCCGACGCGCCGCCTTCGTCGAACCCGTCGAGGCACGTCCCCAGGCAGGTGATGGCGGAGCTCAGCAACGTCTTCAGGTCGTCCACCACTTCCTCCGACGTCAGGTCCGCTGGCGACTTGGTGTCGTTGAGCTGGTCGACGGCGAGGCCCAACAGCTCCTTGCAGTTGCTCAGAGCCGCGCTGGACATCCTGTCGAGGGCCTTGCCGGCGCCAATGCCTTCAAGGCGCTTCACCGCCTTCGCCACGCCGTTCATGGCCACCTGGATGGACAGCTGCAGCAGCTTCCCGGGGTCCATCGAGGTGGAGTTCACCATGGGGGAGATGGTGTTGTAGCACGACGTAGGGTACAGGGTCGTGGCGCAGACGGCTTTGACTGAGGTGGACATGGAAGGGGCCTCGCCTCCGTTGCCGGAGTCGGAGCTCTGTGAGACGGCGCCCACGACGGCGGCGACAATGATGGCGACGAGGAAGACGGTGGAGAGGACCATGATAGCCACCCGCTTCCGGGTCTTCCGGCGGGCCACCAGCCTGGCGTGGTCGGCCTCGTCGATCTTGCCGTAGGACTCGAAGAGAGAAGCCATGGCAGGAGCAGCTAGGGGTGCTCTCCCCTTTGTGCTCTCCTCTTTCTTCTCCTCGTCCGCCAAGGTTTGGAGGGTGAAGCCTGTCGAGAGATAACATGGTGGCTGCACGTTTTATATATAAGTCATGGAAAGTGGCAGTGTTGTTGTTGGAACCCACGTCCGTAGTTGAAGCAGCCCATCGAGAACAACCCTGATCCTGGCTGGTAATGTTTAATATATGAGAGAGAGAGAGAGAGAGAGATGGGGGAGTCTGCTACTGAGTAATGCTTGGCATGTCGGAAGGGCGAGTAATAGCTTGTTGGGGCCAGTTCGAAATGGTCATTCAAATGATCATTGAGTTTTGCTTGGTGCACACCGTGCAGGCGGGTGTGCGCACAAGCCGTGCGCTGATAATTCGGATCGGCGGATCGCAGGCGATCAGTAAAAAAGGGGGTTGCATAGCTCACTAGGCCCGAGCCAAATTGAGGAAATTAGCTATAATATAGTTTCTTTCCATGTTAATCTTTTTTTTCATAGATTGATCTGCGGGAGAGGGTGAGTTTTGGATGATTTTTTATCTTTGGAGTATTTTGGAGTCTAAGAACTCAATTTCACATTGATTGATTGCGGGAATTACCTCTCTATATATACACATGAGTGTTATAACTTAAGAGAGGTTGGCTAATTGAACATTGTGAGTTCTACCAAAGAGAGAAGAATGCTCTCTCAACCGCGCACGAAAATCAGTAAGCTTGTAGCTCTTGTTTCTCTCTCAGTAAGCCTTCCTCTTCTTGGAAGGGTGCCTTCAATCAAGGATGGCTTTTGGAGGGGCCAATTTCTTCCATTTTTTCTTCTTTTCATAATTTTCATTCATAATTCATAGTATCATAGTTCATTCATATCCATCTTCTCGCTTGCATGTAGGGGTTTTAAAGAAAAGAACAAAAAAAAGTGAATTTCTAGTTTAGTTACATGTTTATTTTTTTAGAATAAATACTACGATATAATCAAGCTCTAATCATTTTCTTTTGTTTGTTTGTTTATTTTTCTTTGTAAGGAACACATTAAAGAGAATGAAAAAACTAGAAAAAGAGGCTCTTCTTCTTTAGCCGGCTGAAGGAGGAGAAGTTAAGGAGTCACAATCATCCTGAAATCATAAGATACGTGCGATCATTTATTTGTTTTAATTTCTAGATCTTCGATCTCTGACGATCACATATTCATTGTTCTAACATGATATTTTTAATCTCTTTTCAAAATCTCAATTTGAGCTATCACATGTATGAATTTAGACATTGGCTTAAAATTTTTGGGTTGAAGTCATCCGAACATATATTTGTAATAGTGAATATTTGTATTTTATAGGATGCAATCAGGACTATAGATGGGACACACCTCCTTGCTAACATCCTTTGGTCAAAACATTCGCGTTATAGAAACCACAAAGGTGAAGTAACACAAAATGTGATGGCAGCGACATGACTTGATTTACAGTTCCAATACCTAGGCGTGGGTTGGAAGAGAGCAACATCAGACATGTTTATCCTTAACTGGGCTTTAGATCAAGGTGGTTTTAGTATCTCCACTGGAAAGTACTATATGGTGGACCTTGGATATATGAATACTGGTCGTTTCTTAGCACCTTTCAGAGGAGAACGATATCATATTCAGCAGTACCAAGGTCGAGATAATGCACCTTATCAAGCCCTAACGACAAGTTTAATCACCAACATGCACAATTGTGCAACATTGTGGAACGTGCTTTTAGGACTGTGAATATGAGATTCAAGACCTTGAAGAAGGGTAACATGTAACGACCCACCACCCTATGATCAGAAACCCGATCACTAAATGGGTGTCGAATCATTATCCACGGTCTCACACCCGGATCTCATACACACGTTTGGAGGAGTAAGCGTTAAACAAGGCTAAATATAACAATCGCACGGACTACAAGGAATTTACAAGTACGTAGGAAGGAAATTAATAATGTCCGTATACAATCCAACAATAATTACACAGTCCAACGAATTAAATAAGTACAAGCAGAAGCAAAGTACAACAACATCGGGGCATACTCCGGAACTGAGATAGCTGCTGGTCCGCACACCAAGAAGAACACCACGCCTCCACTCGCCAAGAGGTCCACACCTGAAACCGCAGGGAGTGAGCCACACCAGAATTCGGCTCAGTAGGGATCATCCGATCCCCCGCCTCCCACTCACACACCCACAAGTGTAATAATACAGATACAAGTAGAGTAAGCAAGTAAAGCAGTAATTACAACTCCTAAATCTTGATATAAACCACATGCATTCGAAACGTGACATGCATAATTCTAGAATCATTCTATCAAGGAGCCTACAACCAGCGTCTCGGCAAAGCACGCCAACCACACGACCGAAAGTGAGAAACACCGACCAACAACCGAAAGTGGGAAACACCGACCCGCTGAGACCAAACAGTAACCCCTCGGATAGCACGCTGGCTACTCCTGCCCAACTGGCTCAGGTGGTTACTCCTTCCCCCAGCACGAGTGACACTCCACAGGTACCACTCCGACACCGATACTAGCTAACCTCGGTGTTCATCAGGTGACCCTCTCTTACTAGGCGTCACCCCGCCACTGCTCCTACCGGCGCTATGTCCCACCCACACCGACACAGGGTGTCAAGTGCTACAACTGTCACTCTAGGTCTACAGTAGCACAAAACACAGCACGATGCGATCCGGTCACGTAAGAAGTCCACGGTCGCACGAAACACAACATAGTGCGATCCGGTCACAAGGAATCCATCATCATCGAGTACAATTTAAAGCATGCATTAACTGAACTATCTAACAGTGTAAACACATATTAATAGCATGAATTAACGTGATTTTGTCTTGAATCGCGCCCCCCAAGGCTGACGTCATTCAAGCCTCCTAAACTGGTTCATGAAATCTCGGCTTCAGAATATGGCCTAAAAGGCGTCGCTACAAGTAGCCGCCTATTAAAACACGTCACTGTCCTTCGTCGCCTAACAGTAACAGAAGCAGGGACAGGCTACGGTTGATTCTCTTAAAACGCGTCGTCCTGGGAAGCCGCCTTTTTGAAAGGCGTCGCTGTCCCTGGACGTTATTCACCACGAAAATCTATTTTAACAGAAACCGCTTCTGGGACATTTCTGCCCAAAGGGCGTCGTCCTAGGAAGCCGTCATTTGAAATGGCGTCGTCCTAGCGCGACGTCATTTAGGGCCAGAAACCAAGTTTCTGCAGCTCGACCCGAGGGTCCCCTTTAACCCCAATTCGCCCCAAAAACACTCAAGAAGGGGAAAACGAAGAGGGAAAACAAACCACCACATGAAACTCACAAATCCCCATTAATAGAAATCACCATTTCCATCAAGAAAACCTCTTAACATGCTCATTCTGCCCAAAAACCCCACTCACACATCGTGACTTACACGGAAAACACGGATGAAACAATTACAACGCATGCAAGGTTCGTCCCCCTACCGGTTTCTTGAACTCCTCCTGGCTCTGTACCGCCGAACCTTCGCACCACAGACCGCCGCCTGGTACCTCCGAAGACGTCGTCACTCCGCCGGGACGTCGGTCGCCGTCTGGAGAATGAAGCGCCGCGAAGGAAGTGGTGGTGGTAAGAGGTAGAGAGGTACTGGAGTGGTGGAAGATGAAGAAGGGGAAGGGAAAGGGAAGAGAGGAATCGGAGGGGGTGGAGAGAGGGAAGAGAGAGAGTGAGAGGGAGAAAATGAGGGAAAGGAGGGAAGGCTCGCGGGGTCAATCCGAAACAGGATAAAATGCGTCGTGCAAGACAGACGCCTATCAGATGATAGGACGGGCCGTACTCTGACAGAGTCTGAAACGCGTCGCCCATAAAGGACGCCGTTCAGACGACGAGACCGGCGCCGTACACTGACAACCCAGGGTCCTGCTCTGAATGGCGTCATCCAACAAGGACGCCGTTCAGACGACACGACAGAGGCCGTACTCTTGCGGCCTGAAGCCCGCCCACGTGGCGTCCACGTGGCACAACAACAACCTAGCTAAATGGCGTCCACCCAGCAAGGCGCCGTTTGAAACGCGTCGTGCCCCCTAGACGTCATTTAGAAGGTACACCCCAGACTCATCAGGATCCAATCCAGGGGATCCGGCCCAAAACTGACCCAAAAACTAAACTCGAAATCTCAATCCTTACATTCTCCCTCCCTTAAAAGAATTTCGTCCCCGAAATTGCCTGCCACAATTAACGAGGGCGAAACATAAGAACACAAGCTCACAAGGGAACTTACCAGAAAAGGTAGGGAACTGTTCCCGCATCTCAACCTTGCGCTCCCAGGTTGCCTCGCCCTCGGAGCGATACTGCCAAATCACATAACCAAAGGTACAACCTTGTTCCGGAGGACCTGTTCCTTGCGATCCTCAATACGTACTGGAAACTCTGGGAAGGACAAGTCCTCAGCGACTTCCCACTAGAAAAATCTAAAACATGAGATGGATCCTGAACGCATCTCCTCAGCAAAGAAACATGGAACACATCGTGCACCTTTGCAAGACTGGGCAGCAAGGCTAGCTGCTATGTCGTTTCTCCAATTCGAGCAAGAATGGGAAAAGGCTCAACATATCGCGGACTCAGCTTACCTCGCTTTCCGAATCTCATCACACCCTTGGAGGGTGAGACTCGGAAAAACACGTGGTCCCCAACCTCAAACTCAAGCGGACCCCTACAGATGTCTGCATCACTCTTCTATCTGCTCTGAGCTGCAACCAATCTCTGCTATATCACTTTGGCAACTTCAGCACACTGCTGAACCAACTCTAACCCTGGTATCTGCCTCTCGCCAAACTCAGACCAATTCACAGGGGATCGACACGGCCATCCATACAATGCCTCATAAGGCGCCATGCCGATACTAGAATGGTAATTGTTGTAATAAACAAACTCCACTGTAGACAAGTGCTGCCCCCAAGAACCTCTCCGGTCTAGGCAACATGCCCTGAGCCTAACCTTCAAAGTCTGAATGGTCCTCTCCAACTGCCCCTCAGTCTCGGGATGATAAGCCGAGCTGAAGGCTAACAGCGTGCCCAAGGCCTTCCGAAAACTCTTCCAGAGCCTAGAAGAAAATCTCGAATCCCAGTCTGACACGATGGATAGGGGTACCTCGTGCAGAGAGATGATCCGACCCACAAACATCTTAGCCAACTTATTGACTGACCAGTCCTTCCTAATAGCTAGGAAGTGTGCTGACTTGGTCAATCGATCAATAATGCCCCAGATCGCATCCTTTCTGCCAGGGGATACAGGCAATCCCATCTCAAAGTCCATAGTCACATGCTCCTATTTCCATTTCGGGATCGGCAAGGACTGCAACAACCCTCCTGGTCTCTGATGTTCTGCCTTAACGTGCTAATAAGTCATGCACCTAGCCACATACTCAGCCACATCTTTCCTCATACCACGCCACCAAAAGTACCTCCTCAAACAATGATACATCTTAGTCGTTCCGGGATGCACTGCATACCTAGAATGGTGTGCTTCGTCAAGGACACTCCTGCGCACAACCTCCTCGGTCGGAACATATAGTTTGCCTCTAAACCTGACTGTACTATCATCCCACAATTCCACCTCTGGTCTCTGGAGAATCTACGGTAACTCTGCATCTGCCCTCTGAGTTTCAACTACGGTATGGTACACTACTGGCCTCACAGTTAAGTTGGCCAACACGGCTCTATCAGCCTCTCGCGGGACCCTAAAGAAAGATTCCACAACCAACTCAAATACCCTCCATACAAACAGTGCTGCCAACTCTAAATCATGAGTGGGATAGTTCTCCTCATGCTTTTTCAACTGCCTAGAAGCATAGGCTACAACCTTACCATGCTGCATCAGAACTGCACCCAAACCTCGACGTGATGCATCTGAATAAACCACAAATCCACCGGAACCTGATGGAAGTACTGACATTGAAGCCGAAGTGAGGCGAGTCTTCAACTTAATGAAACTCCGCTCACACTCCTCGGCCCACACGAAACGAACCCCCCCTACGAGTCAACCTCGACAAGGGGGTCGCTATCGAAGAAAACCCCTGGACCAATCGTCGGTAATATCCTGCTAATGCCAAGAAGCTCCTGATCTCAGTTACTGTTGTTGGCCTGCTCCACTCAATTACTGCTTCAATCTTGGCTGGGTCCACTACAATGCCCTCACCGATCACACTCATACACGGGACTCCACACAACCGATCAATCAAATCAATACTAAGTTAACTATGTTCCACAATTCTGTCAGAATTGATAGACCGAAATAACCATACATTAGCCTTACAAGACACATATTATAAAACTGATTCTCCACCATCCCCAAAATACATGAAGAGTGCCATAAGAGTTCACAACTACTACCTAATAAGACAAGATAAAAGTGCTCGCCTAGCCCGACATCTCGGACCTCCGCAAGAGAACACACAACACCATTCTAGGTCCCGGACTCCTACTGACCACTCGGCTCCTGGCCTGTTTTATTCTTCTGGGGACAATTCCTCATAAAATGTCCCTTCCTACCATAGCCAAAACAGCTACTAGTGACCAAAGGACAAATCTGGTTATCATGATGCCTACCACAACGGGGACAATGATCTGCCGCATCCTGTCTCGTATCCTGCTGCCTGCTAGCCACAGTCTGCATCTGCCGAATCAAACCGTCTTCATCCTCATTATAAAGCATCTCTTGGGACCCGAACTCAAAAGAACTCGAACCGCCTGACGAAAAGACCGCTGATTTGCTCTTGCCTTGCTGCTTCCCTCGTGCTGAACGCTCTAACTCTTTCGCCATTTGTTGAAATTGAGTCTCCACCGCTGCAGCGCACCGAACCGTTGATGCCAGATCTCTACAACAATGAGATGTCACCATTGTCCTCAGATCATACCGGAGTCCATCTACAAATCTCTCTGTTCTATGTTCCTCATGCTCAGATATGTGTGGAACGAATCTTTCAAGAGCCACAAACTTCATATGATACTCTAGAACCGACATATCATTCTGTACCAATTCTATAAACTCCCTTTCCTTGGCCTTCTGAACGTGCCTTGGAAAGCACTGTCCACTAAACTCTCTCACAAATACCTCCCAAGGGATCTCTCTCAAAGACCTATATGCAAACATCATTCTCTTAATAGTAACCCACCAATCAGCACATTCAAGAACATCAAATGCTTTCTCCACTTCCTTAATCCAATGAGCTGCCTCGTCTGGGACTGGTCGACCCGTGAAAAAAGGGGTCTTCAACTTCAAGAACCGCTCCATTACCGTGGACTGACCACCTCGGGAATTGGATCCCTCACCACCATCTCCCTGCTGGTATCTAGACATAGCCCCAATCATAGCCTCCACGAAACGATCCACATTATGCCTCTCTGCCCCCGAATTACCATCGTCTGCTCTCGTACCACGAGCCAACAGAACTCTCCTCCTCGGCGCCATCACTACCCCATGAGTACAAAAATCGAAACAAACACGTCAAAACCTATCAATCTACGCCAGCAGCCATCACCTGTACATACTCGTACTTATTGTTGGACTACGATATCTAACCCAGTTTACTACATACTCAACCAGACTGAGCTCTGATACCAATTGTAACGACCCGCCACCCTATGATCGAAAACCCGATCACTAAATGGGTGTCGAATCATTATCCACGGTCTCACACCCGGATCTCATACATACGTCTGGAGGAGTAAGCGTTAAACAAGGCTAAATATAATAATCACACGGACTACAAGGAATTTACAAGTACGCAGGAAGGAAATTAATAATGTCCGTATACAGTCCAACAATAATTACACAGTCCAACGAATTAAATAAGTATAGGCAGAAGCAAAGTACAATAACATCAGGGCATACCCCAGAACTGAGATAGCTGCTGGTCCGTACACCAAGAAGAACACCACGCCTCCACTCGCCAAAAGGTCCACACCTGAAACCGCAGGGAGTGAGCCACACCAGAATTCGGCTCAGTAGGGATCATCCGATCCCCCGCCTTCCACTCACACACCTGTAGACACGCTAATTTTGACGTCATTTCGAGTAAATTTCATATCATATAATAATGCCTCATAATGGTCTGATAATTAATCATTGATTAATTTTTATTAATCTTTTTAAGTGTCGAGTTTAACAGATGTGTTTAAGTTAATCAATTGAATTGATTTTGATTCAAATTTGAGTTAAAATATGAAGAATTCTAAAAGACGTCTACTCACGTGGACGCCATTTAGAGTTTATTCCTGTTTTAACGATTAAATTTGAATTTTAATTAATTGATTTATTAACTAAAAGGCGTCTGTACATGTCGACGCGTTTTAGGTTTCCTAGGCTATTTCTACTTCTCCTCCGGATGTTTATCCTTATCTTAATTAGTCTAAAAGACGTCTACACAAGTGGACGCGTTTTACCTAATAAAGATAAAGATAAGTTTTCCCGGATATTTATCCTTATCTTAATTAATCTAAAAGGCGTCAGCCAAGGTGGACGCGTTTTAGATAATTACAGATAAAGATGAATTAATCAGTATTTATCTGTCGGTTAAGATGGATAAATTCGGAGTTTTCAAATGTTAATCGCGAACGCAAGAAATGCCTATAAATACCCTGCATGTTGAAAAAAGAGAAGAGAATTAAATTGAGTTGAGCCATAGCGTTATAGTGATTTGAAGATCGAAGCAACAACGTCGTAACGCCGGAGCGCTGCCATTTCCAGAAGTCGGCGTCCCTTTCAAGATCTTCATCCTTTCAAGGCTTCAACCGATTGGGCATAAGTTTTTCATTACTGCATTCATTTCATTAATTTCATTTTTCATATTCACTTCATGCAAACACGAACCACAGCATAATCTTTTCAAAAAACCTACTTGATCTAAGGGGTTTCAAAGCCATTAAAAAAGTGAGTTTGCTGTTTTAAATATGCTTAAAATCATGATTAGTTCAGATACTGCTTCTACTTAAATTCTCATCATAGTTCTTCATTTTCTGTCTCTGTCTCTGTTGCACTCAACAACAACAAGATATCAAAAAGGGGAAATCAAGCACAACTCCTGGACGATCCTCAACCTCAAACTCAACAGCAAGAACAAAGAAGCAAAGAAAGGGCTCTCTTTCTTCAGCCGGCTGAGGAAGGGGAACCAAGGACTCAATCTTCCGCGTTTGAAAGGTAGGCGATCATATTCTCTTTTGAAACTTTTTAAGTTAAAAGTTTCTGGCGATCACTGCACTTTAGTTGCTGTTTTTAATAGGTTAGTTTACACCTAAACAACATAGATATTTCATGTTAATCACACGGTCATTCTAAGCACCTACAGCTTTTTTGGCGATCACGGTGGGACTTGGTCTCGCCATCTTTTAGTTTCTTTTTGTTCTTGCTATCATCATATCGGGCACCCACGGTGCACCATTTGTGTCTTTGGACACGTCCTCACCAATTGGTGAGTGTTTAGTTTAACTGATTTCCCTCGTGCACCACGTGCACACCCCAGTGGCAAGATCTTGCCCCCCCCTTGATTAACTCAAAAAGCTGTTTTTGTGATAAAAATGATGTGTGATTGATTGTTTTTCTAGTTGTTTAGTTAGTAAATCATCCTGTTTAAAATCTGGAACTAAAAAAAATTTGCATTAGTCGATTGTTTACTGCTTTTTACCTTGTTTGAGGAGGATTCAACCCAGAAAATCCTCCTGGAAAACTATTTCTGCGAACTGAAAAGCGTCCAGGATAGCTGACGCGTTTCAAAACCGCGTCAACCTACCTAGACGCCTTTCAGGCTTTACAGTTTCTCTGCTGTCTGCATCTGCTTCTGCGAAAAATTAAGTTCTGTTTTGAATAGCGTCGACTACCATCGACGCGATTCAGACAGTTTCTTAATTTTTTCAGTTTCCAGATTTCTGTGTTTTGAGTGCTAGCTACCCATTACTTACTAAGCATTAGAGGCCGTCCAGGCCACAGGACATACGCATTGAGGCTAATCCCTCCTCTTCTTAGGAACACATTACTCGACGTCAGCAACTCTCTCTGATTGGGTTGGTCCCTTGATCAGACTAGAGAAGTTGACGTTGAGACCTCCATAAGTCCCCAAAATCAAGGTATTCCTCCTTGATCATCGGGCCGGTTGTACCAATTGAAGTCCTGGTTAGATTCTGAAAGCGTTGTGAGAGAAAGCCCTCGAGAATAACGGTGGAAATCGGACTGAAACTAGGATCCTTTCCCTGAGCGAAATTGTGGTTTAATCCAATTCAAATAACTCAACAAGGAATCCTAAAATCACGTTAAGCATCCACTTGTTTGATTAATCTCTGTACAACTTGTTTGATTAAATCTTTGAAAAGGGAATCTAACATCATGTTGCTACGATCAGGTAGGGACTTGAGTGTGGCTCCAGACGCCATGGTTAATTACGAGGGAGATGCTAATGCCCCTCGGAATTCTGAATACAACTATGAGAGTGGGAGAGATGCTGATGCCTCCCGTAGTTCTATCCCCATTCCGTATCGTCTAGATGGGAATGTTCGGACACCTCTTTTGCCTCCACGTGATCAATATCCTGATCCTCTTCCGCATGAATATGCGATCCCTAATCCTGATCTTGAGGGGGACATGAATCAGAATGATCCCTCATCCTCTGATCCTACGGATCTCATCAATGCTCTGGGAGTTCTTGCCTCCCGACTGGACCCTCAGCAGTTCGAGCGATCCAATCTATTTTAAAGGGGAAGGCACCTATGCAGCCTGCCGAGCCGAACCCTGTGGCTCCCCCTGCTGTTCCTCAGCAACCTTCTTTTCTTCCTCCTTATATCCATCAGGCCATGGAGGGCCTTCATATTACTTCTCGGCCAGCTGGGCCGCAGCTTTCATCATCTAGGCAACCGGCTAGACCGCAAACGCCTACTTATCAAAATGCCCTCGGGCATGGCGGAAGCGCTGCCGGACCTCCCCTCTATTGTCCACCCTGTCCAACGTACTCTAGGCAGCAGGCCTACCAAGTACCTCCTCCTCCTCCTCCTCCTCAAGCAGATCTGACCACACAAACGCTGCTGGCCAAAATGGAGCGTATGGATGAGCAATTTAATAACCTCCAGAAAATGATGGGGGTCAAAGCTGTGCCAGAGATCAGTTTACCGAGTTTGCCAGTATTCCATCTGCCACCCTCTGAAATGCCAGTGTACCGAAAGTACAACGGTACTGGTAACCCCTTCACACATCTGAAGGAGTTCATGTATGAATCCTCTTTCTGGCAGAATGGTAAGAGGTCGTTGGCCTTCTTGTTCAGGAGATCTCTAGAGGGACCAGCCTTCGAGTGGTTCTTTTCCCTGGAACCCTCAGAAGTAGAGGATTACGGTATCGTTTCACGCAAATTTATTCAACGATACCAGGACAGAGTTGCACCCTCCTTGTCTATCACGGACCTCATTGCAGAAAAGATGAAACCTGATGAGGAGTTTGTCAGTTTTGCTGACAGGTGGCGGGGTCTGGCTGAAAAAGTGAAGGATCACTTGTCCGAGTCCGAACAAGTGAAAATGTTAATTTCTAATGCCACGCCCCAGTTCAAGCTCGTCCTCTCCTTGAACAATTTGACTAACATGGCAGACCTCTATAAAAGAGCACGGTACTGCCAGAATGCTTTCAAGGACGCTACATTCTCTAGTGTCTTTGATCCTCATAGACCTAGCAGGCCTCCGCCTCGGAAGCCTGCAGTGCCGAACTCTTCCAGCACAGGTCCGACTACCGAGGGCACGCTCTCTCATGAGCAAGTGAGCACCATGAACAATAACTCGCCCCAGTTCGTGAGGAGTCAGCAGCAGTACCAGAGGCCACAGCAGCAAGTGTACAGACAGCAGCAGAACCCCCAGTACCAACAACAGTATCAGCGGCCCCAGCAGCCGAATCAGAATCAGAACCAGCAACAGCTACAGCAACAGCCGCAACGGCAACAGCAGTATCAGCAGCAACAACAGCCACAGTACCAGCCGCGCGCACCGCCGGCGTACCACAATGTCCCTCCTCCTGGTGACTACAACCAGCAGAGGAGACCTCCAGGCCCGAAGAGGGCAGAATACCCGGCTCTCCCAGAATCCTTGGCCGATATCTTCAGTGCTTTAATGGCAGCTAACGCCTTAGTTTTGCCAAGGGAAAAGGCCGTCTGGCCTCAAAATGCCGATACGTCCAGATATTGCTACTTCCATAGGCAACCTGGGCATACCATTGACACCTGCTTTCAATTCAGAGATTATATTCATGATCTCAACGAGCAGGGCGGCATAGACTGGGAGGAAATGAAGAAATACATAACAGCCCTGAAGGCGAGGAGACCGCAACAACAGCAACAGCAGCAGCAAGCAAGACCACCAGCACAAGCAGCAGCACCACCCAACATGGGCATAGTGCAGAATCCGCTCCCGGAGCACCAGAATCAGAACCAGGTTGCTCCCATTCTAACGAACAGCCAGTCTGAGGCTGGTCGTGGGCAACAATGGAGGATAGAGGACTCTTCCTCTCTCTACTCAACGGGTCACGTTCAAAGTACCGCAGAGCGACTACCACGCCGCACCATCCACATACCCAGACCACAACCCGTTACCATTACCCCCCTACCCACACCCACACTTCACTCGCCCGCATCCAATAACCCATTACCACTACCCACCTTCCTTAGACCCATTGCGCCCCGCACTCCTACGCCTCCATCATATACCCATCCGCAAACCAATAACGCGCCCCTTTTACCATCTAGGCCATTATTACGCGTACCATTTCCTACTTCACCCGCTACCACTACCACCTACCCAGATATGCCCCAACCATCCAAACCGTTACTACGCGTACCATTCCCCACTTCGCCAACCACTTACCCATCTACCATCCAACCATCTAGGCCTTTAATCCGCACTGCGCCATCACCACTTAACCCTACGCCATCACCACCTAACCCAACGCCACCACCTACGCATCAACCCTCCGCACCGCTTACGCCACCCAACTCTGCAGTACTCAAGGTGTCACCTGGATCCTCCACGGTCGAGGAACATGCGCTCCGGAGTGGAAGGATTTTCAACAAGGTCTTTCCTCAGTCCACAGTCAGAGACGGTCCATCACAGCCGACTGAGGAAGCCCATAATGAAGAGAGTGCACCAGGCACTCAATACGACTTGTTGAAACATCTGGACAAAACACCGGCACGGATCACTGTACTTGAATTGATTAAAAGGTCCAAGATTCACCAAGAAGCTTTAATGGAATACCTACAGAAGGTGATGGTCAATGAAGATGTGCCGGTAGAGAAAATTGCAGCACTACTAGTTCCACAGGGGGATCAGCCCTCAATTACATTTCACACATCGGAACTAGCACCGCCAGCCGCTAGAAGCATGGCTCTGAGCATCACGGTCAATATCTGCAAAAAGGCCGTGGATGCATGCCTGGTTGATACAGGGGCTTCAATTAATGTTTTACCTCCGAAGACCCTGGAGCTATGCGGTGTGCCCAAGGAGAAGTGGCTGCCTAGCCCCATCTCAGTTACGGCATATGACAATTCTACCCGTTCCCCTCTGGGAATGGTTTATTTAAAGGTGGAGCTAGGTCCAGTAAGTCATGCAGAGGTCGAGTTTCATATTCTAGAAATCGACCCTTCCATAAATGCCATTCTGGGACGTCCTTATATTAAAACTCTTGAGGCGATTCCTTCTACGAATCACCAATGCCTCAAATTCCCTTATAAAGGACGAATTATTAAAGTGACGAGCATGCCGATCCTTGCTGCTGCTCATACATTGAATATTAAATCTGCTGTTTTACCTGGCCGACAACCTTTTCTGTCGGTATTACAGGTCTACCGTCCAGTGGCTGATCCTTTGAAAGCCGCTACCATTTCTCCATACCCATTAAATGCTATCAAAAGGGGGAAGTGCATGAGTACCCCGGGATGGAGAATCATGATGAAGAACGGCTACGAGCCTGGGAAAGGTCTGGGCACACAGTTGCAAGGCAGGACCATTCCTGTTAAAAATCATCGGGCAGTACCTGGAAGCGGTCTGGGCTATAGGCCGAGCAAACTGAAGCAAGACAGGGTTCAGCAAGAAGATGGTCAAGAAATCTTGGAAACAATGTCCACACCACTGAAAGAAGGCCGAGATCCCTTAACATGGACTCTATATACACATTTTGTGAAAGGGCCCATACTTAGTCACGACAACATGGTGGTCATTACTTCCTGTTTTGACTTCCATGACATATATGGGAGGGACTTGGCCAGACATTGTTCCGAACTACTTACGTACCAATCCTTGGAGGCTCTGCGGCCTATGAAGAGGAGGAAATTCCATGACCCTGAATGCGAATGGTACAGGTGGTTCGACCTGAGGGACCTATACATAGCACTGAACAGACTATTTCTGGATCCTGCAGAACCCAAGTGGCCACCGCAGATTGACGAGCTAATTGAGAGCCCTGGCGCAATCTTTGACAAGCGGATACTGCTGTCCGAACAAACTGATGAAGGGGAGCCAGATGACCCCTATCAAGCTGGTTACACAACAGATCTGCTATGGAGGGGGACATATCCTTCACATGTCTTCATGCTCCATACTCTTTTTCGTACACTACTCTTGACCCCGACTTGGTCGCGGGTCATAATTGAAGATATTCCACGGGCCCCGCCCGTCATGATTACTCTGTCCCCTCGGGACTTTATTCCACAACCTCCTCTCGACCTAGAGAGGATGTATGATCTGATCTGGGACATATTGCTATATGATCCTCCCAATCCTCTGGCCTTGGTGCCGCTTCCTCCGTCTGATTCTCCTCCCATTTGTATTCATTCTTGCTTTATGTTTAATTCTTTCATTGTCCAAAAAAAAACGCCAATTTGGCAACAAATTCTTCCCAAATCATTATCGAGGAAACATCTTACTTGTCCGATTACACCCCATCGCGCGGGTCCGTCGGTCAAGATTCTCTCCTAGATCTACTCTGTCCCTCCCCGCGGGAGGATTCCCCTGTATTTCCACTTGTATCCCAGGATTTTCATCCTGCTTCATCTTCCTTAGGTTATGATAGGCAGTTTAGTGAAGTTAGGGAGTCTAGTTTTAGGCAGGTTAGGAAGTCTAGGAAGCCTAAGGGTAGGCAAATTCCAGAAAGATACCTCCAGGATTTGGCTGATAAATGTTCCTTTTGCTCTTTAATCCCTCAGCTTTTAGAAGATCCAATTCAGATGCCAGAAGATTGTACAGATGATGAGTTGGTCAATGATAGGTACGGGGTATATGAGTTAGTGCATGAAAAGGACCCCATTGTTGAAGATGAGGAAGATGATGAGGACGCGGCTGAGGCATATGCCAGTAGAGTGAAGAGATTTGATGAACCCTCAGCTGCCGTAGAAGAGCCCACAAAAGAAATAAACTTAGGGACTGAAGACGAACCTAAGGTTGTCCTCGTCAGTAAAAATCTTTCTGCAGAGGATGAAAAGGCAATGATACAAGTGCTTAAGGATTATAAGGACACTTTCGCCTGGAGTTATGAGGATATGCCGGGGTTAGACTCATCTTTAGTTGAACACAGGTTAACATTAAAGGAAGGAGCTAATCCGGTCAAGCAGAAATTAAGGCGATTCCACCCGCAAATGGCTTTAAAGATGAAGGAAGAGGTCGACAAATTACACAAAGCCAAATTCATTAGAGTTGTCCTTTATCCGCAATGGGTGGCCAACATAGTCCCGGTTATGAAAAAGGACGGGAAGGTCAGAATTTGCATTGACTTCCGCGATCTGAACCGGGCGTGTCCTAAAGACGATTTTCCATTGCCTCATATTGATGTACTCATCGATAACACTGCTGGCTATGAAACGTTATCGTTTATGGATGGATTTTCAGGATACAACCAGATTAAGCTGGCAGAAGAGGATCAAGAGAAGACTTCATTCACTACACCTTGGGGAACATATTGTTATGTCGTCATGCCATTTGGATTGAAGAACGCTGGAGCCACTTATCAAAGGGCTATGATGGCAATATTTCATGACATGATGCATATAGATTTGGAAGTGTATGTGGATGACTTATTGGTTAAGTCTAAAACGAAGGCTGAGCACGCCAAGGTTTTGGCAAGGGTATTAGAGAGATCGAGAGAGTATCAGTTGAAGATGAACCCCAAGAAATGTGTATTCGGGATATCTTCAGGGAAATTGCTTGGATTCATTGTCAGCAAACGGGGAATTGAGATCGATCCCAATAAGGCGAAGGCTATCAGAGAAATGCCACCTCCCAAAAACTTGAAAGAATTAAGAGGATTAATCGGGAGGTTACAATTTATTCGCCGTTTTGTCTCCCAGCACTCACAAAGGTGTAAGCCGTTTTACGGGCTTACTAAGCCAGGAGTCAAATTCAATTGGGACGATAAGTGTCAGGAGGCATTTGATGGATTAAAGGACTATTTGGCAAGTCCTCCTGTTTTGAGACCACCATCTCCAGGCAAACCATTGATACTTCATATTTCTGTCCTGGATGATGCAGTGGGGGCTGTCCTAGCACAAGAAGATGAAGAAGGAAAAGAGAGGGCAGCCTACTATCTCTCTAAACTTCTCAACCCCGCTGAACAGAGATATACGGCGATGGAGAAAACATGTGCAGCATTGGTTTGGGTTGTTCAGAAATTGAAGCATTATTTTCTGGCCCATGAAGTCCATCTCATCGCTAGGATGAATCCGATTAAGTTCCTTCTGGAGAAATCTGTTCTAACTGATAGGTTAGCGCGATGGCAAAGCTTTTTATCTCAATTCGATATCATTTACATTCAACAGAAAGCGATCAAGGGCTATGCCATAGCAGAACATCTCGCTCATCATCCCCTTCCTCGATTTGATCCAGTACGATCAGAGTTTCCGGATGAGGAACTGATGTCCGTAAATCAAATCAGAGATGATATGTGGACTCTGCATTTTGACGGAGCTCTGAATTCTCATGGAAAGGGTATCGGAATCGTTCTGTTATCACCTGAAGGTGTCACTATTCCACAAGCCTTTCAGCTTGATTTTCCAGTCACCAACAACATAGCTGAATACGAGGCACTTCTTGCTGGCCTCGAGGCTGCTCATTTTCATGGTGCCACTAAACTCAGGATTGTGGGTGATAGCCAATTAATTCTTCGCCAAGTGCTGACCAAGTATCGAACTCTTGATCCCAAGCTTAAGCCATATCAAGAACTTACTTCTGCTTACTCGAAGCTTTTCACAAAATTGATCTTTGTCCATGTCCCTAGAAATCAAAACATCCTAGCTGACGCTCTAGCTTCACTTGCATCTTCCCTTGATTTTCCTATCAGCAAGCAATCTGAATCAATCATAGTTCATAGGCGTCTTTCACCTGCCGTGAAAGATCCTTCATTTCTTAGAACTAAGGAGAAGTTGCTGAAGAAATTCAAAGATGGAAGTATCGTGGAGAAAAGAGAAATCATGTTGATGGAGCTGTTAGAAGAGATGGATGATGAACAGAAGCCATGGTATTATGAAATTGCAAAATATTGTGAAGATCAATCGTATCCTGAAGAAGCTACAACTGAGGAAAAAAGAGCTATCAGGAGAGTTGCTCAACGATACACCCTAGTTGGGGGAGCATTATACAAAAGAGGTTTTGATGGAGTTCTTCTGAGATGTCTAGACGAGGATGAGCTTTGGAAGGTTATGGAAGGAGCTCATAGTGGAGTTTGTGGTGGCCATGTCAATGGACAGATGCTAGCAAAGAAGATCCTTAGACAAGGATTTTATTGGCCAACCATGGAAGAAGACTGCGTAGGATATGTCCGTAGGTGTGCCAAGTGTCAACTTCACGCCGATAAAATTCATTCTCCTGCATCTTCACTCCATCCTGTTTCTTCCCCATGGCCTTTCTCCATGTGGGCTTTCGACATTATTGGACCCCTTGGTAACCCAGATTCCGGCATCAAGCAAAAATCTTTCATTCTCACGGCAACGGAATACTTCACCAAGTGGGCAGAAGCTGAAGCATATGTGGAGATCAAAGCATCAACCGTCTGCAAATTCATCATGAGGAATATCATCACAAGATTCGGAATTCCAAGTACCATCGTCACCGACAACGGACCACAGTTCGTGTCACAAGAATTGAAGGACCTCTGCAACAGGTATAAAATTGCATTGCATCATTCATCTCCTTATTATCCGCAAGGCAATGGCCAAGCAGAGGCAACTAATAAGACTTTGATAAAAATTATCAAAAAGACGTGTAAATCTAACAAATTCGCAGATTGGCCAGAAAAATTGGTTGAGGCTCTATGGGCCTACCGAACTTCAATCCGCACGCCCACTGGACAAACTCCTTATTCCTTAACATTTGGAATGGAGGCGGTAGTTCCATATGAGATCCTTATACCGTCATTAAGAGTACAATTGAACAAGGAATTTTCCATTGATGAACATCGTTCAGCACTCCTTGCTCAATTGGAACTTTTAGACGAGAAAAGATGGTCAGCTGCTAATCATGCAAAAGTTTATCAAAATAGATTAGCACGTTTTTATCAAAAGAAAGTCATTGAACGAAAGTTCAAAGTCGGTGAAATGGTTGTTAAAAGAATTTTTATAAAACCTGGTGGTCCGCGTTCTAAGCTCCAACCCAACTGGGAAGGACCTTATGTTGTATCGCACGCTTATCCTGGTAATGCTTATCGTTTGGTTAATGCAGAAGGAGAAGAGCTAAATCATCTCTGGAATGGTTTACACCTTAAGAAATACTACCCTTAGGTTAAAGAGTCGATCAGTATGGTACAAAGACCAGAGGAATCAGAAAATTTATAAACTCAAATTTCTTTGTTAGTCTTAATAATTTAACTTCAAACCCATTACTGCACACACTGAGACGTTTGATTCGTGAGTAACAAGAGATGCCAAGTCCTTAAGAATATCAAAAGCTTGACTAAGAGTATAAAGTACAAATCATTCCTTTTAAATAAAATTCTGTTTTACACTCGGCCCATGATGTCGGAACGAGGCTTAAAATAGACTACCAAGAATACCCGCCATCTTAGTAGGAGGCCGTCATAAAAAAAATAGGGGAGATCCGTTTCAAAGCAAAGCAAAGAAAGAAAAGGATAGAAAAGCAAAAGCAAGGCAAAAAGCCAAATTCAAAATCAAAAGGCCATTACACTACAAACGTTACATCAAGGCTATGAAATGAAACAAAAGGGAACGCAAGGTCGATAAATACCCCGGAAAGAAAATGACCGAACCCCAACAGATATTAGGGTTGGAAAGGGACATCTTTTTAAGTCTCCGGAACCTTCTCATGGGCTTTCTAAATCTATTCTTCTTTTCTTTCCAAAGAGGTGTACTTCAAACTTAAAGAATGGCTTAGATTGACTAAGGGTCAAATCATCAAATGGGATCACGAATGGAAACACAAGTTCAAACACGATGGGTTTTAAGTTAAGTTGTTAAAGAACAATTTGGAAATTAAGTTAATAAATGAATATGATCTTTTGATCTAAGTACCATACTGGTCTTTTAGTCAAAAATTCAAAAAAATTACATATGTCAAAAATTAAAAAAATTGCATATGTCCAAAAATTCAAAAAAAATGTATATGTCAAAATTCAAAAAATGTGTATGTCAAAATTCAAAAAAAATTGCATAGTCAAAAAATTCAAAAAATATATACATTTTTCAAAATTCAAAAAAAAATATACATCTCAAAACCCAAACATAAATGAATATTTCAAAACCACAAAAATATTTCAATTAGCATTTGCTTGTGACATTTAGTGTGTTTCATTCATTTTATTTTCAGTGAGCATATGTTTGCTTGCATGTTGCATTTTGCTTAAGTCTGATTACTCTCATTACCTTTGTTAATAAAGGCTATGCCCCTTGACCATTTATTCAAGGAAAAGATTGATCGACCATTTATTCGGTCAGGCAAGGGGCTAAGCCTAAACAGATACTTAACATGTTTGTTCAAGTCATATACAGGACACAAGGCATGAAGAGAGTTGGAATCCGAGTAGAGAAGAAACTTGTTTCTGTGAGTGAAAGGCGTCGAGGAGCACTGACGCTTTTCAACATTGAATGGCGTCTGTGCGACACGACGCGTTTCAGAAATTCAAGGAAATTCTGAGCAAAGTTCAAGAAGATCTCATTGTGGAATTCAAGTCTCGACCGTGGCTAAAAAGACGGTTATGTCTATCCTTGTACTCCGGTCATGTAATTATTTTGCATTCGCATTACTATATGTTAAATATTTATTAGAGTATATCAAGGACCATGTGGTTTTGATGAAACTGGAGTTTGAGTTCCCCTACAACAAAAACAGTGATAATTCCAGAGGATTCTTAATCGCACGGATAGGCCGTTGGGTTGTTAATTAGTGGGGACGATGGTTCCACTTTTGTGAAACGGTGCGTGGATAAACGAGCTTCGGCTTAGCACTGAATTACAAGAATTGGTATCTTGACTCATTAATGACAATTTAACAATATTATCCTTGATTAATTTATATTTTATTTTGACTTTATATTTTTCTTTTAGCCCAGCATGCATCATGTAGGACTTTGAAATCATTGTGATAAGGATTAATTACTGATTAAGTTTCAGACCATTAAATCAAATAAATAATTTCAAACATGATATGAAATAATTGAGTATCTTGATTATCTTTGAGGTTCGCTTGAAGATATCCTTGAAATTTTATCCTTGATTGGATTCTTTATCCGATATTCTTGTTTTCTTTTAAGATCCATCATGGCTGTAGCACGTCCACATTGGCTGGCAAACGCTCCCCATGATGAAACCTGCAGTGTCTATGACCTGGGGTACTTCCCACTCCGAGGAGGTTGATCAACTTTATTTTATTTCCTTGTCTACTTCATCCAGACATGATTAATTCCATTGATCTCTTTGAGCTATCTTCATTGATAATTTTGAGAAAAATTCCAGTCATGTGATGTTAAGAGCGTGTCTCATCACACCTTGGCATCACCTTTTCAGTACATTCCATTTCATTTCACTCCCTTGCAAAGACAATGCCAAGGTGAGGCAGCTGTAGACACGCTAATTTTGACGTCATTTCGAGTAAATTTCATATCATATAATAATGCCTCATAATGGTCTGATAATTAATCATTGATTAATTTTTATTAATCTTTTTAAGTGTCGGGTTTAACAGATGTGTTTAAGTTAATCAATTGAATTGATTTTGATTCAAATTTGAGTTAAAATATGAAGAATTCTAAAAGACGTCTACTCAAGTGGACGCTATTTAGAGTTTATTCCTGTTTTAACGATTAAATTTGAATTTTAATTAATTGATTTATTAACTAAAAGGCGTCTGTACATGTCGACGCGTTTTAGGTTTCCTAGGCTATTTCTACTTCTCCTCCGGATGTTTATCCTTATCTTAATTAGTCTAAAAGACGTCTACACAAGTGGACGCGTTTTACCTAATAAAGATAAAGATAAGTTTTCCCGGATATTTATCCTTATCTTAATTAATCTAAAAGGCGTCAGCCAAGGTGGACGCGTTTTAGATAATTACAGATAAAGATGAATTAATCAGTATTTATCTGTCGGTTAAGATGGATAAATTCGGAGTTTTCAAATGTTAATCGCGAACGCAAGAAATGCCTATAAATACCCTGCATGTTGAAAAAAGAGAAGAGAATTAAATTGAGTTGAGCCATAGCGTTATAGTGATTTGAAGATCGAAGCAACAACGTCGTAACGCCGGAGCGCTGCCATTTCCAGAAGTCGGCGTCCCTTTCAAGATCTTCATCCTTTCAAGGCTTCAACCGATTGGGCATAAGTTTTTCATTACTGCATTCATTTCATTAATTTCATTTTTCATATTCACTTCATGCAAACACGAACCACAGCATAATCTTTTCAAAAAACCTACTTGATCTAAGGGGTTTCAAAGCCATTAAAAAAGTGAGTTTGCTGTTTTAAATATGCTTAAAATCATGATTAGTTCAGATACTGCTTCTACTTAAATTCTCATCATAGTTCTTCATTTTCTGTCTCTGTCTCTGTTGCACTCAACAACAACAAGAGATCAAAAAGGGGAAATCAAGCACAACTCCTGGACGATCCTCAACCTCAAACTCAACAGCAAGAACAAAGAAGCAAAGAAAGGGCTCTCTTTCTTCAGCCGGCTGAGGAAGGGGAACCAAGGACTTAATCTTCCGCGTTTGAAAGGTAGGCGATCATATTCTCTTTTGAAACTTTTTAAGTTAAAAGTTTCTGGCGATCACTGCACTTTAGTTGCTGTTTTTAATAGGTTAGTTTACACCTAAACAACATAGATATTTCATGTTAATCATACGGTCATTCTAAGCACCTACAACACCCACAAGTGTAATAATACATATACAAGTAGAGTAAGCAAGTAAAGCAGTAATTACAACTCCTAAATCTCGATATAAACCACATGCATTCGAAATGTGACATGCATAATTCTAGAATCATTCTATCAAGGAGCCTACAACCAGCGTCTCGGCAAAACACGCCAACCACATGACCGAAAGTGAGAAACACCGACCAACAACCGAAAGTGGGAAACACCGACCCGCTGAGACCAAATAGTAACCCCTCGGATAGCACGCTGGCTACTCCGGCCCAACTGGCTCAGGTGGTTACTCCTTCCCCCAGCACGAGTGACACTCCACAAATACCACTCCGACACCAGTACTAGCTAACCCCGGGGTTCATCAGGTGACCCTCTCTCACTAGGCGTCACCCCGCCACTACTCTCACTGGCGTTGTGTCCCACCCACACCGATACAGGGTGTCAAGCGCTACGACTGTCACTCTAGGTCCACAGT
This sequence comes from Zantedeschia hybrid cultivar, assembly GCA_030544215.1. Taxonomy (NCBI): domain Eukaryota; kingdom Viridiplantae; phylum Streptophyta; class Magnoliopsida; order Alismatales; family Araceae; genus Zantedeschia; species Zantedeschia hybrid cultivar. Next base: position 17,892,661 of record JARZZO010000016.1, read on the forward strand.
AGCACAAAACACAGCACGGTGCGATCCAGTCACGTAAGAAATTCACGGTCGCACGAAACACAACATAGTGCAATCCGGTCACAAGGAATCTATCATCATCGAGTACAATTTAAAACATGCATTAACTGAACTATCTAATAGTGTAAACACATATTAATAGCATGAATTAATGTGATTCTATCTTGAATCGCGTCGCCCAAGGCCGACGCCATTCAAGCCTCCTAAACTGGTTCATAAAATCTCGGCCTCAGAACATGGCTTAAAAGGCGTCGCCATAGGTAGCCGCCTATTCAAACACATCGCTGTTCTTCGTCGCCTAACAGTAACAGAAGCAGGGACAAGCTACGGTTGATTCTTTTAAAATGCGTCGTCCTGGGAAGCCGCCTTTTTGAAAGGCGTCGCTGTCCTTGGACGCTATTCACCATGGAAATCTATTTTAACAGAAATCGCTTCTGGGACATTTCTGCCTAAAGGGCGTCGTCCTAGGAAGCCGCCACTTGAAATGGCGTCGTCCTAGCGCGACGTCATTTAGGGCCAGAAACCAAGTTTCTGCAGCTCGACCCGAGGGTCCCCTTTAACCCCAATTCGCCCCAAAAACACTCAAGAAGGGGAAAACGAAGAGGGAAAACAAACCACCACATGAAACTCACAAATCCCCATTAATAGAAATCACCATTTCCATCAAGAAAACCTCTTAACATGCTCATTCTGCCCAAAAACCCCACTCACACATCGTGACTTACACGGAAAACACGGATGAAACAATTACAACGCATGCAAGGTTCGTCCCCCTACCGGTTTCTTGAACTCCTCCTGGCTCTGTACCGCCGAACCTTCGCACCACAGACCGCCGCCTGGTACCTCCGAAGACGTCGTCACTCCGCCGGGACGTCGGTCGCCGTCTGGAGAATGAAGCGCCGCGAAGGAAGTGGTGGTGGTAAGAGGTAGAGAGGTACTGGAGTGGTGGAAGATGAAGAAGGGGAAGGGAAAGGGAAGAGAGGAATCGGAGGGGGTGGAGAGAGGGAAGAGAGAGAGTGAGAGGGAGAAAATGAGGGAAAGGAGGGAAGGCTCGCGGGGTCAATCCGAAACAGGGTAAAATGCGTCGTGCAAGACAGACGCCTATCAGATGATAGGACGGGCCGTACTCTGACAGAGTCTGAAACGCGTCGCCCATAAAGGACGCCGTTCAGACGACGAGACCGGCGCCGTACACTGACAACCCAGGGTTCTGCTTTGAATGGCGTCGTCCAACAAGGACGCCGTTCAGACGACACGACAGAGGCCGTACTCTTGCGGCCCGAAGTCTGCCCACGTAGCGTCCACGTGGCACAACAACAACCTAGTTAAATGGCGTCCATCCAGCAAGACGCCGTTTGAAACGCGTCGTGTCCCCTAGACGTCATTTAGAAGGTACACCCCAGACTCATCAGGATCCAATCCAGGGGATCTGGCCCAAAACCGACTCGAAAACTAAATCCGAAATCTCAATCCTTACATAACATGTACCCATTTCGGACCCAGTTGTGGAAAGTTATTGCATGTTGTATTTGTTCACAACTTCATTCGGCGGCACCAAGGTGATGACTATTATTTCAATCATGAAATACTGAAAAAGGTTGACAGCACAAGAGATATGGCAGTACATATGAACTAGATTGCTGTAGCAGATGAGAGTAGGGCTAGAAAAATACTGTAGAATGGCATGACAGATGAGCTTTGGGGTGCACATTAATGCTATCTTACTTTCTACTTTATCATATCCTTGTTATCACATCCTTTGTCATGTTGTGTACCGTTATGCGTACTTCGATTGGACGTGCCTTGATTTTTTGTTTTTTTTCTTTGTTGCAATGTCATTGTTTTCAATTTCTTTGCTTCGATGAAACTCCGAATCTATTCCAGATGTTTATGCAAATAATTTCAAATTAATGTAGGTGGCTTGTAGACTCTAGATATAGATGTTAATATGATCTACTTGATCGGCGAACAATATTGTAAAGGTCAATTCGAGGCAAATGGGTTGACCGATAATGGGTGGGAGGAAGTTCAGTAATTGTTTAAGGATATATTTGCTAAAAACTTTTCGATCACCTATTTTAAGCATCGTTCGATTTTTTTAAATCATTTTACCTAACCACTAAAGACCTCATACTAGAGGTTGGATTCTAGTGGGATGACGATGCGAATGAGATAGTTGCCTCGGACATGGCTTGAGAGCAATACCTGCAGGTTTTTATATTTCTACAACATGTTATTAATATCATTGCCAATGTTGTCTGAATCATGGTCTTATTCCTACATCATTCTCTTACAGTTTAATCATCTAAGTTGGTGGTTTAGGGGAAGGAAATTGCTCCTGCGCAACGACCTTGTCAACTTGTTCGATCACTGGATCCTCCTTTAAGAACTATCTTGGATTTTTTTATGCCTATGGTCTTGCAAGAAACTTTTTTATGATTTGTATTATTGTTCGAACTCTAGGATTGTGTACTAAGACTATTTGGTTGTTGCTTTAGCATGTATTATACATATGCCTTGAACATAACTCATATGTAGTTAATGTATGTTATATTATGTGTTTATTGTGCAGGTGAGTGTTAAACTGTTGGGATCCGGGCGGGGCTCGACAAACGTAGCAGAAGTAACAAGAAAATACTCGCCCGATACCCGCAGATCCGATTCGGAACAAAAAACGAAAATAAAAAAATCGGGTTGTGATCTCATCACCTTGTGCGGATTCGAATCCGCGACCGTTTCGGTTCCGTCAAGGCGATGCGGCTAGCCGCACAAGCATCTGGCCTTCAGCAGTATCCACGCGATCCTCCGAGATGGTTCATCCTCGATCCCTCGTCCAGATCAGCTCGCTCGCTGAAGAATCCTTGCCGCAACTATGTTCGGATCATCTGGACGGGAATTCCCGACTCTCAGAAAACGCACAGACGGAGACATGAAGTCTTCCGGTGCCTCAAACGGGGCGCCTAGAGGAGGAGGAGAGAGAGAGGGGGACGACCAGTCTTGAGAGCTCCTGGAGCTTGGCCCAGAATTTCTCAACAGTGCATATATATATTAAGTCGGCGCGACTTTTCATAAAAGTCCTCGAGTTAATATAAATCTCACTTAAGTACCACCGATTGAGAATCTATTTGCGTATGACCCTCTAGGCCCATTAACCAGTCCGATTTTTAGCCCGTTAAGTCCAATAACTAGTTATTAACTTATTGTGATTAATTAATATCTAGATATTAATTAATTACTTTATCGAATTAACATCTCATGTAAAATTCGGTCGGACTTCCGATCAAGTTGGGTGCCAAACAACACCACATAATCCCGGAAGGTAATGGGGTTCAGCAACCGACTCATGGAACCTGTCCGTCCACAATTACCGCGTGGCTATAATCCTTCGTTCGCATAATGGTCTAGAGTTAACGTAGGATATAGTCTACTGTCAAACCCTAGATGGTCAACTCATTTGAATTAGACTCCGTTGTACAATATCCGAAAACACTTCTTTTCTGATATTGTGTCTGCTCTGGCCAGATACTCCTGCGGATCTATCCTAGAGCATTCTCTCTTCAGTTACCTGAGAGCGAACAATCCTCTATTGAACACACAATCACCTTCGAAGGTCTTCCGCTTGACTCGATCCTTGACTATTAGAAATCCTATGGATAGGAATTCGTAAGCCAAGGTCAAAGTCCAGAAGTTCACCGACAAGGTGTTTTTGGTGTCTCAAGTCTAAAGACCAACCACGCCACTATGACGATGAATCAAGCCGATTGACAGTCAGGTAAATTACCATTCGACGATTCATATCGGATCAGTTCAGTAAACTCATTTTCTAATGAGCACCTACAGGTTCACCATTGTGTCTCCACATATGTGACTAACGAGATCAGTCACCCTCATCATATGAACTAGAATAACATGTACTAGTCTTACCAAATGTTTGATGTCATCTTCAAACATCCTACGACTATGAACAATTCAGAATATGTGTTTATAGGTCATCGGTCTCATTATTATGATCTCATTATAATCCAATGACCGTTGCACACATTCATGGACTTCGTTATGCGACTTAATAATAAACACGCCAATCTACATAATGAAATATATATGCCATTTATTATTGAACCAGATTGATATAGGTGCCTCATGATTGGCTCAAAGGCCACCTATATCTATCAATCTCCCACTTGGACTCATGCCAATCACATTTGCATTTGATCTCCATCAAATCTAAGTGATACTCACATCAAATCTGTGACTAAAGCTTGGTCCGGGATCTTCTAAACCATACACAAATGGAATAATTTTCATTACGTTATTTCTTCTTAATTCTTTGTCTTTAGGCTTGTGAAAAGAACTTCAAAATGTTCTACAACTTCTGATGAGACCATGACTCGACCACAAAATTGATCGCTCCCACTGTTGTCTTACAACAACGAGACAAGATCGGAGACCTTTTAGAACTATATTTAGTTCAAGAATGAACTCTTTCATCCATACTGTTCCAATAACAGTATCACTTGTTAATGTCGTCATCTTAATATCGAGTTCTGGATTGGAATCCTTCCAATCCATTCTTTTCTTATTATTAGAAGGTTAAAATCTATGTCTGATTTGAAATTTGAGTCAGTGTGACTCATTGTTTCAAATTATCCTCTCCATATATAGGAGTGCATCCTTAGCACTTCTCAAGTACTTAGTAATATGTTTCATTCCTTCTATCAAGGTTTCTATGTATCTTTCAAGGAATCTTTTCTTAAAGAAATAAATTTCATATTTCAAAAATTTAGATTTATTATGAAATTTATGTCAAATATTTTGATATACAGATTAAGATAACATCTTTATCGATCTATATTAATAGATTTGTATTCTCAATATGCAAGATGTTGTATCTAAATCTATTATGAAGAATAACATGGATAATAATGCTTTTACTAATAGTAACATCCTGATGTCATTTTCAATGACTTTGATGTTATTATAATAAAATATTACTAATGTGACTGTGCTCCTACTGACTTCCTTGTACACACACAATTCGTGATCATTCTTAATGATCGCTGAGTATTTGACCATTAAGTCAAACCTCTTATTGCAACTCTGGGAGATTTTAATTTGATTCAAAAAATAATCTTTGAATCACAATTTATTTCCTAAATATTTTAAAAATTTTAAAGTTGTATCATATACACATTTTCCTCAATCACATTGAGGGAATACTTTTAATATCCAACTGTCATCTCATCATCATGACAGACAGTATTGACAAATAAAATTTTAATAAACTTATTTTGGTAATCTTTGAGGAAAAATCGTCCCAGTCAATACTTTGACCATGACAATTTCCTTTAAATTACCATATAAGTTTTAAGTAGTCCATTTGTACTAATCTTTATTCTGAAGATTTATTTGCTTATGAGAGGTACAATATCCTCAAGTAATACTATCAAGTTCCGAACTTAATAGGTGTTATGGACTATAGCTTAAAACTCTGAACTTCTTATTAATTTAAAAGTTGTAATTATTATAGAGAACTTTCTCATAAATTTAAGATCATGATCTACATCTTTGAGTTCCTCTCATTCTGCTATTTCTGATATGTCAAACATATCAGACTAGTCATTGAGAGAATCTCAAAATTTATGATGCTCTCTAATATGTATCTCAAGTATATCAGACTAGCCAAAAACATTACAGGAGAGACATTACAACAAGTATTACTAGTCTGACCTACAAACACAACCATCTTCACAGCCCTACCCAACTCCCAACAATGGGTTAATGCTGAATAAAGTATGTCACCTTGAGAAACTAATATATTGAACACAAACTAAACCTCCAACAACGAGTTTGCAAAGTCTCCTGTATATTACGCTAATTTTTGCTGAATTGGTGCAATTCAAAGCCGACCACTCCTTGTTTACATTTTGTATATAGTTTAGCTGTCACTGTTGCATGTTATTATTAGTGTTGGCGACGTCACTGTTTCAAGTGCCTCTCTATAATGGTGAAACAAGTTACCATATGTACCAACTTATGTGTATATGTATATACAAGAGCTAGCGGCCAACTAGAAGGTGCTGCACCTTTATTCTAGAACTATTAGAAGTGGAGGATTTGATGCCATCAATTGGCTGGGAAGCTGCAATCAATTGTCTCTGTGGTACTCGGAGAAGATGCCATATGACACAAATGGCATTCCCTGAAGCTTCCAGTCCATTGCTTCTTGTCCTGGTCCTGAAACTATATGAAGCTCTGTTATTCGAGTCGCTATTTAGAATTGTTTGTTTTAGTGTAAAATTTTGTAATCATTGATTTTAATAAGTGAAAATTTCTTATTTTAAAATAAAAAAATATATGTTTGATTGTTTGTAAAATAAAACAAGAAGTATATTTTAATCTTCTTGTTGTGATTGACCGTAAATCTTTATTGTAAACTAAAACAAGAGAATGAGACTGTTAAGTAGGCAGACGAAGCTCGGACAATATTTTACTTACATTATTTTATATTATTTTAAACAATTAAAAATACTGCAAAATAAAATAATTATTTTAAATTATGTTGTTTTACACTAAAATAAACAAATCTTTAGTGGATGTCTTTCGCATGCAGAGCAGGGGAGGCAGGGACCGAATTGGTGGGCCTCGGGGCCGGTCGGGGATGGACATCGTCGCCGCGGAATGTGCGGCGACGGGTTGGGCCATGTGGGGGTCGCTCGCAAGAGTCTCCGGTTCACCACTCGACCGTTCTGGCTTTTGGCTGCGTCAATGTTCACACCTGTTCACAAAACATGAAGACCTGATTAGAAGATCGTCTAATTCATGTGATCTGATCGATCGATTTGGGTAAAATTAAAAAAAATAAAAACATAAAAAGGCATCTTGGTCTATATTGGGTCAATCTGATTTCATGTAAAATAGACTATCTAAAAGATCTTTTGCCGAAAAGCGTAACATAATAATTTAAATATATGGCATTTCAAAAAATTCTAATCAATTTTAATCTCTATTCGTTGACCTTCTCTTTACCTGATTTTCACATTCACAGGATGAGACTGAGTATTATTTTTCCAGAGCAGGTGAAAATGTTTTCATAAATACCAAATAATAAGTTTGATTCTTTATTTCCCTTGTTAGTTTGTTTCCTTAAAAAGCCTTTTTTCGTTTGAATATGTTTATATAGAATCAAACTAAAAATGTCAGCTAGGTCAAGATGAATTGCCAGTTCGATGAATCTTTATTCTAAACTGATCATATGATTTAGTGATGGAGTCAACCACTAAACTAGATCATCTACTAAGATCTTACTCATAACATGTAAAACCCTCACTATCCCCGGCGGTGTAGTCGAGTGCTGGGACACCCCCTGCGCCTTGTGCAGGGGTGTGCGGCACGAATTCGATCTCTTGGCTGCCTTTCCCCCTCTTCATAGATTCCGTCTCTTTGGGTATAGAATTTTGAGGGGGTTGGGGTGGGTGGAGAGGGTTGGGTTTCGTTCCCAGCTCCTCAAGTTTGTTAGTTAGGGGTCTTTTGCCACTGTGCTATGGTTCAAAAAAAAATATATAAAACCCTCACTTGATAGACTTATATTTGTCATTAGATATATACATTCTTGCGCAGTGACTTGTGCAGGGATTTTCAGTTTTTAGTCCCTCTAAATTATTTACCTTGCATATTGACTCTTGACTCCATTTAAACTTAACTTTAATAATTCTTTAGTCCTTGCCATCTATTCTCAACTTCCAAATGACCACAGTCTAGAAGGACCTATTTTTAAAGAAAAATAAGTTTTTTTTGGTGTAACACTAAACACACGTCACAAATGTTTATTCCAAATACCAATATTTACAGAGATTAAAAAATAAAAAAAACCTCAATTGTAAATGTATTTTTTGAATTAAGTGCCATCGCACTTGAATGGATATCAATTTTGCATTTACAAAATAAGAAGCTCGATAAAGGATAAACAATATGCAGAGTAGACATCAAGTGACTTCTTTAGTGAAAAACACTCCTAATCATGTCGTGAGGCATGTTCCACGCCAAAGAATATTTGTGGCTTTTAAAGTTGTCTATCTTATCTCAAATATGTTTGGGATTTCTGCATATATATCCTTGTAATCTATCATATTTGCACCTATACTCTTAACTCCCATATACTGTATAAAAAATCCATGTAAACCCCACAATCATTGCAGCCATCCTCTTACTATTAGGTCTATTCATTAAAGTGAGAGAGAGAGAGAGGAACCTGAGCACTAGGGTCGCCTCTTCCCTCCTGCATCACTCGCTCTGCCCTTACCCCCTCCTCCTCCGATTTGGGTAGCCATGCCCCTCCTCTCTTTCCACCAACAACATTCTATGGCGTCTCTATCGGCGACTACTCGGAGAGCCGCCGCTATTCCTTTGGCCCTACTCCCTCATCCCGCTCTACTGGGACGACGACCAATGCCAGATCGCAGGCCGCCCCAACAGGTGCTGCAGCGGTGAGGGCACCCAACTTGCAACCCTCAACATGTTGCTCCTAGCGGGGATCCTCCTAGGGAGCACTACCTTCGTGCTGTGGCTGTCGGACCCAGAGGTGAGGCTAGACAAGCTGAAACTGAAGTTGAGAGAAGGGAGGGGTTTGGGAAAATAATTGGTGTTTCTTTTGAGAAGGCGAGAAGCATTTGTTGGGAGCAGCGGGGTCACTGAAGATGACGACAACAATGACTAGGGTTTGTGAGAGGAGTTTGCAAAGGAAGCTCGGAGAAGGTGACAAAGATGGCAAGTAGTGGCACCTATGAAAAGATCAATTGCTATTTCCTTTTTGTCCACCACACTGGCGCTGCCGTCCTCCCCCCTTTGTCGTCTTCCCTCCTTTGTCAGCTCTTCCACCTCGCTAGGGGCCTTCGTCCTTGTTATCCACATTTATTTTGCAAATATCCATTAGAAGTTAACGGTTCTGTAATGGCAAGGGCATCGCGACAACAACTATGGGGTTTACAGGGATATTCTTTTACCAAATATGGGAGTTAGGGGTATAAGTGCAAATACCATGGATTATAGGGGTATATATGAAAAAATCCCAATATGTTTCAACAATTAAACATACGTATTGGACATTAAAAATAGTGTGTGTATATGCAATTATACTCATTTAAACGGTGTTTTTGTTATCTAATTCTTACGAGGAATATGTAGTACAGCCGGCAGAAACAAGAGATATGCTCAGTTTGACATTTCATTGCTCCTCATCTTCGCTTATTTATTCTTGTCGCCTTTCTATTGTTTTCTTATAGCTAGCGTGATAAAAAAATGTGGTTTATATGAAAATCTTCTTTATGTTCTAATATGTCTTTATCTTTTTAATATTTTAATATGTATCTTTCTTAGTTTCTCCTCTTTAACACTCTAGACCAATTGTCTTGAGATTTAAAATGCCCCGTCAGAAAATGGATTTGCCCATAACATAAATGCATTGATGGAGGGGTCATGGCGTTTTTTCTTTGGGTACACATCTTGAAGGTCTTCATATTGCATTCACTATGATGCCATATATATTTCTGTAATAAAATCGGTTTCGTTATAGTTTCACCGTCATCTATCTTTTGTTTGTCTTAATTCTGTGTGGGTTAAAAGAAGAAAAAGTTCAACATGCTCTTGCTTAATTGACACTTTTAGCTTGACCAAAATAATTAATGGATATTTGCGCAAATGCTCCTTGAATTTTTCACAGTATTAGAACCAGAAGAATGCAGTTGAAATAATATTGTTTCTTATGATTATATATATACATATATTATAAAATTACGAAGATATACCATAATTATCATTTGTAAAGTCTCCTAAATCAAATTGTACCGGTGGCAAAGTTAGAAGGACTTTAATTGTTCCTTTATATAATTTGAGCTAGCCCAATTTTCTTTTATATGAGTTAAGTTGAGTTGAACCGCAGGCTGGTCCGTTCACTTGATTAGCATCACGACCACGGACTTGGAAAAGGTCTCTGTGAAGCCTTAGAAACCGTGTGAGGCCACCCATCACCAACCCTTTTCCTTCTATAGTTTTGTGCTGATCAATATTGTAGAGCTGGCTGCCACTCTACACTGCTGCTGCACAGCTATGCATGGAGAATTTGGGGGCTACCAAGCCACCAGTACTATTTCCTCATTTTGACAATTTTGCCACCATATCATATTTCAATTAGGGGAAGCCCCTATATATCATCATCAACACCTATCTTTGTACAATAAAAAAAAGCCCATATTACGAATGAAATTACTTCCCAGAGATTGTATCATTAAGATTAAGGAAAACAGTTTTGTAACTTGTGTATTTGACTCCACATTTGACATCAAATACATAGCACACGTAGCACAAGTGAGAGTCACAAATATTACTCATACATTTGTCATTTATTCACCTTAAAATTTGTGTTATGTGTATAGAGTCAAATACACGAGTTACAAAACTATTTTTCTTAAAATTAATTAGTATCTGATCTTGATGGCGACCCCAACATGAGGTTTCGTCCTCTTACTAGTCACATCAGGGAAGTGATACCACCATATTCTAGTTCCCCATGGCTCCACGCAACTCCCATCATTGAGGGGAAAGGATGCTTAAAGAGTTCATTAGTGAAGTCATCTAATTTGGCCTCCGTAAATGGCAAAGTGTGTGGGTTTAAACAATTATCTATATTGTGTCAGTGTGTAGAGCTACTAAAATAGGTCTAGAATCTCTAGACTCATTAGCAGATCTGTTTAGATCGGTCAATTTTAGATATAGGTATATTCATTTATTTGCTCAAGTAAATGAATAATCGGATTTCCATGACTCTATAAAATATATAAACATAGTTATAAATTTAACACATTACCGTTGTAGTTTGTAATCTATCGCACCAGCGATAGGCTTCCCTTTCAAATGTAGAAAAGGAAGCCTATGTTTGGAAATAGCACGAAAGGTAATTAATTATTGTTTTCTCATATGTTGTTGTCGAACTAATGTGTGTCAACATGGATAAGATAATATGAAATATAATTGACAAGTCATGTCAGACATACTTAATTCTCCGATCATCTTTCATACAATTATTCTTTTACTTTTTTTATATAAAAAATGTTCATGCCGTTTCCGTCCATTAGGATTCTGTTAATTATCTCTTATCTAATCTAAGTTCACTTTTAATTAAGTGTTTAAAATACTCTTATTAATGTTTCCTCGGCTACCGTTCTCTAAAATGCCCTTATTAATCTTTCCTCAACTCTTGTCCTCTCTCTTTCCATCTATTTATATTTCTCTCTCTTTAGCACAATATACCAATCAAAAGAATACCTTTTTGTAAGAGTATTTTTATTTGAATATTAAATTTAACAGTTGAAAAAAATTCTTTGTACTCTAACAAAAGTTAACTGTAAAAATATTTGAATTTTTTATACATGAATTTTTATAATCTTTTGATATTACAAATAAGTCCTGCTAATTTGATCATTTACAAATAAACTCACACGATCTACTTTGAATTAATGAAAGACTCTTAAAACTTACAAATAAGATCCTGAGACTATTACAAAAAAGCTCATTTCAGGACTTATTTGTAAAAAAATTTATGATTATAAATATTTATTTATAAATAATCAGACTATGGAGACTTATTTATAATATCAAAAGATTATATTAACTTATGTATAAAAAATCTAAAATATTTTTGCAAAAGCATTATGACACAGTGAGATTATCTATAATAATATAAAAATAAAATAGATAATTTTTTAATTCTATTATATTTTAACAGAATTATATATATAATTATCCCTTTAGACTTTTTTATTAAATGGTGCACCCTAATTAAGCACACAATTGACCACCTACTCCCCTTCCTACCACTCCTGTTAATGTCTGTAGATCACTTGCCATGTGCGAAACCGAGTGAGCGGGTGGCGCGGCCGCGGTCGCCAAAGAGCGAATCGATCAAATGACCAAACTGCCCTCCCATGTGGGCGGTAAGCCTGTAACCGGGATCCATGTGAACGAGGATGGTTTGGCCATTTCAGTGGACTCGCCATCTTCCGTGCGGGCTCCCGCTCCCCGCGTTGCTTATCTTGTCGTTTTCTGTCGCCCAGATCTGGCTGGCGTGCGGTGCGGAGGTGACGAAAATAACCTCCCTGCTTGGTTCCAAAATCAAACGCCAGCGATTTAATCATTTTAAACTTCACAGTCACCGCAACGGTAGCTGGGAGGGATCCTCTGTATGCCATGGCGTATTAGACCCTGTCAATAGAGAAAGTTTTAGCGGTATGTCCTTGTGTCTTTGGCGACTTGGGCCACGTTGGAAAACCTCCCCAGGGTTATGAGATTTTATTTTTTTTAATTCATTTTTACACAATTATGTCACGAGGAGTTGATTCATAAGAGTAACACTTATGTACAAGAAAAAAGAATATCTTTAATTTTTTTTAAGATTAGTCCCGAGGTGCCCTACACTGCCGTATAGGTTGATCCCGATTCGATGATTCAAAAAATATAAATAATTAGAAATTATTATTAGGCTCGACTATTAAAGGCATTTGTTACTGTTCATTGGGACTTGATTTTTTTTTTTTTGTTACTGTTCAGCCTGTACAGACATATATTACACCTCGGGACAAATCTAACTGAGCAATCCAATTGTACCATCTGATTTTTGATCGAACATTCTAAAAAAAGTTAAAAAATTCTAACAAAAAATAAGAAAAAGTAAAAAAACTTATGCGCACCTACCTTGTCGTGCTGCAATCCGATTAGATCGGACGGCTGCTAATGCAGCTTTATTGCAGCAAGTATTACTAGCCTAATATATGTGTCTTTGAGGTTCACTTTGACAACATAATTGATTATTCATAGATGACTTATTTCAAATTATTTATGTCAAAATAAAAAAATATTTGGATTTGAAACACTTTTCAACTTAAGCCAAACTAAGGTAGAATAAACAATTTTACTCTTTTGATTAGAACGACTTATTCTGCTTATTCTAAAAAGAACTCATTCTCATGTAGAATCAAAGAATCCTTCAATCAGACTAGTGTCACTGAGATAAGCGGAATAACTAGGCCTATTCCAAGCCAATTCTACAATCAAACTGAGCTCTCAGAGTTTGTGGCATTCTTTGGACTTTTCATATGGATTCTAATTAAGTTGGAGGACATAAGAACAATGCAGATGATCTGAGCACATGACTTCGTTGTATAATGAGTTATTTCATTAAATGAACTAGGCTATATATTTCACCAGTCCCTCTTCTGGACTCCAATTTTGGTAGACCTATTAATACTCTCTTGCATGATCTAAAGATATTTTTGTTATTTTATATATTTTGTTATATTTCTTATCATATCTTAACTAAACAATGAAGATATTTCAAGTCGTGTAAGAAAGTATTGAGGACACTACCACAAGCTAGATTCAGGAGCAGTGGTAGATCCGAGCTATGTTCAATGGAGTTCTGTGATTTACGGGATTTCTTAAAATTTAAGAAGACCCACTATTTTTAGCTTATAAGAGTGACTAATTTATTGTTTCCAAACCTCCGACTAATTTGATTTAATAGAGTGACCACAACATCGGAAAAATTTCTACATATGTCACTATTCGGGAGAGAGAATCAAGTGATGTCACACTGGTTTAGCTATATGTCTCATAAAGATTGGGGACAATTTTTGAAAGTTAACCCATCAAAAGGTTTTTATTAACTCTCTTTCTTTATGGTTCATCAAAATTGACTTCGTCCATAACAGCAGACTCATCTTAACAGCAGGCGAGGTGGCGGTGTCACTGGACGGGCGTAGTATGCCACGGTGCAGAGAATTCGATCTCCCCACCCGGCGCCCCCACTCTACAAATAGCAGGCCACCAGGAGCTCGCAGCACCATCACTCCCCACTTTGGTCAGTACTACCAGCAACAGCGATGGACACCATCAAGTCCTTCAAGGGCTACGGCAAGGTAGACGCCGCCGAGAACCGCGAGTTCCGCCGCAAGACCCGCCGCCGCCTCATCGTCATCGGCGTCTCCGCCTTCCTCCTCCTCGTCATCGTCGTCGCCGCCGCCGTCGCCGTCGTCCTCAGCCGCAGGGGTAATGAGGACTCCCCCACCGCCGAAGGCGCCAGCTCAACCATGGCGCAGTCCATCAAGGCCGTCTGCAGCGTCACCCGCTACCCGGGCAGCTGCTACTCCAGCCTCTCCTCCGCCGCCTCCGCCGCCAACGCCACCTCCGACCCGGAGGAGCTCTTCAAGCTCTCCCTCCGCGTCGCCATGGACGAGCTCTCCAAGCTCTCCTCCCTCCCGGACGCCCTCTCCAAGGGACTCGACGACAAAAGGGCCGCCGACGCCCTGCAGGTCTGCAAGGAGATGTTCGACGACGCCATCGACCACCTCAACAACTCCCTGGGCTCGCTCCGCCTCCCCACGACGGCGGGAGAGAAGCTGCTGACGGCGTCCAAGGTGGACAGCCTAAGGTCGTGGCTGAGCGCCGCCGTCACCGACCAGGAGACCTGTCTCGATGCCTTCGAGGGCGTCGCGGGAGGCCTCCGAGACCGGGTGGCGGCCGCGATGCGCAACTCCACCCGATTCACCAGCAACAGCCTCGCCATCGCCGCCGGCATCATCGGCGTCCTCGAGCAGCTCAACGTGCCCATCCACCGGAAGCTCCTGTCCTCCTCCGCCGCCGGCGGGATGCCGGCGTGGGTGATGGGTGCGCGCCGGAGGGCGCTGCTGCAGGCGGGGTCCGGCGTGCGGCTGCCGCCGAACGTGACGGTGGCGAAGGACGGAAGCGGGCAGGTGAAGACGATCGGGGAGGCGGTGGCGATGGTGCCCAAGAAAAGCGCGGCGCCGTTCGTGATCTACGTGAAGGAGGGGAAGTACGTGGAGAACGTGGTGCTGGACAAGAACCGGTGGAACGTCTTCTTCTACGGCGACGGCATGAGGAAGTCGGTGGTCTCCGGCAGCCTCAACTTCGTGGATGGCAGCAGGACCTTCTACACCGCCACCTTCGGTGAGCTGCTTATTTCGCCTTCTTCAAACACTTGACTTGGTAGCATATCCTGTGTGAAGTGTGTTTGTTTCACCGTCAATTGGGAATTTAGGCTTCTCAAATCCATGCGTATGGATGTATTTATACCTGTACGAGTGGAACTAGAGACTGCTTACTAATGGTCATACTCTCAAGTTGGCCATAGATTTAAACTTGGAATGATCATATATATGTTGGATTAGGCTATTGTTACCCCTTCAAATAGTGTAAGTGTTTCCCTCGTATCACACGGTAGAGATCTAGGATATATTTCGATGAAAAAGATTTTCTAAGGAAAAAGTTTTCATAACCTATTTTACATGAAAACAAATAGACTCCTGGTAGAGTATCTCATCGATGACATGGGACCCCTCCCACTAGTTCACATTGATAGGTGAGGAGATTTATAGAGAATGCATTAAGAAAGCACAAGTAAACAATAAAACTACGGATTGAGGGTTTAGTACGGCTTGGGTGATTTAGTTGTTTACACACTAATTAGGATTACAAGCTTGTCAGAGCCAAATGGCTGTGGATCTAAGGGGTATAGTAAAGGTGGCTGGAATGTGAAAGGATTACATGCCTACTTCAGGCGATCTTGTTGTGCAGCCTAATGCCATCTTAGCGTGTTCTTTGGAAAATTAGGGCGTGGCAAGCCATCGGGCTGTTGAATTATTATGTACTATGATCAACATGTGGGTGGACGTCTCAGAAATGAGATCTTCTTGAGTCAGTTTCTTTAGTTCTCTTTGCAACTCTTGTCTATTGGTAAAGACTAATAGTAAATGGACACAAGTGCCCTCTCTTCCTGTTACAACCTCTTAGGCTCACTTTATTAGTGGAATAGAACTGGAAATAATCGGTATAAGGGTCTAAATCCGATTTGATCGTGGGGATGCTTAATTCTTCAAATTCTCCAAATTCTATTTAGAATGTCTAATTCTCTTAATTTTTTAAATTCCTCTAATTTCACTCTTTCTTTTTTACAGTGTAATTTTCCTTATTTTAGGTGAAATATCAATAACTTACTAAATCAAAATATCTTTCATTCTGATTTAAAAAATCTTGAAGACTTTGCTCTGGTATAAACAATTCTTAGGCATCTGTATTGTCCACTAGCATGATAGGAATGGTACAAGAGAGTCTAGAAAAATGGTTCCGGACAGAGTTGTCTGGAGCATCTTCTGTCCTCCTTCCTTTCCGAGGTGAAGTATTGTTGTCCCCTGATTCCACTTTCCTCCTTCCTCTCTCCGAGGTGGTGTCCACTGATCTGGGCGCAGTATGCCAGCAGTCCATTGAGGCCAAATTGCGCTATACATACTCATAATCTTTTTTTTTGGTTTTATATTTTTTTTTATTACGGCACACTCGTTCTTGTGGGGCCCTACTACTCTCCTTGAGGCCAAAATACTCTACACTCAGGTTTAGGCCTCAGAAGTTGGGAACAGATCGAATTTTTATCGATCTTAATTCTTTCAAGTGATCTGGACGATCCGACTCGTTAATTAGTATATTATTTAAATGTACATGTTAAAAAATAGATATTGAGCTCATACATCAATGCAAATATATATTTCTACGCACTTCAGAATCAAATAATATCGGATGATCTGATTAATCGGACTTGGATATTTTCTAGTCGGAGTACCGAAATTTCCCTTTCTTTTTTCCTTTTTTTCTTTTTGGTTTTGAGAATGACCACCGAAATTTAGAACAACGATTTAGGTAGCCTGGACTTCTCACATGCAAACGCCCATCTAACCAAGATGAAGGGGCCCAACATCGCTGGCTGGTCTCCTCGTGGGCCCCACAACGAAACTTCCCGACCACGAAAGAACGGAGTTCAAAGGCATCCCCATGCGCCCATTTTAATACCGTGATTGGCGTGTCTGGTACCCACTTGATTAATTAATTAATTAATTAGAGTTTGAAACAACTTTTATTAGGCATCAGCACGTGCCGATTCAGGGCCACCTCACTTCTGGGCCTGGGCCTTTTTTAAGAGCTGTGATGTGTACATCTCCTCAGTGACATTGGTTTGGGCTACGTGGCAATGGTGCGGGTAAGTATAATTAATTAAATCTGTTTTTTTTTTTTAAAGGTAAGTATAATTAAAAATTGCTTTATTGGGTCAGAACCGTGTCTTATATGTCAGGATCACATGGAGCCTCACATGTGACATGTCAGATGCAGTAACTAAAGTTTCGTAATTCTTGCCCGGTGCAGGAGCTGACGGGAGAGGGTTCATGGCGGTGGACATGGGGTTCGAGAACACCGCCGGCGCCGCGAAGCACCAGGCGGTGGCGCTTCGGTCCAAGTCCGACCAGGCCGTCTTCTACCGCTGCGCCTTCGACGGCTTCCAGGACACCCTCTACACCCACTCCCTCCGCCAGTTCTACCGCGACTGCTACGTCTCCGGCACCATCGACTTCATCTTTGGCGACGCCTCCGCCGTGTTCCAGGGCTGCACCATCCAGCCCCGCCAGCCGCTGCCCAACCAGCAGAACACCATCACCGCCCAGGGCCGCGTCGACCCGGCGGAGAACACGGGCATCGCCATCCAGGGCAGCACCATCTCCCCCTACGGCGAGGTGACGGCGCCGACGTACCTGGGCCGGCCGTGGAAGAACTACTCCACCACGGTGGTGATGAAGACGGCCATCGACGGGGTGGTGAGGGCGGAGGGGTGGATGGCGTGGGTCAGCGGCACCACGCCGCCGGACACTATCTACTACGGGGAGTACCAGAACACCGGGCCCGGGGCCGGCACGGTGGGCCGGGTGAATTGGGCCGGCTACAAGCCCGCCATGAGCGACGCGGAGGCCCAAAAGTACGCCGTGGAGTCGTTTATCGAGGGCGGCGAGTGGATACCCAATTCTGGCGTGGCATACAAGTTGACATTGTGATCAGCACAACCACAGCTTGATGCCAAAGGCAAGAAGCAAGCTTTCCATTGGAGAGAGAGAGAGAGGGTTGCAGATGTTGTACAAATGGGTGGTTTTTGTTTTAATTTAGTTGCCTTATTAAATTTTTTTCAATAGGTCTATGGGAATGGAAATTGATGTAACTGAGGCCTATATACTTCTATTTGATTCTTGATCATGTGCTACTAGTTGGGAAGTGGATGTTTGAGCTTAAAGATCTTGAATTCGTAACTATCTTTCCAGATTTCAAATTGCAACATTCGGAAAAATGTGGATACCAATGCAAATATTTAGTTTATATTGAGTATATATGGCTGATATTCGTAGGCACAAGATGACTAGAGCAGATGGGGATGCTTCCCCAAACTCGTGTATTAATTGAGTGGTCCCGCCGGGTTCGCAGAGCGGAGCGTGTGCAGCGGCGTCCCTAAGTTCGCCGTTCTTTGGGGGGGAGGGGTTTCTTCCCTTCTTCCGTTAGGGAGATCGGCCTCCTCTCCCCCCCTCCCTTTTTGGGAGGATCACATCTCTCTCTGTTGAAGGCTTGTCTTCTCCCTCGTAGAGAGTTTTTTTCTCTTTTCTTGTGAAAGTTTTGCTCAGGAGAGTCTTACTCTTCTGGATTGGTCCTTCGGGAGGTTCCTCCTCCTTCCTTGGCTGCGGCTTTTTCCCTTTTTCCGTCCTCTCGTCCCGTCGCCCTCTCTTAGCTTTCATCATCTTAGACTCGTTTTGTACCTGTTAGATTTACCTTCCTTAATTTCCTCATTCTCCTCAGCAAATACTTGTATTCGTTTGTGTGCCGGATCTAATGTTTGCCAACGGGTGCGGCTTTCTCCTTCTCCAGTTGGAGTCTTAGTTGTTGACGTTCACTTTGTAGGCCGTGTGGTTTCTGCCTACTAACTGTTCGACAAAATGCCGAACTCAAGACGGAGGCTCGAGTATGTGCGCAACCCCCTACTCCATTGCCGTGAGTAGGCCTAACGAACTCTCCTGCTTTGTGGACAAACTGCTTGCTCTTTTGCAGCTCCCCTTTCATCTGTTACAGATTTCTCTGGTTCGTTTGCTTCCGCATCCAATCGGCAATTTGTGTTGACTCCTCCGGCACCAAGAAGTTACCTTTGTTCTTTACAGTCTGTATTTGCTGTGTCTTATCTCTATTTTTTGTATTCTGGTCGGACTTGGTCCTATCTACTCTGGTAGTCTAGGCACGCTAGTTTGCTTGGAAGGTGTTTGTGGTTATGACTGCTCTTTGTACTACTTCGGATTCTTTGAATGAATGAAAGCTCCTTCTTATGTTCAAAAAAAAAAAAGATGGGGATGCTTCCCCATAGCTCTGGAGGGGAGGGCGATTCAATCATAAACTTGTCTGGGGGTACTAGTCTTACTTCAATTTCATATGATCTACATAAGAAAAGATGTTGTGTAATGGCTTCGTCACTTGCAAAAAGTACATAGTTGTAGGTCTCTACGAACATGATAAAAGAGAAATCTTGGTGGCACCGAGCCATTGTAAGTTTCATATTCTTTGCTTTCTATATGCACAAACAAAAAATCCTGAGCTCATTTTAAAATTGTCTAGGAGACCACTATAGCTGATTATATCGAATAAATGTGTTCAATTAATAAGCCTGTAGGGCTATGCACCAATAGGTCGAGTCCGATTCAGGCTTTCTCGAGTTAAATTTGGAAATAACTGGGATTTGGGCCCACTGCTTAATTAACAACGTATAATTGACTCAATTTAGCGCAAATTTAATTCAATCTGCTTAATTTGCACACTTAAGATCCATTTGGTAACCAGTAAAATGACAGGTAGGAATACATTTTCAGAAAAATCTGATACAAAGATTTATTTGGTAGCTCAATAATGTTAGTCAACATAAAAGATAATATGTTGACTCTATCTAAATTAGGATTTTGGCATCGAGGAGAAGGTCGGTATGCCGTTTTCCCAGAAAACTTCATACGCCCGGCGCACGTGCTTGATAAGGATGACTGTGGGAGCTATCGGTAAAAATAAAAGAGACTGTTTGTTCTTTTATGCGGTTAAAATAAATTTTTATCTTCTTTTTTTAGATGTTTGATCTAGAATCAAATTAGATAGGCATGTAGGATACGTTAGGGGACTTTAAAAAAAAAATCAAAAAATATGAAAAAATAAAAAATCGAGCTTCAATGAATAGTACACTACTGTTCATTAAGACTTAGTTTTTGAATTTTCATATTTTTTTGAGATGTTCGATTGAAAATCGAATTATATGAGCACGTAGGTCATGTTAGAAGCTTTCAAAAAAAATTTATGAAAATTAAAAAATCAATCATCAATTAATAGTATAGTACTGTTCATTGGGTCTTGGTTTTTGATTTTTTATTATTTTTTAGAATGTCCAATCGAAAATTCAATTATGTGGACATGTAGGGCATGTTGGGGCTTCAAATTTTTTTTTTTTTTAGTTTGACTGTACCATGAGGCGACGTAATAACCTCCAAGGGTGCAAAAAGTTATTCTCCCTTTAGAATTACTTATGTTTATACTCTTAAAATTTAAGATATTATAATTTTACACTTATATCTATAAAACAATATAATACTCTTGAAACTTACTTAAGTTTCATTTTTACAGAAAAAATAAATAAATATATTTTTCTAATTAGATGTCAAGTTAGGGCATTCTGGCAACTAAAAAAAAGAAAAAAAAAAGATCTTTTGACTTTGCCATTTGAACTTTGATAGTGTGGAAATATGATTTTTTTATTTGAATCGTTTAATCTAATGTCGAGCTACAATGTTCTTCAAACTCAAAAAAATTAATTTTTTTTAAAAAAACTATACTGATTTTTTAAAGTTTGATGGTGCTAGGACATGGTCTTTTTTTATTTGCAATGTATGATCAAAGGCCGAGTTAACTATGTTATCTATGTTAATAATCTCATAAGTGTCTGATCAGACAGTTCAATTTTTTTTTTTACAGGAAAACAAACAAGTGAAAAGAATTTTAGAAAAATATTGATTGTGTTTTTAAGAAAATATTTTAAAAATAAATAAAAATATTTTCAAAAAAATATTTTCTAAAGTACCAAATGATAGATTATGTTTTTATCTTCCTTGTAAATTAATTTTCTTAGAAAACATTTTCCGGTCAAATATATTTTATGTAGAACCTAATTAAACGTACCCCAAGTTGAAAATTAAAAAGAAAAAAAATATCCTTTAATGTTGCAGTTCAAATGTTGATCACGTGAAGATATGGTCTTTTTTATTTGAATTATCCAATCAAATGTAGAGTTAGAATATTATCTTAGTTCAGAAAAATATAAAAAAAATCCTTAAGCTCTGCCATATTTATGTTAAAAATTCTTTTATGAGTAAATAAATGTAGGAAATCATTTTCAAGAAAAAAATTTACAGGCAAACAAACGAATGAAAGTATTTTCAAGAAAATGTTTTCATAAGAGTCAAATGATCGATTATGTTTTCATTTTGCTCGTAAGTTGACTTCTTTGAAAAACTTTTTTCATCCGACTATATTTTACGTGCAACCAAATGGATCCTTAAGTAACCCGATTTAAATCACAATGGCTGCCCAAAGATACATTAGTAGGGTTGAACTACACCTGAACAACTTGGCCTGACATCTTAGATTGAACTTGGAGCGGTGTGTGGTTCACAACCCATTAGAGGGGTTGTGGTGTTGGGCCCAGTTAGCACCATCCAGACTTTGTCCATTCCAAGGTTAGAGAAGGAGTAATACTTACCGCAATGCTTTCCCGTGCTAAATAGGGGCATTGCAGCAAGTTAAAATATTTTTTTTCAAATTTTGTAGGTCGGACCCAACATGCCTTACTTGTTCACAGCCCGAGTCTCTGATGGGACGATCCAAAAAAATCTGAAAAATAAAAAGTTGAGCCCCAATGAATGATCGTTCGAAATTATGTGTCGTTAAGCATATTCGAACATCAATCTTAAAATTCAAATTTCCACATATAATTATTTGAAAAATAGCAAGTGGTGAGATTGGGTCGAATCCACAGGGAAATAGATTTTTAAAGTTGAAAACTTTGAGTTTTTAAAGGAAAAATAGAAAATAAAGAAGAGGGAGCATGATGATTTGATTTGTTAAGAATTAAAATTAATCGGACTTACTATGAACTCACAAAAAGAGCACTCCTAAACGAGCATAATTAGACCATTTAATGAACTAAGACTACCTATAAAACACTAATTAAAAATAGAATATAAAATTTGAGTAGTGTCAACAGAAGAAAAAATAAAAGTTGTAGAACAAAAAGATGGAGAAAAGATAACGTTTTTCAAAGGAGCTACTATCATTCATTATCAGAACAATATGAAATTTTACAGAGACATTGAAAATAAAAAATTAACATAACTTTCATAAGAAAAGTTTTATATAAAATATTCGAAATACAGTGTAATATGGATAACTCAAAAACTAGAGAGAGACAATGGAGAGAGAAAATTGATGTTTGCAGTCGCCGTAGCCCTTCGCGCGGATCCTTAGTAGCCTTGGACTCCTTCCAATGGTCAGTTGCAGTGCCTCGAATCCACCTCTTGCACTAATATCCACTGGTTTGAGAGAGATGTAGAGAGAGAGAGAGAGAGTGAAAGAGAGGGAGAAAGTGGGAGAGAAATTGAGAGAGAGAATTTAAAAAAAAAACAAGCTCAGCTTTTTCCTCCCCCCTCCCATGGCTTTATAAAAGAGAATTCTTAATCCAAATTTTGAATTTCAAATAGGGTAATAAATAGGCTATTAAGCTACCCCTTGATTAGTGGATCTTCTTTTAAGCCCATAAAAACTATTTTTGAATTTTGAATTTCGAAATAAATATCTTTCTTTTTAAATTTCAGGATTCCCTCCTCATCTCTCTCTTGATTTCATAGAAGAGAATTTTTAATTCAAATTTTGAATTTCAAATCCTCTAATAAATGGGCACTTAATTGCTCGCATTAAGCTCTCCTTTGATTAGAAGATTATCCGTGAATGCATATTTGAAATTTAAATTTGAAGAGGGATATTTCAAAATTCGAATTTTGAATCGAAGAATAAATATTATTTTTGAGATTTTGAAATTTTAAAATTCAAATTAAAAAAATACTATTTTTGAAATTTGAATTCCGAAATTCTCTCTTCTCTCTCTTAGTTGGCTTGTGGTTCCCTTTTTAAGACAAAAAAAATACAATCTTATTCCTTCCAAGATTCGAACATTGGTTACTTCCTTGAAATCTAGGTAGTCCAACCATTATGCCATCTGTTTGCTTATGTCCTGCATTTACATAAAATAACAGTTAAGTTCATGCGGCAATCAATAAATCATCCAAATGCACATTAAATGATTGTCGAGAAAGTCTTATTTGAGAATGAAATTGATATCCTTATTCAATCCATAGAGTGATGATATTTGAAATTCGAATTTTACATAATTGATATGTTTGAAAGCATAATTGATTTATCTATCATTTCATGTGATTTTGTTCATTAAATTGATAGCAAAGTGTGTAAGTTTCATCTGTTATTTATGTAAAATTGTGAACTTATCACATCTCCCAACTTAATCATTGCTAGTCCCTTAGCAATATAATCATTTGAAAAATTAGGACTATCATGATTAGTAAAAAGAATCACACTTCATTTTAAAGGATATCTATTGCAAATGGTAGGTAATTGGAATTCAAGTTTTCGTTCTCCCGCCCACTATACTTGGAATCAGGATAGGTGATTGTGCATATCATTTGAGGTGCTTGGAGTTCATTTCTATACTGTTTGGTATATCGTTGTCTTCACTGACTCTTAGTAGAATTAGCCAAGGGAGAGAACAGAAAAAGAGATCTCCAGATTAGTTGGCTAGTTTCGCTTTTAGGTTTTCGCCCCGACTTAAAACTTTTTAGGATTTTGTCTTATTTTATTGTGATGTACTTTAGCGCGATTGTTTTGTGCTTTGAGAGTACATACTTTTTGCCACCCTCTTTATTTTTTTGTCTGAGGGGAGGTGCGTACTTTTTGCCACCATCCTTCCTTTGATTCTTTTGAAGCATATTTATTTGATTTTCACGTTTCTGATTGTCCTTTTTCGAAGTGACCGCCTCCTTAAAGTGTTAAGTGGTTTGATCTCCTATTACGAATCCTAACTTTTCGTTTGTTTGACCTAAAAATAAAAACAGAATGGGTAATTCTACACTTCGGGTCAACTCCAGCAACTCTACACTTTCAGGATCTTCCACTCTTTCCAAGTTACCGTGTGTGTGTCAAAATCATCCCGTTGTGATTCTTTGTAGAGAGGGGAGTTAATTCAAACTTTTACTCAACTTCCTAACTCAATTTTGATCAAGATTCCCTAAATGAATTATGATAGATAAGAATTTCTGTTGGAGTGTGAAAATGAAGCAAATTATTTTTTTTGAAAATTTGTGTGAAAAATGAAAAAAATTTCAAAAAATTTGTTCATTTTAAACGATTTTATTCAATATGCGCTATGATTCTCCCCCCAACTTGAATTACATTGTCCTCAATGGCATAGAAATGCACAAAAATTATTTAATATGGAATTTATGATGAGGAGAGATACAACCTGAGGTGTGACGAGGCTTCTCTCTGTTCTCCAAGGTGGATTTTATGAGTTTTCTAAAAAGAAAAGAAAAAGAGAATAATCAGAATAAAAATGAGAAGATTGGGTTGCCTCCCAATAAGCGCTAAGTTTAACGTCTTCAGCCAAACGCATGTGAGTTCTTATCAACCTGGGTCAATTGATTTGTTGGTATCATTTTGTGTGCCCTGCTCAGATATTCTCAGAGCCATACTTTTCCTACTCATGAAGTGATGATTTGTCTCATTTGACTACCTCATTCACGCCTACTTCACTTAGACCTTGGTTCATGTGTAATTCTCCTCTCGACTTAGCATGTCTCACCATATGAATGTCGTGCATGCTATCAGACTGTAAGTAATTGTGCTCAAATTCAGGAGGAGATATAAGAGATGGCAGTGTTGGCCTAGGGTGCAATTTTGGTACAGGTTCAATGATAGGCCAAGGACTAAGCGAGTGAGGCAAATTGTGAAGTGAATCAATGTCCTTCGTGTAGGATAAAGACTGTTCAAACTCCAAATTCTCTTCTAAGGGAAAGAGGAACTGTTCTAAATCTGGACTATCATCTACTATATTATCCATGGCATGCACTGTATAACAACCCTGATTCCGATCCAAGTATTTAGGAGCTTGAAAAATATTGATCCCAATCTGTCGGTCCCCAAAAGATATGTCCATCTTACCTGTCGCACAATTGATATTTGCCTTTGCTGTAGCTAAGAATGGACGTCCTAGAATGATTGGAATGTGATTCAAATCTGAGGATGGGGCCATATCCAAGATAAGGTAGTCCACAGGGAAGTAGTAATCTTCGATTTGGACAATTACATCCTCAACGAGTCCTCGTGGCACTTTAATTGATCGATCTGCCAGTTGGAGAATAATAGGAATGGCCTTCAGTTCTCCAAGATCTAGTTGTTCATAGGCAGAAGTGAGCAAAAGGTTTACACTAGCCCCAAGATCAAGAAGTGCCTTGTCAAATGTGATTCCTTCAATAACACAAGAGATAAGTGGAGCCCCAGGATCTTTTATCTTTTTGGGCAATTGGTTAAGGAAAATGGCACTCACTTCTTCAGACAAAAAGACCTTCTTATGATTTGTTTTGGGCTCTCTCTTATGAGTACAAAGTTCTTTTAAAAATTTGGCATAGGCCGGCACATGTTGGATTGCATCAACCAATGGTATGTTAATGTAGACTTGTTTAAATAAGTCTATTAACTATTCATTTTTTACTTGGATTTGATGCTTTCTTTTATCTTTGCCATTCTCTAAAGCTTGTGGAAAAGAGATTTCTGGTTTATAATTCTCAGGGCATTCCTCCATTTTTCCTTTTCCTTGACTGATATTGGGTTGTTCATTCTCATCTTCATCATCTTCTTCTTCTTCTTCTTTTTCTTCTTCTTCATTCTGTTCAGGATTGGGCTGACTAGATCCTTGATTTGGGTAAGGATCCAGCAAGACTTTACCACTTCTTAAGGCCAAAATTGCTTTCGCATTTTCTAATTGTGGGCCTCTTGATGAATTCGAGCCCATTTGAGGTTGGGCTTGAGGATTAGGTAGGATTGGTTGATGTTGGAAATCCGGAGGATAGTTTCGCGGGTTTGCAATGGGTTGACTTGGTAATGGGCCAACTTCCCTCCTCATTGTTGTATCAGCTATTTGACCCAATTGGACTTCTAATTTCGAAATAGATTGTTGTTGAGAGATGACCAATTGATGCAATTGTTGTTGTTGTTGTTGTTGATTCATGAGTAATTGTTGCAGCATATTGAATTTGTCATCATTTTGATTTGATGGCTGATGTTGTGGGATTTGATATGGAGGTTGAGAGAACATATTCTGATTGTTATTGGGCTGAGAATAAGGAGCTTGAGCTTGGGATTTGATATGTTGGCCTTTATTGAAAGATTGATTTGGATAGTAATTCTGTTGATGAGCCCTATTCTGAAAATTTTGTGTTTGTGGGTTTGGAGCTTGGGGTTGTTGAGATTTCCATGAAAAATTAGGATGATTCTTCCAGCCATGGTTGTAAGTGTTAGAATATGGATCATGATTGGGCTTTGAATAATTCTGGGCTGCTTGGACTCGTTCTTGGATGAACGACGGCAATTGGGCCGCTGTACGACACTCACTGACATGGTGAGTTGGGCTGGAACAAAGACTACAAGCTTCTTGATAAGATGGAGAAGATTTTGAGTAAGGTCTTGATTGTGCATGGATATTAGATCCTTGGTTATTCGAAGCTAGGACTTGGTCTATCTTTTGGGCTATAAGATCCATTTTGCTCAATTGTTGGGCCAGAAGGTCCACCTTATCCAACTTTTGGGCCAAGGCATTGATATCCATCTTAGGTTTAAATTCTCCTCTATTTCTTGTTTCATAGATTCCAGTCCGTTTGGATGTTCCCACAGATCTTTCATATGATGAAAGTGAGGCATGATTTATTGAATTTTCACTTAACATTTCAAACAAATCATAAGCTTCTTCCTCACTTTTGCTCATGAATGCTCCTCCACAAGATGCATCTACCATTTGCCTGTATTGTGCATCTAAACCTTCATAGAATGCTTGCACAATTTGCCATCTAGACAATCCATGGTGTGGACATTTTCTCAACAATTCTTTCAATCGTTCTCAAGATTCATGAATTTATTCTCCTGGTAATTGTGAGAATCTAGTTATAGCCCTTCTCATTGTATTTGTTCTCCTAATATGATAGAATTTTTTTAAGAATTCTTGTTGCATTTCAGGCCAAGTCATAATGGGCTTCCCTATCGTTCCAAGTCAATATTTGGCTTTGTCCTTAAGTGAGAAAGGGAATAGGGTAAGTCGAAGGGCATCCTCCGTGAAATTTTGAATTTTCACGGTTGAATAAATCTCAAAGAATTCATCCAAATGTTTATATGGATCTTCATTGGTATTCCCATAAAAAGATGAGAGCATTTGGATGGTGTTTGGCTTGATCTCATAATGGCTAGCATGGACATTAGGCAATTGGATACAAGATGACGGATTATAATCTTGAGGAATGAAGTATTCCTTCATTTGTTTAGGCATTTGTTGATTATTTCCAGTCATTTGATGTTGAATATTGGTTTGGTGATGTAGGTATCTCTCAATTTCTTGAATGGGTTTGATAATATATGGCTTTTGAGATCTTCTACCTAGCATACACTAGACCAAGATGAGATGAGAATGGTTGTTTTTGTGATTTTTATTTTTATATATTTTTTATGTTTATTTATGCAAAGACAAACAAGTTAATAACAAATTCCTAATGACCTAAGTGTATCCTAGACTTAAGGATGAGATTTCTCACAAAATGGCTATAATTCACTATGAATCACCCCTACAATAGATCAATCGGCCAGGTAAAAGGTGGGATAGTGGGAGGCTCCTCCTACTGTCGTCGGGACCTAATTAAATAACCACTTGTCCACTTAGGCGTTTACCTTTGTAACCTCTAGCCTAGACACCGTTGTCCAAAGTAGAAATGAATTCAAAGCTCGGTCAAATCATAGTGTGAACCCTAGGTACAATTGCTATTTGATTTTTATTGGGCTTGAGACAATGCAAGATGGAGTGTTTGTGGTTTGTGGGCCAAGAAAGGGTGATGAAATCCCCACCTTATCTTGTTATGAAGATGCCCTTAAATTGTTTTATCAATGAGATGCACACTACAATTCAATCAAGTTTGTTTTGTGCAATAATGAAATGACAATGCATGAACATGTTATTTGCACAATTTAGAAAGACTTACCTTGCCTCTTGCACTCTTCAACATGAAACAAATGACAAAAATTTAAAACTAATGCATTCCTAAATGATGCATGTCCTAAAACATGGTAGTTTGGTTTCTAATCTTGAAATGCATTTTTTTTAATTTTGTTTTTTTGATTTTTTTTATTTAATGAGGTCTATATTTATTTTAAGCAAATATGAAAATAAAAATATTAAAGAAATTGGAACAAACTCACCAAGTTGAGCTTTCCTTTTGTCTTCTTTTTTTTTAAAAAAAAAATTCCTGCAAAAAGAGAAAATGAATGTGAGTATGGATTTATACAAATGGACCTAAAATAATCAAAATTAAAATTCTAATTCCCCGGCAACGGCGCCAAAAATTGATCGTTTGAAATTATGTGTTGTTAAGCATATTCGAACATCAATATTTAAATTCAAAATTCACATATAATTATTTGAAAAATAGCAAGTGGTGAGATTGGGTTGAATCCACAGGGAAATAGATTTTTAAAGTTGAAAACTTTGATTTTTAAAGGAAAAATAGAGAATAAAGAAGAGGGAGCATGATGATTTGATTTGTTAAGAATTAAAATTAACCGGACTTACTATGAACTCACAAAAAGAGCACTCATAAACGAGCATAATCAGACCATTTACTAAACTAAGACTACCTCTAAAACACTAATTAAAAGTAGAATATAAAATTTGAGTAGTGTCAACAGAAGAAAAAATAAAAGTTGTAAAACAAAAAGATGGAGAAAAGATAACGTTTTTCAAAGGAGTTACTGTCATTCATTATCAGAACAATATGAAATTTTACAGAGATATTGAAAATAAAAAATTAATATAACTTTCATAAGAAAGCTTTTACATAAAATATTCTAAATACAGTGTAACATAGAGAACTCAAAAACTAGAGAGAGATAGTGGAGAGAGAAAATTGATGTTTGCAGCCGCCGTAGTCCTTCGCGCGGATCCTTGGTTGCCTTGGACTCCTTCTAATGGTCAGTTGCAGTGCCTCGAATCTACCTCTTGCACTAATAGCCGCTGGTTTGAGAGAGATGTAGAGAGAGAGAGAGAGTGAAAGAGAGGGAGAAAGTGGGAGAGAAATTGAGAGAGAGAATTTCCAAAAAAAATAAGCTCAGCTTTTTCCTCCCCCCTCCCATGGTTTTATAGAAGAGAATTCTTAATTCAAATTTTGAATTTCAAATAGGGTAATAAATAGGCTATTAAGCTACCCCTTGATTAGTGGATCTTCTTTTAAGCCCATAAAGACTATTTTGAATTTTGAATTTTGAAATAAATATCTTTCTTTTTAAATTTCAGGATTCCCTCCTCTTCTCTCTCTTGATTTCATAGAAGAGAATTCTTAATTCAAATTTTGAATTTCAAATCCTCTAATAAATGGGCACTTAATTGCTCGCATTAAGCTCCCCCTTGATTAGAGGATTATCTATGAATGCATATTTGAAATTTAAATTTGGAGAGGGATATTTTAAAATTCGAATTTTAAATCGAAGAATAAATATTATTTTTGAGATTTTGAGATTTTGAAATTTTAAAATTTAAATTAAAAAAATACTATTTTTGAAATTTGAATTCCAAAATTCTCTCTTCTCTCTCTTAGTTGGCTTGTAGTTCCCTTTTTAAAACAAAAATATACAATCGTGTTCCTTCCAAGATTCGAACCTTGGTTACTTCCTTGAAATCTAAGTAGTCCAACCACTATGCCATCTACTTGCTCATGTCCTGCATTTACATAAAATAACAGTTAAGTTCATGCGGCAATCAATAAATCATCCAAATGCACATTAAATGATTGTCGAGAAAGTCTTATTTGAGAATGAAATTGCTATCCTTATTCAATCCATGGAGTGATGATATTTGAAATTCGAATTTTACAAAATTGATATGTTTGAAAGCATAATTGATTTATCTATCATTTCATGTGATTTTGTTCATTAAATTGATAGCAAAGTGTGTAAGTTTCATCTGTTATTTATGTAAAATTGTGAACTTATCAATGAACATAAAAGAATTCTTAATGGGCCGAGTTTATTTTTAGATTTTTTATTTTTTGGATTGTTCGATTATATATCGGACCATACAGATAGGTAAGGCATGTCAGGCCCATCCTAAAATAAGGTTCAAAAAGATAATAATAATAACTTGCAGCAATGCCCTCTATTCAAGCATGCGGGGAAGGGGAGTTGGTGGGCCAAATATTACTCATAGAGAAATGCTTGCTACAATGGGGACATTGCACCAGCCGTGCAATGCGGTCTAACAGTCATCCAATCAGGTCTGATCAGACAGCTGCAGTAGCATGTCCATTTTTTAAAATTAAATTTGACAATATTGTTGCCTTGTCTTTTATTTTTATTTTTATTTTGGACTGTCAAATTAAGATTGAATGGTACAAATGGTTTCCTTAGGGATACCCCCACCTCCTAAATTAGACAAGTTGAATGATATAAATTATGACATGTGATATAGGAAAATTAGATATGATCTTATTCATGACAATATTGAACATGTACTTAATAGTACTATTTATGAGATTGTAGTTGATAACTCCGGAGAGGGAGATATCAGGAAAAGAGAGCAGTAGTTGTCAGAGGACAATAAGGCTAGAAGCCTAATGCTCATGTTCATAGAGGACAATCTCATAAAATTATTTGAAATTTATGAGATTGTCTGAAAATTATGGGACGCTATCAAGGAAAAGTATGACACCACTTCTGAGGTGAATACTCAGCTCCTATTACATCGGTATAACACTTGCCGTATGCAAGACGGTGATAGTGTTATAGAACATGTAAATAAAATAATTGTTATGGCTAAAGATATTTCTATTGTTGGAACAGAGGTTCCAGAAAGAATGCAGGTGGCAATTATTTTGAATAGTCTGCCATCTTCAATAGATATGGCTGCCACAACCCTAAGGATGAGTGGTACCGTTCTTCGTGTCACTGATTTTTTAGCTAGGCTAGCAGTTGAGCAGGATATCATAACCAGTAGGAAAGGTCAAGAGCTGAATTTACAGGTGTAGGCGCCCGGAACGTCCCCTGCCGCTGCTGCGGGCTTCGGACGAGGGCTCCTCCGTTCGTCTTAGCACTGTGGCGATTTAGGAGAGGTTAGAAATTAGGATGTGATTGTCAGGAGCATTACCTTACGGTCCCTGTGCTCCGCAGGATGGTGAGGATGTGATCGCGTTCTGAGGGAGTGGGAGATGGTGGTTTCCCCTTCTCTTCCTCCGGCCGGCCAGAGGAGGAGAGCTCGGTAGTCCGCGCGCAGAATCTGGTAAGAGCCCCTGAAAAGAAAAGACAAGATAGAAAACGACCCGATTAGAACTATAATATGCAGAATCTGTCCATAAAAATATAAAAAAAACTAACTAGAATTGGAGGGAGACGCACCGGATGGGTGTTTGGGAGGGAAGGTGACCATATGTTATGGCCACCCACCTCCCGATTTTTGTTTGAAACATCTGGGGGTAAATAGGGATTGCTAAGTCATTTTAGGATGCATGCATGCAGATAAGTGCTCGTGTGTGAAAAGTGATGTGCTGTATTAAAAGTGGACAGAAGAGTGAGAAAGGGAGAATGTTATGGTATGGATGGAGAGTGAGAATGCAATGAAATGAAGAAAGGAGAAAGGTAAAAGTGGGTTAGGAAGACAAGCCCATTTGGAGTGCGAAGGATTCCTTTGGAATTCTCTGACTCCTTGCCTGCTCGACTCCTCAAAGCCGACCCGCTCCAAGAAAGAAACTCCTTCTTAATCCCTTTCACAACCCCCTTGCTCGAGGGAACCTGGGGGTTTAAATAGATGAAGGAAAAAATAGGAGAAAATAGGGGTATAAATCCCCGTAAATCAACTTTCAGCCAATAGGAAGTGGTCAAGGGTTGGAGGTGGTGCGCGCGGCAGTCGCCGGAGTGGGGAGTGATCGGAGTAGTGGAGGTGAGGGCGGCGAGTAGAGGAGATCGTGGGGAAGACGAGGTCAAGGGGGTGGTTAGAGAGTGGACGGCCAACCAACATGCCTTCCAATCTCGTGGAAGGCCAGGTAGCTGGCCTTCCACGAAGTGGTGGAAGGCGGCCCGGTTGGCCTTCGAAGGGGGTGGAAGGCAAAGGGTGGCCTTTGAAGAAGGTAGAAGGCAAGGGGTGGCCTTCGAAGGGGGTAGAAGGCAAGGGGTGGCCTTCGAAGGGTGGTGGAAGGCGGACTGGTTGGCCTTCCACGAAAAGGTGGTAAAAAGTGAAAAAGATGGCCAAAAGGTGGAACGAAGTGGTGGAAGGCGGCCCGGTTGGCCTTCGAAGGGGGTGGAAGGCAAAAGGTGGCCTTCGAAGGAGGTAGAAGGCAAGGGGTGGCCTTCGAAGGGGGTAGAAGGCAAGGGGTAGTCTTCGAAGGGTGGTGGAAGGCAGACTGGTTGGCCTTCCACGAAAAGGTGACCAAAATCGGGATTTGGTTAATGGACCTAATTATTAGTGGGCTGAGATGGCTAAAATGAGGGGTTTGGGTGATGATGGGCTAATGACGGATGGGGTTTATGACCAAAATGGTGGTCCAAAATCGGTATCTACAACAGGAAGTGAATGTTATTCACCAGAAACCCTTATCAGGATATCACAAAAATCAGAATCACTCTATTGGACCGAATAGGCCACAGTTCAAAGGAAAATCATACTATAAAAGCAAAAAGATTCCCCGAGGTGGTTGCTATACATGTGGCAAATTTGGTCTTTATAAGATCAATTGTTCTGAAAAATACGGAAACAATGGTAAACACCCGGAAAAAAGGGGAAGCAACAAAAGAGAATTCGTTGGTTTGATGGAATGCAATGTTGTGATTATCAACACCAACGATTAGTGGGTGGATTCTAGTGCAACTTGTCACGTGGCAAAGACGAAGAAAGGGCTGGTGGAATTCAAGCAGCTGCAACCTGGAAAGCAGAGAATGTATATGGAAAACAACACCTACCTGAACGTAGAAGGTGTTGGATCATATCGTTTAGATCTTGGGGACAACATCAATGTCCTTAAAGATGTCTATTATGCGCTGAGTATTAGGCGCAATCTATTGTCTGTAACTGCTCTCATGCAAAATGGCCTGGAAGTTCGATTCTACAATAAAAGGGTGTCCATAGGAAAGAACAAAAAGGTCTTTACTATGGGAAAACTTGTTCCCAAATATGGTTTATTTTGTATTCCTGTTGTGGACACAGAAGTGAATAATATTAATGATGCTGTTATGAATTATTCCTTATATCTGTAGACACGCTAATTTTGACGTCATTTTGAGTAAATTTCATATCATATAATAAATACCTCAGAATTGTCTGATATTTAATTATTAGTTAATTTCTATTAATCTTTTTGGGTTAATTATCTAAATAGTATCGGGTCAGATAGACATAATTTAAATTAATTAATTAAATTAATTTTAACTCAAATTTTAATCAAATATGAAAAAAAAGTCTAAAAGACGTCGACATGTGTAGACGCCATTTAGAATTTATTCATATTTTGATATTTAAATTTTAATTTTAATTAATATGTTAATTGGCTAAAAGACGTCTTCTAGGCACGACGCAATTTAGGTTTCCTAAGCTGTTTCTATCTCTTTTTCCGGATGTTTATCTTTATCTTAATTAGTCTAAAAGACGTTTCCAATGTGCGACGCGTTTTAAATAATTACAGATAATGATAAATTAATCTGTGTTAATCTATTTGTTAGCTGGATAAACGTCAAATTCTTCCATGTTTATCCGATCATAACCGCGGATGTAAAGTCTATAAATACCCAACCCCTTGGTCAGTGAAAGTTAGTGATAATAAGTGGTGATAATTATTGAGAGTGATGATAAGTGATTAAAGTGATAATTCTTGAAAGGTTAGTGATAATTTTAAGTGATCCAAGAAGAAGACGACGTCCAGACGCTGAAGGATCGAGGTGCTGCTGCTGCTATTTTCAGGAGTTTTTCGTCCATTCTTCGTCCTTTCAAGATCCATTCAAGACCAAGGCTTTCCAGGGGCCATTCAACTTAGTTCTCCTATTTTCATCATATTGATTTCATCATCATATTAAGAACAAATCTCATTCATTACATCACTCCATGCAACACACTCATTAGCATAATTTCAAACCTATTTGTTTAAGGGGTTTAAAAGACTATCATACAAGTGAGTTCAATTGTTTAAGTTGTATGATTAAAATTTCTACTGGAATAGATACTACATCTATTTGAGTTCTCATTGTTTTTCTCTTTCTTTCCATTTTCTTGCAAGGTACGAAAGGAAATCAAGGGGAGAGAATCAACAAGAAAAAGGGAAAGTTAGATGATCTTCAAAGTCCAACAAGCAGCCAAAGAAAGAACAAAGATAGAAAGGGTTCTCTTTCTTCAGTCGGCTGAAGGAGGGGAATCAAGGACTCGAACATCTCCCACATCCAAAACAGGTAGGCGATCAAACTTTTTTCTTTTGGAACTTTTCAGTTAAAAGTTTCTGGCAATCACATTCACTTAGTTTTGATAGGTTTATTTGTCACATAATCAACAAAAATTTTCATGATAATCACACACCCAATTTGAGCACTCACAATGTCATCTGTCTGAATGTGATCTATATCATTTCAGATTAGGACATCCTGAAAAATCTAAAATGGAACAAATGATAAGATTGAACCTACTGCTATTAATTAAGATAGAATTGTCACCATGTGAACATTGTTTAGTCGGTAAAATGACTAAGAAATCTTTCGTAGTAGGACATATATCACAAGGATTATTAGAGTTGATCCACTCAGATATATGTGGACCATTAAGTATAAAAACATATGATAGAAAGGAATATTTCATAACGTTCATAGATGACTATTCCAGATATGCCTATGTATATCTTATTTCTGCTAAATCAGAAGCTCTTAATTGTTTTAAGTGATATAGAGCAGAAGTAGAAAGGCAACTAAGTAAAAACATTAAGGTGTTGAGCACAGATAGAGATGGGGAATACAACTCAAATGAATTTGAGTCATATTGCCAAGAGCATAGAATAAAGAGGCATGTAACTATGCCTTATACGCCACAACAGAATGGTGTGGCAGAAAGAAAGAATAGAATACTTATGAATGTTGTTAGATGCATGTTATCGCATACATTGCTCACGGCAAATTATATATTAAATAGAACTCCCATAAAATGTATCGAAAGTGCACCTTATGAACTATGGAATGGGAGGAAATCAGAATTAAGTCATCTTAAGAAATGGGGGTCAGTAGCTCATATTCTTATTCCAAATCAACTGAGAGCCAAGTTAGACTTCAGAACATTGAAGTGTCGATTCATAGGCTATTGTGACAAATCATCAGGATATAGATTCTTCGATAAGGAAAAAGGAATAATTGAATATATGGATACTACATTTCTAAAAAATGTAGAGGAAGAGGAATCTCATCATGAGAAAGAACCTCTAATGTAATAGATGATGACTATTACAATGATTTACTTATAAATGATCTAAAAATCGAAGAAGAACTTCCATCAAATGTGGAAGATGAACAAATGCCTTTAAATGAAACGCAAGAAAATCAACTTGCAATTGGCAATAAAAGACTTAGAACTCCACCAGCATGGATGGATGATTATCACTTGTACTTATATGAGCCTTCATGTCTAACAGTAGACATAAATGAGGATAATAATATAGATCCCATGAATCTGAATGATGTATTGAAATCTCAAGACTCTGATCTATGGCGAAAAGTCACGGAAGAAGAAATTGATTCCATAAAAAAGAACAATGTATGGGACCTATGTGAATTACCCAAGAATAAGAAGGCTATAGGTTGCAAGTGGGTATTTATTTAGGAAAAAGATCCGTGTAGATGGATCTATTGATAAGTATAAAGCCCGATTAGTTACCAAAGGATTTACTCAAATGCCAGGTATAGATTTTCAAGAAATTTATTCTCTTGTGGCTAAATTTACATCTATAAGGATGATCTTAGCAATTGTTGCGCATCTTGACTTAGAACTTTTTCAAATGGATGTCAAGACTGCATTCCTTAACGGAGAGTTAGAGGAACATATATATATGAAACAACCTGAAGGTTTTCAGGTAGAAGGTCAGGAGAATAAAGTATGCAAACTTAAGAAAGCTGTGTACGGCTTGAAACAATCTTCTAGACAATGGTATCTTAAATTTCATAATGTTATTATTCAACTTGGATTTGTTCCAAATCAATTGGACAATTGTGTATATGTCATGAAGAGTGAGAGCATGTTTATTATATTATCTTTATATGTAGATGATATTTTGCTTGCCGGAAATAACATAAGAATGTTGAATAAAATTAAGTATGAGCTCAGTGAGAAATTTGAGATGAAGGACATGGGTGAGGCATCCTATGTTCTCGGAATCCAAATCTTGAGGGATAGAAAGTCTAGAATGTTGAGTATAAACCAAGATAAGTATTTACATTCAGTACTTAGAAGGTTTGAAGTGCAAAACTGCAATCTAGCACCAACGCCGTTGGTTCATGAAAAACGATTAAGTAAAGAGCAATGTTCTGGAGAAGGACATGATGCACTACAAGTGCCGTATGCACAAGCAGTCGGAAGCTTAATGTATGCTATGCTATGTACTAGGCCTGACATAGCATACGCGGTAAGCTTAGTAAGCAGATATCAAAGTAATCCTGGTACAACACACTGGAAAGCTGTTAAAAGGATTATGAAATACTTGAAAGGTACTTTGCACTACAAATTAATATATCAAGCAGATACACTAGAGGTGCTTGGTTATTCCGATGCAGGTTTCGGAGGAGATAAAGATGACAGAAAGTCCACTTCGGGACACTTGTTCATCTTTGGTGGTGCTGCTGTTTCTTGGAGTAGTAAGAAACAAGGGTGTGTTGCAAGATACACACATGAAGCTGAGTATGTTGCATGTAGCATGGCTACTACTCATGCAATCTGGATAAGACGATTTTTGACAGATTTAAATCTCAACTTGGTAGAAGAACCAATTGAAATTTACTGTGATAATCAGAGGGCAATTAACTTGATTAACAGTGGAGCGAATAGCTCTAGAGAAAAACACATATAAATTCAATATCATTATATACGTGATATTGTTCAAAAATGAGAAATTAAAGTGACTTATATTCCCACCAGTGATATGATTGCAGATCCGTTAACAAAAAGTATACCGGTAGAAAGTTTTGTCAAACATGTAAGTCTAATGGGACTTGGGAATATATAAGTTGAGAAATTTTCTTTACAAAATTGAAAATACGTTTCACAGATAGTGAGAATGTGTCAGAACATTAATACATCTCACGGATAGTAAGAGTGTATTAAGAATTATTTGGTCTTTATGGTCAAGTGGGAGATGTTAGATCGAGATGACCACCAACTCTACAAAAGGAGGAGTTTATCCTTATCTCCGTTGAAGGGATAAACACAGGAGACTTAGTCTCCCACGTTCCATAAAAATAGGAGGCGGTTACCATGGGAGCGGAGATGGCTAACAGAGGATGATGCCTCTATTAATAGGAGGGTTCCCTGCCCTTCAAGAACACATGCAACAAACGTGAGAAACAGAGAGATTACCTTTGAAGATCTCTTTGGTTAGCCATCGGAGCTCCCCCCCATCCTTCTCTGTTCTCTCCTTCACTAATGTTATTATATCTTATTTTAAAAATGTTGTAGTATCAACAAATATGTCCACTCATGGTCAAAAAATAAATACGTCCACATTTACACTTAAACACTTTTATCCAATCAAGCAAATCATAGAGACTAATGTCGGGTCATGCATCACTCAAGAATATCCATGATCATTTAAGCTCGTTTGGGGGCGTCACAAGATACCGTAAAATCGCAATTATGAAATTATCAGTTTTAAAACTAGTGAAAATTAAATCTCTAAGATTAATGGCTTTGATGTATTGTGATTTTGGACTAAAAAATTAACTAAAAGAAGGATTTTTTGGGACAATCGATTTTGAAACATGGGAATTTATGATACTTCATACGTACAAAAAAAAAACGTGAAATAATTTACAGTTGTTTACAATGTTTTACAGTACTATAGGATACACCAAATGACTTCTTAATTGAAAAGGCCGAAAAAAAAAAAAGAATATGAAAGCAAAACTTTAGTTAATTATATTGTAGCATGTATTACATCATATGATTAATCATTCAAGCTGCACTATCAAACTAAAACATAACACAACTAACATCTTGTAGTAGGAAGCATGAGCTATTCTTTATCTTATCTCATAAATGGAGAGCGATTATGAAGACAAGAAATGATGCGTAATTGTATGCGTAAACTTATGTCAATCATGTCCCTACATGTAACCTAAATATTAGGAAGCCTCTTAAGATTCATTAATTAAATGAAAATGTGTTTGCAATTAATTAGGATGTAGTCAGTTTCAAGAGAAGGCCAAAAAAATGACTAAGGATGAGATAATTGACTAAATAGAGTGAAGAGGGCTCGGTTAGTTGATAAATAAGGAGTTATTCAATTAAAGACCTATTTAATTGATAGAAATGATAGTTAATTGATAGAAATAACAATTAATCAATACTTTAATTGATATGAATGGCAATTAATTGATAGGTTATTGATAGAAATGACAGTTAATTGATAAGTTATTGATAGATAGATCAATGAATTGAACCGAAGGTCAACTTAATAAATCAACACTCAACTTAATCGATGGAAGGCAACTTAATTGATCATTTAGGGGGGGGGGGTGAGTTAATCGATTTAGTTTGACCAATTAAATTCCCTTAGTTTTAATCGACCTACTTCATTTGTGAAATCTATCAACTCCAATACTTGAGAGACACGTGGGGCACACCTGGACTTGTGATAGTCGGGTTGAGGCAGTGGAAAGGATTTTGGTGGTTCTATTCGTGGACTTAAGTTGGATTAAGGAGGGCTAAAAGCTCATTTACAATACAGAAATTTTAGAGAGAGACATAAGTGGAATAGAGAAAAAGAAGGATACTCGTAGTGCATGCTACTTTGGGCTTCCTTAACAGCTTGTTAGAGCTTTTTTCAGATCAAGGTAGGTTATGATAAACCAAGACCATGTTATTTCGATATTTATGCTATTTTATTTTATTTTGATATTAAAAATCTAAGTTTTTATATGTGTAAGAACAAAGCAACTTGTTTAAGAATGTTTTAATGATGTATAAACTAAAATAGTCATACTTTAAGGTTTGTTTTCAGCTTGATTTACTATCAACATAATTATCGTATCAGTTTTAGTTTATTAGATAAATATGTCTATGAGGCTTAGAATTATGTATAGATTTTCTTTGATTTGAAATATATTCGTTTACTTTTAAATTTTAAAATTTCGTAAGTATGCATAGACAGTGCCATCTTAAGGAGATGTAGGGACGACCCCATAGCAAGTATCCAATAAGGTAGTCATGTGATGTCCGAGGATGACGTAGAAAAAATTTTGAATTTCGAACTTAAACTTCGGTTTGATGCACAGTAGAGTATTGACCTCCAACCCTGCGCAATTATATCAAGACCAAGGCATTTGTTGTGCCATGGTGCTTGTAGGGCCTCTTATGTTGAGGTTTGGATACCTATTCGAAGCATGAAATTAAAAATTTGTTTATGATGTGAATGTCTTTCAATATGATTCTATTCTTTTAGATATGATCTGATTTATTGAAATCGTATGAGTATATTTTGCCTACATAAAAGTATGCCTTTGGTAAGTTTAAACTATTTTCTAGTCAATTGTGATTGTAGTTTGAGAAATGGGCTTATCTTGTTTGTTACTTGACTTATATTATATGTGTAGAATGGGTGAGAAATCCTATTACATTTAGATTTATCATGAGATTTTCAATCTACTATATATGTAAGCATGTATTGCTTTTGATGCATGTTGAGTCTTAGACTCACACACTTGATTACCATTTTCTTTTACAAGAAATCTTAGTGAGCCTTGATCTAGAAGGGGAAGGTTAGGAACATCTAGGGAGTTTAAACTTTTAGTTGCGTACAAAAAGTGGGTTTAGTTCTTTGAACTACTTTAGATTGTTGTAAAATTTTGAGACAAGTGGTGTAATTTTATAATGATGAAATTGATTATGTTTTAGTCAAA
Source organism: Zantedeschia hybrid cultivar (assembly GCA_030544215.1). Classification (NCBI taxonomy): domain Eukaryota; kingdom Viridiplantae; phylum Streptophyta; class Magnoliopsida; order Alismatales; family Araceae; genus Zantedeschia; species Zantedeschia hybrid cultivar. The sequence continues at coordinate 17,933,113 of JARZZO010000016.1, forward strand.
ATGATTTTGGTGTGGTTGTGTGTTAGAATTGTGGAAGGTTTTGACAATTATGCTTATAGATTTTCATATTTACAACAATTTGATTTAAGATGACATTCCCGAAGGGGGTGTCACACTACGTATGGCATAATTATAATGATATATGAAATTAAGGGATTTGGGGTCATGGCTAATTCAGTATTCTTGTCAATTATTATGTCTTCCATATTTCTATTTAGTGCCAATAAACTCAAATTTACAAAATTTAATGTATATGATCTAGGTGTGAAAGTCACTGGTCAACATAAAGTCAAAAGTCTAAAGGATTATCTATCTTTGGAAATCAATAAAGAAACTTTTGACATGGTAGGAACTAGGATAGTTAAAGTAAAGATACTTAACACTCACAACAAAATGTCGATAGTGTCAATAAGGTGTCAGCATTAAATTATTGCAATTATTTGAAGAATTAAGTTGAAACAAAGTGAAAGCTTAATAGTTACAATGGAAATGTCAACACTAATCAATAATTACTCAAAAATGTTGACAGGTACATTACATTTTGTGGCCTCATTATAAGAAATTCTGATGATAACAAAATCAATAATATTTTATCCAACATTCTTTTACAACGTGCATAAGCCTGAGATTCAAAATCATGGCATTTCTTAAGATAGGAAGGTATGAAGGCAATAGAGAAGAGCAATGTTGACAAGCACCAAGGTTTGTGCTTGTGGAAGACTTAGCATAAAAAATAAGAAAGGTTGATCCTAAACACTGAGAGGTTGTTTGTTTCGACATAAAACAACATAATTTTTAAAAAAACTATTTCATTTTAAAGTACTTTTAGATGTTTGCATGATGTAAAATAGTGTAAAATAATACCTTGTCTTCTTTTTGTCTACTCACTTGGCAGCCTATTTTCTTGTTTTGTTTTTTAGGGAAGGCCTGCTGTAAATTAAAATAAGAAGATTTAAGCATTCTCCTATTTTATTTTATAAGCAACCAAGCAAATGCTCTATAATTTAAAAGCATAAAATCTCATTAATTTTAAAACTGAGAGTTATAGAGTTTTATGTTAGAACAAATAACTCCTATTTGACTGGGTAAAATAGTGTAAAATAATACCTTGTCTTGTTTTTGTCTACTCACTTGGCAGCCTATTTTCTTGTTTTGTTTTTTAGGGAAGGCCTGTTGTAAATTAAAATAAGAAGATTTAAGCATTCTCCTATTTTATTTTATAAGCAACCAAGCAAATGCTCTATAATTTAAAAGCATAAAATCTCATTAATTTTAAAACTGAGAGTTATAGAGTTTTATGTTAGAACAAATAACTCCTATTTGACTGGGTAAAACTCAGGGTCAACATGTTGAGATCAATCCTCCCTGATTGCCTAGCATTCAAAGCCTAAAGAAATTCAAAAGTCAAGTCAACACCTTATTGAGAAATGTCTACCTAAGTGTTGATAGTGGTTTTCTCTCAATAGATAACCTTATTAATGAACTAAGGACAACTTATGTACTCCCAAGCAGCTCCCACCTAGACCATACAATAAATAAAAGAGTTCTTCTGACATTCTAGCACCTTAGACAAACACAATCACACTCAAAGAACCTCTATAGGTAAAAAATTTCTAATCAAAAGAGCAATCTTTAAATTTCTATACTTGCAAATTCAAGTAAGAGAATATATGGGTTTGATGCTCATGTACCCTTGATCTAGTCTTATCTGACTTTCAATAGAATTTAGAGACGACGATACAGAGAAATATAACACACGCAATAGTACATTAGAGTATAAGAAATTCACAAGGCAATTAAATTCATTAATGCCAAACTATCGCATAATAATCCAGATAACAAAACCATAACAAATGTCTAATGATAACGAATGTCAGCTAACTCTCAAACTCACCTAAAATGTATGAATTACATGACTCAAATTAACTCATAACACATCAAATAAACTAAATAAAAGACTCAATTACCAAAACTATCCAGCAACCAACAAAGACCTTAAAGTGATATCCTACTTAATTGGTCAGAATCAAATCTATTTCTTTGACTATCTTTCCTAAAAAATTAATTAGCAACTTAATGAGTATAAAGTCAGTAGGTATTATAATCGTGCACATGCCAAACATAAAACATCATTTTGCAAATTCTCATGTTATATACCATACTTCACATGATCCAATGATGTTCTACATATAGCATATAACAAATTGAACTAATTCAAAAACATGTCATATAGACAATGTGCATATAGAGATTGTCTTATTTGAAATTTTAGATTCATAAGGTTCATATGATAAGCATGAGTCAAATCAAATTTGAGTAATATATCTTACATATTGATCTCAAAGTCACAGGGGGTCCTTAACACATATCACATATTATAACTCACAGGATATACATCAAAGTCTAAATTACATGACTTATTTAAAGCATCATATAGCATATGGCTAATCAAGGCTAACTAAGAGATTCTCAAATGAAAAATAAAGGAGTTTAAAAAATTCAAGGATTGTCATTACAAGGATCAAATGGTATGATTAGCATGAGCTCATAAGGTAAATTATCCAATTTCATCTTACTTAACTACACATGCATCTGAACCACAACATAAGGTACCATACATATATATACTTGGCACTTAGGCAATAGTATCATATCCTAGCTAAGAACTTGGAATCACAATGTATCCCACCACTACACCAAACTGAGTTTCATGGATTTTACATATTGCCATCGGCTTCACATATTATCCTATCCAATAAAAATATTTATATTAGAATCTAACCCTATAATTTCCTTAAGATGGCACCTTTTAAACCGCATATGGCACATAGAATTATTACAGATTTTAAGTTGCATAATTAAGTTGAAATAGATTGATATAACACATAGAATCATTACATACTTTAAGTTGCATAATTAAGTTGAAATAGATTGATTTCACATAAGTTCTCATAGTGACATAGGGTACCTTTTGATGTACAGAGTAATATGCTGATCAAGTCTAAGTAAAATTAATTTCTAGAAATCACATATGATGTCTTAAAGATGTAGAACAATTTTTAGAATTTTTGGAGTTAAAATCATACTTTTTGACATTTATTTTATGAAAAATAGACTAAAATTTAATTAATTATAAAAATAATATCATAAAATATAACAACTTACAAACATGTTTAGAAGTCAAAACAAAGTACTCTTCAAAATTTTAGGTCAAGTGGAGTTAATACGAAGGAGAATGGGCTATTCAAAGTTGTTGGAAAAATAAGTGGAAAGCTAGCAGATCAGACAGTGAGCAACCTAGCCTTTTGACATCAGATGGCCAGAGAGATTGCAGTTTGATACTAGAGGAGGAAATTGGCCATCTAATGCTAGATGGCCTGATCCAGGCCTTCAATTCCCTAACTGATAGAATCACAGTGTTCCAGAGTTCTTGGAAAGATTTCTGATTTTAACTTGAAATTTGAGTTCTCTAATGGCTTGAATCCAGTTATAAGAATCTTTAAATAATATAAAACATTTAAGTACAATCTAAAAAGGGTTAGGTTAATCATATGCCTACTGATTCGAAGATTTCCTCTTCTACATGTCTTCTAAAGTTCTCCTAGCACTCCATAGTGGATTTTTAAGACCTTTCTCATTGAAAAAGTGCCACCTACCTGATTATCTTTTTTTTGAACAACACCTTCCTAGTTATCAATTTATTGTATCCTATAAACGTGACAACAAGGAAAATTGGCCTTCTACAAAGTTCCATCTATGCGTTAATCCGATTTTTCTATATGAAGATAATCACAAAATACAGGGACTATGTCCGAGCACCTGTGGACAGATACTATCTTGGGTTAATGGGACTTTCTAATTCAACTAAATGGATTTAACTAAATTAATTAAAATTACTTTTACGCTGAAATGATATGGGTTATAACAATGGGCATGAGCTTACATATTCAAGTAAGAGGGCATATGGGCATATTCAAGTAAGAGTAACCTATGAACAATTACTATTTTCTAGTTTTTCTTAGACACTTAAAAGTGGTTATTCTTTAACTTCTTAGCAGTCTAAGCACACACGTTTGGTGAGGCAGCTAATGTATCAAGTAGCTTGTGTAATGTATCAACTAGTTAGTTTGGTGAGGCATATTCAAGATGTACTTCTTGAGGAAAGTTCCTAACAAATATTTCAGCAGTGGATGCAGCGGAGTTGGGTTGATCAACCCCAAGAGTCATTCTTTCTTAGTGTGAATGCTCTATCTCTCCTATTCCCCTCGTTATTTACTCTATTTGTTCATTTCTTATTGATTTGAGTTTTTGAAATTCTTATTAACTTCCCTCCCCTATTTTGTGACAACTTTGAGACCGATAATTTTCAACTTTGATCAGATTTAAAATTTGAACATTCGAGAAAGCTACCCACCCCATCTATCCTTGCCAAGCAACGTTCAAATTTGGCTATATATTAAGACTTCCTCCTATCTTTGGGGAGAGTACTCTTAGCATTCTCTTTTCCAAGAAAAACTTCGATAAAATTTTCTCACTCTCAAGTTCTCAAGCCTAGACTAACTAATTTCTCAACACAGCTTTAGCTCCTTAATCATCGAACTTTGTTCACGAGAATTCAATCTTCATTGACATATGTTTCTTTTTTTAAAAAGATTATTTTGTACTCTTATTCTCTTTTCTTTTCTTTTTTACTTAAAAGGTCTTGAGGTTTGACATCGCTAGTAGAAATCGCAGTATTCAGTCACCGTGAATACACAAAAAAGTCGTCATGAATAGTATTTGCGATGGCTAAATCGCCTAAAAGCCCTGTCGCGAATACTTAGCGATGGATTATCCAAAAGTCATCGCTAATACTGAAATATTAGCGATGGCTAGAATCGTAGCTGTCGCTAATAGTCTAATATTAACGACAGATTTATAATATTAGACTATTAGTGACGGCTATTAGAAAAGTCGTCGTTAATAATGGACTATTAGCGATAGCTCTTCGTGAAGTCGTTGCTAATAATCTTTTTCATTCTTAAAAACGATGACTTGGAATGTAGCCTTCATTAATAATATTTTTTATATTTTTTATATATAGCCTAAAATCTAAAATGTTACTAAATGTAAACAACCATTATTATTTTATTATTTTTCAGAACAATTGACTTTAGAACCGAGAACTTCCTAGGAGGTTACCTATCCTTATACTGCTCCTGGTTAAGCATGCTTAACTACAAAGTTCTTTGTGAGAATCGAACCGATACCCCTAAAGCACCTTGTTGATAATCCATAATATTTGAGGACTTCTACCCCTTTTATATAGGCAACGTCCTCGTCGCCACGTTCTTAACCAAAACTAAGGAACGAGTGACTGGAAACCTAGGATTTTAGGGTATTTTGCACAGAAATCCGTTTAAAATATATACTTGAATGAATAATTGTAATAGTAACTTTCAAAAAAGAATAATTATAATACTTATATTAGTAAAGTTGGTTAGAATATGTTAATATATAGTTGAATATATAACTATATATAAATACATTTACATATAATTAAATATTAATGTATAAATATATTTTAAGTTGTACTTATATTTGTATTATTATTGATACAAGTATTATGGTTAAAAAATACATAAAAAAGTGATAAACTATTAATCTTAATATATAAAATTACTATTATTGAGAGTATATATTTTAAATATGTTGTTAAAATTTTAATCCTTTAAAAATGTAATTTTATTGAAAATAAATACTTATATATACTAAGTTAACTATGTCATACGTACACTAATATAGTTAGTTAACTCTATGTTCGTTAATTACTTAATACTTAATAGTTGCATAATATATATTTAAATATATTACATAAACTAATATGCTAATATATTTAGCTAATATACTTAATTAAGTATATTTAATAATATTTATGTTATATATTTGCTTAGTATAACTATATTTATGCTCATATGTTTAACTTATATAATGCATAGTTACATGCTTAAATAGTTAAGTATATTAGTTAACTATATACTTGGCTATACTAGTTAAATACTTATATATACTTAACTGCATATTTAGTAAAACTATATTTAGTTAACCATAACTAATTTATTTAACTTAACTAATATACTTAGTTAAGTACATTTAACTATTCTATATTATATATTTACTTAGTATAATTATATTTTACTATATTTAATTATATTAGTTATCCAAGTTAAGTAAATATATTTAACTTTGCTTATATTAGTTTTAAATTAGTTATAATGCCTAATTAACTATATTTAACTATATATTAGTCTCATATATTTAACTTATATAATACATAGTTACATGCTTAAACAGTTATGTATATTAGTTAACTATATACTTGGCTATACTAGTTAAATACTATATATACTTAACTGCATATTTAGTAATACTATATTTAGTTAACTATAACTAATTTATTTAACTTAACTGATATACTTAGTTAAGTACATTTAACTATCCTATACTATATATTTACTTAGTATAACTATATTTTACTATATTTATACTATATTTAATTATATTAGTTATACATGTTAAGTAAATATTTATATTTAATTTTACTTATATTAGTTTTAAACTAGTTATAATGCCTAATTAACTATATTTAACTATATATTAGTCTAGTCGTAATGATTTAACTATATGTATTTAGTTAGTATAACTATATTTATATTAATATATTTAGATAATATATTCCATACTTAATTATGTAACTTAACTATATTTAATTATATCATACCAACTTAATTATATTTAACAATTTATTAAGTAGAAGTTATATTTAACTATATTTCACTATGACTAATACAATAAATGTTAGGTATAAGTTATAATAATTATATTACTACAATTATATGAGAAATGTTAAGTTAAATGTCTTGATTATACTTTATAATTAACAGTAGTATAATATTAACTATAAGTATATTAAATATAAGTTTAATATATAAATTTCATTAGCAATGACTAAACTAGCCATCGCAATTAGTACTATTATTGGTGATGGTTTAATATAGCCATCACTAATAATATTATTGGTGATAGCTTTTTTAGTCGTCGTATAGGGATGATTTTTCTACAATCGTCGCTAATAATATTATAATAGTGACGGACAATACTTCAACCGTTGCTAAAGCGACGGTTTTTATGAAGCCGTCGCTAATAATATTATTCACGACGACTTTTTTTAGCCATCACGGATAATATTATAATAGAGACGGTTTTTTTATAGTCGTCACTAATAATATTATAATAGCGACGATTTTCCTATAGGTCGTCACTAATAATATTATTCGCGACTGTTTTTTCTAGCCATTGCGAATAATATTATAATAGTGACGATTTTTCTATAGTCATCGCTAATAATATTAGGCGATGGCGCCAATAAGTCATTGCTAATGCGACGATTTCTACTGGCACATTGAAGAGGACAAAAATGGCATAAACACATTCAAGCCCAAATAACCTATGAGGTCCAAAAAGCATCAACATGAGACAGTCCAATTGGCTAATTGGACTACACTGCTCCATATTAGAAACTGGGCTCAAGTCTGTGGCTTCCTCCCAAGCTCAAGTTCTTGCTTTCCCTTGGTTGTTCAACAAATAAGGACTCATTCTAATTCTCAGAAACATGAGTTCCCAAGATCGAATGCTTCAAGGACTCTGTAATCTATATTTAGCCTCGAAGACCTCAGTGGTAATCTTTATATCCCAAAGGAAATGGGAGCTATGGTTTACAATATAGTGGAATATATGCACACCATATTCTGAATTCATTTCTCGCCATGATTTACAATATAGTGGGTCATTAACCCCCATGGCAACCATGAACCTTCCACATCCCCATAGGCCATACCATTCATGGTGAACATAAGTGGCCTGTAAAGAAAAAAAATCTCTCCAACCACATAGAAAAAATGTAAGGGAAAAAATGAGCCAAACAAGAGGTACATTTCTACAAATGCACTCAAGCTTGAAAGCTCTAGCATTGCCTTTAACTTCTTAAACACCACAATTGACTTAAGTATCATAAGGTTTATTTCTTGAGATAGCAATCAAAGCTCCCTTATTACTCTCATTCTTGTGGAGTTGCAGCCCTATTCTCTTTCTCCTCCTTAATTTATTATCAATTATTTGAAGATAGAGAGATTGGATGGCTGGCTTTCGACTCAATTTTTAATCTCTACAAGTACAACCTTGTAAAGTGCTTAGCCGGTTAGATGTTTGGGTTTGTAAGTTGGACATCAAATGAACCACATAATATAAATGACTAGAATAATTTTTAATAGGAAAAATTCTCAAAAGATTTGGAAAATAGGCCAAACTATCATAAAATTGTGTTGTATTCATCATTCTCTCTCTCTCTCTCTCTCTCTCTCTCTCTCTCTCTCTGTGTGTGCTAATCTAGTTGACAATCCCTTCCATTTCTTTTTTTTCCAAAAAACCTCATCAACTCTCCACCCTCTAGCGTTTGTTAGCTTAGGCCAACATGTTCACTTTTTTCTTTCTCTGCTGTGTAATGATCATTTCCAGCTTAGGCTAGCAGTACGTAAGAGTAGAACCTCTAGAAACAGAAACTCATGTGGAAAAGGGCGAACATGATTAGACACCACCCTCAAAAGTAGGCGTCCAAGTTGAATATTCTTGTTGTTGCTCATTTAAACCTCTCTTCTCATACGTTCTTGATGCTTCCTTTTTAAAGAGAGAACATTTTAGACTACAACATCATGTGAAGAGAAGCCCTTTTGCATGGGGTCAGCCTTTAGCAATCAGCACTCTGGGGAAAGAAATAGAAAAAGAGGGAGAACTTGCTAAAGGCACTCATGGTGCCAAGCTACATACAAATTTGACGCATCTTATCCCCGTGAAGGAAAGGGGGCCCATGCAGGGTGAAGGTGTCGAACCATGCACTCAGGCTGCTCCTCGAGATGGCGAACCTATCCCTGCATGGATCCCCATATAACGGTGGAAAGTGTTGTGTACTGTCTTGGTTGTTCAAATCTCACATCATTTGGGGACACCATTAACGTCATGAGAGGAATGGCTTTGTTCAAAAGTCTCTTCGGGGATGATGACCCGGCTCCTACTTTCGTTGTCGGCACTCGTAAAGTGAGCCACACACCTGTGCCTCATTATGGCCCATCTCTTTCTTAATTTGGTCAAAGTTGTTGTTTAGATCATGATATTAATTGTTATCTTTCGCCCATTAGATTGTGTTATGCTCCTCGCATGCATGGCTCCACCGAAAGGACTCGAATGCTTAGGGGTTAAGGCTTTACCCTGCGTACTATTTAAAGGTCAAATTTAAGACTGCATATGAACCAATACGCTCCATGAACAGCCCGTAAGATTGTTCGTCAAGAGTTCGACTCAACTTATTTATTAAGTTAAACAAACAGATTGCACAAAAAATTTGAGTTCCGTTCATTAAACAAGTTAAACTTAAATGAGCCAAACTTGTTTAAGTACTCGTTAAGAGTTTGCTTTAACACTCGCTAAGAACTCATTTAAGAATTTATTAAGATCTCTTTTAAGTGCTCATTTAATTATTATATTCATGAATATTTAATAAGATATTTAATCTCTTGTAGATTTTTTCTGTCAAATAACTAGAAATGCAAACAACTTGGTACTCACCATAGTTTAAGTTGGGTTTATATATTTAAATCTAAATTTTTTTGAACTATATATCATAGATTCATAAAGCTCGCGAGCTACTCAATATCTGGCTTGAACTCATTTAATATCTAAATGAACCAAGTTTAAATAACCCTTCTAGATACTCGGCCCAAATTCGAACTCCATTAAAATTAATCGAATCAAGCTTGAACATGATAAGTTAAACTCGGCATATTAGCGACGGGTTATTAGCGATGGTTATAAAATGTTGTCCCTAATAGTAGACATTAGCGACGGCCATTAAATGTCGTCGCTAATAATAGACATCAATGACAATTGAACAGTAGCTATCACAAACATATATATTTGCGACGACTGAATATTTAGCCGTTGCAAATATAACTAATTACGACAACTAAAATTTTGGTGGTCGTTGATACATTTTATTAGCGATTGCCAAAAGTTCAACTATTGCGAATATTATTTATCAGTGAGCGACTATTTTTTAGCCGTCATAAATATACATATTCGCGACGGCTCCTATTGTAGTCGTCGTGAATAAGCCCTCCTTTTCCCCAAATTTCGCACCCCGCCCCAATTCAGACATTTCTTTCTCTCTCTACCCCTCTCTCTCCCTCCCTCCCTCCCCCTCGCCGCCACTACCCCCCACTCGCCACTGCCCCCGCTCGTCGCAGTCGCACCCAGTCATCATCGGTCGTTGACCCCCGTCGATATCTCCCCCCCCCTCTCCCTAACTCTCTCTTTTCCTACCTCTGTGCATCTAGCGATGGTGCCATCACCCGTTGTGTGGGGGCGCCATCGTGCCGCAGGTGGCGTCGTTGCCTACCGCCACCACTCCTCTCTCTGTGTGTGCATATGTGCACATGTGTGTATGTGGAGGCAACATCGGCAGTGGCACCGGTGCATGGCTGCCTCCACCCCCCTTCACTCTCTCTCTCTCCCTCTCTCTCTCTCTCTCTCTCTCTCTCTCCCCCCCCCATCTCCTATGGCATTGCTCCATCAGGCTTTTGCCCATTGCGGAAAATTCCTCACTGCTGCATCCCATAGGACTTCATTTATTTCCAAACCTATCCATATACTATATATTATTTGATTTACTAATCTTTTATTATGGAATATGTCAATACTCAAATGTTTTGGCACCTCCTCGTCGGAGGATAAAGCAATATTATTTTAAATCAGAGTTTTTGATGGGTGTAGCCTATATGCTTTTTCTATGGATAAAGGATCGAATTGATAGAGGAAGCATCGTAAAGATCAATTAGCAAAGTTCTCAGTTCATACAATAAAAGCTGCTTATGTATCTCATGATTTAAGTACCCAAAATAACTACTGAAGAAATATATAAAAGATTATTGGGACATGCGGGTTCTCTATAATAATTATGTCTAATTCCTTTAGCCAATTTCGCTCTTAATATAAGATCATTCAAGTTAGGTTTCTTTGTTATTGAGATAGGTGAATATATATATAAATATGTTAGATATATAGATATATATTAGATATGGATATACAAATAGCTAGGTAATACATATATACCTGGATATAAGATATATTCAGCTATATATATATATATATATCAGAGATGGCTATAAGATAAATATTATATATAGATAGATATAATATATCTAGATATATTATAGATAGATATATAGATGTTATATCTATCTACACCTATAGATAGATAGATATTATAAGATAGATAAATATATATCATAGATACATAGATATACTTATATGTACATAAGTATATTTATCTATCTATCTATATATATAATATCTATGTGGATATCTAGACAATTATATCTATCTATAATATCTACAATATCCATCTATCCATAATATCTATCTAGATATTCTATGTATATATAAGCTATATATAAATAGGTATAGGATATAGGTAGATAAGATATAGATAGTTATAGAGATAGTTATGTCTTATACATATAGATATAGAGATAGTTATACATATAGATATATATATAAGACAGATAGATAGATATAACATACATATAACTATATATAAGATAGATAGATATAGGTATAGATAGTTATATCTATAGATAGATATAGATCTTGATAGTTATAGCTATAAATATAGATAATGATAATGATAGATATAGATGTGGATGTAAGACATGCGTATGTAGATGTGAATCTTTTTGCAAATGTAGATGTAAGTAAGTTTCTTTACATATACGGATGAGGATGTGAATGTGGATGAGGATGTGTATGTGTATGTGGATGTATATGTATATACGGATGTGGACGTTCATTTTATGTGAATGTGAATATGAATTTTTTGCAAGTGCAATTGTGGATTTAGATTTAGTCTTGTTTTTTGTTCAAAATTTTTGTTATGATATATATTTTTACTGTCTTTTGATAGTAATAGCATATATCGAGCATAAAGTCTAGAATTGTCATGTTAGATAGTATGTAGATAGATCATTTAATATTCTTTATTATATATGTTTCATATTTATCTTAAAATTTCGACAACATCTCATGATGACCACCTTTATTGGTTAGTCAGCTTATAGTGAATCACCGATGGAACGAACAATTTATATTTGAGGTCTTTGAGATGAAATCTGCACAAGCTTTATGTCTGATCTTGCTACCTTGCTTCTCTGAAATTAAGCAGGATAACCGAGTGTGGCCTTTGACAGACAGTGGATTGTTCACAATCAAGTCTGCCTATAGGTACTTATTGGAAAAGAAGGCCTCCTCTACCTCTTGCTTCCTTAATGTGAAATGGAAGATTTTCTAGGATTCATCTGTACATAATCTAGTACCACCTAAGCTATCCTATGTTGCCCGGAGATGTCTCGTGGATGCGGTCCTATTAATGAAATTCTCTCTTGGAGACTCCCCCGTGTTGATGCTACTTATCATATCTGTTTTCAAGAACCTAAATCTGTTAAGCATATGCTTTTTTATTGTTATTTTGCTTGGCTGGTATGGAAGGCTTCCCCTGTTAATTATCATTCTAGTTTGGGTCATAGACAACTCTCTGACAGGATCATTAAATGGTTCAACTCTCCTTTTTCTGCTCACAATGAAGACATATCCTTTGTAGCACTTTGTTTCTGTTAGAATTAATTATCTTTGTAGCATGTACGACGTCGCAACAATGTGGAACGAAGTGTCTTCTCGTCGGTGCAGAGCAACTACCAGAGTCGCTCGCGAAGTCCACGCGCGCGCCAGATCTTGGAAGCCTCGGGTGATTCTTTAAAGGAAGAAAGATAAAAGAGGGAGGAGTTTTGGGAGAGAAGTGGAGGAGGAGTTCATACGTAAGGTTTGTTTCCTCTCTATATGCTCTCTCATATACAGGAAGAGACTCTTAAAGAGTCCCCACATATTAGCACTCTTATCCTCCAAGTCATTTTTCTCTTTGAGAAGGATTTCCAATGTGGATGCTTATCCACACATTTAACAGTTTCTCTATCATATGACATATATGGAAGTTTTGATGCAAGAAGGTTATTGAAGGGGAGCAGGTTAACCCAGTATTAGTTACTAAAAATGCTTTGGTTGATCTTTCATCCTGGACAGAACACAGACAGCCGGTTATTCCCCACCCACCAATGTGACTGACTTAGTAAGTTGGTCTCCTCCTCCAAATGGTATTCTTTTGAAGATCAATTTCAAAAGGACAAATGGCATCAAGATGATAATGAAATGGGGTATCTAAAGCAATGTCTTCCCAACTGTTCGAACATGATAATCAGATAACTTGTCGTTAAGTTTGAATGTAAATCTAATAGTTAATATGCTATTGAATCGGGCTTTGCACCCCATTTCTCAAGTTTGAGCTGGGTCAGCTGTAGAATGAGTAATACATTTAGTGCAGTAAGTTGCTGTACTCAATAGCCCCCCCCCCCCCCCCCCCCCCCCCCCCCAAAAAAAATAACTTTTTCTAATGCCGGGTCTATCATACCTGATTTGTCCATATAATTCTATGACCCAAAGAATTCTAAAAAGTCAAAGACTAAGTACGATGAATAGTAAGTAAAATATCTTTCATGGGCCGAGCTCAATAAAATGGAACTTAGCTCTTGTACTTTTTTTTCTTTTGAGTCATCCGATCTGAGATTAAATTAGACATATATGTCGAGTTCTGTAACCGACCTTAAAAAAATTCAAAAAAAATTGAGACTGCATCCGCTACTACTGTGCAGCAAGTATTACTCATATAGAATAAATGGTGCAGATCTATGTAGATCCAGACTCAATGGAGGTACTTCTCGACTCTTAATAGACCCAACAAAGTGGTTAATTAGACACATGGGTAAGCATGTTGGGTTTTGGGTTTGGTTCTTGCCACTTGATGTTAAACTTCCAATGGACGGAAGAAAGAATTTACTTACTTCAAAATTTTAGTATACTTTGTAAATCAACTTGATTATAAGCCCAAATTCACGATAATTTATCACAATTTTACGTGACACAAGATAATAATGCTGTTTTATGTAAATAAGAGTGTCTGAACGTGGAACTATCAGATCTAAATCGGTTCAGTATCTAGTCTAGACTCATTTTAACAGTCCTGGTACCAACAAATTTTTGTTGCTATTATGTTTCAGATATGTCATTTCAGTGACATAGAGAACATTTATGCATATCAAATATGCCATCGCCTAGCAATTTTGAAAGATTATACATACTAAGATAGTATGTGGGACAACATGCAAGTAATCATGGTGTTTTCAAAGTTTAACATACAAGAGCAGTCAATATAAAATTATACATATATATATGGTAAGTTCTTGTATACGAACTTTAATTAATTAAGCTTTAGTGGTACTACTTTTTGTAGTCTTTCCAGTAAGTCAGCTATCTTTGACTGAACTATGAATTAACTGTACTCATCGTCTAATTAAGGAAGTTTTGTTGAACCAAATGTTATTTTTTAAACACGTCAAATGGCTAAAAAATGAACAATTTTCAGTAATCATGGAATAATCAGTACTAGTCATTATTGTTCCTTTAATATTTGAAAAAATAATAAACTGTTTCCGTATTCTTCAAAATTTCCCCTTGGATGATTTAGTTAGAACTAAACCTAATGTAATTATTTATATCTAATATTAGATGAATTAATGCAGGTATGTAAATTTTCGAAATCTAGCACTAGATATTAATAAGTTGTAATGTGAGAAAAATCAGAGATTGCTATGGGTACATCATTCAGACCTTTCGTGTTTGTGTCATAATAGAGTACTAATACCCCTGAAACGAATTATATCTTGTCAAGTACGTACATTACAATTGACCTATTTGTTTAGTTTCGGTAACATAGGGTAATATACATATTTGATTAACCTAACCCTCTCATTGTAAATTGAGAAAGGATCCTTCATTGCACTTGATCGCAGAGAGAGGGATATAAACATTTGCAAAAAATAAAAATAAAATCTTTCACAAAAAATCAAATAACTTCTGCACAGAAAGTATTTTGCAAATGAGAATATATATTTGCATTCTTATAAGAATTGAAACCTTCTAAGGCCTTCGGCAACCCATAAAAAGTCAGTAAAGAGAGGGAGAGGGAGGCCAAAAACGTCAAAACGCACCTCACCCATGCCCTCACGAATTCGCATTTTTTGCCCTACTCTCCTTCTCTTTACTGACCCTCTACGGTCTGCCACCGTAGAGGATCTTAACTCCTCTTATAAATGGGATCATGTGCTCTCTATCTCTAGTTCTCTTTCTCTATCTATAACTCTCTCTGAGGGCATCATCTGACCCCCTACGTACAGTTCTGCCTTCGTCTGAAAGGTAGACTTTAGGCCCTGAAGGGGTCAACTCGCTCCAGCAGGCCGGCCATGAGGATGATGCTTCTTGCACAAACTGACAAGGAGGATCCAAGTTCAGATGTGAAGACAAGGCTGCGTAGACCACCATGGCACCTCAAAAACTTCTGAACGGCCATGAATTGGAGATTTGACCCCCAAACAATTTCTTCCTCCCTCATCTGCTCCAAGAGCTACAGATTAAGTACGGCCACTAGCCCTTGTATCATTATGGACTTGTTCAACCAAATCCACAGCACTCAGTAGAAACAAGAAGAAAGGACCAGGGCTTCGTCAGCAATGGTCAAACCGGAGCATGAATGGAATAGATTAACGAATCCGTAAGTTGACATACGACAACTCAGTGTGCAGCTCCCTCCACTGGGGTCCTCTCACTATCATCTCTCCTCTCGAACTCACAAGTGATCAATGGGGTCAGCAGCGGGCTTTAGTTCCTTGTGGGAGGGGGGAAGGGCCGCAGTACATAAGTCCTCTAAATTTTGGTGGGCAAACTCCTCAATGGGGGACTCTTTCCCTCTGGGAAGAGTCGTGCCATAAAAATTAGGGTTTATAGAAAGATAAACATAATGCATGTGGAGAGGTGATGATGCAGAGTTGTCGCTTTAGTGGGTGAAGGGAAGGGTTTTGCAGATGGGGACCTGACGAGACGATGAGATGAGGGTGGAGGTTAGTTTGCATGTCGTTTTGAGAGGATGTAGTCTCTGACCAGCTTCGTTTCAGGACGGAAATGATTTTTAAAGAAAATATATTTATAAAAAAAATAAAAATAAAAATTATAATTTAGTATTTATAAAAATATTTTCATAATTCGTTTGAAAAAAAAAGTATTCAATCTTATTCTATAGATGTTAAAATCAAAAAAAGAAGGAGTCAACCAACTAAGTTTTCGGTCGACTTAAGTTTTATCGATAATCAAATAAGTGATTGTAATATATTTTTCGAGAAAAGTTTTTCTTGTGACTCCTATTTTATGTGAAAACAAACGAGACCCTATCTGTTTGTGTCCTCCCATTTACGTGGGGCTGATCGAGCACATGATCATCTCTCTTTCTTTCTGCAAAGGGCCGGTCAGAGAGAGAATATGACAGCATATGTAATTATATACTTGCTTTTACCAATTCTGCACTTACCAACTCTCAATATTAGATAATTAGTAAATGAAATACACTAGCAATAACAGTAATACTGTGTAGTTTCTATACTTAATATTCAGATACTTACATACAGCAGGAGATGTCCTTTTCATCACCCTTAGGAAAAACAGATTTGCATCCTTCTCACACCGAACAAAAAACAAAATTGGTGTCCCGGCCCTATCCTTCTGATTAACTTAGGATAACCATAAATAAGTGGGCTACACTTAACGTTTCCCACGCTTAATAATGTACACAAATGGCCACATATGGACCCCTTACTTGAAGGCATCCGAACTAGACATTAGCATCCAAAACTATGATTAAGAGCCATCGACAAATCATGCAGCGATCATCTTGATGATAAGATGTGTAAAGCAGCATGGACTCATTCAAATGCACAAGCCTTGACCATATAATTTTAAAAAAATACTGTTATATTATTGTATCTTGTACTATTATTTTTGTCACACTCATTCTGCTTTATTTGATCATTTCATCAAAGAGCCTTCACTAAATATAATAGTTATAAAAAAATTTATGTCAAAGACAGTGGTAAAAAAATATAGTATAATAATATTTCTCATAACTCATAAGGTTAACGTTATCAATATGAATATTAGCTTGGCATGAGTATTAACTAGTACAGTAGCAGCAATAAAGAGAGAAATTAATGTGTCGAGCCGAGCCTCCTTTGACCTTGTCAAAACTTAATTGGATCTTGAATTGAATTCTACTTACACGGATCCAGCTACCGATCACTACAACAAACTTGGTTTATATTTACGGCAGATAACCGTAAGTTGTGTACCAAACACCGTTAGTAAATACTTTTACTTACGAAACCCCCTACGGCCACCAACCGTACGTGTAGCAACCGTTCCTAATCTATACCTACGGTTATGCAACCGTAAGTTGACAAAATCTACACCGTCGGTTTAGTAACCGTAATTACAGATTGATCTATACTTACGGAAAACACCGTAAGCATACGCAAACCAAACTGTTAACATATAATATTTTGAAAAACATCTTATCATCTGTACTTACTTAAAAAACCGTAAGTATTTGTTGGTCAAACCGTTAGAATATAACTCATCGAACAATACCTAACAATTTATATTTTTTTTATTTATGTCATTTCACATAAAAGGAAATGTATTAATTCTCTGTAACGGAATCATGCACTCATTCTACATTTCACGTATAATGTACGCGTAACACATTTCTATCACGTGCACACATTATATCACACATTGAATAAATTCTTTCGTATAACAAAATGTATACTTGTGTCAATATATTCCACCTATAAAGTTTAGAAACACATCACAACATCAAACGAAATCGTCACGGGAAGAAAATTTACATCTATCTATCAATTACATAGTCCATCCGTTTTTCAAAAGTACAATAAAAAAATATCCATAAACCATAAGACCATAAAGTTGATATCTCCTTCATCCAAATTACACCATATAAGGTTGAACATGTAAGAAAAAAAAATTTCACAAGATTATTTTCAAAATCTAAATAAACAATTACATCTAAAAATTTAAATAAAAGAAGAATCTTACATAGTCTTTAAACCAAACAATGTGGCTACCCACAACATCTCTCATATTTATTCTTTCTGCATCCTTGAAAAATGGTGGTGCATCTGGTTTGACTGCAAAAAGAACAAATACCTCACAGAAAGTATCACATAAAACTTTTCCCATCACAACTTTATCTTTTTCCTCACTCATAACTATGCCATTTCCAACTTCTTCTCCTCCCATATCTAATAATTTGACTCGTTTTCCTTGAATCTCTGTAAAATTTAAAAAAAAAAAACAAAACGAATGAACAAAGTATTATTTTCTATTAATATTTAATTTTGTCAAAAGATAATCAATATACCTGTATATCATTGGTTGCCAACACACTTGCAGATGACTGGACACATCTTGATAAATTTGGATTGTTCTCTCCAGAATTTTGTCCCTGTTAAATGATTTGATCAAACTAACTTCCAATAAGAAAGCATACATCAAATGTCTAGTGATAGTAAAAATGTTACATTCATAGTAATGACTGCACACATTCTCTAATATTTCATCCCAACAAAAAAATTTCTCACTACAACAAGAGATGAAAATTACCTGAACTACAAGTGATTCAACTTTATTAATTTTTTTCATCAATTCTTTGACCATTTCAGTCAACTGAAAATTATCATGTGTTTGCTGGGACGATCCACCCCACAAAGTCTTTGGTGTTGGACCGGTGCCAACTCCACGTATGCGTCATGCCCGATCTTTGCCAAATACTTGCGTATATACATCATCAACTGTGGCAATCGAGGGATTAGATGAGGTTGACGCCTGTGTTGACTTTTGGTCTTGAAGTTTTTCCTATAGTGAGCACTAAATTATCACTTTTGAAATTCAAGGACTATGAACTGTAATTAAAGAAATGCCATATTAAACAACTTAAATGACATACAATCATAGCGGCACAGTCTTCATTAATTGGTTGTCCATTCTTTTTTATGCGGGTCTTAATAAATAAGTCCCCACGATCTAATTTAACTCCATATTTTTCAAACTATAACAAAATGAAAATAGGATTAATAAGAATCAACTCAATTTTTAATATAAATTATAGTGAATTAAAAAAGTTAAACATATCTATGTAGAGTTTACAACTTAACCTCTTCTTCATTTATATCAGCAAAACTCTTTGTACCAGCACAATGGAAGAACGTATGCTTCTTTTTGTTTTATTTATTGATCTCGCTGTATCTCTACAAGATAACCCAACATTTAAATTTGAATTAATAAAAATTGAATAGAAACAACAATCTAAGAAGATGCAGTTATAGTTGAAGATTACCTTCTATTTTGACGTACACCATGTAGCCACCACCCTTCTCCACTGCTCTTCATTAACACGTGAATCATCTGGAATTTTTTGTTGACTTGCTTTTAAACTAGGATTGAAGTATTTGTTTCTCAACTCTTGTTTCTATGATCTCCATTTTTGGTCCAGATCTTTCATTATCCATTCTCTTACATATTCAGGTATGTCATATTTTCTCTACACAAAACATAGAAAGGTTAGGGAAAGTATAACAAATTCAAAAATGAAATAAATCCATATGAAATTATCACCTTAATGTAATCCCACACATCATCTTTGTTATTTTTTGGCATTGCCCTCCAATTTTCTATGTCAATAGGCAACTTATCAGCCGTTCTTGCAAATGTTCCTAAGAACAATCGTAACGAGTGCCCTCCCTCACCGATTGGTTGTCCAAGTTCATTAAGCTGCACAGAAATACGCTTACCATCATCCATCCCATGTACATCTCGAAATGTGGTGGGTCCTCGAGACTTTCTTTTGCCGGATGCATGGCCAATTTTCTCTTCAGCAATCTCAAGTGCAATAACAATGTTTGGCTGCTTTCCTATGGTTAGCATATGCTGAAATAAATCAATATCTGTCCGACTAAACCAGCCATTAGTAAGCTGACAAGAAGACAAAAAAAAATATATCAATCATAAGGATAAATTACAGCAAAACAATAATATAACACAGATAAACGAATGAGAACATACAAAATATGGATAACCGTCCTGAGAGAAAGATTGTGGAGCACTCTGTATGAACAAGTGAATGTAGTACAATACGAAGAAGCCACATTCTGAGCCATTTGTTTGTTGTGGCACCTACATAATTAAAATATACTACAGAATCATTTGTGACACCTCAAATAAAACATAATAAGAACAGGGAAAAGGATATATAGGAAAAATGATATGCATATGCACATATACACAAGTATAATATTCAAAAACTTTTTTTTGCCCCTACAAGTGATAACAAAAAAAAGGAAACATAAAAAAAATCAAAGACACTGAAAATATATTAACAATAGTCAAGGGAAAATGAATCTACATCATATTTAAAACTTACATGGTGAATATTTTCGTTATCCTGTATATGAACGATTTTAAGATATGATTAGTGAATGTCCAGCACTATTTCAAAAATAAGTCGCAGAAATACAGGAAAATAAACAAGTTTGTGAAAAGCTTACTGAGATGGTAAAAAAATTGAACAAGTATAATTACCAACATGCAATCAAATCACATACATAATCCAATTGAATAAGATAAGCATAACAATGATAAAAAAAAGCAAATGTTCACTGATAAAATTAAATTGGGATCTCAAGTCCTTCAATATCCTTTCGTTCCCATATGACATTGGTATCATCTAAAAGATTTGCATCAACGTCATCAACACTAACGATACGTGTTGACCCATTCTCATCATTTTCAATGTTCTCCTCAGAATACATATCATAATAGTTTCTCGGCTTTGTCTTCCTGACGATGTGCCAACCCTCCATCTTGGGATCTTTCACATACCACACTTGTTCCACTTGAGAAGCTAAGACATATGGATCTGAAGTACGTAACTTGTGGCTGAAATTTACCAATATAAAGCCATCTTCTTCTCTCACCCCTCGTTGAATATCGATCCAATCACACTTGAAAAGTAAAACCTTCATTTCTTCTTAATAGTTGAACTGTACAATTTCATCTAGGACTCCATAATAAGTCACATCTCCACGAATTGGGCATTTATCTTTTGAACTTGAGAAACTAAAGGTCCTAGAAAACATAATTACTCCACTATTTTGGGTGACTCTACGTTCCTCCACTCTTCAAGTTTGAAATCGAAAGCCATTGATTAAACATGCATTAATTTTTTTCACTATGTGTAGCGGACGATCCTTCAACCAACGTAGCTTTGGATCTAATGCTTCTTTGTTTTGTTCTTGCAATTTGTTAACCTATACATGGTAAAAGGTATTAGTCAGCATGGCTATTTGATATCTTTTATAAGTGAACAGAAAATAGAAATATATTTACTCACTTGTATTTTAAACCATTGTGGAAACTCTAAGGTATGAGTGCGCTCAATCTCCATTTCAGATGACCGGGGTCTTTCTTTGCGAATCAAGTCAATGTGCATACTGCATGATAGATAGATATGTGACACTAGTAGAATAATAGATTAGTACATTAACTGCAAATTATAGATATGACTTACGCTATGTAAGGAGCCACTGTTGCACAATTATATAACACATAACGATGTGCTTGACTCAACTCTTCATTGTCAATATTGCAAATGATTCCGACCCCTAAAAGACGTCCACTTTCAGAAAATATCTCCCATCCCTTTTCGATTGTAACTCCACCATCATCTTCATTTCTTAAAGGCCGATTAAGCCATGTTTCAACATCATCATCCAAATATCTTGAAGCAAATGTGATAGTCTCTTCAGCTAAATAACCTCTGCCATGGAACCTTCAGGAAGAGCCCTATTGCGAACATATGACTTAAGCCTCACTAAATACCTATCAAAACTTTAAATCGTTTAGTTTAAAAATTCAAATATATTCAATATCATTCACATTATTCAATATAAGAAATAACTAAATACACCTTTCAACAGGATACATCCATCGATAGTGTACAGGACCAGCAACTCTCGCTTCATCAGGTAAATGGATAAGCAAATGTACCATGACATCAAAGAAGCTTGGGAGAAAAATCATCTCCAAATTGCACAAAATCATTGCAATATGTTGGCGAAGATGATAAAAGTCACTAGATGAAGATGTCTTCGAGCACAATTGTGAAAAGAAATTACATAGGTCAATAATTGTTGATCTTACTTTCTTTTGTGCTATTCCCCGAATTGCTACTGGAAGTAATTGTTGTATGAGAATATGACAATCATGACTCTTCAAACCCCAAATCTTCTTACGGTCCTTAGGATTAACATGTCTTGAAATATTAGATGCATAACCATCAGGAACTTTGACATGTTTTAGGACATTGCAAACTTGTTCACGCTCAATGTTGCTTAGTGTGAAGATGGCAGGTGGTAACAATAGCCTCTTTGGACTTAATGTTTGGAGATGAAGGGACGACCTTAAACCCAAGATTTCTAGATCTTGACGAGCTTTCAATCCATCTTTACTTTTACCATCAATATCAAGAAGAGTACCAAGAATGCTATCACAAACATTCTTCTCAATGAGCATTACATCAAGATTATGCCGGACTAGTAATGATTTCCAATAAGGCAACTCAAAGAAAATACTTTTCTTTTTCCAAGATAGATATTTAGAATCCTCAATGTTGTCACTCTCCTCAACATTCTTGGATGAATCTTTATTTTTGCGTTTTCTGTTGGACTTCAAATTGTTACCTGATCGTTTCATGGGTTTGGCTGAAACTTTTGGAGGCTTTCCAAAGTTAAAAGTGAGTCCATGTAACTGCTCCAACACATCCATCCCAGACAATGGTGTAGGCTTATCTCTCCATTATTCTTTTCCATCAAACTGTCGTTTTAACGAACAAAATTTGTGAGATCCCTTCAACCACCGATGATGGCCAATATAACAATGCTTTCCACTTACCTTTAACCAATGTGAACATGTATCCTTGTTACATATAGGGCAAGCTAATCGGCCATTTGTGCTCCAACCAGATAGATAAGCATATGCTGGAAAATCATTTATGGTCCACAATAATGCAGCACGCATACGGAACCTTTCACCTTTAGAAGCATCATAGGTATCAACCCCATTCCATAGCATCTGTAATTCCTCTACAAGTGGTTGTAGATAGACATCTATATCATTGCCCGGATCCTTTGGGCCTGGAATAAGTAGAGATAAAAAAATATTTGGTGCCTTCATACAAAGCCATGGAGGTAGGTTGTATGGAAACAAGAGTACAGGCCAAGTACTATAGCTGCTGGTCATTGTTTTGAAAGGATTAAAACCATCACTTGCTAAACCCAACCGTACGTTTCGAGGTTCTGAACCAAAGTTATCAATTGAATCCAAACATTTCCAAGAAGGTGAATCTGTCGGATGTCTCAAAATGCCATCTTCTTGCCGCTCATCTTGGTGCCACCTCATATTTGTAGAAAATTTAGAGCATATGTATAACCTCTGCAATCTTGGAATCAAAGGAAAGTGACGAAGAACTTTCTTTGCTACCTTTTTTACATTGTCATCACCTTCTTCACGTATATTCCATCGAGCTTCTCCACATTTAGGGCACTGTTCATATGACTCATAGTCCTTTCGATATAATATACAATCATTAGGACAAGCATCAATCCGATCATAAGTATATCCCAAGTCACTAATAAGCTTCTTCACTTCATAAAAAGAACTTGGTAATACCTCACCTTCTGGAAAGGCCTCCTTTAGCAATTTCAATAACATGTTGAAAGCTTTGTTACTCATTTGACCCATGCACTTTATGTTGAATAGTCGAATTACAAAGGAAAGTTTGTTAAACTTCTTGCATCCTGAGTATAATGGTTGTTCAATATCTTCAATCAGACTGTTAAGTTCATCATGATTCCTTTCATCCTCACCACTAGATTGAGACTTCGCATCTTCGATGTTCTCCATACCAAAAACATCTTGTAACATATCATGTATAGCACCATCCTTAAAAGGAAGTTCACATGAATTATCTTGTGCCGATGGCTTTCTAGAACTTGAACCACTCCCATGAAAAGACCAAAACTTCTTATCTTTGATGACTCCATTGAAGTATAAATGCTCTCTAACTATTTCTTTTTCCCATTTCAAAGTGCATGCACAACGTAAACAAGGGCACTTGATACTTCCACAACCTCCCAAAGATTCAAAAGCAAAATTAATGAACTTATCAACACCATCTAAGTACTCCTTTGAGTGCCTTGGTTGATCCATCCAATTCCAATCCATATTTATCAATATAAAATGATAAATGAACTTCACTACAAATGATAAAAAAAAATAACATCAGTGCCTTGGTTGATCTATACATTTCATAATTTATGCAAACTAAAACATAACTATTTGACATAAGAACACATATAATCAACATAAAAGCAAAATAAAGTTAGCATGTGGAAAACTTCAGCAAATAAAAATGCATAGTGTATGCTCTTGATATTGATGGATAGTCTAATATATTTTGAAGTCAAAGTACTCTGATTGCTAATGGATGCATGATACTACACAGTGGTAGCTTTAATGGCAGTGCAAATGTTTACATTGATTCAACATGTGTGATGCTGCACGGTGGTAGCTTTAAAGGCAGTGAAGATGTTTGCATTGATTCAACTCGTGATGAGATTATGCCTCCTCAAAAGTTATGTTATTGGTCTATCTCTTTCAGTTGTTATAACCATTTGCTCATGTAAGTTGGGGAATGAAGATAGTTTAGAAGGTCGTGTTTCTTTTTAGAACAAGGATGAGTGTTGATATTCCATATGAGCCCAAATTTAACTATTTGAAATTGAGCCTTCTTGAACTTTTGTGATATAACAATAATATTATATTCCAATATAAGTTAATATGCTATGGGTGAGGAGCACTTTTCGCAGGAGGGAACTCGTATCTAATACGCACGTGTAAGTGCTATATCCAACTGCCCATATCAGACCCCACGTACATCAGACCCAAAACCCAGCAACTCCCGAAGCTGTGAATGGTGATGATCCACTAATAATGAATGTCCAAACAAGTATGCTGATTATTAATTTGTTAAACAAAAATGTCTCATCAAAAATCTCACAAAAATCAAAATTTTAGGAGAAGAGAAAGATGCACTAATCTCTGATGATGAGGTCCCAAATATATCTACCGCAGAACTGCCCATTCATGCCATAACAACCATGTCATATGGTCAATTAGAACTTCAACCATGCATCGAATTTCTCACATATGCACACACCACAACCAGATTGTAAAATAGTTAAAGGTTCTCACTCCAAGGTAGGCATAAGTCAGTGACAAAAGCACAATTGACATAACTGTTTTACCCAGTTCAGAAACGAGGGCGTATCTTACACCTCATACTAATGTGCAGAGTCAAGTACAAGCAATTAAAGAAAATGAGATGTGAAACTGCATAGCAAGCATTAGCCAACAAAGCTGTTGTCATGTCTCTGCTTTCATCCTCTTGTGGCAACCATCAAGAGCATCAATATCACACAATGATGCCTTACACTGGGATGATCTCAACAATGGGGAAAAATAAAACAGACCATGGCACTGGGATTCTTTCTACCAACGATCACAACAACAAGCGGCTAATAGGTGTTGGGGACACCGTACCTGAATAGAGACCATAGAGGAAGAAACAGCACCTGAATAGATACGGCGGTCGGAGATCAGGCGTTGGGGACGACAGTGGCGGCCGGTTCCTTCATGCGGTGCCGGAGAACACAGCGGCGATTGGGTGTCTCTTGGCGCCGGCTGCGCACAGTGCTGGTTCGAGCGTGACGGTCGTTGGAGATACGGCAGACGGATATCAGGCACCGGGGAAGACAATGGCCTGCAGATATTATGGGCCAGCTACTGGTTGAGTCGTGGTTGGGCCGCGTTGGCCTCCTGCACCGGCAGCAGCGGGATGGCCCGGAGCAGAGGGTGCGGCCGCTGCGAGGTGTTCGGTGCCGGCCCTCCAGTGCTTCGAGCACGTGCTCCCCGAGATCGTTGCCGCCGCCGTCGCTGGCAGCGAAGGAATGGCCTGGGAGTATATATGCCCTAGGTGACCTGCGGGGTTGGGCGTTCAACGAGAAGAAGATGGAGAGGAAGGTGAGGAAGATGGAGATGAAGGTGCTCGCGGAGATGGAGCAGAGCCTGAGAAGGGCGAGCCTGATGGATCTGAGGCAGAAGGTGGCGGTGCTGGGAGGGTTTCTTTTGGGGGGATTGATTTGGGGTTTTCCGCGGTGATAGCCTTTGTTGGGGATTCGGGGGTTTTCGCGTGAGGACAGGAATTATTTTGGGGGTTTTCGGGTGGGGGTTTAGCGCGGGAGTGTTTTCGCTTGCGCGGGAATGATATTTTTTAGGTCCACGGATGGTACTTACGGAATTGTATTCTTAAACAAATAGAATATATTTTTTACTTACGGAAATATACTTACGCTTTAATATTCTATAACTAAAACTTATTAAACCGTAAGCAATCATTCCTTGTACTAATACTTCACAAAACCGTAAGTATCCTCTGTAAGAACAGAACAATTTTGTTGTAGTGAATGTACCAAAAGCTACCTGGATCTCTTCAACGTCTAAGAGGAGAGGACTCTTAATGCAATCTCTAATTCTCTGTAGTGTTGTGTTAATTGATTAACAAAAAGGGAGCAACTCATCCTATCTCCATTTTTTTCACAACCATGTAATAATCTTCAACCGGATGTATGGATGTCAACTTCAAATTGTCCTTGATTTTTCAAAACAAAAATATGTAACTAGTGTCGGCCATACGGCTTTGTCCTCCTCTCCCATGTTCATATCACTCCAGGTGTGAATAATTAAGCAGTCTCTATCTCTATCCATAGGAAACTAAATGGTGTCCAAGGGAGCCTTGGGAGGTAGTGAAGTGGTTCACGGTTAAGCTAAGGAGTAGGAATCTTAATTTACTAAAACTGTACGAAAATGATTTCTCTCTCTCTCTCAATAAACAAGCTATATATTCATAAGCCTATGAACCAAGTTAATTGGACAACGTTTAAGTTGGGGTTGTTTACGAAGAAGAGTTGAGAACTTGTTCGAACTTGGCTTAATCGCTTAATTACTGATTACGTTGATGAGATCAGTCAAACCTAAGTCGATTTCGAATTGAGTCATTCTTGGCTCGTTGTTAACTTGCATTCCTAGCAGCCTTGCAAGAATGTTCAAGTGTGTATGAATAGACGTCTTACCTAACCAAAGGTGAAGGAAACGGACGAAGATCACCACCAATGTATTGATAACAAGATGGTCCATAAAAAATCTGTTAATATATATCTGCTGTACGTACCAACTACCAACAATCCTTAGAATCCAATCAGCAAGGTCGACACCTCACAGAATAGCCCCCTCAACAGCGATTGCTAACCAATAGGACGAGATCAGCAAATAGCGTTTCAGCTGTAGAGCACTGGGGATGCTTCTGGTTCTAGTAGTAAGTAGAAGAAGAAATGACAGAAATTTGCAACAACGAGTACTCCTGCTAGCTGGCTTTATATGAACATCCACACGTACGCCTCACTAATTGCAAGTAGATGGAACAAATAACTGCACATTCAAATCTTCCATATGCGCAACGCACGGAGTTAAGTTTCTTCGCCCAAGAAGACTGGGAATAGAGCGAACAGAATGAGAGACCAAATCTTTTATTTTTGAGAAAATTGTTGAGAACTCTTTGTCAGTGGTGTCCCTTATTTCGTCCTCCCTGTCAGAAAAAGGTTTGCGAGGAGACTTACTTCCCCCTCCTCCTCTGTGTCATCAAACTTCTTAAAATACTCAGTTTAGCCTCTTTTTCCTATTCATCTCGTCACACTAAAAGTGATAACTTTTTTTTAAAAAGAACTAGTTTTGTCACTTTACATTTTTACTTGCAAATTCAAGTATTAAAGTGATAAAGTGTTAAGTATTAAATCATTAATTAAGATGTTAGGACTTAATACATTATACGATACTTAATTTCTTAAGTTTTTAAAACTTAAATTATTTAGATTATTTGAGAGCTAGTACCAACATAGTAGCAATGGAAGCATGTAATTTCCTATGACAGATATTGGTATTCTTACAACTTGATTGCGCTGGAACTGAGTCCGATAGATGTCTTTACAGCTTCCAATAGCAACGCATCTTCTTACTAATGACTGCCCACTTGAGCTCCAGCCACTGCTTCTCGTATCATATCCCAATCGCTAACTCTGCGAACTTCTTCACCGTCGTAAACTTATAAGAGAAAGAGGCACCACTATCGCCACCTCCTATGACATCTAGGACCAACCCACATGGCATTCGCGAGGCAAACATCGACTGGACCTCGAACATGGGAACCAGATTGCCTGTTCCACTTCCTCTGTACCCATCGTGTTCCACTCCTTCTCATTGGCCCACTTGTATTACCTTAGCCACGTCATTAGTCCAAAATATAGAAACCCAAAAAAAGAACCAGCAACCTCCCACCCCATGGAACCCTTCCCGTTCCATTCTTCTCATCGTCTCTCGCTCGCTACCACCTGACCTTGTCCTTCCATTGTCTTATGCTCACTACTGTCTGACCTCCTCCTCCTCCCCTTGTCTTCCTGTGAATATTATCTATAATTTGTTCTTGGATAGAATTAAAATTATGACAAGCTTAATATCTGATAAGACACAATGAGGCCATTATATTGATGGTAACCACCACAAGCTAAAGATATCTAATAAGTTAAATGTTTGTAGGTTTCAAGATTTTTAGCTTTTGTTTGTAAGCTTTGTGCGGCGGTGGACTGTGTGAAGCATGTGTCGCAGGGGGTCCAGCAGAGCAACAACTACATGCATTGCAGCGGAAGCTTCATTGGAATACGGGAGAGAATAAGAGGAAGAGATGGGAGAGGTCTGGTAGCATCGAGCTGGAGAGAAGGAGAGGCTCCAGCAGCGGCGAGCAGTAGGCAATGGGAGGACAAGGTCCGATGACGATGAGCAGGAGAGAACTAGAGGAACATATTGAAGAGGTCTAGCAACGGCAACCAGTAGCGAACTAGAGGGTCCGTGGAGAGGGGGGTTTCCAGTTCCCTTTCTTTTTGGTTTCTATATTTTGGATTAATGATGTGGCTAAGGTAATACAAGCGGGTCAATGACAAGGAGTGGAACACGATGGGCACAGAGGAAGTGGAACAAACAATCCGATTCTTTGAACATGATGGTATCTGCTCAAAAGGGGATGGTATAATGCCCCAAAATATTGTTCACTCTTTTTTTTCTGTAAACTTCAAACATGCTATCTGTAAGGATCGCACAAAAAGATACAGATTAAAATTATCATCATTAAGAACGCAGCGAAAAAATAAACCTTATTATATCTCGATCCATTTATGAGAATAAGACGAAGGAAAGATTGAATATTTACCTTGCGCGGAGTCGAATCTATGACCGAAATTTGATTCCATCTGAGCGATGTCGCTAGTTGTGTAGGTGTCTAGCCTCCTGCAATATCTACGCAGATCTCTGGTTGAGGGATCGTCCTCGCTTCTTTTCTTGAGAGATTCACCCGATACCTCACCCTTCTTCTTCTCATAGGTGCTCATGGCATGCAAGCAATGCCTCGATCTATACGAGAGCGGAGGCGAAAGAGAGAGAGGAAGGAGGCACCCCTCTCCTTAAAGAGCGGCCAAAGAAGAGAAAGAGGAGGGGGAGTGGTTAGAGAGTTGAAAAACTCTAGAGCTTGGTCTAGGGTTCCCTCCCGTCATTTATCTATATTTAATTCTCGATGACTTTTTACAAAAGTCTTTGAATTAATGTAAATTCTCACTTAATATCCATAGACCGAGAACCTTGTACAGTGACCCTCTAGGCCCAAATACTAGTCTTAAGCTCAGTAACCCCTTACTAACTTACAGTAATTAATTTAATATCTTATATTAAATTATTACTTAACTAATTTATCATCTCACGATAATCGATTAGACATTCAATCAAGTTGTATGCCAAGTAACACTATAAAATCTCGGAAGGCAATAGGGTTCAGTAACCCACTTAAGGAATCTTTCCGTCAGCAGTTACCATATGACTATAATCCTTCGCTTATACCAATGCTCTCAAACTATCTTAAGGTATGGTTAATTGTCAAATCCTCATCGATTCGCTTACTTGAATTACATGCCGCAATACAATATCAGAAAATACATTTTCTAATATGATGTCTACTTTGGCCAGGGACCGTGCATCATTCTTAGAACATTCTCTGTCTAATTACTAAGAGTGAATGATCTTATATTGAACACTCAATCACCTTCAAAGGTATTCTACCGAACTCAATTGCTTGGCTGATTAGGACCTTATGGTTATAAATCTATTAGTCAAGGTTAAAATTTAGAAGTCTATCGACAAGATGTCTTTAGTGTTTCGGATCTGAGGACCAACCATGCCACTGTGACAATGAATCAAACTGGTTAATAGTTAGGTAATGTGACCATCCAGTGATTCATGTCGGATCAATTCAATGAACTTACTCACCAATGAAGACCTATAGATTTGCCTTAGTGTCTCTACATAAGTCACTATGAGACCAGTCACCTTCATCATATGAATAGGAGTAACATGTACTAGTCTCACTAGATATTTAATGTCCTTCTCAAATATCCTCTAACTAAGAACAATTTAAAATGTGTGTTCAAAAAATATTGATGTCATTATTATGATCTCATCATAATTTAACATCTATTGCACACGTTCATGGACTTCATTATGAAACATTTAATCGAGTTACACATAATGAATATAACTATCTTTATTATTTTTATAAGAACAAGATCGTACAAACTATATGATTGGCTTGACGGACACACACTACTAACACTACTAAGATAAATCCTATCATAATATATAGATATAAGAGCCAAATAACTACAAGGCGATTTCAACAAATGTCATAACCATCTTATAATCTAAATAAGTAATTAAATACTAAAGTCCAAATATAACAATATCCAATACTTACTAAAATCATAATTACATCAAAAGTCAACTCTCATCTCTCTATTATATCAAAAACTCTCACAACTTTTACAACAACTTAAGTGAAATATAATCATTATAAAATCCTCATAACATTACATTAAACAAAAACTAATGATTTCTAACAAAGTCTAAAGCCCTCCTCTATTTAGAATCCAAAACTAGTCTTCCTAAAAAATGGTAACACTATTTTTTAATATAAAACTTAATAGGCATCATATCCACCATAAGCTAAATATATAATATTTGAAATTCAAATGATATCGAATATATATCATAGAGAATTAAACAAATCATACATCTAACTTAGGTTAAAGAGATGATATAAAATATTATCATATATACAGCATACTGAATCAAATGGATTTTCTCCTAAATATAATCAAAACTGACAGCATACGTATCTAATAACATATAAGCATATTTTTAATCAAATTAATATTCTTACTTAGTCAAAACCACTAGCCATAGCCATAAACATATCTCATATTCCTCCAACACATACGGAGACTCACAAAGCATATATAATATAACAAATTATCATGGTTAGTAGCATATGATCGAATTAACATATTCAAATTTCATATTTACATATATGTAAAATCATATTTTTCAAACTTAAAGTCAAATTCTACAAATCAGATATTTTAAGGCTTAAGGCATAGTTCAAAGAGTCAAAACATACAAATTAAACAAAGACTTGCATGTAAGTTTCTTACCAGATTTCAAAAAAGTTATAACAAGTTTAAATCATGTTTATTATGTGTCAAACTTATCATATTTCACATATAGCAAACAGACATGCATTTGAACCATAACATAAAGGGCTATGCATACCTATACTAGGCACTTAGGCAATAATACTAAGTCTTGGCTACCGCAAAATCAGGGATCACACATATCCCACTACTACACCATACTGATGGTTGTTTCATAGATTTTACATGTTGCCCTCAAGTTCGCATAATGCCCTATCCAATATAAACACTTTTATTAGAGTGAAGCATTAAAATCCCATTAAGATGAGAATGTCCAAAATAGATGTCTTACATATTATGACACACATCTTATAGTGATTATAATCATTATAGATCTCAAAATTCTAAATATCAACAGTGCTACGTATACATATCAGCTGAAAATAGGTCAATTTGAATGAAAACAAGTCATTTAAAAGGAAAATAGTTTATGAGTATGAAAACATAGGTAAAATAGGTTCCAATATGTTATTAAGTGGTTTACATATTACATAGAATTTTTCAGAATTTTCTAAATCAATTTCATATTTTACGAACATGGAAAACTTATTTTCAAAGTTAACATTTATTATTTATTACAAATAATAGCAAAAAGATTTATAAAATGACCAAACTTATCAGACATGATTAAAACACTATATAGAAGGTTTCTACAAAGTTTTGTCAAAATCTAAGTTCATTCGACATGCATTTAAACTTCTATAGAATGTCCAACATAAGCCACTTATAGTAGATCCGGATTTAATATTAAATTAAATATCAAATAAACTTTAAAAATTATGAAATTTTATATAAAAGTTTAAAACATGTTGCTGAAGGTCTATACCAAATTTTATGTCAAACAGACTTAGAACGAAGGTGAACGGATTACCAGAAGTTGGATCCGAAAAATCTTGGCAGCATGTAATTGAACGTAGCTAGGTCCATAATCATAGTTTCATGGGCTTTTTTTGAATGTTTGGGGTTCTTATTCAAAAAAACAAAGGTTTAAAAATGATCTTAAGATCTTAGTATACATATTTACATTTTAAAAAATATTTCAAACAAATATAAATTTTTATTTAATATAAAATATCTATGTGTAGGATAATCATCACCTACCTCTTAAAAAGAGATTGGTTTCTAATAGATCCTAGAGTTCTTCCGAGCAAGATCCATAACCTTAAGCCCTTCCAAGTTGTTATTCGCACCTTCTAAGGCCTCAAAAGAGCCTTCTCACGTTGGAGAAGAATACTCTTGCAGCCTAATAGCTTTCTCTCTCTCTTTCTCTAAAGAACAACACGCAAAGGTGTAGTTAGGTTATGGTGTGCACTAATTGGGTGGTTACATATGATGATTCTCACTCTCTTAAGCCTTCTCAAACTCTTCCTATCCTTCCCCGGTTGGAGTTGCCTAAAAAGAGTTATTGCCTTCATAGATAAGCTTCCAACTTGAAATAGAATACACCCTGATTTCTAACAGATTTCCTTCTCGTCTAATGACATCCAAATTTGACTTATGCTTCATTTGATAACACTTAAATCTAATATCTAAAATTTATTATTCACCTCTAACTCTTAACCAATTAAAAAAACACTGAAAATAAATAAGAACAACGGTTAAATTACCTTTTTGATAAAACACAATCTACAACTAAAAAATATGGTTTCTTCTTGAGTGGGGGCCAGCCCTATGCCAGGAAGCAACAGAAGAAGGAGGAGGTTATTGTTCCAGGCATCACCTTCCCTACCGAGAAGCTGTTGAACCCATCTCTTCCTTGCCACTTCATCTCATCATCTATGCCCATGTGAAGTAGGTGGTGGTCCCTCCTCGCGAGATCTACGTCTTTCTCCTATGCTACTCCAATTGGATCCCCTTGCACAAGATCACTACTATAGCTGCTAGTGAGATTTGGGAGGAGGATGTAGAGGCAAAGGGGAGGAATCCGATGAATCAAGAGAGAGAGAGAGAGAGGCAAGAGATCCACTACATCCATGGATGCCACCCAGGGAGATTGTAACATCCCGAGTTTTCAGATGTAGATATCGGGCTTCTAATCCAATTAGTGGGTTCAGATGTGCATTAATAATTTTCTGAAGGATTTATGATCGAGTTTAAATCGTGTCAACTCGATGTGATGTGAATTGCAAAAGACATCATCTGACACGGATGCGATTCAGGTGCCATGATGTTTGCGTCAGCCATGGTGGACGAAATTTATGAATCGCGACAGTTCGACATGACACATTTTATCGTTAGTCTGCATGGCTTTAATCTGCCCCGTGGCGCCATCTCACGCACAGGTAG
This sequence comes from Zantedeschia hybrid cultivar, assembly GCA_030544215.1. NCBI lineage: Eukaryota > Viridiplantae > Streptophyta > Magnoliopsida > Alismatales > Araceae > Zantedeschia > Zantedeschia hybrid cultivar. The sequence goes on from JARZZO010000016.1 coordinate 17,967,345, forward strand.
CGCAATAGGCGTGCCTTGGGGGTGGGGTTCGCATGCATACCCCTCTCTTACGCCCCTTCTTCCGATCTTCTCCCCCATTCCCCATTCTTTTCCCTCTCCAACCTCTCCTTTCTCCACTTCTTTTTCATCCTCCTCTCTACCACTCACCACCATCTATCTCCACCCTTTCCATTCCTCACCTCACCACCATACCATTCTCTCGCTCTCTCTCTCATTGGCCGACGGGAGGCGAGGTGGTGCAGCAGCAAGGCGGCGGCAATGGATGACATGGATAGCCAAACGGCGGCAAAGTGGAGGTCGTAGTGGTGCATGGGAACCATAGGAAGATCGCCAACGTGGACGGCAGCTCGGCGGTGACTTGACAATGCTCTGGCCATGTGGGGGACTCCGTGGGAATCCAGAGGAGCTCGAGTTGAGGTAGGGTGATGATCTCTTGTGTATTCCGTTCTAGAATCATGTTAGGGCCTTGCCTTCCTGTATGTTCTTCCATGCATGTGATGTATTGTGGGTTTTGGAGTTTCCTTGTGGGGTTCCTGTGGGAATGGCATGCTTAGTGTTAGTATTAGATGGTCTCAAAGCCAATCCGATACTATGTACTTATTCAGATTATTAATGAATGGCAATAATTCATTGTGTGTAATTAATTCGATCTGTGTTTATCGTATCACGATGAAGTCCATGAACATGTGCAATAGTCTTCGGATTATGATGAGATCATAATTACGGAACCGAAGACTTATAAACACATGTTCTTAATTGTTCTTAGTCATAAGATGTTTGAGATAGGACATCAAACATCTGGATAGACTAGTATAGGTTACTTCAGCTCATACGATGAGGGTGACTGATCTTATAAGTCACTTGTGTGGAGACACTATGCTGAACCTATAGGTGCTCATTGGTGAATGAGTTCACTGAACTGATCCGACTATGAATCGCTGGATGGTAATTACCTCACTGTTAACCAGCTCGATTCATTTGTCACGGTTGCGTGGATGATCCTTGGACCTGAGACTCCAAAGATATCTTGTTGGTAGGTTTCTGAGCTTTGACCTTGACGAACGAATCCCTAACCATGGGTTATCAATAAGTCAAGTGATCGGGTTCAGGGAAATGCCCTCGAAGGTAACTGTGTGTTCAATACGGGATCATCCGCTCTCGGTAGTTTGAGAGAGAATGTTCCGGGAATGACGTGCTTAAAGTCCCTGGCCAGGGCGGACTCTGTAATCGATAAGGAGTTATCGGATTCAGATTAGCGGCATCTGATTCAAGTGAATCGACCAAATAGGGTTTAACAGTAAACCATGCCCTAGGTCGATTCGGGAACATTGCACGGATGAAGGATTATATCCGCGCGCTAATCGCTGACAGAAAGGTTTTAATAGAGGGTTACGATAACCCCAGTGCCATCCAGGATCACGCGATGTTGCTTGGCATCTAACGTGATCGGCAGTCCGTCCGAATTTATTGTGAGACATTAAATTTGGCTGATTAATTGAATATAAGGATATTAATTAATTCAGTGGGTCAATAAAGGGTTACTGGACTTAATGGGCTATTAACTGGACTGGTATTTGGGCCTAGAGGGTCACACGCAAATGGTTTTCAAGTCGATGGATAATCCGACAGGATTTCGGATAAGTCTGGGTTTTTATGAAAAACCGCAAACTGACTTCTTATAAAAGAACGGATTCTACGTCCGGGGCCAGCAACCCTGATCTAGCCGTCATTCGTTCTTTCTCCCTTTCTCTCTCTTCTGGGCGTGCGGTTCCCAACTACTCCACCTTCCATCCGACGAGGATTCCGAATCCGCATGTTACGGCAGATTATGCGCAGCCAGACGGGATCTACGAACGCTGCAGCGAGTGAGGAAGCGAGGACGATCCATCGCGAGGAGAACCACGTGGATACCGCTAAAGGTCGGGCATCTGCGCGACTTGCGGCATCGCTCCGACGGAACCGGAAAACGGACGCGGATTCGAATCCGCGCAAGGTAAATTCGATTTACATTGGTTTTTATTTTACGATCAAAACGGGACAGATCCGATCCCGAATATTTTATTCCGCTGTGTTTTTTTCGGTCGGATCTCGACACAGCGATCCCAACAGTGGTATCAGAGCCAGGTTCCACTGTGTTTTCGCCGTTTCGATTTCTAAAATTGTGGTTTTAGAATTTAAATCCATGCTAGTAATTATTTTCTTGAAAGATTTGGGTTCATGAGATGTTCACAGCGATGAGATCGCAATTTAAATCTGAAGAAAATAATTTTTTTGGGGTTATTTCGTCGTGTTCTTCGTTGGACAAAGAACACCTTGTTCTTGGCATTTTTAATCGGATCTAAAGGATTTTTCTCCTTGATCTTAGATCTTCCATTCATTAGCAAAAGGTTGATGTAGATGATTCGGAGTTTTGGGTCGCCGGCCATGGATATTTCTTCTTTGTTTTGGGTTTTTGAAACCTGAAATTTTGGGGAATAGAAGGGGGTAAAAATCGGATTTTGATCTCCCTAAAGCCACCGTCGGTGGGCCGGACGTCGCAGGCGAGCTCGCCGCTGCCGGCGATCGACGTCTGGTGGCCGGCCATCGCCGGACCAGTGCCGGAGAAGAACCCCAAAGGGGGTTCGGCGTCGTCGGGTTCCCTGCACAGTAGGGAACCCTCGGGCTGCCCGGCCAGGCAGCTAGGGTTTCCCTAGCCGCCGACCGGGCCCGGCCCGGTTGGACCCTGGCTCGCGCCAGGGGTCCGAGCCAGGGCCAGCTTGAGGCCGGACCAGGCGCTTGGCCCTGGGTCCGGCCCCCTGGCTCAGCCCTGGCTCGAGCCAGGGGCTCAGTAGGGCTGAGCCCTTTAAGGGCCCCTGTTAATTTAATTTTTTTTATTAAATTAATTATAAAATTGGTTTAATAATTAACTGTAAAATATGATTTTACTATTTTTATTAAATTCAATTATGATTGGGCCCTTATTAAGGTTTATCTTGTTAATTAATTAACAAAAGGTTGTTAATTGAATTAATTCTAAATGTTAGATTAAACCTTATGCAATCTAATTGTTAGTTTAACCCCAAAAACTATTTGAATTGTTCAAATTGAGCATGGAATATTTCTAAAGCCATTATTTTTAGATTTTGTGCATATTTCATGTATTATTGATTTGCTTGTTTAAATTGGATTTAAATTAGCATGCTATAATTAAATACTAAATTTTTCGAAAATTCCAAATTGTCCAAAATTTTGTTTGGTCTCTGGTTTTATGAAACCTGAAATTACTATTATTTTCAAAAATTTTATTTAGCCATTTGATGTGCAATTCATGTGTGGTTTGTTGAACTAAAACACATGGTGGTCATGGACGAGCATTGATTGTGAATGTGGAATGTGATTGTGTGGTTTATTGTGTATTAATAAATCGAGGTCTGCGAACCTCTCCCTCTCATATTCCAGTGTACTTCTACCTTCCTCCTTGATGTAATCGCCATAAGGCTTCCTCATTTAAATTATCATGTAATTGACAATTACGATGTAATTTGATCGAGGCGGCTGCGCGCGGAGCGAGGATGATCCACAACTGCTGACCAGATGAAAATGAAGGAGTTCATTGAATCCATGGGTTTGCAGACTAATGATATAAGTTGTTATATTGTGCATGTGTGTGTGTTTGACTGTATGGCTCAAGTCAAACCACAATGCCGTCCATGACCACACTAATGACATGTATGTGATGCGTGTGCTTAAATATTTGCTAGGTTATTAATATTTATATATATTCGATATATTTAATACTATCACCTAGGATGAGACCAAATTAAATAAGTAAAACCTTCGTTACAAACTCTAAGTTGTAGCGCGAGTCATTGAGAATGTACCGCGTGGCTCTCCATCAATATGTTTAATAGAACTTAATTCGGTGGTGGCAGATACTATGTGTTTACCCGAGGTTTGCCATTAACTGATGAGAGAACTGTTGATCATAGCATTAGATGCCTTTGGATAAGAGTAGAGGAACGATATAGTCATCCACGTGTTTATCCGGGAACTATATTTCTACTTTACTCTGTCACGTATTGATGGTAAAGCTTAGACCGGGGATGATGGTCTACTGTGTTTACCCGGGACCATTAAACTTGGGAGCCGAAGTATGATCGGATATTGTAAGGAGTTGCAATTATCATGAGATGATTGCTCTGAGAGAGCGGTATGATACTATGTGTTTACCCGAGGTCATACTGTGATGCTTGGAGATTCTGATCCCCACTAGGAGACAATCAGCGTCTCCCGTTCTGTATATCTGAAGGTTATACAGTCCGTCGAAAATTAGTGGGAGTAAAACTAGATAATAAAAGACTATATCTTATTTTAGTTAATCTGAATATCTGCTAATTATCAATTGATTATCTCCTGTAGACGAGAATGTCGCACCATAACCTATTGCGAGGCATACTTGATGCCAACCGTTTGACAGGCACCAATTACTCAGACTGGCTCAGAAACCTAAAGATAGTCCTCAGGTCTGAGCAAATTGCCTATGTCTTGGATAATGAACCTCCTGCTGAACCAGCATTGGATGCTCCAGAGGAGGAAATGATAGCGTATGAAAATGGAAGGAGGATTCCATCATGGCCCAATGCTACATGTTAGCCTCTATGAGCAATGAGTTGCAGAGGCAATATGAAGAGATGGATGCTAGATCCATCATGCTCCATTTGAAGGAGCTCTTTGGTGAGCAGAGCAGAATCGAACGATATGAGATATCGAAGAATCTGTTCAAGGCTCAGATGGCAGAGGGAACTTCAGTACAGAATCACGTGCTAAAAATGATTGAGTGGGTAGAGAGGCTGGATGCTCTTGGGATTACACTTCCCAAGGAGATGCACACAGACCTCATGTTGTCTTCACTTCCACCGTCATATGCTCAGTTCATCGTTAATTTTAACATGAACAAGATCCAGGCCACCTTAGCTGAACTGCTGAACATGTTAAAAACTGCTGAGGGGAACCTTGTGAAGGATAAATCCCAAGTCCTAATGGTTGGTAAGACCAACAGAAAAAGACTTGCAGTCTAAGCTTTTCGAAAAAATAAGAACAAGGTTCAGAGAAAGGCTAAGGTTGTCAAGAAAGACAAAGGTAAAAGTGCTGAGAAAGGTGATTGCTTCTACTATCACCAGAAAGGGCATTGGAAGAGGAATTGCAAAGAATACCTCAAGGACAAGGCTCAAGGAATTGTGAAGCAGCAGGGCGCTTCAGGTATCTATATGATAGATGTAAACTTGTCAATTAGAGATTGTACATCATGGGTATTAGATACTGGATGTGTATCTCATATCTGCAATTCTGTGCAGGCACTGACAAGAAGGCGTAAGCTGAGGACCGGCGAGGTGGAGCTGAGGCTAGGTAATGGCGCAAGAGTTGCGGCGATCGCTGTGGGGACAGTGAAGCTCAAGCTACCGTCCGGAGACACATTTTTATTAGACGACTGTTATTATGTACCTAGCATAATAAGGAACATCATTTCTATTTCATGTTTAGATAGAATTGGATACAATTTAAATTTTGGGAACAATAGTTGTTCAATTTATTTCGGAAATAAATTAATAGCTTCTGCTATTTCGTCCAATGGATTGTATCTATTGAATGTGTCTCATAATAATTTACATATCGGTTCTTCAAATAAAAGAAGTAAGTATGAAATGAACAAAGCCTACTTGTGGCATTGTAGGCTTGGACACATTGGTGAAAACAGACTCCAAAGGATGCATAAAGATGGATATTTGGATCCATTTGATTATGAATCATATGCAACCTGTGAGTCATGTTTAATAGGTAAAATGGCTAAGTCTCCATTTAGTGGAACTAGAGAACAAGCCAAAGACATATTAGAACTCATACATTCAGATGTATGTGATCCTATGTCAACCCAAGCCATTGGTGGTTTCTCATACTTCATTACATTAACTGATGATTACTCAAGGTTTGGATATGTATACTTATTGAAGTATAAATCTGAAGCCTTTGAAAAATTCAGAGAATTTAAAATTGAAGTAGAAAAACAAACATGAAAGAGTATAAAAACCATCCGATCCGATCGGGGTGGTGAATACTTGAGTACTGAGTTCATTAAATACTTAAAGGATAATGGTATCCTTTCTCAGCTTCACCTCCTTATACACTTCAGATGAATGGTGTATCAGAAAGGAGAAATCGCACATTAATGGAAATGGTGCGATCCATGATGAGCATGTCCAAATTACCAGTGTCCTTATGGGGATATGCACTCAGCTCGGCTATGTATATCCTAAACAAGGTACCCAGTAAATCTGTTGAGACCACTCCATATGAGATATGGAATGGAAGAAAACCAGACCTTAAACATGTTAAAGTCTGGGGATGTCCTGCTCATGTTAAAAGACATGACGCAGATAAGCTGGAATCCAGAACTGACAAATGCAGATTTGTGGGATATCCAAAGGAAACTTATGGATATTACTTTTATCTTCCTGGCGAACAAAAGGTGTTTGTGGCCAGGAGAGCTGTCTTTCTGGAAGAAGATTATATTCTCCAGAAGGACAGTGGGAGTAAAGTGACTCTGGAAGAAATTCCAGACCCAAAAACTGGCAATGGTTCATCAGATGAACCGTCAGTTTCTGAACCTGTTCAAAATGATACACAGGAACCTCGCAGGTCTGAAAGAGTACCTAAACCACCAGAAAGATATGTGGGACATATTAATTTGGATGGTTCAAGGATACTCTATAATGAGGATGATGATCCTAAGACTTACCGGGAGGCTATTGAAAGTCCAGAGGCCGAGAAATGGCAGGAAGCCATGAATTCTGAATAACAGTTCATGTACATCAACCAAGTTTATAACTTGGTGGATTTACCCGATGGTATAGTACCTATCGGCTGCAAATGGATCTTTAAAAGAAAGATCGGTGCAGATGGACGTATTGAGACTTATAAAGCAAGATTAGTGGCGAAAGGCTATCGTCAAAGACAAGGTGTTGACTATGACGAAACCTTTTCACCCGTTGTTATGATTAAGTCTATCAGAATTCTTCTCGCCATTGCTGCCTACCATGATTATGAAATCTGGCAGATGGATGTGAAGACTGCCTTCCTCAATAGAAACCTTGAGGAGGAGGTGTATATGATACAACCAGAATGATTCACATTTAAAGAATCTCCAGACATGGTATGCAAGTTGCAAAGGTCCATTTATGGACTGAAGCAAGCTTCCCGAAGCTGGAACATAAGATTTGATGAGGCGATCAAATCTTATGGCTTCATTAAGAATGAAGACGAGCCATGTGTATACAAGAAAAACAGTGGGAGCGCAATCACATTTCTGGTTCTTTACGTTGACAACATCCTACTCATTGGGAATGATGTAGGAATGATGTCTTCTGTAAAGATATGGCTGTCAAAGAACTTCTCCATGAAGTATTTAGGATAAGCATCTTACGTATTGAGAATACGGATCTATAGAGATAAATCAAAGAAGATGCTTGCTTTAACCCAATCCATGTACATAGAAACCATTGTCAAAAGATTTGGCATGAAAAATTCCAAGAGAGGTCTCATACCGATGAGACATGGAATTTCACTCTCTAAAGGTCAGTCTCTCAAGACACCTGAAGAAAGGGCAGTAATGGATAAAGTCCCCTATGCTTCTGCCATAGGGTCCATCATGTATGCCATACTATGTACCAGACCTGATGTAGCATATGCTCTAAGTGTTACGAGCAGACATCAGGCAGATCCAAGTGATGAACACTGGAAGGCTGTGAAATGTATCCTTAAGTACTTGAGAAGGACTAAGGATATATTTCTAGTCTATGGAGGAGGGGACTTAAAGCTGCAAGGATACACTGACTCGAGTTTTCAGTATGATCCTGATGACTGCAAGTCAACATCAAGTTTTATTTTCACACTCAACGGGGGAGCAGTGAGCTGGAAAAGTTCCAAGCAGGAAACCACTGCTGATTCGACAACGGAAGCCGAGTATATTGCTGGTGCTGAAGCCGCCAAGGAAGCTGTATGGATGAAGAAATTCATCGGCGATCTTGGTGTGGTGGAAAGCATATCTGATCCCATCCCACTGCTGTGTGACAACAATGGGGCGATTGCTCAAGCGAAAGAGCCGAGGTCTCATCAGAAGTCGAAGCACATTCTGCGGCGCTTTCATCTGATCAGAGAGATTATAGCTCGAGGAGAGGTCGTGGTGGAAAGAGTTCCCTCAGCCGACAATATAGCAGATCCACTTACAAAGCCTTTGTCTCAAAATGTTTTTAAGCGTCACTTAGAGAATATGGGTATTCTGTATAAAAGTGATTGGCTTTAGTCCAAGTGGGAGATTCTTAGTATTAGATGGTCTCAAAGCTAATCCGATACTATGTACTTATTCATATTATTAATAAATGACAATAATTCATTGTGTGTAATTAATTCGATCTGTGTTTATCGTATCACGATGAAGTCCATGAACATGTGCAATAGTCTTCGGATTATGATGAGATCATAATTACCGGACCGAAGACTTATAAACACATGTTCTTAATTGTTCCTAGTCATAGGATGTTTGAGATAGGACATCCAACATCCGGATAGACTAGTATAGGTTACTTCAGCTCATACGATGAGGGTGACTGATCCTATAAGTCACTTGTGTGGAGACACTATACTGAACCTATAGGTGCTCATTTGTGAATGAGTTCACTGAACTGATCCGACTATGAATCGCTAGATGGTAATCACCTCACTGTTAACCAGCTCGATTCATTTGTTACGGTTGCGTGGATGATCCTTAGACCTGAGACTCCAAAGATATCTTGTTGGTAGGTTTCTGAGCTTTGACCTTGACGAATGAATCCCTAACCATGGGTTATCAATAAGTCAAGCAATCGGGTTCAGGGAAATGCCCTCGAAGGTAATTGTGTGTTCAATACGGGATCATCCGCTCTCGGTAGTTTGAGAAAGAATGTTCCGAGAATGATGCACTTAAAGTCCCTGGCTAGGGGCGGACTCTGTAATCGATAAGGAGTTATCGAATTCAGATTAGCGGCATCTGATTCAAGTTAATCGACCAAATAGGATTTAACAGTAAACCATGCCCTAGGTCGATTCGGGAACATTGCACGGATGAAGGATTATATCCGTGCGCTAACCGATGACAGAAAGGTTCCAATAGAGGGTTGCGATAACCCCAGTGCCATCCAAGATCACGCGATGTTGCTTGGCATCTAACGTGATCGGCAGTCCGTCCGAATTTATTGTGGGACATTAAATTTGGCTGATTAATTGAATATAAGGATATTAATTAATTCAGTGGGTCAATAAAGGGTTACTGGACTTAATGGGCTATTAACTGGACTGGTATTTGGGCCTAGAGGGTCACACGCAAATGGTTTTCAAGTCGATGGATAATCCGACAGGATTTCGGATAAGTCTGGGTTTTTATGAAAAACCGCAAACTGACTTCTTATAAAAGAACGGATTCTACGTCCGGGGCCAGCAACCCTGATCTAGCCGTCATTCGTTCTTTCTCCCTTTCTCTCTCTTCTGGGCGTGCGGTTCCCAACTGCTCCACCTTCCATCCGACGAGGATTCCGAATCCGTATGTCGCGGCAGATTACGCCCAGCCAAACGGGATCTACGAACGCCGCAGCGAGCAAGGAAGCGAGGACGATCCATCGCGAGGAGAACCGCGTGGATACCGCTAGAGGTCGGGCATCTGCGCGACTTGCGGCATCGCTCCGACGGAACCGGAAAACGGACGCGGATTCGAATCCGCGCAAGGTAAATTCGATTTACACCTGTTTTTATTTTACGATCGAAACGGGACAGATCCGATCCCGAATATTTTATTCCGCTGCGTTTTTTTCGGTCGGATCTCGACACAGCGATCCCAACACTTAGTTTCATGGGTAAAGCACGTTCTTATGGTTGTCTTTATGTTTGGGAGGCTACGAGTGGAGTTGGTGAGGCTCTAGCTTGGGACGTTGAAATGCGTTTGAACTAGGTGACGTGATTTGAATCGCATCACTCTGGGATGAAGCGATTCAGATGCCTAGCCCTGGCCATTTCACTTAATCGATTATTTAAAATAATCGATTAGTCTGAAAGGCATCAACCATGGGCGACGTAGTTTATATTTAACCAATTTTATTAGTGATCGATTAACCAAGTTGAAGGCATCATGATCCTATGACGCATCTTGAAAGACGTCACCTGAGGGTGACACGATTTAGAAGCAGTGATGCGAGCCTCTTGTTACCTACATACCATAGTGTGTATTATATACATATTTAATGTTCTTTATATAATTACATATTCTAGATTCCTCTATAGATTGTTAAATATATTCTTACATTAATTGCATGCTTGTCTCATGCATGGGAGGGTGATTATGACGGTGTGATGTGTATGTTGTTTTGTTTGGATATGAGATTAACTGTTCCACTAGTAGTGTACCCATTAGCCTTTAGGCATGATGTAGCCGAAGCAGTTAGGGTTACGGGTCGGCCCATTAACCTTCGGGCCTGATGTAACCTAAGTGGTACAGGATACCCTACTAGCCCTCTGGCCTGATGTAACCCTAGAGGTAAGTGTTACGGGTCAACCCATTAGCCTTCGGACATGATGTAACCCTAGAGGTACGGTTTATGACTTATTCCGTTTAGCTTTGACTTGATTGGGGTTTGTCGATACCCAAGGCCCTTGATGTGTTGCCTTGGCCAGGCGTGGAGGGAATTCCAGTCGATAGTACAGTAGTTACGACTGCTTGTGTGCATACATGACTAGAGGGTGAAGCTTTCGGGTAGACTCACCGGTCCCAGTTAGTCCTGTGGTTCTGAAGCTTGTAGGGGTGGACAGGCGTGAGCATTGGCTGAGTTATAAGATGCCGTTAGTGTGCGCTTGGCATGAGTAGTACTAGTGGACAGTATAACTTTGCCACTCTAAGGTTAATAGAAAGGACCACCTGTGGCCAGGAGAGTCAATGCAACATGACTATTTGTGGTTTGGTTGTGCGACACATGGTTCTCTTTGCACAATTTACTCCAGTGCTAGCTGTAACTTTACTGCTTTCATTTACAACTTTCTTTTCCTCTTGTACTCTTGTTAGTTGTATTTCTAGGAGGTAGGGATCGTAGGATCCTTATTGAGCCCAATATTGATGAGACTCACTCCCTAATTTTTCAGGTGTGGAGTTCAGCAAGTGTGGGAGAGCGGTGTTCATCTCGATATGCGTGCCAACAGTTTCTTCAGTTACTAGGTGTGTCCCTAAGTAGTTGTACTTTCTGTTCTTTCGTGTACTTTATCTTATTTATGTGGACAATATATTTATTGTTGAAATGTATTCAGACTGTCATATTGTACATTCTTGTGATTCATCTGCTTTATTTGGTCGATAAATCTGAATATTTAGCTTAGTTTTCTACTTACTACACCAGACATGCGCAATTGAGACCTAGGTGTGAACTCGAAGATAATGATCTGATACCCGTGTTACGTCAATTTTCGAACTGAGGGTGACGGGTCATTACAGAGATGATGCTGGTGTTGGGGGAAAGAGGCGGGAAGGTCACAACAGCATGTCCATCATCGTCGTTGGCGCTTTGATCCGTCCTCCCACTCCCTCTTAGAGAGACAAGAAACCTGAGGGAGACAAAGTAGGGATGTCAGCAACGGATCTGTTAGTTTAGGTGGCCTACAAGTCAATCTGACTATGTAAATCTCGTTCAGTTTATTAATATAATGGCATAATATTCATTATGTGTAAATCGCATTAATTATCGTTTCATAATGAAGTCCGTGAATATGTGCTATAGTGATCATATTATGATGAGATCATACTAATGAGACTGATCACTTAAACACACATATTCTTCATCGTTCCTAGTCGGAGGATATCCGAGAAGGACATCGGATATCCGGTTAGACTAGTACAGATTACTCATGCTCATATGATGAGGGTGACTGATCTCATAAGTCACTTGTGTGGAGACACTAAGGTGAATCTGTAGGTGCTCATTGGAGAATGAGTTCATTGAACTTATCCAACTGAATCGCTGGATGGTATTGTACCTCACTGTCAACCAGCTTGATTCTATTGTCGTAGTTGCGTAGATGGTCCTCGGACCTGAAACACCAAGGACACCTTGGCGGTGGACTTCTGTGCTTTGACCTTGGTTTACGAATCTCTAGCCACGGGATTCTAATACGCCAAGGATTGGGTACAGCGGAATACCGTCGAAGGGAATTGTGTGTCAATAAGGAATCATTCGCTCTCGGTACTTAGAGAGAGAATGCTCTAGGAAGGATGCGCGAAAACCCCTGGCCAGGGCGGACGATAATATCAGGAAAGGAGTTTTCCAATATTTATCAGCGGCATCCAATCCAAGTGAGTCGACCGGTTAGGGTTCGACAGCTCGCCACACCCTGAGTTGACTCGACAGCATTGTACGAATGAAGGATTATATCCACGCGGTTACTGTCAGCGGAAAGGTTCCAAGAGTGGGTTACTTAACCCCAAATACCTTCCGGGTTCACGCGGTGTTGCTTGGCACCCAACGTGATCGGAGGCCCGGTCGAATTCGATGTGCGACATCAATTCGATTGATTAATTAATTAATAAAGGGTTATTAATTAATTAATAAAGCCAGTGAGGAGTCACTGGGCTTGTTGGGCCATTAACTGGACTGGTACTTGGGCCTAGAGGGTCACACGCAAATGATTCTCAAGGCGATAGATAAATAAGTGGGTTTTATACAAACCGGGGGTTTTTATGAAAAACCGCGCGGTAGGTATAAAACATAGCGAACGGGCTGAGCAGGCCAAGCTGCTGCTAACCCTAGCCACCCCTCCTCAGTTTCTGTCTTTCTCTGGCGCCCAGACAAATCCAGATCTGCTCCGCCGCTTCTCCGAATCCCATTCGACAGGAAATCGTCCGCGTGTTGCGGCGATCATTGCGGCGAACGGCGGAGGCTTTGTGGGATGCGAAGAACGAGGAACTCGAGGATATCCGTTGCGGGGAGGATCGCGTGGACTTCGCTAGAGGCCGGGCGCTTGCGCGGCTTGCGGTGTCGCACCGACGGAACCGAACGGTTGCGGATTCGAATCCGCACACGGTGAGAACTTCGATAATCCGATTATCGTACTTTAGATTTTGAAACGGGAACGGATCGCTGTAAATATTTTATTTTACGCTGCGTGAGCGATCCGAAGAAACCGAGAAAACCCAACAGTGGTATCAGAGCCAGATTCCACTGTTTCTCATCCCGTTTCGGTTTCCGAAATTAATTTTTCTTGAGCTATTCCATGCGTTTAATCCGATTAAAATGACGGAATAGTGTTCATAAGATGAACACAAATAATTTGATTATTTTTCTGTGATTTTTCGGATTTTATTTGGGGTTTTCGGAGTTCTTCATGAGATGATGAACCGGGGTACTTTGGCGGCTTCGTTAACGATTCCCAAGCGTTGGGATGGCGGCCCGGATGCACGGATCTCTTGGTGATAGTCACCACTACACATCCGACATATTTTCCGGTGCCAGAGTGGCCTTGGAGAGCTACAAAATCAAGCCCCAAATCGGATTTAAAACCCTGCAAAATCAGATTTTTAGGGGGTTTTTGGGCTTGGTCTTCACCCCATCGGAGGCCGACGGCTGCCCTGGCGGCGCCGGGCACGTCGCCGGGGCCGGGGTCACCGCCGGCGTGGCCGGCGCCGCCGGGGGGGCCTGGCCGCCGGCGCCCCAATGCCTCAAGCCGCCGCTGCTCCTGTGGTTAGGGTTTGTAGGAGATAGGCGTCGGGTAGAAGATGGGCCGGGTTGAACCAGCGCTGGGAGCCCGGTCCCGTGTCGGTTGGACCGGCAGGGCCGGGTCCAGGGCCTGGCGCCCCTAGTCCGAGCCCTGGCTCGGCCAGGGCCCGAGCCCAAGGCTTAGCCCATTCGGCTGGACCAACTCCACCCTATTTTCATTTTTTTTAAAACCCCTAATGCCCATTTAAAATGTGAATAAAACTTGAATTTAATTTAAAATTCAAAATTTGTTTTGAAAATTTAAATTACTATTCAATTTTATTTAATTGGAGCTTTTATTTAATGATTTTGAATCATTAAGTCAATTAAGGATTTATTATTAGTTAGCAATTAGTTGTGGATTAATTGAGGTTAATATTAGTTTAAGTGTTAAATTAATTATCGACCTTAATATATCTAATTTTAAGAGTTAAAATTAGTGGTTAATAATTATTAATCTAATTGTTAGATTATTAATTATTAATACATATAATTCTTAATTATTAATTTGAGTTAGTTATTAATTTAATTGTTAAATTAATAATTAACTTAAATGACTGATTTAAATGTTAAATTAGTAGTCCTTGATTAATTAATGTTAGTCATTAATTTAAGAGTTAAATTAATGATAACTTTAATTATTTAATCTAAGAGTTAGATTAATTAATTATTAATTACTTAGTGTTAATTATTGGTTTAAGAGTTAAATTAATAATTAACATTAATTGGCTAATCTAAGTGTTAGATTAGTAGTTAATAATTAATTTGGTTAATTAATAATTTAAGTGTTAAATTGTTAATTAATTTGGTTAATTAATAATTTAAGTGTTAAATTGTTAATTAACTTTGTTGAATTAATCTAAGAGTTAGATTAGTTTTTAATAGTCTAATTGTTAGATTATTGATGGGGTTTAATCTAAGTGTTAGATTATTGGAAATGTTCTAATTTGCATGGAATAATCTAGAATTATTAATTCGGAGTGTGTGCGCATGTGATGTGTGTTTATTGCCTTTAAATTTTGATTTAATTGCATGTTAAGTTAATAAAATAAGTTTTCGAAATTCAAATGCCAATTTTGATTGGATCCCAGCTTTTTGAAAGCCAAAATTATATATTTTGAAAACTCTTTTGTTTTAACCATGTGATGCGCTGAATCATGTGTGGGATGTTTAAAACACACCGTGGTCATGGATATGCACTTATTTAATTGTTCATGTGATGAATGATGGATTGTGTGGATCGTGGATGTATGATTTTTATTAATTGTTAATAAATAGAGGTCTGCGCACCTCTCTCTCTCATACTCCGATGTATTTCTACCTCCCTCTCTCTCTTGTACTCGCCATAAGGCCTTCTTCAATTTACCTGTAATTCTAGAATTAATGTAATATGATCGAGGCAACCGAGGAAGGAGCGAGGACGATCCACAACTGCAATCAGGAAGGCGAAAAGATGGAGATCTCTTGCCTATGTGTTGCAGGATATCTAATGTAATTGTTGTATTAGATTGTGTGTGCGTTTGACTGTTGGCTCCAGTCAAACCCACTGTGCTATCTATGACCACACTAAAGACATGTATGTGATGCATTGATTTCTTTTGATTATGAATCTAAGCAGGTTATAGTATTTAGTAAATATATACGATATATTTATACTATCACCTAGGAGAGACCAAGATAAAAGTTATCTAAATACCCTCAGATAAACTCTAAGCCGTAATGTGAGTAGTTAAGAACTTACCGCGTGGTCCACCATCGTTATAGTCATAGGATTCGAATCACTTTAGGCAGGTTTGTTGTGCTATCCACAAGGCCTGCTTAATTGGGAGGAGAAACTGTGGCTATGGCATTAGATGCCTATAGATCGGGGTAGAGGAACCATGTAGCTTTGTTGTGCTATCCACAAGGGCTGCATGCAAATCTATGCTCGTCGCGTAATGATGGTCAGCTTAGAATTAGTGGTTTGTTGTGCTATCCACAAGGTCATTAAATCTCTGGAGACCGAAGCCATGATCAGATATTGCAAGGAGTTGCAAGTCCCATGAGTTGGGTGCTCTTTGATTGTATTACAGTTTGTTGTGCTATCCACAAGGCTGTAGTGCAAGTCATTGAGATTCTGATCCCCACTAGGAGACTGTCGGCGTCTCCCGTTCTGTATAACTGAGGGTTATACAGTCCGTCGAAAATTAGTGGGAGTTAAACTTGAACAAAAGATCATGTCTTGTTTTAAATTTTAATAATTGAACATCTGCTAAGTAGATTTTACTTATCTCCTGTAGGGAACTATGTCGTCGAATAACTCACTCCATGGCATACTTGATGCCCTTTTGACTTACCTGATCTACTCATATTGGTTCATAAGCCTGAAGAATGTCTTCAGATCTGAGCGCATTGACTTCGTCCCTAGAGCTGATCCTCCTGCTGAATTGGCATTGGATGCCCCTGAAGCAGAGATGATAGCTAACGATAAAAGATCGAAGGACAAAGGCAAAGTAGTAGTGAAGGGTGACTGCTTCTACTATAAGCAGTATGGTCACTGGAAAAGGAACTGCAAGGAGTTCCTTAATGATAAAGCTCATGGGAGAGTGAAGTTGTCTGAAGCTTCAGATATCTATATGATAGATATCAACTTGTCAGTTAGAGATTCCACATCTTGAGTATTGGATACCGGATGTGCTTCTCATATCTGCCATGATGTGCAGATGCTGACAAGTAAGCGCAAGCTGAGACAAGGTGAGGTGGAATTGAAGATAGGAAACGGCTCAAAAGTTGCGGCGATTGCTATTGGGACAGCAAACCTCAGGCTTCCATCTGGAGACGCCTTACTTTTAGAAGATTGTTATTATGTTTCTAGCATAATAAAGAACATCATATCAATATCTTGTTTGGACAAGATAGGATATAGGTTGACTGTTGAGAATAGAAGTTGTTCGATTTATTATGGTAATAAATCAATAGCTTCAGCATCTTTAGTCAACGGTCTATATCTATTAGATGTTTCTCATTACAATCTTCAGATTGACAAAGCTCTTAAGAAGAGCAAGAATTGTGTGAACCAGGCCTACATGTGGCATTGTAGACTTGGGCACATTGACGAAAGCAGGTTACAAAAGTTGCACAAGCATGGTTACTTAACAGCATTCGATTATGAATCGTTTGCAACATGCGAATCCTGCCAGAAAATAATGCTTCAATTTCTGAACAACACAAACCAACGCTGCACATGTTTTCTCCATCGTTGTGTATCTCTGTTCAGCGGGGTTGAGAAGTTTATAGAGATAGTAGGCTGCCCTCTCCTTTCCTTCTTCATCCTCTTGTGCTAGGACAGCCCCCACTGCATCATCCAGGACAGAGATATAAAGTATCAATGGTTTGCCTGGAGATGGTGGCTCAAAACAGGAGGACCTGCCAAATAGTTCTTTAATCCATCGAATGCCTCCTGACACTTATCGTCCCAATCAAATTTGACTACCGGCTTGGTAAGCTCGTAAAACGGCTTACACCTTTGTGAGTACTGGGAGACAAAACGGCGAATAAATTGCAACCTCCCGATTAATCCTCTTAACTCCTTCAAGTTTTTGGGAGGTGACATTTCTCTGATAGCCTTCGCCTTGTTGGGATCGATCTCAATTCCCCGTTTGCTAACGATGAATCCAAGTAATTTTCCTGAAGATAACCCGAATACACATTTCTTGGGGTTCATCTTTAACTGATACTCTCTCGATCTCTCTAATACCCTTGCCAAAACTTTGGCATGCTCAGCCTTTGTCTTAGATTTAACCAATAAATCATCTGCATACACTTCCAGATCTATGTGCATCATGTCATGAAATATTGCCATCATAGCCCTCTGATAAGTGGCTCCAGCATTCTTCAATCCAAATGGCATGACGACATAGCAGTATGTTCCCCAAGGTGTAGTGAATGACGTCTTCTCTTGATCTTCTTCTGCTAGCTTAATCTGATTGTACCCTGAAAATCCGTCCATAAACGATAAAGTCTCATAGCCAGCAGTGTTATCAATGAGTACATCGATATGAGGCAATGGAAAATCATCTTTAGGACACGCCCGGTTCAAATCACGGAAGTCAATGCAAATCCTGACCTTCCCGTCCTTCTTCATAACCGAGACTATGTTGGCCACCCATTGTGGATAAAAGACAACTCTAATAAATTTGGTTTTATGTAATTTGTCGACCTCTTCCTTCATCTTTAGAGCCATTTGTGGGTAGAATCGCCTTAATTTCTGCTTGACCGGGCTAGCCCCATCTTTTAATGTCAACCTGTGTTCAATTAAAGATGAGTCTAACCCTGGCATATCTTCATAGCTCTAGGCGAAAGTGTCCTTATAGTCCTTAAGTATTTGTACCATTGCCTTCTCATCCTCTGTAGAAAGATTTTTGCTGACTAGGACAACCTTAGGTTCGTCTTCAGTCCCTAAATTGATTTCTTTGGTGGGCTCCTCTACGGCAGCTGAGGGTTCATCGAATCTCTTCACTCCACTGGCATATGCCTCAGCTGCGTCCTCGTCATCTTCCTCATCTTCAATAATGAGGTCTTTTTCATGTACTAACTCATACACCTCATACCCATCATTGACTGTCTCATCGTCCATACAGTCTTCTGGCATCTGCATTGGATTTTCTAAAAACTGAGGGATTAAAGAGCAAGAAAAGCATCTATCAGCTAAGTCCTGGAGGTATCTATCTGGAATTCGTCTACCCTTAGACTTCCTAGACTTCCTAACCTGACTAACCTGCCTAGAACTAGACTGCCTAATTTCACTAAGCTCCCTATTTTGACCTAATGAAGATGAAGCAAAATGGAAATCATGAGATGGAAGTGGAAGTACAGGAGAATCCTCCCGATGGGAGGGGCAGAGTAGATCTAGGAGAGAATCTTGACCGAAAGACCCGCGCAACGGGGTGTGATCGGACAAGTAAGAGGTTTCCTCAATGAGGATCTGGGAGGAATTTGTTGCCAAATTGGCGTTTTTTTTTGGACAATAGAGGAGTTAAGCATAAAACAGGAATGAACATGAATAGAAGGAGAATTAGATGGAGGAAGTGGCACCAAGGCCAAAGGGTTAGGGGGATCATACAGCAGTATGTCCCAGATCAAATCATACATCCTCTCTAGATCGAGAGGAGGTGGTGGAATGAGGTCCTGAGGGGACAGAGTAATCATAACGGGCGGAGCCCGTGGAATATCTTCAATAATGACCCGCGACCAAGTCAGGGTCAGGAGCAATGTGCGAAACAAAGTATGGAGCATGAAAACATAAGAAGGATATGTCCCCCTCCAGAGCAGATATGTAGTGTAGCCAGCTTCATAGGAGTCATCTGGCTCCCCTTCATCGGTCTCTTCCGACAGCAATATCCGTTTGTCAAAGATAGCACCGGGACTTTCGATCAGCTCATCAATATGCGGCGGCCACTTGGGTTCTGCAGGATCTAGAAACAGTCTGTTCAGTGCAATGTAGAGGTCTCTCAGATCGAACCACCTGTACCATTCACATTCAGGATCTTGGAATTTTCTCCTCTTCATAGGCCGCAGAGCCTCCAAGGACTGGTACGTGAGTAGTTCCGAGCAATGCCTAGCCAGGTCTCTCCCATATATATCATGGAGGTCAAAACACGAAGTAATGACCACCGTGTTGTCATGGCTAATTATGGGCCCTTTTACAAAATGTGTATACAAGGTCCATGTTAGGGGATCCCGGCCTTCCTTGGGTGGTGTAGACATCGTCTCCCAGACTTTCTGACCATCTTCATTCTCTGCTTGCTAAACAATGTCTTGTTTCAGTTTTCTTGGCCTATAGCCCAGGCCGCTTCCAGGTGCTCCTCGGTGATCTTTGACAGGAGTAGTCCTGCCTTGTAATTGTGTGTCCAGACCTCTTCCAGGCTGATAACCGTTCTTCATCATAATTCTCCATCCTGGGGTACTCATGCACTTCCCCCTTTTTATGGCATTTAACGGGTAAGGAGAAATAGTGGCAGTTTTCAGAGGATCAGCCACTGGATGGTAAACCTATAATACCGACAGAAAAGGTTGTCGGCCAAGTAAAGAAGCAGCTTTGATATTCAAGGTATGAGCAGCAGCAAGGATCGGCATGCTCGCCACTTTAATGATTCGTCCTTTAAAGGGAAATTTGAGGCATTGATGATTCGTAGAGGAAATCGCCTCGAGAGTTTTTATGTAAGGACGACCCAAAATGGTATTCAAAGAAGGGTCGATTTCCTGAATGTGAAATTCGACCTCAGCATGACTTACAGGGCCTAGCTCTACCTTCAAATAAACCATTCCCAGAGGGGAACGGGTGGAGTTATCATATGCTGTCACAGAGATGGGGCTAGGCAGCCATTTTTCTTTGGGCACACCGCACAGCTCCAGGGTCTTCGGAGGTAAGACATTGATCGAAGCCCCTGTGTCAACTAGGCACGCATCCATGGCCTTCTTGCAGATGTTGACCGTGATGCTCAGAGCCATGCTTCTGGCTGCTGGCGGTGCTAGTTCCGATGTATGAAATGTAATGGAGGGTTGATCCTCCTGAGGAACTAATAGTGCTGCAATCTTTTCCACCGGCACGTCTTCGTTGACCATCACCTTCTGCAAATATTCCATCAGGGCTTCTTGGTGACTCTTCGATCTTTTAATCAGTTCAAGCACGGAGATCCGTACCGGTGTTCGGTCCAGATGTTTCAACAAATCATATTGAGTGCCTGGTGCACTCTCTTCATTGTGTGCTTCTTCTGTCGGCTGTGATGGGCCGTCTCTAACTGTTGACTGAGGAAAAACTTTGTTGAAAATTCTTCCACTCCGGAGTGCATGTTCTTCAACCGTGGAAGGCCCGGGTGATACCTTGAGTACCGCAGAGTTGGGTGGTGTAGGTGGTGCGGAGGGTTGGTATGTAGGTGATGGCGTGGGGTTAGGTGGTGGTGGCGTGGTGCGGATTAAAGGCCTGGATGGTTGGATGGTGGATGGGTACGTGGTTGGGGTGGATGCAGTGGGAAATGGTACGCGTAGTAGTGGTCTGGATGGTAGGAGGGTGTCTGGATAGGTGGTAGTGGTAGCGGGTGAAGTAGGAAATGGTACGCGTAGTAGTGGTCCGGATGGTAGGAGGGGTGCGTAATTAGTTTGCGGTAGGTTATTTGGTGGCGGCGTAGGAGTGTGGGGCGTAATAGGCTTGAGGAAAGCGGGTGGCGGTAATGGGTTATTAGGTGCGGGTGAGTGATACGCGGGTGTCGGTAGAGGGGTGATAGTAATAGGCTGTGGTCTAGGTATGTGGATGGTGCGGCGTGGTGGTCGTATGCGGTACTCGGAATATGACCCGTTGAATAAATAGAGGAATAGTCCTCTATTCTCCATTGTTGCCCACGGTCAGCCTCAGACCGGTTGTTTATCAGAATAGGGGCAACTTGGTTTTGGTTTTGGTGCTCCGGGAGCGGGTTCTGCACTATGCCCATGTTTGGTGGTGGTCTGCTTGTGCTGGTGGTCTTGCTTACTGCTGCTGCTGTTGTTGTTGTGGTCTTCTTGCCTTCAGGGCTGATATGTACTTTTTCATTTCTTCCCAGTCTATGCCGCCTTGCTCGTTGAGATCATGGATGTAATCTCTAAATTGGAAGCATGTGTCAATAGTATGCCCAGGTTGCCTATGGAAATAGCAATACTTAGACGTGTCGGCATTCTGAGGCCAAACTGCCTTTTCTCTTGGCAGGACTAAGGCATTAGCTGCCATTAGAGCACTGAAGATGTCTGCCAAAGATTCTGGGAGGACTGGGTATTCTGCCCTCTTTGGGCCTGGAGGTCTTCTCTGCTGGCTGTAGTCAGCAGGAGGAGGGACACTATGATATGCCGGCGGTGCGCGCGGCTGATACTGCTGTTGTTGCTGGTACTGCTGTTGTTGTGGCTGCTGGTACTGCAATTGCCGTTGCGGCGGCTGCTGTGGTTGTTGCTGTTGTTGTTGCTAGTTCGGCTGCTGGGGCCGCTGATATTGGGGCTGCTGATACTGAGGGTTCGGCTGCTGCCTGTATCCCTGCTGGTTCGGCTGCGGTGGCCTCTGGTACTATTGCTGACTCCTCACGAACTGGGGCGAATTGTTGTTCATGCTGCTGACTTGCTCATGAGAGAGCGTGCCCTCAGTAGTTGGACCTGTGCTGGGGGCATTTGGCACTGCAGGCTTCCGAGGTGGAGGCCTGCTAAGTCTGTGAGGATCAAAGACGCTAGAGAACGTAGCATCCTTGAAGGCGTTCTGACAGTACCGTACTCTTTCATAGAGCTCTGCCATGCTGGTCAGATTGTTCAGGGAGAGGACTAGTTTGAACTAAGGCGTGGCATTGGAAATCAGCATCTTCACTTGCTCCGACTCGGACAAGTGATCTTTCACTTTCTCGGCCAATCCCCTCCATCTGTCGGCAAAACTGACGAACTCCTCATCAGGTTTCATCTTCTCTGCTATTAGGTCAGTGATGGACAGGGAGGGGGCAACTCTGTCATGGTATCGTTGAATGAATTTTCGAGAAACGATACCATAGTCCTCTACTTCGGAGGGTTCCAAGGAAAAGAACCACTCGAGGGCTGGTCCCTCTAAAGATCTCCTGAACAAAAAGGCCAACGACCTCTTGTCGTTTTGCTAGAAGGATGATTCGTACATGAACTCCTTCAAGTGGGTGAAGGGGTTACCAGTACCGTTGTACTTCCAGTACACTGGCATCTCGGAGGGCGGCAGGTGGAACATTGGCAGGCTTGGTAAATTGATCTCCGGTGCAGCTTTGACCCCCATCATCTTCTGGAGGTTGTTGAATTGTTCATCCATGCGCTCCATCTTGGCCAGCAATGCTTGCGTTGTCAGATCTGCTTGGGGAGGAGGAGGAGGTGGAGGTACTTGATAAGCATGTTGCCTAGAGTACGTCAGACAAGGAGGACAATGAAGAGGAGGTCTGGCAGAGCTTCCACCATGCCCGATGGCATTTTGATAAGCAGGCGTCAGTGGTCTAGCCGGTTGCTTAGAAGATGAAAGTTGCGGCCCAGCTGGCCGAGAAGTGATATGGAGGCCTTCCATGGCCTGATGAATGTAGGGAGGGTGAAGAGGAGGTTGTTGAGGGATGACAGGGGGAGCCGCAGGGTTCGGCTCGGCAGGCTGCATGGGTGCCTTCCCCTTCAGAATGGACTGGATCGCCTCGAACTGCTGAGGGTCCAGACGGGAGGCAAGAACTCCCAAAGCATTGACGAGATCCGAAGGATCAGAAGACGAGGGATCATTCTGATTCATGTCCCCCTCGAGAATGGGATTAGGAATCGCATATTCATGCGGGGGAGGATCAGGATATTGCTCATGGGGATGAAAAAGAGGGGTCCGGACATTCCCATCATGTCGAAACGGAACGGGGACAGAATTACAAGAGGCATCAGCATCTCTCCCGCTCTCATAATTGTAATCAGAATCGCGAGGGGCATTAGCATCTCCCTCGTAGTTGACAATGGCATCTGGAGCCATACTCAAGTCCCTGCCCGATCGGAGCAGCATGATGTTAGATTCTTTTTCAAGGATTGACAAACAAGTTGTACAGATATTTAAACAAACAAGTGGATGTTTAGCGTGATTTTAAGATTCCTTGTTGAGTTATTTGGATTTAATTAAACTACAAATTCGCTCAAGGGATGGGATCCTAGTTTCAGTTCAATATCCACCGTTATATTCTATGGCTTTCTCTCACAACGTTTATGGAATCTAACCGGGACTTCAACTGGTACAACCAGCCCGATGATCAAGGAGGAGTACCTTGATTTTGGGGACTTACGGAGGCCTCAACGCCAACTTCTCTAGTCTGATCGAGGGACCGACCCAATCAAAGAGAGTTGATGACGTCAAGTAGAGTGTTCCTAAGAAAAGGAGGGTGTTAGCCTCAATGCGTATGACATGTAGCCTGGATGGCCTCTAATGCTTAATACATAATGGGTAATTAGCACACAGATCACAAAAATCTGAGAACTGAAGAAGAAATAAGAAACTACCTGAATCGCATCGAGAGTAGTCGACGCTATTCAAACAAAATCTTAATTTTTCGCAGAAGCTCAGATTGCAAACAGCAGAGAAATGAGACTGAAAGGCGTCTGGGTTAACTGACGCAGTCTGAAACGCGTCAGCGTTACTGGACGCTTTTCAAGTCGCAGAAGCAGTTTTCCAGGAGGAATTTCTGGATTGATTCCTCCTCAAACAGGATAAAAACAGTAAATAATCAGCTCATGCAAGATTTTTTTAGTTTCAGATTTTAACAAGATGATTTTACCAACTAAACAACTAAAATATCAATCAATCACACATCATTTCATCACAAAAAGCAGCTTTTATACTAATCAACGGAGAGGGCAAGATCTTGCCGCAGGGGTGTGCACGTGGTGCACGTGGGAAATTAACTAAACTAAAAACACTCACCAATTGGTGAGGACGTGTCGAGAGACACAAGTGGTGCACCGTAGGTGCCCGATTGATAACAGCAAGAACAGAAGAACTAAAAGATGGCGAGACCAAGTCCCACCGTGATCGCCAAAAAAGCTGTGAGTGCTTAAAATGAGTGTGTGATTATCATGAAAAATCTATGTTGTTTAAGTGCAAAATAAACCTATTAAAAAGAAACTAAGTGAAGTGATCGCCAGAAACTTTTGACTTAAAAGTTCCAAAAGAAAGAGTTTGATCGCCTACCTGTTTGAATGTGGGAGATGTTGAGCTCTTGGTTCCCCCTCTTCAGCCGGCTGAAGAAAGAGAGCCCTTTCTTATCTTTGTTCTTGCTGTTGAGTTTGAGGATCGTCCAGAGTTCTTGTGATTTGCTTGTTGATTTCCTCCCCTTTGATTTGAATGGATGAAAATAGAAAGAAATGAAAGAACGATGAGAATTCAAGCAAAAGTAGTATCCATTCTAAACAGAGCTTTAAACATGCAACTAAACAAAAAACTCACTTGTTGGGATGGTCTTTGAAACCCTTTTAAATTGGTTTTGAAAGTGATGCTAGTGTTGTGTGTGTTGCATGGAGTGATGATGAAGAATATAAGATTAATGAAGATGTAAATACGAAAAGTGCAGAAATGAATTGAAAAACTTATGTCGGTTGGATGAAGCCTTGAATTGGATGAAGAATGGACGCCGACTTCTGGAAACAGCAGCACTTCGACGTTTGGACGTCGTTGCCTCAATCACTAACTCTTCAACTTTTTTCTCTCTAATTCGACCTCTTTTTTTTTACCCATTCAAGATGCAAGGTATTTATAGACTTCCTCTGCGTCCGCGGATTTACATGGAAAAACTTGGGATTTATCCATCTTAACCAACAGATAAATACAGATTAATTCATCTTTATCTGTAATTATCTAAAACGCGTCAACCATAGAAGACGCCTTTCAGATTAATTAAGATAAGGATAAATATCCGAGAAAACTTATCTTTATCTGTATTAGATAAAACGCGTCTACATGTAAAGACGCCTTTTACACTAATTAAGATAAGGATAAACATCCGGAAGAGAAGTAGAAATAACTTAGGAAACCTAAAACGCGTCATGACTTACAGACGCCTTTTAGCTAATTAATCAACTGATTAAAATTCAAATTTTAAACGTTAAAATAAGAATAAACTATAAATGGCGTCCACACAGGTCGACGTCTGTTAGACTTCTTCATATTTTAACTGAAATTTGAGTTAAAATCAATTTAATTGATTAACTTAAACATGTCTGTTAAACCCGACACTCAAAAAGATCAATAAAAATTAATCAATGATTAAATATTAAACCATTATGACGCATTATTATATGATATGAAATTTACTCAAAATGATGTCAAAATTAACGTGTCTACAGTATGCTCTAGAGTTAGTAGCATACCTACTGAACAGAGTACCCAGCAAGTCTGTGGCCTCTACTCCATATGAGATATAGAAAGGTAGGAAACCAGAATTTAAACACGTTAAAGTCTGGGGTTGTCCTGCTCATGTAAAGAGGCATGATCCAGACAAGCTGGAATCACGAACTGATAAATGCAGATTTGTGGGATATCCAAAGGAAACCTTTGGATACTATTTTTACCATCCTGATGAACAAAAAGTGTTTGTCGCCAGGAAAGCTGTCTTCCTGGAAGAGGAATACCTTATCCAGGAGAACAGTGGGAGTAAAATAGTACTGGAAGAAGTTCCAGATCCCCAAACAGCTTCATTATCATCAGATGAGATATCAGTTCCTGAATCTGTTCAGGTACACACAGATGAGCCTCGTAGATCTGGTAGAGTACCTAGACTACCTGAACGATAGGTGGGACATATCGCTGAAGGTGAGTCTAAGGTACAATATAAAGAGGATGATGATCTTAAAACCTACCAGGAGGCCATAGAAAGCCCAGAAGCTGGGAAATGGCGAGAAGCCATGAACTCAGAAATCCAGTCCATGTACACCAACCAAGTTTGGAACTTGGAGGACTTGCCCGAGGGTATTGTACCCATCGGTTGCAAGTGGATCTTTAAGAGAAAGATCGGTGCTGATGGACGGATCGACACTTATAAGGCAAGGTTGGTGGCAAAGGGATATCGTCAAAGGCAATGAATTGACTATAACGAGACTTTCTCACCAGTTGTCATGATAAAGTCGATCATAGTTCTACTCGCCATTGCTGCACATTTTGATTATGAAATCTGGCAGATGGATGTGAAGACTGCCTTCCTCAATAGTAACCTTGAGGAGGAGGTGTATATGATACAACCAGAAGGTTTCACATCCAAAGAATCTCCAGATAAAGTGTGCAAGCTTCAGAGGTCCATTTATGGACTGAAGCAGGCTTCCCGGAGCTAGAACATAAGATTTGACGAGGCAATCAAGTCTTATGACTTCATTAAGAAAGAAGATGAGCCTTGTGTGTACAAGAAGACCAGTGGGAGTGCAGTCACTTTTCTAGTTCTTTACGTAGATGACATACTACTCATTGGGAATGATATAGCTATGATGTCATCAGTAAGGATCTGGCTGTCGAAAAACTTCTCCATGAAGGATTTGGGAGAAGCATCCTACGTATTGGGAATACGGATCTATAGATATAGATCAAAGAGGATGCTTGGAATGACCCAATCATTGTACATAGATACCATAGTCAAAAGGTTTGGCATGGAAAATTCCAAGAGAGGTTTCATACCGATGAGACATTGAATTAATTTCTCAAAGGAGCAGTCTCCTAAGACTCCTGATGAGAGGGCATTCATAGATAGAATACCCAATGCCTCTGCCATAGGATCTATCATGTATGTCATGCTATGTACACGGCCTGATGTTGCATTTGCTCTAAGTGTTACGCGTAGATTTCAGGCTGATCTAAGCGAAGAGCACTGGAAGGCAGTGAAATGTATCCTTAAGTACTTGAGAAGAACTAAGGATATGTTTCTTATCTATAAAGGAGGTGACTTGAAACTGCGAGGCTTTACTTACTCGAGTTTCCAGTCAGATCCAGATGATAGCAAGTCAATATCTGGATTCGTGTTTACCTTGAACGGAGGGGCAGTGTGCTGGAAGAGTTCCAAGCAAGTAACCACGACAGATTCGACGACTGAAGCTGAGCACATCGATGCAGCTGAAGCTTTCAAGGAAATAGTGTGGTTGAAGAAGTTCATCACCGACCTTGACATAGTTCCCAGTATCCTTAATCATATTCCGCTGTTGTGCGACAACAATGGGACTATTGCACAAGTGAAAGAGTCGTGGTCTCATCGGAAATCGAAAGATGTTCTGAGGCGCTTTCATCTTATCCAGAGGAGATGTAATAGTGGAAAGAGTTCCATCAATCGACAATATAGCAGATCCACTGACAAAGCCGTTGGCTCAAATTGTGTTTGAGCGTCACCTAGAGTCTATAGGCTTATTGTATAAAGGTGATTGGCTTTAGTCAAAGTGGGAGATTGTTAGTTTTAGGTGGCCTACAAGTCAATCTGATTATGTAAATCTTGTTCATTTATTAATATAATGACATAATATTCATTATGTGTAAATCGCATTAATTATCGTTTCATAATGAAGTCCGTGAATATGTGCTATAGTGATCATATTATAATGAGATCATACTAATGAGACTGATCACTTAAACACACATATTCTTAATCGTTCCTAGTCGGAGGATATCCGAGAAGGACATCGGATATCCGGTTAGACTAGTACAGATTACTCATGCTCATATAATGAGGGTGACTGATCTCATAAGTCACTTGTGTGGAGACACTAAGGCGAATATGTAGGTGCTCATTGGAGAATGAGTTCACTGAACTGATCCAACTGAATCGCTGGATGGTATTGTACCTCACTGTCAACCAGCTTGATTCTATTGTCGCAGTTGCGTGGATGGTCCTCGGACCTGAGACACCAAGGACACCTTGGCAGTGGACTTCTGTGCTTTGACCTTGGTTTACGAATCTCTAGCCACGGGATTCTAATACGCCGAGGATTGGGTACAGCGGAATACCGTCGAAGGGAATTGTGTGTCAATAAGGAATCATTTGCTCGCGGTACTTAGAGAGAGAATGCTCTAGGAAGGATGCGCGAAAGTCCCTGGCCAGGGCGGACGATAATATTAGGAAAGGAGTTTTCCAATATTTATCAGCGGCATCCAATCCAAGTGAGTCGACCGGTTAGGGTTTGACAGCTCGCCATACCCTGAGTTGACTCGAGAGCATTGTACGAATGAAGGATTATATCTACACGGTAACTGTCGGCGGAAAGGTTCCAAGAGTGGGTTACTTAACCCCAAATACCTTCCGGATTCACGCGGTGTTGCTTGGCACCCAACGTGATCGGAGGCCCAGTCGAATTCGATGTGCGACATCAATTCGATTGATTAATTAATTAATAAATGATTATTAATTAATTAATAAAGCCAGTGAGGAGTCACTGGGCTTGTTGGGCCATTAACTGGACTGGTACTTGGGCCTAGAGGGTCACACGCAAATGATTCTCAAGGCGATAGATAAATAAGTGGGTTTTATACAAACCGGGGGTTTTTATGAAAAACCGCGTGGTTAGTATAAAACATAGCGAACGGGCTGAGCAGGCCAAGCTGCTGCTAACGCTAGCCGCCCCTCCTCAGTTTCTGTCTTTCTCTGGCGCCCAGACAGATCCAGATCTGCTCCGCCGCTTCTCTGAATCCCGTTCGACGGGAAATCGTCCTCGCGTTGCGGCGATCATTGCGGCGAACGGCGGAGGCTTCGTGGGCTGCGAAGAACGAGGAACTCGAGGATATCCGTCCCGGGGAGGATCGCGTGGACTTCGCTAGAGGCCGGGCGCTTGCACGGCTTGCGGTGTCGCACCGACGGAACCGAACGATTGCGGATTCGAATCCGCACACGGTGAGAACTTCGATAATCCGATTATCGTACTTTAGATTTCGAAACGGGAACGGATCGCTGTAAATATTTTATTTTCCGCTGCGTGAGCGATCCGGAGAAACCGAGAAAACCCAACAGGATCCACCATGCTCATGGAGGCCGCCTCGACTAGGTGATGCTGGCGCTAGGGGGCAAGGTGGCAGGGCAAGCAACACCAGCATTCCCGTTCCTCCCTCCTCGCAGGTTTCGTTCTAGCATCCTGATCTCTCTCAAAGGGGTGGGGAGCGATGGTTTTGGGCATTTTAAGAGTCTCCAACAAAGTCTGAAAATAAAAAAGTTGAGTCTTCGATACTTAAATTTAAGAAGCATTTTAGATATAAGACATGAAACAAGACATTTTACCAAACAATCTGAAATGGCCTATGTCTAAAATCTTCATATATCAAAGCACCAATAAGGGTTATCAAATGCCACCTTAGTAAATGACTTAATTTAGAAGTATGTCTTCCGAAAAGTTATATAATTTTGAGTTATCTTTCCAATGAAAGTTATCTCACCTAATTCTAAATTTTCTACATGAAGTTACGTTTAAAACATCATGATTGTGTCAAGTAATTATGACTTTCTACTTATGAATTAGAAACATAAACATACTCAAAATTATTCTATTCTAATTATAATCTAACTCTAAGACCTCTTACAAAACTTTTCAACTCGTGTTTCTACTAATCACACTTTTCTTTTCTATCTTAATTCGAATTCTAGTCCTATTAGAGCTTGTTTCTCGTTGGCAACCCTTTTATGGCTAATTATCGATACTTTTGACTCCTAAAATATCTGAATTAGTAAAATTGATCTTCTACAAAGTGGTAAATCTTCTAATGTTCTTTTCAACAATACTAACCATGTATTTTTCTGACTTCTCTATCAAAAGTTATTGTTGTTTTTCTAATATACGGTCCTTTGCACCCAAACCCAAAAATTTAAATAAGTTATTGGACTAACAACTCCCATTTAATTAATCCAATGTGTTTTTCTAACTATTTCAAATGGGCTTAACTAAATTACTTAATGTTATCATATTAATTAGCTTATATTACATTACTAAAGGAAACTCTATATAACTTACTTGTTCCTTTCGAGAGTCTAAATCAAATTAGGAAATTCTCTCTTTAGGGAAAGTCTGCCAAATAGACTTGCAATCATGATAAACTCTTAAACTCCTAGTAAACTACAAAATAAGCTTAACGTCTATTCTTAACAATTATAAGTAACTTGATTATCTTTCAAATGAGTTTAATTTCACCTCATTCTGAGTTATTTTCAAAAAGCTATGACTAAATCAAGGTGACTATCCATTGGAGACCTGAGAATTATGCTTAAGTTAACCTAATGAAATGTTTCTTAAGGACTTAATGGGCCAAGAGGACTAAAGGGATCTAAGTGAAAGGTTCAAGTGGGACGGGATATTACAGATGGCATGGTTTGTTAGCCAGAGGAAGTCATCAGATCCATACACTTAGAGGTCCATGGAGATGTCAGAGAGGAAGGAGTAATGCAAAGTGGTGGCCTTACCATCGTGCAAGTGGAAGGTGGCGCCACAGGAGAGGATGATGTTAGACTAGTTGATATGGGGTTTGGAGAGGGCAGTGGCACTGGCAGGGAGCCCGTGGATTAGCGGTCAAAAGCATAATGCCGACATTGTACCCACCGAAATTGCAGAGGGCATCTAGGGAGCCAAGTCAAACTTCATCTGGATGTTGTAATCCAAGAATGACAACTCATAATGTATAGGTGTTGTGTATCTGTTGTTTCACACTATCTTATCTTAACAACTCCAAATATAACACAAGTTAAGAT
Source organism: Zantedeschia hybrid cultivar (assembly GCA_030544215.1). NCBI lineage: Eukaryota > Viridiplantae > Streptophyta > Magnoliopsida > Alismatales > Araceae > Zantedeschia > Zantedeschia hybrid cultivar. Next base: position 17,998,342 of record JARZZO010000016.1, read on the forward strand.
CTTAAGTCTTTGATGTTTAAGGTTAAAGATATTTAATACTTAAAAGAATTAAAGAGTTAAGTAGTAAGGACCCACGTCCTAAACACCTAAACAACATAACACTCGTATATTATTTTAACTCTTTAATTCTAAGTCTTTAACACTTAAGAATTTAGTACTAAAGATAAAATACAGACCTTTATATTTCAACATTTAAAGTGCTAAAGCTTTAAGTGTTAAAGACTTAGAAAATTAAAGAGTTACATAGTAAGGACCAAACTCCTATACACCTAAACAACATAACACCCATATGCTGCTTTAACTCTTTAGTTCTAATTTGTTTCACTTAAGATCCTTAATACTTTAGATGTTGAAGGATAAAAGTCTTAAAGACTACGCTTTGATTCTCTTGTAGCACCACCTTCTACTGGCATAATGGTAAGGCCACCACCTTCTACTACCCCTTCCTCTCATACGTCTCCTGGACTCTGATCAACATATGGATCTGATGACTACTTCTATAACGACCCATCACCCTATAATCGGGGATCCGATTACAAAATGGGTACCGAATCATTAAATTGGAACCAAACCAGGATCTAAGTAAGTCTGGGAAATAAATAATAAACTAAGCTAAACATTCACATCGCATTAAATTGAAAGGAAAATGCAGAAATTAAAAGTTATTACAATACGACTCGATACAGCAAATAATTACATACTCCAACAGAAGAGAAATAATTAAGCATATAGGCCAGAAATAAAAAGAACAACTACGTCGGGGCATACCCCGGAACAACCGTTGACGGCGCGCAGCTCACAATAGCACACTCCACGCTAAGTCTGCCTGGAGTCCTCACCTGAAAACCGCAGGGGTGAGTCTCAACGAAAAGACTCAGTAGGGATCCTTCGATCCCCACTACCCACTCACACACCCACAAGTGCAATTACCAAGATACAAGTAAACAAGGTAAGTAAAGCTGTAACATATTACCCTTAATTCTCGATATAAACCACATGTGTTCGGAATATAACATGCATATCACAGAAATCATTCTACCAAGGAGCCTACAACTCGCGTCTCGGCAAAACGCGTCAACTATGTCTCCGAAAGTGGGAAACAACGACCCGCTGAGACCAAACAGTAACCCCTCGGATAGCACGCTGGTTACCTCGGCGATTACTCCTTCCCCTAGCAAACACTGACCCGCTGAGACCAAACAGTAACCCCTTAGATAGCACGCTGGCTACTCCGGCCCAACTGGCTCAAGTGGTTACTCCTTCCCCCAGCACGAGTGACACTCCAAAGGTACCACTCCGACACCGGTACAAGCTAGCTAACCCCGGGGTTCACCAGGTGACCCTCTCTCACTAGGCGTCACCCCGCCACTGCTCCCGTCAGCGTTGTGTCCCTCCGCACCGACACAGGGTGTCAAACGCTACAACTGTCACTCTAGGTCCACAGTAACACAAAACACGGCACGGTGCAATCCGGTCACGTGAGAAGTCCGCGGTCGCATGACACACAACGTAGTGCCATCCGGTCATGAAGAGTCCATCGTCATCGAGTGTATTAAAAGCATGCTTTTAACCAACTATTTAGCAGTGTAAATACATTTTACTGTCATGGATTAATGTGGTTCTGGCTTGAATCGCATCGACCAAGGACGACGCCATTCAAGTCTCCTAAATTGGTTCATGAATTCGCGGCCTCAGAATATGGCCTAAAAAGGCGTCGTCACAGTTAGCCGCCTTTTAAAAACGAGTCGAAGTCCTCAGACGCCCTTCACACCAAAAATCCGGAATTTGCAGAAAACCTTAATCGGGTGATTTCTGCCTAAAAGGCGTCATGATGGTCCGACGTCCTTCTAAAAGGCGTCGTTCATACATGACGTCTTTTAGCGCCAGATTCAACGAACTGACAGAGACTCGGTGGAGCGATTTCTGCCTAAAAGGCGTCATGGTGGCCCGACGCTTCTCCAAATAGCGTCGTCCAGGCATGATGTCTTTTAGCCCCAGAAACCGAGTTTTGTCCTCAGTCCGAGGACTCCCTTTTCACCCCCAAATGCCCCAAAATCAAACCAAACGGAGGAGGAAGAGGGGAAATTTAAACCATCACAAAACCACATTCACAGAAACTCCCATTCCCATCAAGAAAAGCCCCTAACATGCTCATTCTACCCAAAAATCATAGATTTGTAGCATGCTTCAAGCGGGAAAACAAAGTTTTAAAATAAAACACTACGGGAATCGTCACCCTACCGATTCTTGAACTCCTCCTGACTCCGCCGCCAAACCGTCGCACCGCAAACCGCCGCCGGTACTCCGAGGATGCCACCACTCCGCCGGGACGTCGGCCACCGTCCGGAGAATAGAACGCCGCGAAGAAAGTGGTGGTGGCAGTGGTGAGAGGTGGAGAGGTGGAAGAGGAAGAAGGGGAAAAAGGAAGGGGAAGAGTGGGGAGAGTCGGAGGGTGGAGAGGGTGAGGAGAGAGAGAGTGAGGGTGAGAATGAGGGAAAGGAGGGAAGGTTAGTGGGGTAACCAGAAACTAGGTAAAACGCGTCTAGATGTACGGACGCCTATCAGATGACATGACAGGCCGTTCTGACAGAGCTCTGAAATGCGTCGCCCAAGGCCGACGCCATTCAGACGACAAGACCGGCACCGTACTCTGACACCGCAGGGTCGCAGTCTGAAACGCGTCGACCATCATGGACGTCGTTCAGACAACACGACCGACCGTACACTCGCGACCCAAGGCCAGCCCACGTGGCATCCGCGTGGCACAATATAAAACGCGTCTGCCATGCCGGACGCCGTTTAAACCGCGTCTCGCAGACTCGACGCGAAGCAGAACAGGGTCTCAGCCCCGTTAGGGCCCAAACTACAGAGTCCGACCCTGAAACTGATCCGATAACCGGATCCGAAACCTCAATCCTTACAACTTCTAGTTGACAGATCTCACCATCTCCTTCTGAGAAGATATCATTGCGTTTGAGGTCATGTCAAGTGTGTGCTTCATAGAACTCTATGTAAGTTGGTCCCAGACGTCAGAGAAAATAGAGATGGTGGCATCACTTTCTCTTAAGATTATGATGGTGGCATCACTTTCTCTTAAGATTATGATGGTGAAGGAGTTCATGGGGTTGGCAATTGAGATATGAGACGAGAAGCAGTGTTCATAAAGATGTCCATCAAACTCAATTTCAAGGTGATCAAGTTATAGGATTAGCAATAGTCGGGAATTGTATGCATCCCTTGCTACTATTGTTGGTACTAGTTTTCAACTAATTTAAATAGTCTAAGTTTTAGCCCCACTTTGATTGGAGAATAGGAGAAGAATAAGACCTCTTATTCTTATAATAAGGTTAATTCTAATTTGACAGACGGAATGACTTATACCACGTCAAAATTACTTATACTAGAATAAGGAGAATAAGCCATTCTACTTTAAACCCAAGAATTGTTCATTCTTCTTATTCCGTCAGTGGGTCCCACAAAACTATCAAATCGAGACACCCCTTATTTTAGTATATGCTATTCCGAATAAATAATTCTGAATAACTTATTATGCAATCAAAGCGGGGCTTAAAGACTTAAATAATTAAATATCTTATAATGTATTAACACTAACGATTTAATACTTAACACTTTTATGACTTGAATACTTGAATTTGCAAGCTAAAAGGTGGAGTGACAAAACTATAATTCTTTTAATAAAAGAGATGTCACCTTCATTGTGATGGAATGATTAGGACAAGAGAAGTAATTAAATTGAATATTTTAAGAAGTTTGATGACATAGAAGAAGAAAAAATAAGTCTCTCATAAAATAGGGCTACTTGCAAGCCTTTTTCTGACAGTGAGGATGAAATAAAGAGTTCTAGGCAATTTTCCTTTTATTGCTTTCCTACTTAACCTACGTGTAACCGTTCTCAACCTTCGCAAACGACACATGTGAGAAGATTATTAATAGCTATCAAAGGGCAACTGCTATCATTTAATTCAACTATGTATTCCTTTGTGCATCCCATTCCTAATTAGCTCACAACAGTCTCCAAGCAGAGATCGCAGCAGTGTTCGTTCGACACCAAAAGAGGATACGACATAATGTTTCAGAGGCCACATAAAATCCGATCTTTTGCGACGTTTTAGGGCATTTTACTTCAAGCCAAACAGCAACTCATTGGACACCAAAAGAAGAAGATATTGCAGTGTTGTTTGATTTCACAAGATCCCGGCAACCTTAATGTTTAACACATCTGGTTAAACAACCCCTTCATGAACGCCTTGGTGATTATCTTCTCATTATGGTGTTGTTGGGAGTGAGGGCTTCTTTCGCAAGTCCATCACTATCCATGCCCATCTGTTGGAGAGCACCCAACGGCATCTTTAAAGGCCAGATAGCTGGAAGGGGAGGAAAGCTATGATCCCACATATATATCCCATTCTTTTCTTCATTGGATTAGTCACTAGTGTTGAATACTACTACATGCGCCGTTCAAGCTGTTCAGTACTAAGAGAGGCTACTCGACGTGGACCCCGGGATTAAAGGTGAAATGGCATTTATTCTTCACTCTCGTATGGGAGCCTTTGATCTATATAAAGTAACCTAGTCTTGCAACTGCACGATAACACCTGCCCCCAAGTGCCCTTCTCTCTCTCTCTCTCTCTCTCTCTCTCTCGATGTGGCCCTTTGGTGGCTTCAGGGTATACCAGGGGGAGAGCTCCAAGCATGGAGATCAACGGAGGAAGAAGCTCATCATATGGGCAGCCGCAGCAACCCTGGTCATGTTGTTAACCGGCGCAGTCTCCTTCACAGCGATGGAGCCCCAAGGAGAGAAGCCTGCAACCACCCTTTCCCACCACATGCACACTGTAGTCTCCGCCGACAGCGCGGTGGCTGCCGCCTGCAAAGACACACTCTACCCCACGGCCTGCGAGTCGGCATTGGCCTCCGTGGCGGGGACCCCGGCAGCAAAGTCGTCGAAGAAGCTGTTCGACGTGTCGGTGGAGTTCGCCATGGCGAGGGCGCACTCCGCCCGGTCCCTCGCCTACAACCTGACCTTCCCGGACGGCAACGCCGGCCCCTACCCTCCCACCGGCACCTACGACTGCGTCGAGCTGCTCGACTCAACCCTGTCGCTGCTCGGCGACGTCCTTGACGGTGGCGGCCGGAAGCGGCCGGATCGGGAGGACGCGGAGACATGGCTCAGCGCGGCGCTGACCAACCTGGTGAGTCGAAATGTTTGCGGAAAGCTCCTCCATATTAAGCACATTTTTCAGGTAGCCCATTCTAAAATGAGAATAGCATTCCTCCACATTCTTATGCAAACTTCCTATAAAAGTATTGTGCATATTATTCTAAACTATTTTGTGCTATCTTTAACATTTTCTGGCGCTGCTTTGGCTTGGTATATTTATACATGCAACCTTCATCTTTCAAAAATCATACAACAACTCTTCTCACAATTTTTCTTTTTCTGGGGTTTGCCACTGCAGGTGACATGCTCGGAGGGCCTTCAGAGCAGACCCCCGGTGGCCGGCGAGGAGCCCATGCAGGCCAAGTCAGAGAGCCTGACCCGCTTTATCAGCAACTCGCTGGCCCTCAGCAAATCCATGAAGCGGCGGCATCACGGGAGGCCCGGCTGGATGACCGTCTTGGGCAGCGGCGGCGGCGGCAGCCGGAAGCTACTGTCGGATGACGGGTTCCCCTCATGGGTGTCGGCCAGCGACCGGAAACTCCTGTCGACGCCTGGCAAGGACATCGTTGCAGACGCTGTGGTGGCGGTGGACGGCAGCGGGACGCACCGGACCATCGGGGCTGCGCTGGCGGCAGTGTCGCTGGCTAAGAGCGATGTCGGCGGCGACGGCGGTGGAAGGACGGTGATATATATGAAAGCGGGCACGTACAAGGAGAACATCAGGATTATCAAGAAGCAGAAGAACGTGATGCTGGTCGGCGAGGGCAAGGGCAAGTCGGTCATCGTCGGCAGCCGCAACGCCGAGGACGGCTGGACCACGTACCAGTCCGCCACCGTCGGTAAGTTCACGAAACTTTGAATATATCTTGCTCTTTCGTCCTTATAACTTGCTACTGATCATTAGGCTATAACTTTATATAACGAGGTTTGATTTAGTGAGTTCGACCTCACAACAGTCAAGAACATTTTTTATTTTATTCTTTTCATTTTTTATGGAAAAAGTAAAGTAAAAAATATCTTTGACTATAGGATTCGAACTCACGGTGAGGTCAAACTCACTAAATCATTTTTTATAACAATATAAATTTTTTTAACAACAACATAATATTTGCTATGGCCTAATAGTCGGATTGCTTGTCCTAAGTTCTATTATACTTTGGCAACCCTTAAGTTTTTCTAACTGTATAAACCAAATAAAATTATAAATTAAAAAAGAAAGGACCGTTAATGGTTGTTCTAGTTAAAATCAATAATTTAATTTTTTTTTTTTAATTACTTGCCCCCCTTATTTTGGGATAAGTAGCTCTAGCTCGAGGTAAATCCACACAATCGAACAAGAAAGAATAATGTGAATAAATCATCCTGTTTTACCTTATTCTACAATCAAATTATGTCAGAGTTTCAAATAACAGTGATATGGTTGCCCAACTCAAGGTCATTTTTTTTAGGGCAGGGTTTAACAAGCATAAGTGAGTTAAGTTTTAACCAGTGTGTCTTCTTTCAAGTAGTTCAAAAACATGTTCATTACCAACATTGGATATGATCTCTGGACCTTATCATAAGGTGGCTTTTTTAGCATCGCCACTGGTTTCCATGATGACACAACACTTCGTGGAGACACGTAACGCACAGATGCACGTTCAGCATTCATACACGTGTGCACCCACGGAGAGAACAAGATATATATATATATATATATATATATATATATCTTGTGGTTGATATGTTGCCATCATCTTACTACACATGTCATTTTTTTTGTTAGAAGTATTTAGAGAACTTTCTTTCCTAATAAATAGATTTCCACGGCTACAAGTCTATTTATAAGTAACATGCGAGCATAGACTATCTTCTCTTAGAAGTAAGGTTTAAATTTGAAACTTTTCCTTAAAAGAAGAGATCGGATCCCCTCAATATGTTAGCTGATCGAGTTCAATCAATACATTGGAGGAGAGGAGAATGGGGCCCGCCGAGCATGCAAAGATACACGTCAACGACTTTGATCTGAAAATGGGAAAGATTACTACGATGTCTAATCCAACCCTCTAATGTTGTCTTATGAACAAGTAGCTAAGGGCCCTCCCACATCTCTAGCTCTGTAGCTTTCTCTCTACATTGGTTTCGTGTCTTCTAGATCAGATCAATGTGGCAAACGGGAAAGAGGATTGAGAGAAAAATAGGACAAAGTGCATACACATACTGAGGTTTTAGGCCCACTGTGGCCGGAAGACAACAGTGGTGGGCTCTTGTGAAGAGAGTCTTATCCTTTGATAAGCAAAGGAAAGGACATATTTGTAAATGTGATCATTTGATTATCTTTTTAATTAAAAACATAATATTGCTGGTATATGAAACACAAGATTCGTTTTGACCGTAGCTAAAAACAAATCTATGGCTGTAGTTTCTTGTGACTTGTGTCATAGTTGCAATTCTCATCTGCAATATGTCTTATATTTACTTAATGCGTGTTTCATAGACTTATTACTTTAACTTTATATATCTACAATCCTGCACGTTACTGTAACATATGTTACTCGATATCTAACGTTTGTATTCAATCTCAATGATTTATAAGGATGAAATGCATGAAAAGATAAGAATGAAGTTCCTTAAGGGTAAGAAGAAAGATGTAGTCACTATAGGTAATCTTCTATGCCCCCTCACATCTTCGTGTGCTCTCTAAACGGGGTCACGTAGTTAATATGATATTTTCTTGGTCAAAATGCCAAATACATCATATTTTCAGTGGCATGTTAAGAGAATATCTCAAAGGGAAGATAGTGGTTTAATAGGCCGAAAGGAGCCCAACCCACGTGAGATGCTGGGGACGGGCCCAACACAGGTGGGTCCTATTGCTTGGAAAAAAAAATGGGTTACTGACTTCAGAAAGGCCAGATGATGAAACACAAATAAATTAAGGGATCTTTATATGAACACTTCTGACAAAAATTTTATTCATATAAAGATATTTCTAAAATTACTATGTCACAGATAACTCTTTTAGAAGAAAGGTGTCAAGGCTATATTTTACAATGTTACAAACGTCCCTCAACAAAATTAACCTTGACACCTCAAGTGAAATTGATAAAAAGCAATCATGATATTGTTTCCTTCTAAATTGGATATTCATGATGTTATGATTTAAACAGATACATGTGAATAAAAATTTTCAGAGAGAAACATGTAAAAAAAAAAAAGCACCCATAAGGTAGCAGTACCTAAGATGACATCCTTTCCTTTTCATGCCCAGAATCTCCAGATCAAACATATCATCATCAGATCCCCAGTCAGCCACAGTAGCCCCCTACCCACCCCCCAGGAGCATCCAATGCAGAGATGGTGATAGCAAATCCTTATTAGCTGTTTGCTAACTAAGAACAAAAAGATGAGAGACATGTGCATGTGATATTGCCTTATAACACAGATAACCTTAGAATGGACGCCTAAAGAAAGTATATATCTTGTTTTCAATATGTCCTCTCATAACTAGAAAATAATAGAATGTGGACCACAAAAGATTACCCTAAATCTGTTTTAGTAAATGGGTTTTCCTTGAAACAAAACTCTCTGATTATTATACTATAAACACAGAAAACATACATAGGTAGAATTAATTCCTTCTCCTTATTTCATTAAAAGTCCTTATTAGTGCAGACCAAAATTCAAAAAGAAAAGCACCATGAAAAGATGTTATGATGTTATCAATGTCCTGCCACACGTACAAAGAGAGAACTAACAGCACGGCACACGCACGTGTGGTTCCACTCACACGCGTGGTGGTGCGTGTGCATGCATGTGCAGCTGCACAGGGGCCAGGCTTCATCGCCCGGGACCTCACCATCATCAACAACTCCGGCCCCTCCAAGCACCAGGCAGTGGCCCTCCGCGTCGGCGCCGACCACGCCGTCGTCCACCGCTGCTCCATAGAGGGCTACCAGGACACCCTCTACGCCCACGCCAACCGCCAGTTCTACCGCGACTGTGACGTCTACGGCACCGTCGACTTCGTCTTCGGCAACGCCGCTGCCGTCTTCCAGAACTGCCGCTTTGCCCCCCGGAGCCCCAACCCCAGCCAGAAGAACTCTGTCACCGCCCAGGGCCGCTCCGACCCCAACCAGAACACCGGCTTCTCCATCCAGGGCTGTCGGGTTGAGGGGGCCCCCACCTACCTGGGAAGGCCGTGGCACAAGTTCTCCCGGGTTGTTATCATGCAAACGTACCTGGGCGGCTCCGTGTACCCGGCCGGGTGGGAGCCGTGGTCCGGTGGGTTCGCCCTTGACACCCTTTACTACGGCGAATACGCCAACACCGGCCCCGGGGCAGGCACCGGCGGCAGGGTCCGGTGGCCGGGCGTCCACCCTCAGATGAGCGCGGAGGAGGCGTCCAAGTTCACGGTGGGGCAGCTTATCTCCGGCAACTCGTGGCTGCCGTCCACCGGCGTCGACTTTATATCCGGGCTCTGACCGCCACAGATGGAAGGGGGCCGGAAAAAAAAAAAAGATTTATTTTTTATTTGTCAAGTCATGTGTAGAAGAATCTTGATTTCCTAAATGTATTGACGAAGCTCAATCAGTCCAGTGAAAAGGAGGGAGGTAGATTTAAAAGAAAAAAAGAAAAAAAAATCGTGGATCTGAATCCTACCCTCCTCCTCGTTGTATTTACTGAATTCGATCAATCAATGTACTGATAGAATCCGGATTCTATGTGAAATGTTCTTTCACTGTCTATGGTATGCTGTTGTTGTACACTACACATCGAATTAATGGGCAAAATATAGACAGAATTAAGGGATAAGGATAGCTTAATATAAGGGAGGAGAAAATTTCTGCAGTGACTAATGCATGGATACCATACACGTATGATGGGTTTCTAGCCAACTGAAAGCTTCAGATTTCTATAAAGGGATAATTAAGAAGAAGAAATAAAAGAAATGTGCATGATGTCTATGCAAGTGCGACTGCAGAAGTTTTCCCCTCCCTGCTACAGGCAACCCTTGTCCCTAATTGAGTGTTGAGTGTGCGGAAAGGAGGCCCATGGGCCCTGTGGATTTTCTTATGGAATTTTTAATCAGTTACCTGCAACAACTGTACATTCATAAAGTTCTTGTGTGATAATATTATTAATGTCTTCGGAGTCTCATGTTGATATTTAATCTTGCATAGTTGATATGCAACTGTTAACTTCTTGTTGGTAGTAGAGATCCCTTTGGTTTTTTTAGAGGCCTCCACAGGATTGGTGGTAAATAGTTATTATGATTTATGGGTATTTGTACACCCTCAAGGAAACACAAATAGAAATGTAAAAGGATATACAAATGTCCATTTATCCATGTATTCTTGAAACTTAAAGGAATATAAAAATATAACTTTTACGGTTTTAGGATAAGGATAAGCATGCTATGCATATTTGCATAGTTTTGGATAAGGATCTATTTTTCAGTCCATTTACCCGTTCGTTTTTCTCTCATCTTAGCCGATGATCGCATGATCTCGCGTACCATAGACCACACCCCTGTGCTAGCCTCTTTCCTCGTTTATCCTTTTATAAAGTTTATTTTCACACGTACAAATGTTTGACAAGCAGAAGTTTGACAAAACTTATGCATAATTATGTTTTGGAAGCAGATTTTCTATTTTACTCTGAGAAGCAACATAATAAGAAGTTTCAATTCACACGTAATATTATTTAATAATTTAACCTTTATATATCATTTCAAAATAAAGATATACGAAGAAAAAGGTACACATTGTTAAAGATAAAGATAAATCTACTATCCGCAAGTATAGATATCATCTCCCATCCCTAGTGACAAATATGAGAGTTTTTTTTTTATTATTTTATATTTTTTATGCTGACGTAATGGTTGACATTCGAACTGAGAGTTGATTAGGTATAAAGATGGAGTGTCCCCTCACCCATTTTGCATAGAGTTGTCCACCTATATGGGGTGGGAAAGCTAATTTCCGCCAAAGCAGATCATTCATTCGTACATGAAATTAAGGTTATTTGGCAATAACCCCCCTACTCCCTCCATGTCAGCTCCCCTGCATGTTGGCCTCCTATGGGGGAGCTTCTTTCCTAGGAGCTCCCCCCGGCTCTCTCTCTCTCTCTCTTTGGGAGGGAGTCTCCCTCTTGTGAGGAGATCAATATCCTTTCTAGGTAGGTTTCCCTTCTTATTTTGTTAACAAAGAAATCTTCTTGTGATGGTAAGACTTTGTCTGGAGTTATTCAGAGGTTTTTCCCATTTTATTTGATCAAAAAAAGAGGTTATTTTGCTAAGGCTAGATTTAAATCCCTCTTTTTGGAATGGAAGACCTTATATCTATCCACTAAGTTATCTTAACCTTTAGTCAGGTTAAAAGCTACACTTTTGAGTCTTTCTCTTGGGTGGCTTTCATCTTTAACACGAATCCATCAGATGGAGGCAGGACGCGGGTGTTTGATAATGTTAAAGCGATCGAAGTAGTTAGAGTGTGCCCATCAAAGCTCCATAATATATGATCCACGTGATGGCACCACACTGCAAGTGACATACAAGCTTCCTTCATAAAGAAGGCCACCGACGAGGATCCCATCAGAAACCCCTCTCTCTCTCTCTCCATATATATGTACATATATCGATCAACTTATCCATCTTTCTCATAATGTGAACAGAGACGGAGCTACTGGATTGGCCTTGTGTCCCCTTCAAATCGCAAGTTGATCAGACGGAGAACTCTCTCTCGGTCTCTCCCACTCTGATCCATCCTCGGATGCGAGAGAGAAAAGGATGAAATGGAATCAAGAATGAAAGAGCGTACAGACATGAGATAAGGTGGGGCAATTCTCCTACTTAGAATGGACAGCTTAGGTGTTGCAATGCCCGCTCTTGCTATACATTTTATTTTAGTTGTATTTATCGTAACAGGAAGGCGTCCACAAGAGAATGTGTGATGGCTACAATAAGATTTTTGTGATCTCTTTCATCTATTCTTGTTCACGATATGCAAACCTTCTTATTGGTTCTGATCACTGAACGAAAGATGCCCTCTCGAAAATGGGCAAAAGCCAAATAAGCTGCCAATCAAAGAACTTTCCCTAATCTTCTCAATAATGATACATAACCATGACATTCTAACTGCAAGCAAACGAATGCTGTTACTGGCTAAACTGGTTTGCACGTGAACCGCTCATGCGAATGTCTTTACAAAACAACGATTGATGAGACCCTCGACACGCGCATCTTTCTATTATATTAACCCGTACAGAAGTAACATGCTGATCCAAACGCACAGATACCCCCAGAGACATGAGCATATGCCTAGACTCCAGACACCCTTCCTCATAGGCAAAGTTTTTGTTTGTACCCTAGGATGGGCATTTGTCCCTACTCAAAATTTAACGCTATTTAATCTTCAAGATCCATATGCCCCATGAGGGAATATCGTTTAAGTACAAACAAAAGCCAGCATTCTTACAATGTCATTTTTGGATGGCTAAATGCACAAAGGCAAATTAGGTGGCTAATATACAGCCCCCAAAAAAAGGAACATGAACAGACTGAGCTCACATGCAGCCGTACGGATCAGACCTTGAAGCTCCCAATGCTCATTATTCTAGCTTTTCGATGAGTGCTGTCTCAAACAAATGTGGGTTTCTATTTTCCCTTCTAAAACTTAAGAACGGGTGCAGAGCCTTGTTTTAATACACAGATCTCTGTCTCTTCTGCACTTGAATGATGGGGATAATGGATTGATTCACTTCATGCCATTCTTTGTCACTTGGTGTCCACCCTTGATTGGATCCAAACGATAAGGTAAATACATTAAAAGAAAACAGGCAGCCTTCATTCGTCAACTGCTCGTTCACAGTATTCAAGCTAGCTGGACAAACAAAGTCTGGTTAAAAGTTCTTGTGCTGAAGGATCCAAGTAATCACAGCTACAAGAATCAAGATTATAAGAACAAAAATGCATGATGCAAGCATTCATCAAGATGATGTTGTAAAACTGATTTTCAGACAGAAGTGCCTACAGGAGTTTGTCGAGCTGAGCTCCCAGATCATCTATTGGCACCATGCCAATGGATTGGATCTCTTCATTGGAGTATTCAACCCTTATCAGGGCCTGAAGTTGCAAATGGGCCTCAACAATGTTAGTCCTGCCAACAAAGACAAGCATAAATGTGAGACATTTAGGGTGACAAAGGTCATCCACAAGAAGTAGCTCCAAGCAATCCAAGAATTTCTTCCCCCATTGTACATCAAAAGATTCCGACCCTCCCCATGAACCAAGTTACATTACTTGCAAAGATTTTTCTTTAGAGCAGCATAACAGACCAGATAGTATGCTGAGTCAATCATAGGTCATCTGAGCTACTCATTTCAATTTTTTCCACGGTGACTCACATGTAACCTGAGTAGTCACTCCGCAATAAAAGTAGTATATGTGGACAAGCACGTGATAATTTCCTGGTTGCAGATCTGCAAACCATGTATGATCAGATGCAAATGCAGACTTTACATGTACAAGATCTGGAACAGAAAGGATCGCATTGCTAAACAATGGCCCAGTGCCAATAAATCAAGTGGTCAAACCATATCATAACTGGTAGTAGTAAGGTAAAAGAGTAAAACTTGCTGCACTGCCAGGCGGTTCTACACCACGTGGCAGTGTTTTCATTTTTTTAAAAAAAATCAATTTTTGTAAGGGCCCTAATATGTCCTACATGCCCATATAATCCGAGTTTTTATTGGACATCCCAAAAAAAGATGAAAACTCAAAAAACGAGCCCCAAGAAACAGTAAAAAATCAAAAACTGAGCCCAAGGAACAATAAAAATTCAAAAAAAGATGAAAATTCAAAAAAATGGGCCCCAAGGAACAGTAAAAAAAATCGGATTATATGGGCATGTAGGGCATATTGGGGCCCACCTAAAAAAAATTCAAAAACAAAATTGATTTGGCTGCACCACAAGGCAGTGCATGGGGGCCTGGTGGTGCAGCAAGTCTTGCTCAAGGTAAAAATAAGATTGGAAAACATCCATCGTGCGTACTCCCCTCTTATTATGATTTCCACTCTTCCAAAAACACAATTCAAAATTTAAAAACCAGCAAAGCCAACATAATGGGCTGGTCTTAGCTCATATATATATATTTGCTGATAAACTGGAAAAAAAAGGCCAGAAAACTTCCTTTTTAAAAAAAAATCACAAGTATTTGCACTAATTTTGAATTAGCCATTGCACTTGCACCATATCCACCTATTTGACACAATCAAGCAAAGTAGAAACTGAATTGAATATTAATCTACTGGAACTGGACTCATTTGTGGATCTTCATCTACCGAATTTATCATGCAAGCAATCTATCTGGAAATATCTTCTCTTATTAACAATTACTTTTTACTTTGCAAATGGTAAACTAAGTTGGTCTCTAAATAGACATTTCACAAACAATATTTAGAAAAATAGACGATAACAAACGATTTACTTACTTGATTGGTTTGAATAGGATCATCTGTGTGGATGTATTCTGAAGGTATAGTTTCATTTTGGTTATTATGCTATGCAGATCTTGCTGAATAGCAGTCCCAACCTATTCATTTGAAGAATAAATTTCAGATGACTGATATGCCACATTAGTAATCAGGATATTTTGAAGTAATGCAAAGAACACCTTTTGAATAAGCTCAGCAACTTTATCCGGTGTTGCAAATGCTTGACTCTTAAGTGGTTTCGCCAAAACAGAGTCTGATTTCCGATCTTGACTGCTTGATGACAACGCGACTTTGACAGCTGATGCCTATCAACAAATGTTTAATGAATGATTATTACTCTTCATATTCAACATTAACATTCAAGTTTCAGGAATTACTACCCAGTCTAGAAATCCAAGTTCTGTTCATTATTTTAGTTAAAAGTGAGGAGCCCACCGCTGCCGGAAGAATGATCATCGAAGGAAACCCAAAAGATTCGAAACAGTACTCACATCCATCATGAGCAGGAGATGGAGCTTCCATAACAGCAAAATGAGTGCACGAAGAAAATGAGTAAGCATTTGCCTGAACTTACTGACTTTAATTTATAGTTTTCTATGCTTTTCAAATATTTAGACATTCTATAATTCTCTCAATTATCAATTCTGTGAAACTAGGGTCAGAAATTTCAGGAGGAGCTGTCTCATTTAGCTAAGACTAACTGGACGCATTCAGAAAAATAATACAGTAGATGATCCCTGGAACCATTGACAGATGTCAATAAGGCAGGTTCTGTAAGCAACATGGAAAAATAATGTTCATGAAAGATTCTTCAGCCATTGTTTGGCAAACCAAACAATGTTCATGAAAGATTCTTCAGCCATTGTTTGGCAAACCAAACAATTATCTGCATTTTTCCTGGCCACAAGATCCAATCTATTCAATTCCTAGAACAAAAAATAAAGTCCACACTACCTTTGTAACAAATGAAAGCATGGGATCTACAACTAACTTTGTGACTGACATGATGAATTCCTCACAAGTCGTTTTAAGGATCTTCTCCAGTTCCTGCATTGAAAGAAAGGTTAATGTCCAAAAAAAAAGATACATTAGCCAACTGCTGACATAGACACATCGTATATAAGCCAAGATATTGCAGAAAAGCTGAAAACTTTCACGGCAAAAAAGGGTGTACTTCCAGCATATTAAAAAGAACAGAAAATCAGAACAAGGTTGATTGGCCATAAAGTTGATGCGAGGTCAAGTTGATGACCAGTAGCTATTTTTTCAAATGATTTTCATCCTAGCCAACCCCCGCCCCCACATCGATGGCATACCGCTTAAAAATGATTGACCGAATCTCAATAAAAATAAGTTGTGGGGTCCACAAGAATCAAATCATGATTAACGTAATATCAGTACAGAAAAAGATCACAAATTCTGCTATATCAAAATCAACTAAGTTTATGAAATAAATCTTCAGAGTAAAAATATCTACCATAATAATTTCTAGAATAAAATGTAATATCCAAAATAGGAACTGTGAGGACTGCTGCCTAATGCAAAATAAACAGACTGAAGTACACAGTGATTATGCTAATGGTCACAGGCTAAGAAATTAGCAGATGCCAAGAAATTTAAGATGGTAGAATCTCACCTTCTTAGCATCTATTTGACTTTCCAAGACGCGAGGTGATAAAGTTCTAGCCAAAGATGTTGAATTCGACCAGTTGAACACAGAAGCCTGGCCTCTTAGAATCCTCCTCAGATGCTCCTGGAAGAAAGGTAATAAGGTTCTTTGGTTCCGTTGATAATAAGAACATGTTCCAGTTTGAGGCATAAATTATTTGTACACAGCTTTGATGTCCATAACTGGCAATAAAAGCATGCAAATTAAATGCAAGTGCTTATCCTTAACACACTTTAGTACATCAAAGGAAATGTCCTTCTGGAAGAGGTGATGTGATGAGAAAACAGTTTCGACGCTCAAATATTTCATGGAAACTGGATGAAGTTTCCAACTTTGCACGTTTCTCTACATCAACCAGTATGCATATTATGTCTCCTGCAATTCTAACGATCATGTGAATGGCTTCCCATTTAAATTTGATTTGGCAAAACCATTGCCCATTTTTTTAGCAAATAAAAGTTGTTGACATTGCAAATAACTAGAAGTATTTATAACAAAGCTGGAGCTGAAAGACTCAGACCAACATTAATATCAGGGAATGTCTTTCATCCTTTTTATTAGTGAATGTGGTGTGATCGAAGCTTAGAAGAGGAGCGATGCCATAGCAACCAGAATACAATGAACCAGCTCCAATTTGTGTTTCAATGGAATTAAAATTCAAGAATTGCCATTTACAACTTACTAGAGTCCGTCTGCCAATTTATCTTTACGCACAAAATTGAGTGCTTAGCAGTATTCCGTGAGACATCATCAACCAAAACCAAAGACATGAACATCTAGATACCATGACAGTCACCACCATGCAAGCCAAGCGAAGCCACTGAAGTTATGCCCTACTGAAAACACAACCAAACATCTCAGAGTGCAACTCAAAGTAACAGTGGCTTAACATCATGCATTATGTGGGAATGAAGTACTCCTTCAACCATATTCAAGCCTGTCATGGCTTAAAGTAGACAACCTAGTTCTAGTTTCCCAGGGTTTTTTGTCTTCTCCTTACACAATTGTCCTTGTTGTCAATCTGATAGTTCATTCCTGCATGAATAAGCTTCTTTCACTCTAGAACATAAATGACATACTGTAATTGTCAATCAGATCCCCAGCTTTAATAAGTGAGCTTTTGGTTTCAAATCAGCAGGGAAATCAGCAGGCAGTGGTGGTTCATGGCTTACCAGACAGAATTGATCAGCTTCAAGCAGAGGGTAGGGAGACAGGGACTGTCATTTGTGAGAGCTTTGGGACTTTGTGCAAAAACCAGTCAGTAAGGACTCGGCCGCTCAACGAAATGTCACAAGGAGATATTATCCCAGTTGATTCTGATATCAGTCCGATAGCTGTGTTGTACTCGGTACTGAAGCAGGCTTGGATAGAGGAAATCCTACACTTTGGGGGAAGGATTGGGTTATCTTCTCTGGGTCGTGAGGACAGTGTTACCAGTTTTCTTGAGAAGTTAAAAAGGAATGAAGCTCTTCAAAACTCGGCCAAAAGAAAAGGACAACAGGGAGGCATTAAGATTGGAAAGAGAGAAGTTGATTTTGTAACAAACAGTGAAGTCTTTGACAGTTTAAGAAGCAAAAAAGGAAAATGGTGGTGAATGTTGCTGGTCAATCATGAAGATCATATCTTGGAATATTCGAGGGCTTAACAGTGATTTTAAGATGAGGACCGTCAGGGATTTTGTTAGATCTCTACAATTAGATTGCATCCGCTTGCAAGAGACCAACATGAGAAGTAAGGATGATCAAATGTTGAATAGGATGGGGGGTGCTATTATGACGAATTTTGCTATCTGTCCAGCTGATGGGATCAAAGGGGGGCAGTAGATTATTTGGAATGGCAGGAAATTTAAGGGTATTGTGAGTGATGTGGGGGAGTTTTCTGTCTTGGTGACTTTCAGCGATAGTTTGTAATTCAAACAGCTGGGTGATAACTTCGGTTTATGGCCCTCATAATGGTCTTCAGAGGGAGTGCTTCCTACAGGAGTTATATCAATTGCAGACCTTATTCCACGAAGCTTGGTGTATCACTGGTGATTTCAACTGCGTTCGGTTTCCTTGGGAAAAGGACGGGAAATCAGAAATGGAGCAGAGAGATGGAATCTTTTAACCCAGTGGATTAGGAAGATTGATATGATTGATTTGGAAATCCACAATAGAGGGTTTACGTGGTCTAACTTCCAGCAAAACAGAATTCAGTCCAGGATTGACAGAGCTCTTATTTTTACAGAGTGGTTGAAAATGTTCCCAAACACTCACCTCAAGGGTGTGAACAGATTGGTGTCTGGTAATATTCCTCTACAGCTAGTGACAGGTGATAAAGGAAAAAAGGTAAGGCCATTCAGGTATGAGTTAGATTGGCATCGGCAGGAAGTAGGGCCGCAAATGGATACCCAAGTTCCAATTATCCGCTCCATTTTCATTTATATTAATAGATACAGAAATCCGTTAAAGACTACCCATTAAGTTATAGGAACTGGAAATGGCTCTCCGATAATTATAGGAGTCGGAAACAGAGATAGTTGTTTCCGCATCAGCTGACCCGTTCCCGTTTCTGAATTATCATGTATCTTCTATATAATATTTTACAAGGTAAAAATTGAATCCATTAGATGGGTCCCTCTCATATCTAACAGTGAGAATATCTCTTGATAGTTTGACAAAAGTAAGTCCACAGTAAGAAATAGGAAACTTTCTTAAAATTTAATGTGATTTAATGGTGCATGGTTGGATAGATTCATATGTAGATTAAGACTGATAAATAAACTAGATTTCAAACTTCAAATTTCACAGATCGCAAGAATTTACATAAACTAAAATCTTATAGGTTTGAAATTTTCAATTATTAAAAGCAAGTTATCGAAAGTGAATAGTTACAGTGATCTAAAATAGCTTCTTATTATAGTGATGACAATAGCGGAAACTTCCGTTTACTTACATTTTCATTTCTGATTTTCGAATTAAAAGTGGAAATGGTTGCGGAAGCAGAAACACTCATTTTTGTTTCCGTTTCCGTCTCCAAAAAACCTTATAGGAAACGGAAGCGAAAGGTGCCATTTCCGTTTCCGTCCCCGACCCGCTTGCAGCCCTAGTAGGAAGGATTCAAGGAGTTAGTAACCAAGTGGTGGACAGAAGCACCTAGAACAGATTTTGCTGCAGCTTCTTTTCTCATGAAGCTTAAGTGGGTAAGAAAGTGTATTACGCATTGCTAAGCAGACCTTTGGGAAAACAGCTGAAAAAAAGACGAGCTTTTGCACCTCATTGAAGACCTGGAGGTTTAGATGTGAGCAATGATCAATTTCCATTTTCCAGTGACGATGAACAAGTTCGAAGAGAATATAAGAAGCAATACATGATTGGCTGACGCAAGATGAGATCAAATGGAAACAAAGAGTCAAAGAACAATGGCTTAAAGATAGACGAGCAGCTGATCAACGAGGAGGAAGTTACGGAAAAATTTGTCCAAGTTTATGAACACTTCTTCAAGGAAGACAAGGTCTGCAGGCCAGAGTTGGAAGATGGGATACGCCCTAAGTTAGATGAGTTGGAAGCTGAAAATTTATGCCTCCCTTTTCAGGAGGAGATTAAAGATGCAGTCTTTAGCATGAATCCAACAAATCTCCAGGCCCAGATGGCTTTTCATTGGGTTTTTATCAATTCTTTTTGGACCTTATCAAAAATGATTTGATGAGGGTCATTTTGGAATTTCAGGAGAATCCTTCTTGCATTAGATGCTTCAACTCCGCTCATAGTGTCCTTATACCAAAATCAGAGACTACAGAAAAAGTGACTGAATTCAGACATAAGTTTGTTGAATGGCTGTTACAAGATAATCACCAAAGTCTTGGCTTCTAGATTTAAAAGGGTGACGGAGAAATTAGTTGGAAAATCTCAGTCAGCATTCATGGAAAGGAGATACATTTTGGATAACTACATGGCAGCTTTTGAAGTTATTCATCATCAGAGGTATAGGAACAAGAAGGGGGAACTTTTGAAGCTGGATTTTGAAAAGGTATTTGACAGAGTAAGCCAGCAATGTATTAGAAGAACTTTGGAGTTACTGGGATTCAAGCAAAAATGGATTGGATGGGTCATGAATTGTATCTCTTCTCCAAGGTTTTCTATATTGATTAATGGTGAGACGTATGGCTATTTCAGTAGCTCTAAAGGTCTGAACATGGTGATCCCGTTTCACCTTTTATTTTCATCCTTATTGGTTAGATTTTGAGCTCCCTATGAGATACAGCAGCTTCTCTGGGGTTAGTAGATGGCTTCAATATTGGCAAGAGTACGCCTTACTTGACTCACTTACAATTTGCGCATGATACACTTCTATTCACATCTAGAAGACAAGATTACATTCAGAACATAAGTAAATTGCTTATTGTAGTAGAACTCATCACAGGCCTCAAAATTAACTATGCCAAGTCAAAAGTGGTCGGTATTAACATGCCCTATGATAACTTGAAGGATATTGCTAGTTATTTGAATTGCTCTTGTTCGGATTCCGTCAAGTACTTCAGGCTACCATTGACTGATGGAGCTATTAATGTAAGGGATTGGGATGCTTTGCTGAAGAAATTTGAAAATTCTTTAGAAGGCTAGAAAGGGAAATTACTCTTAGCTGGTGGAAGGTGGATTCTTTCTAAAACTTTATCCATTGGCTACTTATTATATGTCTATTTTTAAAGTTGTAACATCTCGTATAAGAATATGTTAAATAGACTGAATCAGTAAATTACTAACAATACCAACTAGCCATTTTTCGGAACTCGGGTTGGAAAGAATTCCAAAGTTAAGCGTGCATGGTTGGGAGAAGTCTCAAGATGGGTGACCTTAGAAAGTCTACCGACTAACACAGTTGTTAGATCAGTTAGCTGATTAAGTCGTTACAAATAGTATTAGAGCAATTCTTCTCGTGGTGTGAGCACCATACTAAGATCTACTGTGCATCTCAGAACCTGGTTATCCTTGATCCGGCAAGGGAGTGCAACCTTGTAGATGGTGGCAGCAGTGTAGTGGACTTAAAAACTTCCAGAAATCCACATCACTTGAAAGTGACTAGATTATGGGCTATGTGTAATATGGTCCTAATGAGGACGTCAAGCTTCTAAAGAGGGTAGATTGTAATATCTCGTATAAGAATATGTTAAATAGACTAAATCAATAGACTGCCAATAATATCGGCTAGCCAATTTTTGAAGTTCAAATTGAAAAGAACTCCAAAATTAGGGGTGTATAGTTGGAAGAAGTTCCAAGATGGGTGACCTTCCTAGGAAGCATGGTCGGCAATATCCGCCAATACCGGTACGTATCGGCTGATACGTATCAATATCGGCCGAGACTGGTACCGACATGAGGTGAAAATCATGCTACCGAAAAAATAAAAAAACCTTGTACCGCTCAGTACCGGCCTGATTTCAGGCGTGTTAATAGATGGGTTCTTAAGTGGTTAGTGGATGGGTTCTTAAGCGTCATTAGATTGTTTAGGTTTCTCTTCTTAGTAAAATGGACAGAACCCTCAATTTTTATCCTAATTAGCGGTTAAAAATTAAGACTTTTATCCAATTATCTTAATTAAACATCAATTGAAGCCTAATTAAGTTTCATTGCATACTTTAAAAGACACAGAAGGAAGGGATAGCTAGCAAGAAGCATCAAAAAGAAAGAAATTAAGCAAAGTCAAGAGGAAGTTGATTATTGATTATGATGATGATGATGACGACAACGACGATGACGATGATGATGATGACAGTCTCCTAGTGCTAATGCTGGCGCAGCTGCAGGTGCTACTATTGGTGGCGGAGTGTATGCACTTAATTTCTCTCTGCACATTGACACTGGTAGAGGACAAAGTCAAAGATATTATGATTCACAAGGTCAGTATGTATAGTACTCAGGTTATGGAGGTGGCCAGCATTGTTTAATTATTATACTCTAAGAGGGATCCAGAGAGGGATGCATGACTTATACTCTAAGAGGGATCCAAAGAAGGATGCACGACTTGGTTGCATCATTGTTTAGTAATGGTGAAAATAGGGAATAAACGCAGCCTTATTATGGATACTAGCAACAGCAATCGGAGGATGAATCATAAGGTTCTAGGGTTATTATCTATATTATAATACTCACTTCTATTTTTCATGAGTAAGGATTATTTTATTTCATTAACATTTATTATTTGTAAATGTTTAGTACACTAGTAGAACATTTTCTATGTTTAATATGTATCAAAATGATCATTTAGTATGCCTTATGCGTGCTTCTTTAACTTAATCCACCTTTGTCACACTCAATTTTTTAATTTATTTTTTATTTTTTCTGATTTTTTCTTAATTTTTTTCTGATTTTTCCAAGATTTTTTTAAATATTTTAAACATCGGCCGATACGATGATATCGATACCAATGGTACCCTCCAATACCGATACTGCCATCTATACTGGGAAGTCTATCAACTAGCACAATTGTTAGGTTAGTTAGTTGATTGGGTCGTTACAAAAGTTCTAAGGATTGTTGAAAGAATTATTGAAACGGCTAGATGTGGGGATAAGAAAGCAATGCATTTGAGCAAGTGGGGAAATGTGTGCACAAGCAAAGAGCAAGGAGGATTTGGTCTCACTAGTATTCAAGCTTTTAATATGGATTTGTGGCAAAATGGTTGTGGAGGCTCAGGGATAGGACACAGTCTTTGTGGACATCTATGGTGAAGGAAAAATATTTCCCAAATGTTAGCAAATGGGGATAGGTTCCTTCTAGAAGCTATAATCTGTCAAGCATATGGAAGAATATTCTCAAATCTGCTGATATTCTCTCTATTTCATCTGAGTTCAAATTGGGGAATGGAGAAGATACTATATTTTGGAAGGATAACTGGTTTTTTGATGTGCAGTTGGAATATCAGTTCAGTAATTTGTTCAACATTGTGAATAATTCTGAAGCCTCAGTAGCTCAAGTGTTTTCAAGTTTCTCAAGTGGTCAATGGATTAATCTTTTAAGAAGGGACCCTACAGATGTTGACTTTGTGGAGCCCCTTTCCTTATTCAGTATCATTAACCAGATCAGATTAATTCATGATGAAGAAGATAAAAGGCTGTGGAGATGGAATAAGAATGGACAGTTTTTAGTTAGCTCTCTTGTGACGATTCTTGGCAATGGAGGATCTAGAGTGTGGTGGATGGAGTTAGTGTGGTCCAAGCATCTTTGCAATAAAATCAAATTTGTTTTATGGAAAAATTGCTTGGAATAGATTGCCTACAGGACAGAGTCAAGAAGCTGTTACATATTCATGATTCTAACTGTTCCTTTTGTATCTTGTCTGAGGAAGATCAGAATCATCTTTTCTTGGACCATGGAATCACTAATGTGAAGTGGATCACTCTCTGTAGAGTGTTGGGCATTTCTTGGATTGATCACTCTTCTGCCTTAGATCTGCTTAAATGGTGGATGGGGGTGTGTCCCAATTCTGTTCACAAGGATGTGTGGTATCTGTTCTGCCCACCTACGATGTGGGCAGTGTGGTTTGCTAGGGACAAGAGGAAATCTTGTGATGATTTCAAAAGTGTAGCTGATATTTTGAGTAGAACAATCCAGTTGGTCGAAGATTGGGGAAGAGTTGCAGGTCTATCAATGGATCGTAACCATAATTGCTAAAGAAGGCGCGGACTTGGAAGCTCTTGAGAGTTTGAATTACTATTGTACCATCTGCTTTACTGACTTGCTAAAGCAGTTTTTCTTTTTTATTCTTAGTCCTGTGTACTTGGGCCTTTTTTTGCCTTTTCTTCTGTTCTGGAGCTAGGGGTGGGTGGATGTGTTTTTACCCTGGGAATTTTTAGCTCCTCTTTGTAATTCTGTGTAATATTCCTTCTTCTCTCAATGAATTGTGACATAGTTTTCTCACTTTCAAAAAAAAGGTTATCTAGCACCTAAGGGTTATGATCTGCACAGTGCGGAAGAGTCTGAGCCAAGCTACAAGCATCCCCTTTAAAAAGCCACACATGGAGGCTGGTTTCCCCTTTGATTGGCTGATTCTAAGCAATCTAGCACCTAAGCATATGATTTTGAACAGCACTGAGCAGTTGGAGCCAGGCTGCAAATGCAAGCATCTCCTTTAAATAAGCACGTGTCAAGTCCTTGGGAATGGTGCCTTTCAGTTGGATAATGGTTGCAATCATGGTCCAGCAGTGTCCTCATTAGGTTAGACATAGTCCAAATAATTTTTTTATTCTTTTACTTTTTTATTTTGTATGTGTGGCAGGAAGGCCAAGCCCACACACTTAGCCCATAAGCACAGTGTCCTAAACACGATAGCCAACAAGCATTCAGTGAGTTCATTAGACAAAGATCAAATTAAGCTTTTTTTTTTTTTTTTGAAACATAAATGAGGGGTATGAGGGTTTTGGCCAATATCGTATCAGTACCCACCGATACCGATACGTATCCGCCAATACATATCAGTATCGGCCGATATTGCCAACCATGAATAGATATGGAGATATTGATCTTCTCTACGACCAGCTTCCATACTTCAGCAGCAAAAGGGCAGGTGCCAAGGCCAAGCTAGAATGTAATCAACTGACACATGTGGAAAGGGTGTCAAATGTTCATCAACCACATCATTTTTACTTCCCAACAGGGAATGTTGCACTTAAATATGGATAAGCTTGCATACTCAATATATTTTATATGTTAAACCTCTATACACAGAAAGAGAGAGTTTAGTGATGCCTATCATCAACAAAAAGACGCTAGAGAAAGAAAATGAACATTTTATTAGTTAGTATCATTGTTTAAAGAGGCACTGCCTCACTGCACCAAGGCAGGTGCCTTATGGCGAGGCACTAAAAAATGCCTTGAAGCATGTACAATGTACTACAGGCAATTTGATTAAGGTTTAAGCCTTTTACTAACAAATGTGGTACACCTTAAGGCATGCGCTTCAGGCTGTTTACTTGGGGTTTAGACGTTAAACAAGGAGGTGGGGATCAGCGAGATGTTTTAAGGTTGACTTGAGGCACAGTCTTACAGCTCTTTTCTTCTCCTGAAAATGATGGCAATTCTATTAGATGAACACAATAAAAGGATTTGAACCGAACTCAGTTTTACACTTCCAATGGCAAAGGAGAAGGCAGCCATTACATTACGGCACCTACTACTCAACGACAACTGTAACTAGCTTGATATTGATGGCGTCTCTTCCAATTATACAAGTTATAGTTTACTCTTTTCCTCCTCATGTGTGCCCTTCCCCCCACTTTTTTTTCCTAGGCCAGATACCTCCTATTCCCTTCTCCTGTCCCTCTTCTCTTTGCCCTCTTCCACTTTTTCTACTAGTCCATGGCTTCCATGCATGTGGTATAATTGAGTGAATATAGCATGAACACATGGAAAATCAGTAGGATTCTAGTTTTTTTAATAGTTTTAAGATTCTTTTCCGAAATTGGTAAGGCTTATGCCTCATTGCGCCTTTTTAAGGCTCAGGCCCTGCGAGACTTCCACAGAAAGATTCATGAACACCTCAAGCTTTTTAACCTATGGTCATTATATCATTACATGTAAACGTGAGCATCCTATGGAGCGTCTGAGAGCAAGAAACGTCAAAAACTCCATATAAGCTAATAACAGTCTGCACAAACCAAAGCTTACAATAGACTGGGAATAGATCTGAAATTGCACATTATGACAGGTAAATAAAAATACCCCTCAGGAAAAAAAAAAATGAAATACTAGTCAGACATCTGATATTGACAACTAACCAGGAGATGAGAGAAATCCAGCTCCTTATAAATGACAGAAAATTCAATATCGAATGGTGCAATCTGGAATTTAAAGAAATTACAGAGCTTTTGTTAGTGCAGTTCATCTTAATGAGTTGAAATCAAGTTAATTTAAACAATAAAGACTACAATAAAGAAACCAAAATTGTACAGTTAGATACCTGCTCCCTCAAAATAAGGAGATGTTTTACAAGGAAAAGCTGTCCATCTGTCGGAGATGATCTCTTTGCAATAAGTTTACTTGCATTCTGCAACAAAAGTTGGAAGCACAAGTAAGAAATGACAACAAAAAGAACAAGTATTTAGATAGAAAGCAAAACTCAACACATATAACAATTGTGAAGACTCTAGAAAATGTATAAACTGCTTTTGAACATAACCACTATTAAATTAAATTTACACAAATGCCACTGCTGCAAATGCATTTGCATGTACCATTCTAAGAAGGCTTTTGTGTATAAATTTGTCACTCCGGTTCGGTATAAACAGTGACCATTCAAATATATCAACCCATTTGAATTGATGATAAATTGGCTATTCACCAAATAAAATCATTTTGGCAAAAGACTGACTCGTCCTTTCTTCTTCTTCCCTTGAGTAGGGGTATTATTGTAATTTCAACCTTCAGCAAAGGGTTAATTAACATGTGCTCGAGTTGAAGAAACAGGAAGGTAGTGGCATGTTTGCAGCAATGCAGTAAGGGTATCCATGTAAATACCTCTCACAAGGTATATGTGCAATTAATTCATAACAAGGGTACAATTGCAAAAACAAACACAAACTGGATAGAACATCAGTTATTGAAGATTCACACAAACCTGAATAGATTGGGAACAAACTTCTACTGCTGTCTGGAGAATTTGCAGAAAATTGTCAGAAAACTGTGTTAAAGAAATGCTGCTGGCGTACAAAAGAAACATTATGTTGGGAGGGGAAAAAAGACTATTAGCCGACCATGCACCAGACCTGAGCTAAACCAGTAAAGACCGTAGGCTCTAGGCGTTGGTACAGCTTAGACAAAAGTGAGAGTGTTTTCTCCAATGATGGATACCAGGTTTTAAACATGCTGGAGTTTCCATCAGCCTGCAGTGACAATTCATGAAGGTAAGAGTAGGCATTATTTTTTGTAAAATCCAGGAGTACAGCCATATATGAAACAAAATAGTACTATGTGACTTTTTTTTTTTTTTACTACGTTTGGAAGATTTCATTGGTCCTAGAATGCTGAAGCATGAAACAATTTTCGGTCAGAGAATGAATGACAAGTATAAGAATGCCTAGAAGAAGCAATAAATAAAAACTAGCAACCAGACATACATGCAAATCGAAGATTGACTAGTTATCAAGTTTTATTTATATCCTTCTGCTTGATTATATGTCTAGATCAGCCGAATGGAAGTAAATATTCAGCCACAAAGCTTTGCATGTTTATGCATGACTCTCCATTTGGTTTCAACTGTAAATAGTATCAGGAAAACAGCATAAAAGGTAAAAGTCAGAAGAAGATCAACAGAGATGTGGATGCAAAGATACTCTCTTCTACACTTATACAAACATTTCTGCAAATGGAAACATGTCACAAATTCTTACCGTGCAAACATATTTCTCTAATAATGCTAGCAAGGAGGAAATCTATTTGAAGGAAGTGAGAAGAAATCCATTCTGAAGACATCAGTTCTCTTACTCCAGCTTGACATAATTGATAGGATCAAGCTAATTCAGCAGCATCACCGTCATGCACTTGCCCTTGTATAAAGTAGACCATGTTTTCTTTTGTGTTGTTTACCAAACTTTGATCCATTTTCTTTATT
Source organism: Zantedeschia hybrid cultivar (assembly GCA_030544215.1). Classification (NCBI taxonomy): domain Eukaryota; kingdom Viridiplantae; phylum Streptophyta; class Magnoliopsida; order Alismatales; family Araceae; genus Zantedeschia; species Zantedeschia hybrid cultivar. Next base: position 18,026,249 of record JARZZO010000016.1, read on the forward strand.
TAAGGGGCTAATGTTTCCAAGGCAATAGGCTCTAGGTCAGAATCTAGCGCTTCTATCCAGTGACCCACCCCCAAAATAACAGGAGTTGAGACCCCACAATGATTGACTGTTCACATCAGGCCAATGATCATCAAGGACAGATACAGTAGTGAGAGCATGGAAGGCATCACTTTGCAGTGACAGTTGGAGAGTCTAAGTTAAGAGGTTCTCAACATCCAGCAGGATAAGCCAGTAAGTTTACTGTCTCTTCATTTTTTTGTCCTCCTTGGGTTGGTTTGGTAACTGAATAAGCCTAGAATAAATGATGGAAGAGGCTCCAAATGCCAAAAGATTTAAAATTTTAGTTTGGTAAGCTAGAATACAATAGGATCCAAGCCCCACTTGAATTGGGATGAAGGCCAGAATCTGTATTCTAGCAAATTGTACAAATATGGATTCCAGTCTTTGTCCACGCTACAATAAGAAGACATTCATGGCAAGTTAAATATTTACCCTGATTCTTATTCACCTTTTACCCAATGCAGATTTACTTATTGAAGAATAAGAACCCTTATGCAACTTAGAATAATTTGACCTACCAAATTAAAGCTAGAATAAAAACTAGAACATGCATTCCACATTGAATATGTACTCTTATTTTAGTTTTTCTTATTCCATTACCAAACCTAGGCTTGGTGAAACTTCCAAAAGAAAACTAGGCTTGGTGAAATACGAAGCATGAACTTTGCTGTGGCAGTTGAAGGTTAACTGTGGATGGGGAGATGCTCGAAAGTCCAACACCATATGTCAACAACAGTATTCCTCCTTTTTCTCTCTTCTTCTTTGAAATATAAGCAATACGTTAAAGTATACTAAAAACAGAAAATGAATTGTTCACATGCTCTAGTTTTACTTTGGATCACATGGCAAACATATGTTATTAACAACATTGTTTTAAACGCACAAGTTTTCCTTTGTTTCCACTGGCAGGTTGACTGCAATGAACTTTGACACAGACCAGATCAAGTGGGCTTCACTGGTAGCAATGAACTTGGCTATGGTCCTAAGAGTAATACTTGCTGCAGCCCCCCTGAGCATTGTAGTACAACTGCCATCCAATCAAATGGATACGAAGGAGCACGGTCACTGCACCCCCCAGTTGCACGGTCACTTGCCTTAAATGTGGCATGCTCCAATCCACCAATCAGACGGCAGTTGTATTGCACGGTAAGAATTTGGTGTAAGAATTTGTGGATGAAATTAGTAAGAGTTTGGGATACTAGTAAATGAACTGTATCATTGTTATGTAGGACTTGTGTAGAAGACTTAATGAGCTCAGTCTCTGACTTTACACATGGGCCTGCTTGCATTTTTAGACATAAGGATCATATTGTCTTGACAGAGGTATAGAGATGAGGAAAGATCTATTATTAATTTTCATTTATTAGATAAGGCCTATGATTGAATACCAAGGGAGTTAATTTGGCAGATTTTTGACAAAAAACGAGTCTCTGAATGTTATGTTGATGTGGTTAACGATACGCATGAGGACTTTTACCAGCATAAGAATGATCACTAGAGAGACTTTTGAGTTTCCTATTTCCATAGGATTACATCATGGGTCAACAGTAAGTCCATAGTCCATATCTCTTTACTTTAGTCACGGATGAAGTGACAACACTTGCATAATGGTATCCCTTGGTGTATGTTATTTGTGGATAAATTATACTAACTAATAAGAATGTAGAACGTTTGAACGATAAGTTAGAACAATGATTTTGGAATCTAAGGTTTTAGAATTAATCATGCTATATGAGAATACACAAAAATGAAATTTTAAAGACATGAGGGTAGACCAAGAGGACTTGGTTATGATCAACAGTAAGGTTATTCCTAAAAGTAGTGAATTCCAATGTTTAGGGTCTATTATTCAATAGAATGGGGAGATCCAAGCAGATGTCACACACTGGGTTAAGGCAATCCGGTTGAAGTGTAGAAGTGTGTTCCGAGTCCTATGTGATCAATAGGTCCTCTTCAAGCTCGAAGGAAAGTTTTATAGGACCCCTGTGAGACCTGTTACATTATATAAGACGAATATTGCTCAGTGAGGAGAGAATAAACAGAGAAAATTAGTATTTTAGAGATGAAGACGTTGAGATGGATGTGTGGAAGGACTAGAAAGAATAAAATTTGAAATGAACGTACACATAGAGGCTTAGGTAGAGCGCATATTGACATTAAGCTTAGGGAGGGAGCTTAGAGAAGATAAACTTAGATGGTTTGGTCATGTGCACTGTCACCAAGTTCAGCACTGGTTAGAAGGTGTGATCAAATACAAGCATAGGATGGAAAAGAAACTTGGGAATGTCCTAAAATAAAATGGTTAGATGTAGTAAGAAAGGACTTGTTTCAAAGTTTAACTACAAATATGGCACTATATAGTTTAAGTGTGGGACGGCATTAATCTAGCCAACCCAAAATAAATGGGATAAGGCTCTGCTGATGATGATGACGACGATGACCATGATAACGAGATTTATTACCTTGGTTAAATGATGCAGTACATGGACTAGAGGAATCAGGAACAACTTGGACTTGCAAAATGGGAAAGCAAAAGGTGAGGTGTTGGGATTAGGTCTCAACAGTGCTGCTTCTCTCAAGAGAAAGGGTTTGAACAAGAGGGTGAGAAAAGGGAAAAACTATAGCAGTAGCGAGCATCATGTGAGAAGGAGAATGGGGGGAAAAGAAAGAGCAGGCTGTTTTTCAGGCCAACAGCATAAGGCAGCTATCCAAACTTAACACTTGATGCAAACTGTGCTGGCTATCTTTCTCTCACTCTGCTCCTTCATTTCACTTTTTTTTTCCCTGATGTTTGGTGTGGTTCAAGTAGAGAAGAGAACAAGACAAAGGAAAGGGTGGAGGAAGGGGAGACAGCAAAAGCAGGGATGGTGCTGCACATAGCATGGCTCAGTTGACAAGAGCCGTTTTCTTTAAGGATGTCCAAGTGGCAGCAAAAAAGATGATAAGAGGAAGAAGAGAGCATCAAAGAAGAGACAAACAAATAGTATATCAGATATGTAAAACCTGTGAAAAGATACACCCTCAGGCCACATGATCTCACACTGGACATGGCATCATGGTGAGGATTTGATTGATAACAGACCACGGCTTGCAAATAGGAAGAAGGCATCATACCAATGAAAAGAGCTTTCTTTTCAGCAAGAACCATCAATAGCCCTAGTTAGGGTGCCTACTCATTTATAATAAAAAACTACAATAGTACTGATTTTGACCCAGAAAACCCTAATTAACCTAAAGACTAGACTGCCCATGATAATAGAAACATTACATCTTGTTAAAAGAAAGAGCCCGACTTACAGCACTATGATGGTGCTGCCGTCCGATCTTATTTTTTTATTTTTTAAAATTTACCGAGCTGGAGGAGAAGCCAGCTCGGCATCCATACAGATCGGACCGTTCAAAAAAAAAAGGGATCACGCACTCGCGCAATCTGAGCAGTCAGATCGTGCGGTGCAGCAAGTATTATTCTAAAGGAAAATGTCAAAAATACCCTAATACATTGTCACTAATAAATAAAAATAATACAGCCAGTAAATTGATGGCAATTTGCACACTATCTTCGTCCATCAAATGATTGTTGTGCTCACAAGCACCAATGCAATCATCAGTTGTGTATGCCGCATCTTGCTCTTGCACCAGAATTTAACAAGAAACATCAACCAAGGATGAATGGCAAAGTCAACATGGGCATGCATCAAGAATACTATATACTTGGGATTAAAAGACATGCATCAGGTGTCACCAGTCTCACATAAGGTATATGCTAATGGGGAGCTAAAACACTGCCTGAACCAAATGTTCTGCCTCTTGAAGTTCAGAACAAAAATAAGATATATGGAGGAAGGATAACTAAAGTCCAACAGCAAATGAAAGTTACACAACACGTACAAATGAAATGGTGGGAAAGACATTGATCTACAAGAGATCTCCCACAGCCAGTGAAGTATTCAAGTACTGAATCTGGCTAGCCTTAACTGCTCAGTGGACTCCCTTCGGTTATCACATATGTAGCTATTGGATTGCAAGTCCGCAGGTAAAAAGGAAGTAGTGTACACATTAATCCAACATAGAAGTGAACATAGTTTTCATATGTATCTGTCTAATTTGGATTCTCCAACAGAAGATGTGGTTAGCCAAAACAGAATACACAAGATACCATTTACAAAGCCTGAGCAGGAAGCAAGCAACTTGAAGATGTGGAATTAGATAATTCACAGTTAAACATGGCACAAAATTAAGTTTTTAGCTCACTACATGAGAAAGGAGAACAGTATCTGAATTGCCACAGTGAGCTACTTACAGCAGTGTCTAACACCATCCCAACAGATCTCTCCAGTATTGCAGGGTAATCCAGGTCCTCATCAATGGGAATATACTTCCCTATCTACAAAGTTAGACATCCATCAGATGAATAGAAAAGAAAGTAATACTAAGATCAATAACTTAGCACTATCCTCATCCAAGGAAACACATTTTTTACATATGAGAACTCTTTAAAATATGTTCATATAAAGATGACTAACACCTTTCATCCCATGAAGGTTAAAGCAACCAACCAAACTTCGAAACCTAAAAATAGTTTTCTTCTTTTGGCAACAATATATATAATTATATATATATCATAGTTGTCAAGGCAGACGCCTAGGTGCCGCCTAGGCATCGAAGGGCCCAAGCACTGGGGTGCTTTGTTTGGGCTCCAAAAGGCGGCCTAGGTAGGCCAAGCGGCCCAAGGCACACACCCAAGCACCTAGGCCAACCTTGGCCCGGTCAGCCCACTAATAGGACCGGGCCTGTTAAGACTTTAAGCAACCCCCGAGTCCCAAGACTCCCAACCCCACCATCCCCCCGACCTCCTAATCACCTGTTGACCCGAAAAATTTCATGCATAATGGGATCATCCAAATATGTGTGTGCATATAATTGTGCAATGAAAATACCTATGCATGACATATGCTCGCATTCATAGGGGCCTATGTTATGAAAAGAAAAATTAACATGCACCTATGGTATAAAAGTTCATGTCAATAAAGACCCTTCCTATATGTATGCGAACATATGAATATATATATATATATATTCATGCATTAAGGAGATAAAGGGGCAAAGATATACCTAGGCGAGAGCACCTTGAAATGGCTTCAATAAGATGTCCAAAATAGCCCCAATAAATTGGGTGCTGCCAAAAACAGCCCCAGAAATCTGCAATGTGCTGTCCCACAAACAGCTTGATAAGCCCCACCAAACGGGCCCAATAAGAAGCCCAAAAGTGCTGCACCAAACAGTCCGAACAGCAGCAAAAAGGGGTCCTAAAGCAGCCCAAATGTCTTCAATAAATGGGCCCAAAACACCTTCAAAGAAGGCCCAATATGAGGCCCACAGTGGCCCAATAAGAAGTCCAATAGGGGCCCAACAAAGAAGCCCAATAAAAAGTATAAATGGACCTAAAAACCAGTCCAGCAAGGACCAAAATCTGCTACCCAAAGAGAGGAAAATCTACAAGTCCACAAGAGAAAAAATGCCCAAGTGGTCCCCTCTCTCTCTCCCTTTGTTTAAATAATAAAAGGGAGGGGAGAGAGAGAGAGGAGGAACCGGTGAGGGGGAGGGGGGCCACCGGTTGGTGGACCCCACCGGTTCCCTCTCTCTCTCTCTCTCTCCTCCAAATTTAAAATTCAAAAAAAGGGGGGAGGAGGAGATTAATTAGGGGAGGAAACCATTTAATGGTTCTTAAACACCCCCCTAGGTAGTGGAGCCTCCACTAAACTCCCATTAATTCTCCACTAAAGGAGATCTCACGCCCATTCACACTTAGCCAAGGGGAGAATTAATGGGCAAAGGCTCATTAAGAGCAAAAAGCAAAAGGAAGGGAGGAGAAGACCGGTGGGGTCCACCAACCGGTGGCCCCCCTCCCCCTCACCGGTTCCTCCTCTCTCTCCTCCAAATTTAAAATTCAAAAAAAGGGGGGAGGAGGAGATTAATTAGGGGAGGAAACCATTTAATGGTTCTTAAACACCCCCCTAGGTAGTGGAGCCTCCACTAAACTCCCATTAATTCTCCACTAAAGGAGATCTCACGCCCATTCACACTTAGCCAAGGGGAGAATTAATGGGCAAAGGCTCATTAAGAGCAAAAAGCAAAAGGAAGGGAGGAGAAGGGGAAGCACCTCCACCGGTTGCCCAAAACCGGTGGGGGGACCCCCCACCAGTTCCCAACCAGTGGGGGGTCCAACCAGTGCCCCCCCCCTACCGGTTGGGAACCGATGGAGGTGGCCACCGGACCCCCCCCCCCCCCTCTCTCTCTCACTCTCTCTCCTCTCTCCCTCACCATTCTCTACCAAAAAAAAGGGGAAAGAGAGGAAAGAGGGAGAAACCGGTGGGTACCCCCCACCTTCAAAACCGGTGGGTACCCCCACCGTGAATCCCCCCGGTGGCACCCCCCACCGGTCCTCATTTTGGGGCCTATAAATAAACCCATCCCCAACCCATTACGGACACACAAGGCAAAAAGGCATACTAGCCCACCTTGTTCAAAAGAGGAAGATCTGCCCATTTGAAGACCAAATCCAGTGCTCTTGCACGGGTTTGCTGTGTTTGGAAAAGATTTTTCATCTCGGAAGACTCTCTTCCTAAGGTTTTTCCTAAGGAGAAGCTCTCCCAAATTATCGTTGTAAAATGCCTTCTTTATAAGGCGAAACTCTGCCAAAATAATGAAAGAGCATTTCTTTGTGCAAACTATGTGCATGTGTATGTCATCAAATTTAATAAATTAAATAATATCTTGTATTATTTTTATAATATACATAATTAATTTCTTAATTACTCTAAAATTTGGTTAAAACTTAATTAACTACCCTTGGCCTCACACCTAAACATAGATTGGATACTTAAATCCTAATTATGAAACATAAATGTTTAACGCAACATAATTAAATTAAAAACAACTTAATCAAAACCTTAACTCTAATTAATCACTAAATCTGTGATGATTAGTAAAAATCACTAAATAAAACTAGAAAACACAGTAAAAATTAATAAAAGTCAGTGAAACCAGAAAACCAAAAATCTGAAAATATCTAAGCACATAAATACCCTAAGTAGTCTTTACCTAGTTAAGAAATTAATAAAATATCAAAGATAAACATAAAAATTAATCAAAATTCAGTAAAAAAAAGGGTAAAAAACTGAAAGAATTAAATCTGAAATGTAAAATTTCCGAAATGACCAAAACACCCCAGAATTTAACCAAATTACAAAAATACCATCCCTCATGATAAAAATCTGTAAAAATTACAGAAAAATCTCAAAAAATATCAAAATGCTTACTATATCTAAAATACCCTCCAAACCCTATAAGATGGATAAAATTATTAAAATATCCTCAATGTGATAAAAATATGTAAAAAATCCTATAAAAATATAAAGATAGACTCTTAGTCTAATAAACCCAATTTGAGGTAAAATTACCAAAATACCCCTGTGACATAAATAAGTCCAAAATAATCCTAAAAAAAATATACATCCTAAGGGTTTTCAAGTCTCCATTAAGGTGTTAAAAACTTAAAAAGACACTAATAACCCTAATGTAACATAATTACCAAAACACCCTTAAGGGTCTTAAATACTTAGAATTAATCCTAAACAATCAAGGACTCACCCTTAAAAAATGAATCTTAACACTTAAGAGTTTACTCTAAAAGCCTTGGCACAAATCCAAATACTCTAAGACATTAGAACAAATCCAAATACCCTAAAAAACTTGGGAGAGGCCAAGGATTTAAAAACTACTTTCACTTGCGTGCACGCTGTGTGGTAGTATAGATGGTTTAAAGGGCATCATACGGACAGTTAATCAAGGGTTGTCGAACAGTTGCTCGACGTAATTAACACTAACTGAGGTCAGTGGAGAGAGGTCATATACTCGGATCTTCACTTGATCTGAAGTTCCGGACTCCCTGAGGGTTAATCCCAAACTCTCATAATCCAAGAAATAAAATATGCAAAACCAACCTATATTTCTCCAAATAAAACAAAACCCCAAACACAAAAAAAAAACGATAGGATTAATAATCTGATAGGAGATATCTAGGCTAGGTTCCAAACATCACCCAAGGGCTACTAGGGTTTCGCCTCTCTTGGACGCCCGTCGTTGACCACTCTCAAGCGCCACTGCCACCATCTCTACCGAGCACCACTGGTTCCACTGAGGACAATGAGGAAGACGATACTCTCACTCTCCATCTTGCTCTCCCCTCTCCCTCTCTTGCTCACTTGCTCCTGCCAAGGAGGAACATGACGATGAGGACCATTTGCTTGCTCCATCAACCAACAACAGCAAGACAACGAGCAATGCAAAGTTGTCCGGCAGCTGCAGCAGTTCTCCACGACATGGCATAGGTCAGTTTTAATTTTGTTTTTGTTTTACTTTTGTTCTTCAATGGTCTGGATGGACTTTCCCCCCCTCAGTTTTCTTTTCTTTTCTTTTCTTGGGTAACCCTCCTGGGTATCTGGTGGCTCTGCTTGGGTTTGGGGATGCTTGCTGTGGTTGGGTGGATGGTGGGCTGCCAGGCAGGTTCGGAAAGGATGGTGCGTGGCTGGATTGGGTGGATGTCTGGCTGCAGAGGGGGACAAAATGTGCTGGTAAGGTGGGGTTTGTGAGTGGCCGTCATGGGGGAGGCGTGGGTGCATCGTGCATGTGAACAGTGGTGTGGCTGGTTTGGGTGAGTGGATTGCTGCAGTGGGAGACGAGATATGATGGTGAGGATCAAGATGGGTACCTGTCATGGAAGAGGGATGGGAATTTGAGGGGGTGGGGGGGTGGGGTGGGGGGTTATTAAGCAAGCTAGACATCGTCTCTTTTGTCCACATCAATAAGAGACAAGGATGTGTAAATGTTAAAGCATTGAGGTAGCATAAATGCAGGCCTCCTAATACATCACTGCCTCTAACAAACATAACCAAAACCAGGTAAATAAGATCATAGACCAATAAAAGTGACACCACAAGCAAGGATGTTCCTTTGGCTAGGATTCCTACAATATCCTTTCTCTATTCTGCACTCAGCTGGAAATTTTGCCAAAAATCCAGCAAAAAACTAAACATCACAATCCCCAGTGCACAAGAACTCAACAATTTGAACGCAGGGGATTGAAACAGTAAAGGAAAAAAATTATATCCATGGTACCTCATCTTGAATATATGTCCGAGCACGGAAAGTCAATCGCTCATGAATGTCTCCCAGAATTCTTAGCAGTATGGGACGTAATCCTGCTAATGACTCGCTTCGTCTGCTAAGCTGCTCTTCTAACATTTCCACTTTAAGAATGTCAACAAGCTCACAAAGGAAATCAAGATTAGCTTCGTGAACAATTCGTGGACGCAGAGTATCATACAAATGTGTGCACCTACATAAATCGACATGTGTAAGCCTAACAATGAAGTCTTTTGATTAAATGAAGGCTCGCCTAACAGTGATTTCATTCGGTAAAATAAGGCGTATGCCTTAGACCTTAATGACAAGTTATTAACTCTATTGATTTTGTTTAGAACACATTTGAGGAAACCACGAAGATGGCCAATACTGGATCCATCTAAAAAGAAGTTGTCAAGCTAAGAAGTACAAATGTGGACGCTTTATACGCGCAATATAGTTGGACATATTCAAAACTAGGGCAACACTGGCATTAGAACTTATTGCCTAGAAAGGTAAATTTTCTTCTTCTTCAGTTTTTAGGATCAACATTCCCCCTTCCTAGAAGCCAAGTATAAAAATATATCAACCAAGAACAACTTACAAACCAAGATCTGTAAAGTAACTTACAGGGGATCTATAAGAGCAGCCAAACTTGAAATTTCTTTGGAAGAAGATGGAAAGAAATGATCGAAAAGCTGGTGCTCAAGCTGACAAACCTGAAAGTTAGAGCAATATCAGTGAAAATCAGGGATTCTTTAAGATAAAGAGACGTGCAACCCTCACTTAAAAGTACTTAAGAGTTTCAGCTAAAGGCAGTAAAGTATCAGTCATTTTTGTAACTTCTGGATAGTTTCAACCACCATGATTGCTTATTCTAATTTTTCACAGTTCAAAACCATGCAATAACTATTGTTTAAAATCACTGTAGCTCTTCATGCAATACAAATCCAAATTTCCATTGAGTTTACAGGACAAATTTGTTCCAAACTACTTTAATAGGATACATAACATATTACCCAATTAGAGACTCTTGTTGAAAAGTTGGATGCGGGCTTGATGGTTAGCTATAAGCTGACAACAACAAGGGTTGAGGTTAATCAACAGGTATGAAGATGATGAGAAAGAGAAACAACTTATTCCCTGTCGGGAGTTGTTGTAAACAGTAGAGCATCTTACAAAATAAATAAAAAGGGGAAAAATTAACTTAGAAGTCTGACTCTGGCTTGATATAACATTCAGTTTTTCCTAATTTTCTTGATCTATATGATCTGCAAAATCTCAAATAACAGGGGAAAATTTAACTTAGAAGCTGCTACCTGCATGAGGTATGCACAACCAGATCTTGTTAATGATGGCAATGCTTCTTTCTTGGCAAACTCAGAGATCCGCTGCTGTACAATGGCTTTTATCTAAAGAAGCACGTAGACATCTTTAAGGATGCCAGACAGTGCACAGAACAATCAAGGGAAAAGGAAATGTAGGACAGACAAGCTGCAAATTATCCATCACTCACCAATGACTGCCTCTGCTCACAGTACAGCCGATGGCAATCTGCAAGAACTTCTCGATATTCTTTCCTTGAAGATCTACCTTCAATTTCCTCAAACACAGGCTTCAGCTGCAAATGCACAACTATTTAAACATCTGATAAATGTTAATTGAGAATTTTACATCACAATGTCAGCAGATTCTGGACATAAAAGTACATGACACCTAATAGAGTCATTCAGAACAGGATAGAGGAAGAGGTGGCAAGATGAATTCTTAATCCAAGGGCCACCAGTATAAGTATTTCCATTCAGTCAATTAGATCGACAATATCGTATAGTAACCAGAATTATTTATTCTGTGAAAAAAAAAAAAATCTCAGCTAACACATTGTTACCTCTCCAGCTGCGGCCTTGAAACGAACATAAATTACTGAGGCTTCTACACCTTCAGAAACAGTTGTGTTGAAGCTGCTGCCTTGAATTGCAGACTGTACCTGTACACAAAAGCAATAAATGCATGATCAGTACCCCTTAAGTTTTACAAAATAGCCTCTGAATTCCATTTAGCAGATGCTGAGCACAATTTTTAAAAGCTTTAAAAAAAAAAAGGATACCTGGAAAGAAGCATTTTTAAGCACCGAAAGCACATGAGTCCTAATCATACCCACTGCTCGAGACTGAAAGGAAAAAATAGAAAGAAATACATAATTGGGCTTTGAGAAAACAAGAGATTAAAAGATACCTAAAAGTTCATTATTTTTTAAATAAAATTCCATAGTCAAGAGAATTGTAATGCAATTGACTTATAAATGATGACCATTTAACTGTTCAATAGAACTTATGCTAAACAAGTACCTGATGCTGTCGAAACTTCACTAAGTAGACACCAGACTCTGCATATTGCGGATTACTCTCAACATACCTAGGCTTGACAACAGAAACCATATTCACAATAGGACCATGGATGCAAGATCATGAAATCTTGATATTTAATACCACATGAACAGTAATTTCAGATAGGAACATTCAAATGATGAACACATTGAGATAGTCACTTACGAGATGCACTCATCAAGCCGTTTGAGCAAGGGAAGGAAATTTGTGCTCCCAACACTCATACTAGGAGAGTGGAAGTTCTTAGCTACCTACATATAACAAAATCATTGTGCAGATTTTAGATGAATGGTAAAACCAAATGAAAGACAATAAAGAAGGTAGCATATCAGCATCATGATTGTTATTAGTAGAATACAACCAAGAAGCCTGCACAGACTCGTCAGTGCTTAGTGGAAGAGCCAGAGATTACAATAATTACTATTCAAAATGCGTCAAAATTTGAAACAGATGAACATGTATATGTATGTGTGAGCATGTATATATCATATATATATATGCATTTGCAGGCGCGTGCGCATGCATCAATTATATTCTTGTCCAAAACGTGTAAATTATACTAGATATTATACATAATAAATACATAACAGATAATGACATAGACAATATGTAATATCACTAATTATAATAGATAATGACATAAACAATATGTAATATCATTAATTTCTAAATTAAAGTATGATAATTACATTTGATTTTAATAAAATGTCTATTTTTATTAAAAGTGAATTTAGTCAGCATTTTTTCAAACTTGATATTTACTACAAGTATATATACAAAAAATATATTAAATGTATTTATATCAAATGTATTTATATCAGAAGATTAAAACTCAAAAGCTATACTATTGCATTACATTGCATTAAGGAATTCTGGCACGGATCGCGAGGCCGGATCGGCACCGGCCGATCCCGATTTTTAATGAAATGTCTATTTTTATTAAAATTGAATTTAGTCGGCATTTTTTCAAACTTGATATTTACTACAAGTATATATACATAAAATATATTTAATATATTTAAATCAAAAGATATCAAATATATTTATATCAAATTCAAATACTATTACATTACATCACATCAAGGAATTCAGCCACAGATCGGGAGACCGGATCAGGACCCGCCGATCCCTATCCGAATCTACCGATCCGGATCGGGATCAGCCTATTCTAATTTCCATGCATTACATATTGCATAAGTTGTTGACTTAGATTATTATGTAAACTATTCGGTTATAAATGGACTACGTTGTTGCCCAGGCTATGGAGAACCCAAATGGGCGTGAATGGATTATCAAAAATTCTAACACATGGAAATAAAACAACTACACGCAGCAGAAATAAATTATGCAAGAAAGAGAGAGAAATAGGGAACAATTGCACAAGGTATGCAAGGATTCTTATACTGGCTCGGTCCTCAGACCTATGTCTAGTCCCCAAGCAACCTTTTGAAAGTTCCACGAGCACACAGGCAACATACGGTACAAACCCCATGCAAGTTATACAACTACCAAGAACACCCCTAGCCTCAGCTAGTCCTCTCTTCCCTCAAGAAGAGGCACAACCCCCTGCCATGCAGGTCCTCCCTTCCTTTCAAGGAAGAGGTAACAATGAGAAGTTATCTGATCAAAGTTACATAAAGAATGCCTCTCAATAGGTAGATAAGTGTACAATAAGAAAAAGATCAAGACTAAAGAGAGAAGAAATTGATCGCAATGTCTTAATCAGTCGATGAAGAATCCTAAGAGCTTCTAGCAGCACAACATAGATGGAGGAAGGGGCGCAGTGCTCATAATGAAGATAGGCTCTCAGGGCTCTACTTTCTTTTCTCTCTAGAACTGGAGTTGAGTGCATTGAGAATGGAGTTCTATGAATTTGAATTATCTTCAGTTCATCAGTTCTACTCTCATTGTGAAAATGGAGTCATATATAAGGTTTTGTTCAATTTCTATCCATTAGACTCTTGGAGGGAATTATCAGACCAGGGTTTGCCATACCGGATCAACTCGTGCCGACTCGGGTGACTCGTACCGTATCAGGACGAACCCGAGTCGGTGCGACTCGACCGAGTCTGTACGATTTGACCATGAGACTCGTACGAGACGGCACGAGTCGGCACAAGTCAACCCGACTCGTACCGGATCATGGGAGATCCAAGTCGGTCCGACTCGTCGAGTCGGCGAACCTTGCATTAGACAGAAGAGATCTTGTTGTATCTAATGTTTTGAATTTGTGAGAGTTTCTTGAATGGTCTTGTCAATTTTTCACCTTCTATCTTAGCTTGCTCTATCCTTTAATGGTTGCAGGTGCAGGTTTCTATATAGGTACTTGAGTACTTCTTCGTTTAGGTAAGTGGAAGATCATGATCGACATTTGCACCAATAGAAAACTAAAAGAGGTTGGACTGTCTACCCAGTTTATCAATAGAGATTTCCTTGTAGCAAAGAGTCTATGAAAGTACAAGAGATAGAAGCATGGGAACTCTAAAAAGTAGCATAGATACTGGTGCACAGATCTTCCGGATTAAAAAGTTCTCAAATAAATGATCTACATATAAAATTGATCAAGTGAAGTTATCAGATAATCGATTCAACAAAACCGATAAAATATGTTTAATTGATTCAGAATCATGAGTTAAAACAGCTTAGTAATCGCTCAGATAATTGATGCAAAAACTTAATTTATCCGCTAAAAGAAACTCACAGTTAATCGATTCAACAAGACGTCTTAACCGATGCTTAGACGACTCAATTTGAACAGATAATCGTTGCGCACACAATCTCTATAATGGATTTGGTCATAACATATAGTTGATTTAAAAACAAGTAGGTAGCCGATTCAAAACAAAACATTTAATCGATTTGAACAGAGAGAGTTAATCTATTCGAAAAGAATCATGCACTCGATTCGAGACAAATAATCGATTAAATAGAAAAGAATCAATTAAGTCCTTCTAATCGATTAAAAGATGACTTATCAGTCAATCGATAACTATAACTGTAAGTGCTTGTAATCGATTAGATGGAGCGACTTAATCGAAGCATATGAGTTAACTATTAGACTGAATCGATTAGTGATGATGATAATAATTGATCCAATAAGCCTAGGCAGCAGGCATAATCGATTAGTGATAGCAATGTAATCGATACGGCTACTCGATTGAATAAGTCTTAACGGCATACTTAATCGATTGGCGATAATGGACTAGAATGCATGACTTAGAAGCCCTTATAGCATGTTGCTGACTTTCTCACTGTAATCGATTAGCAATAGATATTTAATCAAAATTTCAGCGAGTCCTAAGGGCTTCCTGAAATCGACTAAGTCCCAAAAATAGGTGTCTCAATCCAGTGAGTCTGTTAGCTAATAATCGATTAATTCACACATTTAACTCAACTAGATAGAGTCTGATTTCTTTATTTTCATTGTGTGTTATCACAAAAACATAGGGAACAAATAAATAGATAATTAAATAGTCATATGTATCCTTATTTGGACCATAAGGACTCTCTGAAGTGAAATTTTAAAAAAAAAAAAATTAAGTGGGTGATACCACCAAGTGAAATTAAAAACTTAAACAATACATATAACCTATATCATCAATTCAAATAAAATCAACAAGCAACAATTTGGAAGACATGTAAGATGCGTCCTACCTATAGTGTATCTTCTTTGAGTCCAGTATTTTAAATTAACTTCTTCGCCATAATAAATAATTGACACATTAAATTTCTGGATGCTTTCACCATTGGTAATGGGCTCACCAAGGAAACCAGTGCCTATGGTTGTTGATTCTTCATGCTATGGGATGGGCAATTAGGGTTGAAAGTAAGTCGATAGTTTTTAAAGGGATGAGTAATATCAAAGATCGGGGTGGTGCATTTTGCAGGATAGTGGGATGTGCAGCAAACACCCCATTGGTGTGCGAAGTTTTTCCCTTTCACGTAAGGAGACCAACCCTAATTGCCCCTTACTTACATAAACATGTTATATTACCAACTTTCAAAACCAAATTCCTGATATGGCAAATACCAAAAGGACACCATTTAGACTGGGACTCAGCAAATAACTGTATGCATCGGGGTTTTGCTAATCCCACAAATATTATAAAAAAAAAAAAAAGAACCTGACAGCACACACGGCGAACCATTGCATGCAGAATCCTGTTGTTCCCACAAATATCAAAAAATAATAATAATAAGCCTACGGTAGTAGGTTAACTAGAGCCCTGTTTGATAACCAAATTATTTATCCTGGCCTAGGCGATCTGGGATTGCTTATACTGGAATAAGAGGCCTTTTTCGTTGGGTAACTGAATTAGTACTCTACCTGGAAAAAGAAAAAATAATTAGGTAAAGTAAAAGAAAAGAAAAAAAGTAGATACCATTAATCCCTATTCTAGCTACAACAGCAAGGATGGCAGTACCGGTATCGGTATTGGCCGTATCGGCCAGTATCGGCCGGTACTGGGTCCATTTTGGCCCAATATCGGGCCAGTATCGGCCAATATCGGTCCACTCAGTTTGGTATCGGTACCCACCGATACGTATCGGCCGATACGTATCGCTATCGGCCGATACTGCCAACCATGACAACAAGCAATTCAAGTTTTTTTGGTTGAACTGATTATTCCAATTTATGCTGGAATTAGTCCTCACTCAGACTAATGGATCCAAAAAACCAAAGAGAACAAATTGAACTCTATTTCATACTGTAGTGGAGAAGTTGCATTCAAACCTTACATTCTCCAGTTCATCAAAATAATTGAGTTTACTTCGAAGCGCCTCTGCAAACTCCACTAGTCTTTGCTTCTCTATCAACTGCAATAAAAAATAATTCAATGGATGATGCCTAAAATAAATGTAGTGTTGTCATCTGAAGCTACTAAAACTCGAAAACAACTTTGTATTACACAGAAATGCTAATAACTAACATAAAATTTTATTTCTTATGGAAAAAAAGAGGGGAAACAAGAAAAATAGCACACCATTAATACATTCAACATCAGACTATTTTTCTTTACTTGTCAATGGAACAATACTTAGAAATGGAGAGGCATGCCGTCACAGTCACTTTCTAGAATATCAGGATCATTTTGTGTAGGACTTCTCTGGTACTTTCAGGTGGCCACAGTGGATGCCATGACATTAATTGGGAAAAGAGTTTGTAAATGCAAGAACAGCAGCCTGGTTACTCAAAACTTAGCGTTGGTGAGTAAATGGCTTTTGAAGTTGGGAACCAAAAATAGTTATGATTGGAAGTCATCCAGTAGAAATATTTTAGAATATCTATACCCCAGGACATCACGCCAGAAACTTTCACAAATATCTCATTTTTATGGAGTCATATTTACAGTGTAAGGACATGGTGCAAGCTGGCATTAGGACAACCTAGGAAATGGTCACATCTCACATGTTATTCTTTTGGAGGGATAAAAATAGTGTAAGTATGGACATAGAATTTTAGAAAAGATTGCTGTTTAGAGCTACTTCTCATTCATGGGTTGTCATAGAAAACATGTCTAGTGAGATATATGCTGAAGATGGTTGGATCCCTACTTTCAGGCGGAACCTGTAAATTGGTCAACTTGGAGAGTTTGCTTTTATAGCTACAGGGATTGTCTTTGAATCTTTGATACCCTGCAGGATGGACTCGTGGAAGTGGAGATGGGAGAAAAATGGAAACTTTTTTGTTAAGTTAGCTTACTCTTACATTGCAGATGGACTCAACACTCAATGGGGCAGGACAACACAGAGACAAACTACCCACAAAGACTAATGCTTGATGCAACTTGCAAGAATTTGATACACACCAAGATTTACTATCAATGTCAGTTTATTTTGATGAAGATTTGGATGCATACCCTTTGCTAACATCAGGTTTATTTTTCCATTCTTGGGTCTGACAAGCACCACAGCTGTAGAAGCTTTAAATCACACAGAACGCTGGCTGTACATGGCACACATGTCTTGATGCAATTGACACACAAGTGGGCTGAGGCCGCATGATGTAATGATGTATGCCAGGTGTAAAAGTCGAAAACTAAACAACTGAGCAACTGATTTGATAAAATAGCAGTAAAGTGGATTGGGTTTCTTGACATTGGGGATTTCTTGCTTCTGCTCATATTCGTACTATGCAGATTAGAACATGGTAAAGAAGACCAGCTGAACTGAATTGAGACAAGCTGAAGTCGACCAAAACTGGCTAGAACAAGTCCGGTTCCATATGAGGAGTAAATGGCCAAAACCGGCCTTCGAACCAGAACAGGAATCTGGACCAGCCAGGCTGGTCAAGTTCCAACATCCAGTTTTCAATACCTTGGATTGGAGACGAAAAAGAGAGGGCAATGGCAATAGCAACAATGGCAATAGCAGGAAAGGCAGAAAGAATCAAGCAAAGGCGGTGGCTGCAGCTCTCAGAAATAGAGCGAGCAGCAGAGATCCGACAGCAGAGGGGGCTGTAAATAGTCCTGTTTTCTCCGTTGATGCAATGTGGGTGGTTTCTGTGTTTGTGGTCGGTGGAAGGCAGTTACGTCATCAGACGCAACTATGCAAGCGGTGCTAGCACGGGGGAGAACAGCATATTGGATAAGGACAGCCTGATGACACCACTCCAAAGAGGGGCGAATTATTCGCAATCTCACACTGCACCTCTAGATGAAAACAGACTTCAGTAATTCTCTACCACTCCCAATTGGCTTCACTCTTGTAATCAAACAAAACATTACAATATCTACTGGACTTGGAAGCCTAAGCAATAGAAATCTAAAGTTAATAGGATTTAACAAACACGGTAACTTCTCTGTCAACTTGACTTCATGCAATCAATGGATTTTGCATGATCAACGACCCTTATTTGTGACAAGCAGACGTCTTCGATGCAGCTGGTGTGGGTATAGCCGCCAACATCACTCGGATCTCTATCAACCGGAGAGAATTCATATCTAACAAAGGAAGGACCAATCCACCCCTTGCAGATGTTGAATTTGCTCAAACACAACTTATGAATCACATGTATCTTGATGACCCTTCCACCTGATCAAGTAAGCCTGATAACTAGAAGATGTCAGAACAACCATAACGCTGGATATGCCTGCAATGGCATAGTAGGAAAGCAAGGATGATGGTGTGAGACCGTAGAAATTTTCTATAAGAACTCCCAAGAAAAAGAATGAAAAAGCCATTAGAATTTTCTGTTAAAACCCCTTAAAGAACGTCACTTTTATATCCTAGCAAAAATTATTAAGGGTATATACTTAAATATGGATAAAGTATATACACAAGCAACTTGTAGGGTGTAAAAATAATTGACAGAAAAAGTTTGGACCTATCTAAAATTTTGTATTTCAAAAAGGACTAAATGTAAAAGAAAAAGTATAAAGCTAAATATAGTACCTTTGGGATAAATTATAACACTTATATAATAGAAACGTTAAAATTAAATTTTTCATTACGGTAAAATCCCTAAATTAATGGGTTGAAGTAAAGAAGTTAAATGCCCAATTACTAGCAGGGTTTAATGCCCTTAATGGGCCACTTAGGGGGCTGGCATGGGGGTTGGCCTAGGCCCATTTGTGGGAGGCGGTTCTGCCCCTTTTGACTTTGGAACCTTACCATCTCTTAAAGAGGAGGGGGAAGACTTAAAAGCCCAGAGAGGGCTGTGCATCAGGTTTAGATAGAAAGGGAGAGACAGCTGCAGAGAAAGAGAAAAGAGAAAGGGAAAAGGGAGGCTCTACTGCAGATTTTTTTGGTTTGTGCATGAACATTTTTTTATGACTTAAAAATTGTGTGGCTATTGGAGAAGAGTGGGTAAAGCTTCAGGTTAACATGTCTTACAGCAGCTTATCCTAGAGATCAATAGGAAGGTCAAAGAAGGTAGGAGACTTGATCTACACCCTTCTCTATGTGCCCCATTTTGCTTTTTTTTTTTAGAAGGTGACTGAAAGTCACTGTTCTATTGATGAAAAGAAGAATGTAGTACAAAGAAGGCCCATCAACACAAATCAACCTGGTGGGACATACCCCCAACCAAGTCTTAATCTAGACTCAACATATAGTTACAAAAAGTTCTGTTTTATCATTGATGTTTATGTGGGAGTTTTTAGTCCCCAAACAGCAAAGATGTTGTCCAATTTTTCTATGGTGTAAAATGAGATGTTTAATTGCAATAAATTGCATGACATAAGTAAGGAGTTTCGTTTCCAGCTAGGGGGAAATTGCTACAGGATTTTTCTTTAAAGTAAGAGGGAAGCAAAGTTAGTTATATGGGCTGTGTGCACAAATTTGTTCACAGGTTAATAACCTGTTATGATAAAATGATGTTTCTTATGCTAAAGAGAGGTTGTTTTTGTTGTCTTAACCGGTGGCAGGTGGCAAGGGTTGATAGAATAAATTAGAGGTTAAACCTTTTTAATTAGAGGGTTTTTTTATGTCTCCAGCAGTAAAAACACGTCATTTGTGGGCAGGTTTTATGTGATCTGCGGGCAGGTTTTCATGACAATTGTGGGTAGGTTTTCATGCCATTTGTGGGCAGGTTTCATGTTTTTTTTTAAAAAAAGTGGGCAAAGCCACAAGTATATATTGAAAAAAGAGAAGTTACAACAGAGAGGGAACCCTATACATCGGCCACCTCCAAAGCAGGCCACATACAAAAGGGGTAAAACCCTAAAAAACAGCCCCAAGACTCCCAAAATAGCCACGCAGCCCTCCAACAGAGACACAAAAATGGGAGATAACTGAGTACGAGGTGTACACAAAAGACAGGCCCACTCTATAACCCTCTCACAGATGAAAACAGTCACTTGATCAGTCACCAATGCTTCTTTTTTGAAGATCCTCCGTTTCCTCTCCCCCCCCCCCCCCAAGATGGCCCACAAAGTAGTATGAAGAATCAGCCATCAAACATGTCGATCCTCAGCATGAATAACATACTGTGAGTCTGTGACCAAGAAAGAAGAAGTCCATAACTCTGTCCACCGCCTTGAATCACATACTGTGGGCAAGTTTCATGTTATCTGCGGGCAAATTTTCATGATAATTGTGGGTAAGTTTTCATGTCATTTATGGACAGATTTTCATGTGATATTACATCCTTCATATAAAACCTAAATTAAGCCATGCGTTTTACATAAAGATGAGGGTTTGTGAGAAACTTTTTAAAGTGTGTTTGGGACTGATTTCTTGAACTGTATTTGGCCATCCGCAGTGTGTAAAAATTGAGGCTTAGGTCGATCAAGGACTGTTTTCACACTGATTTTACAAACCTTGTTCGTATTCATAGCTTATAATCAATGTTGTTATTAAGAGATGACTAGTATGTACTCATGTGGCAGTTTCGTGGCTGTTTTTGGTCTACTTATAACCAGAAAAATAGGTTATACTACTTGATATTTACAAATTTTATGGGCTGATTTATGTATGTATAACATGTAGATGAACATAACAATATTTGTATATCATTGTGCACGACTGTAGACACTATATTATTATGTGATTGTTTGACTGTAGAACCATACAACCGTTGCAATTGTATGACGGTAAAGTTATACAACTGTTATCACTGTAAGACTAAGTGACCATACCACTGTAAGACCGTACAACCGTAGAACCGCATGACCGTCAGACTGTTACTTGTAATTTAAGGCAGAGCGACACCTCACACTAGTTGTTGTTTCTCGTATATTAAAATCGGGATCCTTGTCAAGGTGAGGGTCGGAAAGTTAGCTTAACAATAAGACCGAGAGGTACGTCAGGACCTTGGACAGCCTTTATAACTAGGAGTTATGGGTCCAATCTCAGCTTACCTGATTTAGACAACAAGAGACACTCATTTATATGCACGCGTGGTCGATTTTTGGACTTCACGATTTTACGAGCCGTCGAAGCCAACTAATCCTACCAACCTGCCTCACCTATTGTAACGCTAGCATCCTGTAAAGCTAACATGCACGTGTCTGGTTAAGTTTCACTCTACCAAGACGTACAAATGTCACTAGTGTTGTCGGTGACTCTATCGCATTTGGAATCATCTTTTGCGTAATTATTTTTAGGAAATAGGATTATATGTTAAATTTCTTTACAGTATCAATATATGTCTTAGTTTAATTCCACGTATTTTATTGTCTGCTTGCACATACAAATCACGATTTATTTAATACAAGAATTATGCATGTAAACTTCTTTTTAAGTATATTATCTGATTTGTAATTCGTAGAGAATGGTTATGATCATGAAGGATCCTATGTGAGCCATATGACTCACTGCCGTCCTTTTCTTATTTTGTTTTTTGTGAGTGGCAGGGTCATAAGGCATTAGGAGTGGAGGCAGAAGTTAGAATTGTTGAAGAATAGCTGGCAAAAGACTATTAGTTTCATTGATATATTTCTACTTTTGTTGAAACTTACCGGTCTCTCTTTCTGGGACATATTGTACATCTCAACGATGTACCTTACACTAAAGTTAATGAATATATTCAGTTTGGGTAATATCCTGGACATTTTAATTATTACTTTTTATGCATGGTTACTTCCGTCACCCTTATACAAATCCCCAAACCGACATGACCGTAGATGGAGGTTCTATTGTGGACCTTCGCAATTGGTATTAGAGCAAGGTTTGGCCGATCTGTAAGGTTAGAGTGTTGGATGGCAAACCCTATCAGGATTTGAAACTTGAATGGTACATAGTTGCATGCCCCTGATCTTGAAGTTAGATTTGGCTTTAACTCCATTATTCATTCGTGGTATGCAGATGGCAAAGGGAACTAGATCTTAACGTGCCAGATGGGAATTGGAGATGGAGCCTATAGAGGATGGAGTGCAGGGTGTGCAGTAAATTTTGGAAGAAGAGGAAAAAGTGGAGTAATAAGATAAGGATGAAGTGGAGGAGATGGAAGGAGAAGAAGAGCATCTCCGTCCAGCAGGGATCAACCACGAGAAAGAAAAGAACCAAAAGTCGAGGCTCAGCGTAGGAGGGCCCATCATCGCAGAAGATTGGCAGAAAGGGAGGAACAGGTGAAGCGTCATGTATGGATTGAGCGCTTCTTGAAGCTTAAACCGCCTGCCTTTATAGGATGTGGAAGAGTAGAAGCAGCAGAGTATTGGCTAGAAGAGATGGAGAAAATTTTCATAGTTTTGGACTGTCCTAAAAGAGTAAAGCTGGCAAACTTTATGCTTCAAGATAGTGCAAATAAGTGGTGGCAGACTGCAAAGAGAATTACATTTACGAATACAACACCCAGTCTGATAACTTGGAATTGTTTTATTGAAGCTTTCAATGAGCAATATTTATCATTCCATATTCACCAAAGAAGGGAACAAGAGTTTATGGATTTAGTACAAGGAAGCATGACAGTTCAAGAATATGAGCAGAAGTTTACAGAATTGGGAAGATTTGCTCCACATATTATATAAGATGAAATGAGAAGAATCAAGAAGTTTAATTTCAGTTTGAGAGACCCAATCAGAATGAGGATCACTCCTTCAAGGGCCAAGTCATTGGCAGAAGTTGTTCAAGATGTCTGTACTGTAGAAGAAGAATATGAAAGGTGGTCTAGCAAGCAAAAAGGAAAAATTGCAACATCATTTGGAACAGGAAAATAAGGTGCATCATTTATGGGCAATATAAGCAAGAAACCAACTTTCAAAAAATTTCAACAAAGAGCTCAAGGAAGAGGATGACGGGGATCACAGATGACTAGGTCCTTCACTCCGCCACCCATGTCCTAGAGCATTAATATGACAAATCAAGAGGACATCAGGTGCAAAAGGTGCAACATGATCCATCCAAGAAAGCCTTCCTACTTTGAGACTCGGGCTTGTTTTAGATGTGGAAAGCCAGGAGATACTTTCAGAGAGTGTTATACATACCCACCTCCAGCATCAAGTGGCACAACTCCAAGTAGCGCTGAAGTTGGAAACTCTGACTAGATCTTCAGGAAGCACACCAACTGATGTAGGGGCCGTCCTCATGGCTGAGGCTCAGCCTGCAAGATAGGGTGTTATGGTAGGTACCATTATTGTTCTTAATCATGAAGCTTATGTTCTGCTTGATACTAGAGCATCACACTCCTTTATATCTAAAGAATTTGTGGCCAGTTTAGATGAATCAATACCACTTGTTGAGTCATAACTTTTAATAGAGTCTCCAATAGGCGATGTCATTTTGTCTTCTCAGCAGTTGGAGTCAGCAAATGTGAAAGTTGTAGAACATTCTTTGCCAACTAATTTGCACTTATTAGATATTCAGGATTTTGATGTGATCCTTGGGATGGATTGGTTAAGGAAACATTATGCACATATTGATTGCCATAAGAAGAAAATCTATTTTTGTAGGCCTAGAAAAGACAAATTTACTTTCAAAGGTATCCCCTTGATTGATAAAAGAGCTATTATTTCTACATTTAAAGCTAAGCAGTTGATTAAGTCTGGATGCCAAGCTTATTTAGCATCAGTTGTGTCTATACCCGAGTCTAAGAAGGTTAAGGACAAGAAGATAGAAGTTTTTGATGTTCCTATAGTCAAAGATTTTAGTGATGTATTTCATGAAGAGTTGCCTAGGTTGCCTCCTCATCAAGAAGTTCATTTTGGTATTGATTTAGTGCCTGGAACAGCTCCTATCTCCAAGGCACCTTATCAAATGGCTCCTGCAAAATTAAAGGAATTAAAAACTCAACTACATGAGTTATTAGATAAAGGTTTTATTCAACCCAGTGTCTCACTATGGGGAGCTCCCGAGTTTCTTGTAAAGATGAAGGATGGAACTTTAAGGTTGTCTATTGATTATCGTCCGTTGAACCAGGTTGCTATCAAGAACGAATATCCACTTCCAAGGATAAATGATCTATTTGATCAGTTACAGTTAGCCAGAGTATTTTCAAAGATAAACTTGAGGTCAGGGTATTATCAGTTAAGAGTTAAGGAAGAGGACATTAGCAAGACTGCTTTTAGAACCCGATATGGTCACTATGAATTTTTGGTATTGCCATTTGGGTTGACCAACGGACCAGCAGACTTCATGGATTTAATGAATAGAGTGTTTAGAGATTATTTGGATCAATTTGTTTGTGTTTATGGATGATATTTTGATATTTCTCCAAGTCATGAGGAGCATGAGAAACATTTAAGTTTGGTACTACAAAAACTAAGAGAGCATCAACTTTATGCTAAATTTAATAAATGTGCTTTTTGGTTAGAAAATGTTCATTTTCTCGGGCATGTTATCGCCGTTGAAGGAAAAAAGTGGACCCAACCAAAGTTGAGGCAGTGCTGAATTGGGAAAGGCCGAAATCTATTACAGAAATCAGAAGCTTTCTGGGTCTCGCAGGTTATTATAGGAGATTTACTAAAGAATTTTCCACTTTAACCACTCCTTTGACTAGGATGACCCGTAAAGGAGTGAAATTTGTTTGGAGGGAAGATTGTAAAGAGAGTTTCCAAGAATTGAAAAGGACATTGACTTCTGCTCCGGTGTTGGTATTGCACATCTGGGGTAGATGGATTTTCAGTTTATACAGATACTTCCAGAAAGGGATTAGGAGCAGTGTTGATGTAGAATGGTCAAGTAGTCGCTTATGCATCTCGTCAATTGAAGAAACATAAAGAAAATTATCATATTCATGATCTGGAATTGGCAGCAATAGTATTTACTTTGAAGATATGGCGACACTAGTATGGGGCTAAGTTTGATGTGCACATGGACCACCAGAGTTTGAAATACATTTTTACTCAAAAAGACTTGAATTTAAGGCAACGTAAATGGTTAGAATATTTAAAGGATTATGATTTCAGTATTTCTTATCATCCTGGGAAAGGAAATGTTGTTGCAGATGCATTGAGTAGGAAGGCTCTTTTGGCAAGCATGTTAGTAAAGAAGTGCAAACTAATAGAAGAAGTTGTAGACATGGAATTTCATATTTCTCAGGAGGAAATTATTGCAATTATTGATGGTGCAAACTAATAGAAGAAGCTGTCATTTATGATGAGATTATTGAGGCTCAAAAAGCAGATAAGAAGCTCGCTCAAGCTCTTTTGCATGCAAGGGTGGTGATAGATGAAGGAGTTGTTAAATGTGAGAATCATCTTTATATACCTGATGAGATTGATCCGAAAAATGATCTACAGGCAGCAGTACACAAATCAAAGTATGTTATTCATCCTGGTAGCACTGAAATGTAGCAGACTTTGAAAAGACATTTTTGGTGGTCAGGAATGGAGGAGGAGGTTGTTGAATATGTGACAAAATGCTTGACTTGTCAGCAAGTTAAGGCCGAGCACCAACATCCAGAAGGGTTACTGCAACCTCTAAAAATTCCTGAATGGAAATGGGACCATATCACAACTGACTTTGTAGTTAGACTACCTAAGACCAGAAGGCAGCATGATGCAATCTGGGTAATTGTAGACCAACTTACTAAGACAACACATTTTCTTTCCATTAACAAGACGTGGTCATTGGACCGATTAGCTCAGTCATACATTAATGAGATTGTGGCATTGCATAGGATTCCTATATCCATTGTGTCAGACATAGATCCTAGGTTTACTTCCAGATTTGGCAAGAGTTTTCAAAAAACAATGGGTACAAGCTTAGCATTTAGTTCTGCTTTTCATCAAGAATCAGATGGACAGTTAGAAACAACCATCTACACTTTAGAAGACATGTTGAGAGCTTGCAGTTTGGAATGGAAAGGCAACCGAGATGAACATCTACCATTGATAACATTCACCTATGATAACAGTTATCATAGCAATATTGGAATGGCGCCTTATAAAGCACTATATGGCAGACCATGTCAATCACCTATATGTTGGGATAAAATGGGCGAAAGAAAGTTATTGGAGCCTGACAGGGTACAACAGTGTGCATATGAAGTAAAAAGAATTAAGTTGAAATTGAAAGCAGTACAAGACAAACAGAAAAGTTATGTAGATGCCAGGCGTAGACCTTTGAAATTCCCAGAGGGAGATAAAGTTTTCTTGAAAGTCTCACCGACAAAAGGTGTAATGAGATTTGACAAGAAAGGAAAATTGAGTCTTAGATTTATTAGGCCATTTGAAATTTTATATAGGGTTGACTATACAGCTTATCGGGTAGCTTTGCCTCCAGCATTAGCAGATGTCCATGATGTATTTCATGTTTCCATGTTAAGGAAATATGTACATCAGTCCATGATCCATCTCATATTCTGGACTATGCTCCCTTAGAGTGAAACCAAACTTGTTGTGCCAGAACATCCCATTCAGATTATTGATCAAAAAGAACAAGTGTTGAGATCCAGAGTCATTCCAATAGTTAAGGTTATCTGGCAACATCACTCAGGAGCTGAAGCAACTTGGGAATGTGACGAGGATATGGGAGAGCAATTTCCATATTTGTTTACCCAATAATTAGGTAATTCTAAAGTTAATTGTTGGAAGTGTAATAATGTATTGGTCTTGGTAAAAGGGAAGTAAATCTCCTAAACCAAAATGTAATTTTAGATTCTTTAAGATCTAAGAAGCAGGGGGAGCTGAAATCCTTTTAATGATTCTTGGTTCTTGGAACATTAGAGGTCTCAATGGGAATTTAAGAGAAGGGCAGTGCGGGATCTGGTTAGGAAGCATAAGTTGGAATGTGTGTGCTTGCAAGAAACAAAAATGGAGGTCTTTGACGGGCAAATCATTAAACAACTTGGAGGTCCTTGGCTTACTGATTGGGCTTCATTCCGGCACAAGGCACAAGTGGAGGACAGATTATTCTCTGGAAGGGCAGCAGGTTTAAAGGGCAGATTTGTGACATTGCCTCCTTCAGTATTTCAGTAAGCTTCTCGGCTCTGGATGATGCAGAGTCTTGGGTGGTTACATCAGTTTATGGCCCTAATTCTCAGCAGGAAAGGGCAAAGTTTTGGCAGGAGCTGGAAAGGTTAGCTTTGAAATTTCAGGATGTGTGGTGTGTACTTGGTGATTTCAATTGCATTAGATATCCATGGGAGAGTACAGGCTGTCAGAAATGGAGTACAGATATGCATACATTTGGTGCTTGGATATCCACTTGCGGATTAATAGACCTTGAAATCCCTAATAGGAAATTTACCTGGTCTAATTTACAGCTGATGGGCATTCAATCAAGGCTAGATAGGGTGTTGGTTTCAGCTAATTGGTTCATCAAATTCCCTATTTCTCATGTTATAGGTCTTAACAGGTTGGTGTCTGATCACACTCCTCTATTGCTGAGAACCAGGGAAGAGAGTAGGAAGCCAAGAATCTTCAAGTATGAGTTAGCATGGCATACACATGAGGATTTTAAGGGGATGGTTACTCAGTGGTGGTGGGAGGAGGAGGACTCATCAAATCAGGCGGCTGTTAACTTCTATAATAAGCTGAAAAGGGTGAAGGCAGGTATTAAGAGTTGGAGTGCAAAGATTTTGGGGCAGCTTATGTTACCATGCAGCATATATTGCAGAGTATTGATGAGTTGGAAATGAAAGCTGATA
The DNA here is from genome assembly GCA_030544215.1 of Zantedeschia hybrid cultivar. Classification (NCBI taxonomy): domain Eukaryota; kingdom Viridiplantae; phylum Streptophyta; class Magnoliopsida; order Alismatales; family Araceae; genus Zantedeschia; species Zantedeschia hybrid cultivar. The sequence continues at coordinate 18,054,350 of JARZZO010000016.1, forward strand.
GAGTTTGTTTGTTAGAAGAGGAGAACAAGGAGCTGACTGAACAGAAAAAAGGTATACAATATGTGGTTGCTTAGAGAAGAGATTAAATGGAAACAGAGGGTGAAAGAGCTTTGGTTGAGAGAGGGGGATAAGAATATAAGATTTTTCCATGCAGCAGCAAGTGCGAAGAAGAGAACTATGAGGATTGATCAAGTAAGAGTTGATAACCTTGTAGTGGAATCAGAGGAAGAAACCAAGAAAGCCTTTGTATCCTTCTATGAGAGATTGTTTAAGGAAGATGAATGGTGGAGACCCTTCCTTCAGGAAGGGGTGTTACCCAAGATCAAAGAATGTCAGGCGAATAAGATATGTGTTCCCTTAACGGAAGAAGTCAAGACAGTAGTCTTTAGTATGGAAGCCAATAAATCTTCAGGGCCGGATGGTTTTTCAATGGGATTCTATCAGTTTTTCTGGAACACCATTAAGAAAGATTTGATGAAGGTAATGAGGGAATTCTATGACAAGCCGTTGAGCATCAAAACATTTAATTCTACATTTGTTGTTCTCATCCCTAGGCAGGAAGGGGCCAAGGATGGCAATACCGGTACCGGTACCGGTATCGGTGGGTACCAGTACCGGTACGTACCGGTCCGGTACCGGCCGGTATCGGCCCGGTACCGGTCGGTACCCACGGTACCGGTGCCGGCCAATACCGGTACGTGCCGGCCGGTACGTACCGGTATCGGCCGGTACTGCCATCCATGGAAGGGGCTGATGTGTCCGACTTTAGACCTATTAGCCTCTTGAATGGGTGCTACAAGATTATTACAAAGGTTTTGGCTAATCGGCTGAAGAACGTGCTGAAGGAGGTTATTAGTTCCAATCAGGCAGCTTTTCTGAAGGGGAGATATATCCTGGACAACTTCTTGTCAGCCCATGAAGCCATAGCTTCTCAGAAAAATAGTAGAAAGGAGGGAGTGCTAGTTAAATTGGATTTTGAGAAAGCCTATGATCGGGTAAGCTGGTGTTGCATCCATAAAATTCTTGGTGCTATGGGTTTCAATAACAAATGGATTGGGTGGGTTATGAGTTGTTTATCCACTGCCAAATTTTCTATTTTGGTGAATGGTGATTCCTGTGGGTATTTTAAGAGTTCGAGGGGGCTGAGGCAAGGAGACCCTATGTCTCCTCTGATTTTTATTCTAGTTGGACAGGTCTTAAGTTCCCTCTGGGGAAGAGCTGCTGTGCAAGGGCTGGTTGACGGGTTTTCTGTTGGAAGAGATGGATTTCTACTGTTACACCTACAGTTCGCAGATGATACTTTGTTGTTCTCTTCTGGTAATGAGGCAAAGATTAGGAATATGAAGATGTTGTTGTCCCTAGTTGAAGCTATTACAGGTTTGGCAATAAATTTTCGGAAATCAGCGCTGGTAGGTATTAATTTGAGCCAGGAGAGAGTTCAGGAAATTGCTGAGACATTTTCATGCAAAGTTTCTTCTTTCTCAATTAGTTATTTGGGTCTTCCTCTTTCTGATGTCCAATGTAAAGTCAGAGATTGAGATGACATTATTAGAAGATTTGAGCAAAGATTGGAAGGCTGGAAAGCTGGGTTCCTTTCAGCTGGAGGAAGATGGGTTCTATCCCAAATAGTCCTTTCATCTTTGGCCACTTATTATCTCTCTATTCTCAAGATTCCTAGAAAGGTGGAAAAAATAATTGAATCCAAGAGAAGCATATTTTTCTGAGAAGGGGGCAAGAGGGACACAAGAGCTCTGCATTTACTAGCATGGGACAAGGTTTGCAAGAGTAAGGATCAAGGAGGGGCTGGCTCGATGAAGGTAGGTACCTTTAATCAAGCTTTACTGGCTAAATGGATTTGGAGAATGGGGGAGGAGGAAGATGCTTTGTGGATCAAAATTATTCGGGGAAAATATTGTCATGGTTCAACTAGATGGGACTTGTATCCTGTCTCCTCATCTGTCATGCCCCCAATTTGGAGGAATATTAACAAGATGGTTGACTTGATTTCTCCTCTAATCAGGTTTCAAGTGGGTAATGGGTGCTCAATCAAATTTTGGGAAGATAAGTGGGCTTCTGACCAACCATTAGCAATGGAATACACAATTGTATCAAATATCTGAAGACAAAAGGAAATCTGTGGTGGAAGTGTATTCTCATGGACAATCCAATCCACGGAATCTGACCTTTAGAAGAGACCTCACAGCTCTGGAATTTCATCAGTTGGTGACGGTTCTGAACATCTTACAGAAGTTTAGCCTGCAAATAAACTTTAATGACAAAAGGTTATGGGTATGGAATTCCAAAGGCATATTCTCTGTCAATGCTATGGTGAGAGTGTTAAATGACAGGGGATTCAGAGTGCCATGGGAGCCCATTGTATGGTCTAAGCTCTTACCTCACTAAATCAATATATTCCTTTGGAAGATGGCTTTGGGGAGACTACCTACAATGGACAGACTCAAGACTTTTTTTGCCTGTGCAGAAGCCTTCATGTATCTTCTATGGAAGATTTGAAGAGGTAGCTAATCATTTGTTTTGTCATTGTGGTATTATCAATGCTTGGTGGCTGTCATGGTGTAGGAGCTTTAATATCACTTGGGAGGAACCCTTTTCTGTGATCCAGATGTTAGAAGGGTGGGCTAACTTATGTCCTATTCCATCTGAGAAGGAGCTTTGGTCAATTATTCTTCCAGCATTCCTGTGGGGAGTATGGACTGAAGAAATTACAGAAGGTTCAGAGAGGAGTACAATTGCTTCTACATCATAGCGAGGAACGTCTTGAGATGGATTTCTGAATGGGGTAAAGCAGCAAGGATACTGATGGATATGAAATCATCACAGCTTATGGCTTGCCTGCAGCAGTGGTTTAGATTGTTTGGCTGAGATTGTAATTTTCTTTACTACTTTTAAGTAATTTCTTATCTCCTTGATAAGATGGTTTGGGGTTTTGTGGAGTGATCTTGTGATGTTTGTAAGGGCTTGGGTGGGTTCTGAGTGCCTTGTGTGCTCTCTGCTGTAAAGTTTACATTTATTATCTATGGAATTGTGGCCTATTTTGGTCACCTTCAAAAAAAAAAAAAAAATGTAATATGGTATTGAAGTTAACGGTATTCAATTAGCAGTACAAATTTCGAGGACAAAATTTTTGTAAGGGGGGAGAATGTGAGACCCTAGAAATTTTCTATAAGAACTCTCAAGAAAAAAAATGAAAAAGCTATTAAAAATTTCTGTTAAAACCCCTTAAAGAACATCATTTTATATCCTAGTAAAAATTATTAAGAGTATACACTCAAATATAGATAAAATGTATACACAATTATGCAACTTGTAGGGTGTAAAAATAATTGTCAGAAAAAGTTTGGACCTATCTAAAATTTTGTATTTCAAAAAGGACTAAATGTAAAAGAAAAAGTATAAAACTAAATATAGTACCTTTGGGGATAAATTATAGCACTTATATAATAGAAGGGTTAAAATTAAATTTTTCATTAGGGTAAAATCCCTAAATTAATGGGTTGAAGTAAAGAAGTTAAATGCCCAATTACTAGTAGAGTTTAATGCCCTTAATCGGCCAATTAGGGGGCTGGCATGGGGGTTGGCCCAGGCCCATTTGTAGGGGGCGGTTCTACCCCTTTTGAATAGAACCATCCCACCTCAAAAAGAGGAGGGGGAAGATTAAATTAAAGCTCAAAGAGGGCTGTGCGTCAGGTTCAGATAGAAAGGGAGAGAGAGCTGCAGAGAAAGAAAAAAAGAGAGGGAAAAGGGAGGCTCTGCTGCAGTTTTTTTTTGTTTGTGCATGGGCATTTTTTTGTGCCATAAAAAGTTGTGGCTATTGGAGAAGAGTGGATAAAGCTTCAGGTTAACATGGCTTACAGCAGCTTATCTTAGAGATCAATTGGGCGGTCAAAGAAGGTAGGAGACTTGATCTACACCCTTCTCTATGTGCCCCTATTTTGCTTTATGTTTGGATTATTTTTCACCCATGTTTATGCGGGAGTTTTTAGTCCTCAAACAGCAAAGATGCTGTCCAATTATTCCTGTGGTGTAAAAGGAGATGTTTAATTGCGACAAATTGCAAGATATAAGTAAGGAATTTTGTTTCCAGCTAGGGGAAAATTGTTGTAGAGTTTTTCTTTAAGCTAAGAGGGAAGTAAAGTTGGTTATATGGGTTGCGTGCACAAATTTGTTCACAGGTTAATAACATCTTATGATAAAATGATGTTTCTTATACTAAAGAGAGGTTGTTTTTGGTTGTTTTAACCAGTGGCAGGTGGCCAAGGTTGACAGGATAAATTAGAGGTTAAACCCTTTTAATTAGAGGGTTTTTTTTCATTTGTCCCCAGCAGTAAAAACACATGTCATTTGTAGGTAGGTTTCATGTGATATGCGGGCAGGTATTCGTGACAATTGTGGATAGGTTTTCATGTCATCTGTGGGCAGGCTTCATGTTATCTGCAGCAAATTTTCATGACAATTGTGGGTACATGTCATTTATGGGCAGGTTTTCATGTGATATTACACTCTTCATATAAAGCCTAAATTGGGCCATGTATTTTACATAAAGATGAGGGTTTGTGAGAGACTTTTTAGGGTGTGTTTGAGACAAATTTCTTGAACTGTATTGGGCCATGTGCGATGCGTGCAAATTGAGACCTATGGTGATTCTTTTTAGGTCGATCAGGGACTATTTTCAGACTGATTTTCCAAACCTTGTTCGTATTCATAGCTTATAATCAATGTTGTTATTAAGAGATGACTAGTATGTACTTCTGTGGCAGTTTTGTGGTTGTTTTTTGTCTACATATAACCAGAAAAATATATTATAATCTTTGATATTTACAGATTTTATGGGCTGATATGTATAACATGAAGATGAACATACCAATATTTATATATCCTTGTGCATGACTGTAGACACTATATTATTATGTGATTGTTTGACTGTAGATTGTAGAACCATACAACCATTGCAATTGTATGACGGTAAAATCGTACAACTGTTATGACTGTAACATTGAGTGAATATACTACTGTAAGACTATATAATCGTACAACCATATGATCACATGACCGTAAGATTGTTAGTTGTAATTTAATGCAGAGTGACGTCTCACATTAGTTGTTGTTTCTCATTTATTAAAACCGGGACCCTTGTTAGGGTGAGGGTCGGGAAGTTAGCCCAATAATAAGACCAGAGATACGTCAGAACCTCAGGAAGCCTTTATAATGAGGAGACATTAGTCCAATCTTGACTTGTCTGACTTGGATAGCGAGAGACACTCATTTGTGTGCACACGTGATCGATTTCTGGACTTCACAGTTTCGCGAGTTGTCGAAGCCGACTAGTCCTACCAACATGCCTCACCTATTATGGCGCTAGCACCCTGTAGTACTGACAGACAGGTGTCTAGCTAAGTTTCACTCTACCAAGGCATACGACTGTGACTAGTGTTTTCGGTGATCCTGTCGCTTTTGGAATCATCCTTTGTCTAATTATTTTTAGGAAATACTTTTTGTTGAAACTTGCTAGTCTCTCTTTTTTGGACATGTTGTATATCTCAGTTATATACCTTACACTGAAGTTAATGAATATATTCAGTTTGAGTAGTATCTTGGACATTTTAATTATTACTTGTTGTACACGGTTACTTCTGTCACTCTTACTTATACATATCTCCAAATCGACATGACCATAGGTGGAGGTTCTATTGTGGACTTTCATAGATGGAATTGGTGGGATAACAAAACTGTGGTGCAGATGGCAGATGGGACTGATCTAAATGTAAACTTCTGACCAGAATCAACATTGTTTCATCCATTGCGCTTCAATTCAAACTGTTCTGGAGGTCCATCCCTTCTTGAAAGAGGGAAAGTGTCTGCCAGATAAGGCACCATCACTTCTTCTTGCTTCTATTGATCAATCATGGAGACCTGACCAGCCTGGCAATTGATCCCAAACCCTGAATCCCGCCTTCTTCTCCGTCAGAAACAAAAAGGAACCTACACTTTTGCGCTCTCAACTCTGATTGGCATAATGCCATGTTTAAACATTTTTTTAGCAAAAAAAATGAAGCAAAAAGGAGAAAAGGAGGGCCAAAAACAAAAACAAAAAAAGAGAGAGGGTGGGGGAGCCAGCCGGTGCCCCCCCCCCCCCCCCGGTGGAAGCCCACCGGGGAGGAGGGGGGGGACCGGTGGTACCCCCACCGGCGCGGGCTGCCACAGCTGGCGCCCCTCCGACTAGTGGCACTCCACCGGTGGGGGGTGCCCACCGGCCCCTCCTTGCCTTCTGCTCTTCCTCTTTGCCTCCTATTAATACCCCCCATGCTGCCACTGCAGAAGCACACCTTGAGAGCCAAGAAAGGGGAAGAAAAGAAGAGGCTCTGGAGATTTTTTTTTTTTTTTTTTTTTCATGAAGAACAAGGAGAAGAACCTTGAGAAAATTTATGTGCGTGGGAAAAATATAAAGGACCCATTTTTGTTGTTTTATTACCTTGTAATGTTAATGAAGATATGGTTCATTCATATTGGTTAAATGACCAAGGTTTCATATAATAAAATTGTATGGTTCATTCATATTGATTGAATGGCCAAAAGTTCCATGTTAATTAATTTATGTGGCTTCATTTATGCATGTTAATTTAATATGGTTCATTCATATTGGTTGAATGACCATAAGTTTTATGTTAATTCACTTATGTTGTTACATATTAACTAATTGGTTCATTCATATCGGTTGAATGACCAAAGTTTTAAAATATGTGGTTCATTCATATTGGTTGTGTTTTAAAATATTGGTTCATTCATATCGGTTGAATGGCCAAAGTTTTAAAAAAACATGTGGTTCATTCATATAGGTTGAATGCCCAAAGTTGTATATTATTTGCTAAATAAAAAAATGTGGCTCATTCATATTGGTTGAATGACCAAAGTTGCATGTTGTTTGCTAAATAAAAAAATACGGTTCATTCATATCAGTTGAATGGCCATAAGCTTCATATTATTTAATTTATGTACTTTCATGTTGTTAGTTCATTCATATTGGTTGAATGAGCAAAGTTGCATGTTTTAACTTTTAAAAGCTACGGTTCATTGATATTGGTTGAATTGCCAGAATTTCGCGGTTCTTTCCTATTGGTGGATTGGCCACTATGTTTATAGTTCACTCTTATTGATAGAGTGACGAATGATAGTAGTTCTTAGTTCATTCCTATTGGTGGAGTGACTATTGACTTTTATGGTTCTGTCCTATTGGTGGCCGGCCATAAAGTTATGGTTCACTCTCATTTATAGAGTAACCAAAAATCATGGTTCTTGGTTCATTCTTATTGATGGGGTGACCATTAACTCATACAGTTCTTTCCTACTAGTGGAGTGATGTTGGAACCATTTTTTAAAAAAAAAAAAAAGAGCAAAAGGGAGGGGGAGAAGTTCCCCCCACCGGTTGGGGAACCCCCCACCGGTTCCAAGAGGGAAACCGGTGGAGGGGGAGGAGGAGCTCTCTCCCTCCAGTTTTCAGATTTTTGAAGTTTAAAAATGGAGGGGTGTTTAATGAGAGGGTTAATGGGGGATCTTAACCCCATTCACACATGGGTTAAGAAACCCATGTGGAACTCTCCTTAAATCCAAACCCAAACCCCTTTCACATGGGGCCAATCCATGGAATTAATGGGGTTAAACCTCTTTCACATTAGTCCAAAATCCCCAAGATCCCAAAATCTGAAAACCCACTCATTTATGGGCCTCAAAAAGAGCAAAAAGAGGAGGAAGTGGGGAGGGGAAAACCCCCCCACCGGTTTCTCAAAACCGGTGGGGAGACCCCCCACCGGTTCCCAACCGGTGGGGGGGGGTCCATCCGGTGGCACCCCCCTCCACCGGTTGGAACCGGTGGGGGTGCCAACCGGTCCCCCCCTCCCTCTCTCTCTCTCTCTCTCTCTCTCTCTCTCTCTCTCTCTCTTTTTAATACTCTCTCCCATCTCTCTCTCACCCATGTGATTAAAAAATTAAAAAGAGAGGGAGGGGAGGAGAGAGACTCCAACCGGTGGGTACCCCCCACCTCAAGCCAACCGGTGGGTACCCCTACCGGTTAAGGCTTTGAAGCCTATAAATACCCCCCAAGGGGTAAGAAGAAGCCCCATGCCCATTTGGCCCAAAATTTCCTAGGGGAAACTCTGCCAGTTTGAAGACCAAATCCGGTGCTCTTGCCCGGGTTTGCTGCGATTTGGAGGAGATATTTTCTTGGAGGGCTCTCTTCCTAAGGTTTATTCCTAAGGGGAAGCTCTGCCAAATTTATGTTGTAAAATCACCGTCCTATAAGACGGGATTATGCCGAAATAATGAATGAATGCTACTATTTGTTCTTTGAGCATATGTGTGTGCATGTGTGTTCATGAACCTACTATTTAAGTAACACTATGTTACTATATTTTCATATGCAAAATAATTAGTTTTATAACTAATTAAAATACATAAAATATATAATTAAATATTCTAAAATATCATTGGCCTCATCCCATACATAACTAATCTTAGATTCATAATTAAAACTTAATAATGAAACATTGAGACATAAAATAATATCTTAAGTTAAAAAATGACTTAAATACTCCACATACTTAATTAATTAATAAAATTTGCGAAAATTATCTAAAATTAATAAAACAAATATAAAAATCAGAAAAATTCTGTAAAAATCAGTAATACTCAGTAAAAATCAGAAAACAAAATCTGGAAATTACATAAATCTAAAATATAACTTAAATATCCTTCATATACCTAATTAATTAATAAAAATCAGTAAAATTAATAAAAAAAAATCAGTAAAATTCAGTAAAAAACAGAGCAGCAAATATGAAAATATATAAAATTCTGAAATGATTAAAATGCCCCTAGAGCTTAATACAAATTACAAAAATACCCTCATATATGTTAAAAATCTGTAAAAATCACACAAAATTCTTAAAAATATCAAAATCTCTCATATGTCCAAAATACCCTCCAAACCTTAATAAGATGGATAAAATTATCAAAATACCCTAAATATGATAAAAATAAATAAAAAATCTCAGAAAAATATAAAAATAGACTTTAAGTCTAAAAATCCAATTTGGGCAAAATTACCAAAATACCCTTACAATCCAAACACACTTGAAATAACTCTAAAATACCTCCTAAGATTTTGAAACCTTCCTAAATCATTAAAACTCATTTCATACACTAAAATAACCATAATCTCCCTATACCCTCCAACTTGGCATAATTACAAAAATACCCTTATGGGTCTAAAATACTTGGAATCAATCCAGAATACTTAGAGTCAATCCAATATACTTGGAATTAATCCAGATAGCTTGGAATCAATCCAAAATCATATAAACACATCCTAAACCTGGGTGAGGCCAAGAGTTTAACCTAAAATCTATCTTCAAATGCATGTGCTGCCTGTAGTAGTAGTGTTGCATGTTATAAGGGCATCATACGGACGGTTAATCAAGGGTTGCCGAGCAGTCGCTCAGCGTAATTAACACTGACCGAGGTCAGGGGAGAGAGGTCATATACTCGAATCTTCGCTTGATTCAAAGTCCCGGATTCCCTGAGGGCTAATCCCAAGCTCTCATAGTCCGATAAAATATAAAACCGACCTATAATTCTCTAGATAAATAAAAAAATGGATTTCCGAATAATCCGACATAGGAGAGATGTGTCTAGGTCAGGTCCCGACGAAGGTTAGAAAAACCCTCGCAAACAGAGATGGCACGCCCGGTGGGACCTCTCTTTCCCTTCATCTCTCCGTCCGGTGATGCCCTCACCACAACTCTACTATTAACTTTGTCATGTCTTATGCAGGTGACCAAGTTTCTGCTTAAAAGACGACGATGGCGGCAAGGGTCACGTATGACCCACTAGTGGTGGCGACCCACACACGGTGTGGATATCTGACCACACCAACATGCTTTGGGGACTTCCCCGCAGTGATAGGATCTCCATACTTTCTGGGAGTCGTTCCGGCACCGGAGCTTGCTCCGGAAAAGAAGAAGAAGAGGTGCGCTTCTCGCGCCAGAACATGCAACAACGGCAGCCGATATGGGCGAGTGCTTGCCGTGAATACCATCAGCATCTCTCCAGCCTCCTCGTCCAACGGGGGGCAAAAGCGGAAGGTTCTAACCGCAAGTCCGTCTAGGACGGAGAAAACTATACTGGTGGGGGACCTGCATATTCGTCTGGATGGCGGGCAACCCATCATTCCTAAGATCCATCATATCCCGACAGTTCCTGTCCAGAATCGGTTCGGGATTCTATTGAAGGTTTGTCAAGATGGGGCAACGTTCGAAAAGAAGAAAAGAACTCCAAAGGACACTGCTTGTCGGGAGCCAATAATTATACCTGATGAGGCAGAATCCGATTCGGCCCATTAGAGCAGGCCCAAACCCCGTTCAGCCCAACAGCAGCAGTATCAGGCCCTCCGGGAGCCTCCAGCCCATCGGCGGCCTAGCAGCCCTCGGCCCCACAAGCGGCACCGTCGCTCCCAGCCCAACAGGCTTCGGCCCGTCAGCGGCCCATCAGCCTAAGGCCCGAGAACAGCACGGCAGCCCAAGGCCCAGCAGGCTTCGGCCCCTCAGCGGCCCAACCCCCTTCGGCCCGATAGCCGAGTCCGGCCCACTCCGGTGGCGGATCCGGCACTATGGCGGTTTACCAGTAAGCCCAAACATAGTCCTATATCGGCTACCACCGTTAACCAACCTCTATCCTCTGCTATAAATACACCGCTATTTATTGCCAAAGGTATGCAACTCTTTGCCTCCGAGACCCTTAAGGACTACGGTCCAAATAGCATTAAAGCTACTTCTTGCCTTCTGAATCGAATCATCTTCAGAAGCTAACTTGACCGTCGGAGGGGGTTCCTAAGGGCCAGAGCCCGGGACTCCTGCTGACCGGTCTTTCTTCTTCTTTCCCTCCTGCAGGGGCTCGGTTTGAATCATCGCCGACCTTCCCGAGTCGGTCTCGACCGCCGACCTCGGACTCTCCTCCCTGGTCTCGACGCCGTACGACGGCTGCCCTGCGACAGGAGACTCGGCCCCGCGCTGTCCCCTCGTCCGGCAAAAGAGCTTTTGGGCTCACTATCCAAGAGCAAGCCGAGTCCGAGACCCTTCCGGCCTCAGACTGTCGGCTTCGGCTTCATCGCCTGTCGACAGTACGGCCCGAAAGAGCCTCGGCCCCGACTTCCCGGAGACGAGCCCGCTCCGATCGAAGCACCCTTCGGCCTTCGGACCCTCGTCTTCGCCTCCGCCTCTTCGGCCTTCCGGATCCCCGTCGGGCCTCGGTAGCACCGATCCGAACCGGATTCGGATCCACTTCTCCGGGTTCCAGCCTCGGAATCCGGTCATGATAGATCCAGTCTACATCACGTGGCGCCGTCTGTGGGAAACCAACAAAACAAGTCATGTCTCAGCGACCTGTGACCCGACGATCCGGACAAGGCGAAGCAGAAGCGCGGGAGGCCTCGGCGCAGATGCTGCCTTCCGAAGGTGCACCTTCTGCCCCGCCGAGTCTGCCTCTGCCGACCATACCGGAGTCTCTCGGCTCGGAAGACCGAGTGGGGGTGCTCCAGCAGCAAGTGGCAACGCTGGCCGCTGCCGTCACGTCCCTAGCGCCTCTCCAGGAGATGGTATCCGCCATCGCCCAGCGCATGGGGCTGATGGGACAGCTTCCTCAGCAGGCGCCGCTCCCCCCGCTCTGCCCAGTACAAGATGCCCGGTTCCGGCCGGCGCCTGCGCCGGTTCCTCCCAACGAGACCGCGGAGACGCGCAGCGAGCCCTCGACGCTACCTGTCCGAACTCCTCGCGCTGATCGCCTGACAGAGCAGGATTATGCTTCGTCGGAGTACCGTCCGGCCCGAACCGGAGGGCAATCCGTCGCCACCTCGACCGCCCCAGACCTGGACCGGCGGCTGATGGCGATGCGCAAAGAGATGCAACAAATGGTGTCTCGGCCTCACGGGGCGCCCCTCGCCAGCAGCATCTTGGAGCAGACCCCATTCACGGCGGAGCTCCTAACCACCGAGGTACCCCCCAACTTCAAGCTGCCGAAGGGCCCTCTCTACGACGGAATGACAGATCCAGTCTGTCATTTCCAGAGATTTAACACTTATCTTCGGGTCCGAGGGATCTCCGAGCAGTCCGCTGCCGTCTTTTTCCCCTCACCCTTGAAAAAATCGCCCTCACCTGGTTCGAGACTCTGGCCCCCAACTCCATCCACTCCCTGGTTCAGTTGGGCCAATTGTTCATCGACCAGTTCTATGATGCCACCCGGCAGTCCAAAACTTCCGCCAGCTTGCTGGCCATCCGGCAAGGCCCCACCGAAACTCTCCAGGAGTACTTCACCAAGTTCCGGACCGAGGCCGCCCAGATCCCGAACCTCGACAGCTCGATCGCGGTCTCGGCCGTGATCAGCGGGTGCCGGGATGAGGGGCTCCTCGGCTCCATCGGAAAGCGCCATCCCCGTACCTTCCAGGACCTCGTGGCCCGGGCCCATAAGTACATCAACCGAGAGGCCCTGATGCTGTCCAGGGGCAAAGGCGCAACCGAAGCTACCTCGGCACCTGCTCCCCCGGTGGTCCGACCTCGGTCCGAGGACCAAGAGCCCTCCCGAAAGCACTATCGCCGGGAGGATTGGGACAAGGAGAGGCGACGGGACCCGCAGCCGCGGTACCTACCCTTACCTGCTCCCCCTTCCCGGATGCTCATGGAGGTGAAGGGCATGCTCCGGCGGCCTGATCGCATCAAGACCGATCCTCGCCGAAGGGACCCCGGCAGATACTGCGAATATCACCGAGAGATCGGCCACACGACGGACGAGTGCCGACAGCTCCGGGAAGAAATCGACCGCATCATCCGGGAGGGGAGATTGCCGCAGTATCGGCGGGAGCAGCCGCCGCAGCAGAACCGGGACGTCCCTGCAGCGCCCAAGCAACAACCACCCCCGGCGATAGAAGCCGCTCCTCCGCCAAAAGCCACCTCGGCCCCGGTTGAATCATCCCATCAAAGACCCAGCTCTGGGTCTATCATGATGATATCCAGAGGGCCCGGTGAGGGATCAAGGTCGCGGCAACGCAACACCGTAGCGGCGGTTGACGGCGAGCCGAAGCGGCCTCGTCTGGAAGACATCACCTTCGGCGCCGAGGACCTGACTGATGTTCAGGTCCCTCATGATGACGCCCTCGTCGTCAACGCTGTAATAAATAGCTATGATGTACATAGGATCTTTGTGGATAATGGAAGTGCCCCAAACATCTTGTTTTACGACTGTTTTGAGAAGATGGGATTGAGTGAGGCTAGTATGAAGCCTCACCGGGGCCCCCTCTTCGGTTTTAACGGCTCGCCCTGCCGAGTAGAGGGTATTGTCCGGCTTCCTGTAACCTTAGGCTCCGCCCCCCGGCAATTAACCGTTGAAACGGACTTTGCCGTTGTAAAGATCGAGTCAGCCTACAACGCCATATTCGGCCGAAGGCTCATTGGCGGGGTCGGAGCCGTGCCATCATCCTTCCATCAGAAGCTGAAGTTTCATACCAGCCACGGAATAGGCGAGGCCAAAGGAAACCAAGAAGCGGCCCGGCAGTGCTACATGATTTCGGTCAAGGGGAAGACCGCAGCCGAAACCCTGACGATCGAGTCATCAGCCGAGGCATCTCCGGGAGAAGCACTCCTCGCCGTCCCTGTTCCGGGAGGCGAGGGACGAGTCCTGATGATAGGCTCCGGCCTGGAAAAGATTGAAGCAGAGAAGCTTACCGAGTTCTTAAAAGAGAATCTCGACGTCTTCGCCTGGTCTCCATCGGACATGCCCGGGGTTGACCCGGAGATAGCCGAGCATCGTCTCCACACCGATCCCAACCAGCCCCCAGTAAAGCAGAAGCGGCGCACCTTCAATCAAGAAAGGAGAACCGCCATCCAAACCGAAGTACAGAAGGGGCTGGACGCCGGACACCTCCGAGAGGTGCATCATCCGGAGTGGATCGCCAACGTGGTCATGGTGCCAAAGAAAGAGGGCAAGTGGCGTATGTGCGTGGACTTCACCAACCTCAACAAAGCCTGTCCGATGGACAGCTTTTCGCTGCCTCGGATAGACCAGGTGGTGGACGCAACTTCCGGCCACGAGCTCTTAAGCTTCCTCGACGCCTATTCGGGCTACCACCAGATCCGGATGCATCCGGATGACGAGAGTAAGACCAGCTTCACGATCGATTTGGGCCTGTACTGCTACACCCGAATGCCCTTCGGTCTGAACAACGCCGGCGCAACATACCAGCGCCTGGTCAACAAAGTGTTCGCTCCACAGCTTGGCCGAAACATGGAGGTCTACATAGACGACATGTTGGTCAAGAGCCGTATCGCTTCAGAGTATTTGGCCGACCTAACCGAGACTTTCTCCGCCCTTAGGCGGTACAAGATAAAGCTGAATCCGGCCAAGTGCGCCTTCGGGGTAGCCTCCGGCAAGTTCCTCGGTTACATGGTCACCCGCCGTGGGGTGGAAGCCAACCCCGAGAAGATTTCGGCCATCGTACAGATGCGCCCCCCAGCGAACATCCAAGAAGTACAGAAGCTGAACGGGAGGATCGCAGCCCTCAGTCGCTTCATGTCAAGGGCGGCCGACTATTGTTTCCCCTTCTTCAAGCTGCTGAAGAAGGCCAACAACTTCGAGTGGACGGAAGAGTGCCAAGCAGCCTTCGACCAGCTGAAGGCCTACCTCTCCAAAGTCCCCATCTTATCCAAGCCAGTTCCCGGGGAACCCCTGAGCTTATACCTTGCGGTCTCCGAGACGGCTCTCAGTGCCGTCCTCATCCGAGAGCAAGAAGGCATGCAGAAGCCGGTTTATTATACCAGCCGAGCCCTTCAAGGGGCAGAACTCCGGTACCTTGCCCTGGAGAAGTTGGCTCTGGCCCTTGTCTCGTCCGCAAGGAGGCTCCGGCCCTATTTTCTGGCCCATTCCGTGAAGGTCCTCACCGACCAGCCCTTGAGACAAGTCCTCTCCCGGCCAGAAGTGTCCGGCAGGCTGGCAAAATGGGCAATCGAGCTAGGAGAGTTCGATATTTCCTACGCTCCTCGGGTAGCTATAAAAGCCCAGGCGTTGGCAGATTTCATCGCCGAACTTACCCCTGGCGCCTCCGAGGCGCCTCAGCCAGTGCCAAACGCGCCCGAAGCCGAGGCTACTTCGGCTCCCGTGCCAGCCGACGAATGGCGACTCTTCGTAGACGGCTCCGCGTGCTCCACGGGCAGCGGCGCCGGATGGATCCTGGCATCGCCCGAAGGGGTCGTCACGGAGTACGCCCTGTGCTTCTCCTTCCCAGCAACCAACAATGCCGCCGAGTATGAAGCTCTCATCTCCGGCCTCCGGGCCGCAAAGAAGCTCGGCGCCCGGAACCTAAAGGCCTTCAGCGATTCCCAGCTGATCGCCAGCCACATCTCCGGGAAGTACGAGGCTCGGGACGCAATGATGGCTTCTTATCTCCAGGTGACTCGCAAAATCCTCGCCCAATTCGACTCTTATGAAGTCGTGAGGATCCCGAGAGCCGAGAATGCCCGAGCCGATGCACTTTCCCGGCTGGCGTCAACCCAAGACGGGGGGGGAGGCCGAATGATCCTCGTCGAGGAGCTCGCCGAACCAAGCCTCGGCGAAACCAAGGCCATGCTAGTCGCTGAGGCCGAGGCCGAGACATGGATGACCCCCCTCGTCGCTTTCCTTCTCTAAGGAGAAGTCCCGCCAGATCCGAAGGAGGCAAAGCGCATTCGACAGCGCTCATCCCACTTTCTTCTTCTGGACGGGGCCTGTACAAGAAATCCTTCGGCCGACCACTGCTGCGGTGCCTCGGCCCAGCTGAAGCCGACTACGCCACGAAAGAAGTCCATGAAGGGGTATGCGGAGCGCATGCGGGAGGAAGGGCCTTGGCTCACAAGCTTCTAAGGCAAGGCTACTGGTGGCCATCACTTCGAGAGGACGCCTTAGCCCTCGTCCGGCGCTGTGACCAGTGCCAGAGGTATAGCTCCCTCATCCACCAGGCAGCCGCCCTTCTGACCCCCTTATCCGACCCCTGGCCTTTCGCTCAGTGGGGGATCGACCTCCTGGGGCCTTTTCCCGTCGCCACCGGCCAGAGAAAATTCCTCATCGTGGCAGTAGACTATTTCACTAAGTGGGTCGAAGCCGAACTCCTCGCGGCAATAACCGATAGCAATGCTTGGAACTTCGTCTGGAAGTCCATCATTTGCCGGTTCGGCATCCCTCGGGCCATCATTTCTGACAATAGGAAGCAGTTCGACAGCCGGCGGTTCAGCGACAACTGCGTCAGCTTCGGCATACTCCACAAATTCACTTCGGTGGCGCATCCTCGAACAAACGGCCAAGTCGAAGTCGTTAACCGAAGCCTCCTACAGGGATTAAAAACCCGCCTCGGCGAAGCTAAGGGCCGATGGGTAGAGGAGCTGCCAAGTGTTCTGTGGGCTTATCGGACGACAAGCCGAACCCCCACCGGCGAAACTCCCTTTCGCATGGCCTATGGCGTAGAGGCCGTTATTCCGGTGGAGATCGGCCTTCCCTCTCCCAGGGTCATTGCTTACGATCCGAAGGCCAACGAAGAAGGACTGAAAGACCACCTGGACCTCATTGAAGAGACCCGAGACAAGGCTCGTGTCCGGCTGGCCGCTTATCAACAGCGCATGGCGAAGTACCACAACACTCGAGTAAAGCCCCGATGCTTTGAAGTAGGGAGCCTCGTGTTGAGGAACGCTCATGCTTCCAAACCAGCCGAAGCCTCAGGAAAACTTGCCCCCAACTGGGAGGGGCCCTATCGGGTCAGGGAGGTGATCAGGCGTGGAGCTTATCGGTTGGAGACCCTTTCGGGTCAGCCTCTCCCTCGCACCTGGAATGTTGAGCGCCTTCGGCGTTATTATGTGTAAGTCACTTTTCCCCAGGCTTACGGCCGAAGAGTATGAATAAAAACTTCTTCTATCAGGAGGCATGGTATTCTTTCTAAGTCCGTGTAAACCGTACCGGGAGTGGCTTCGGCCATGTAAACCGTATCGGGAGCGGCATGGTATTCTTTCTAAGTCCGTGTAAACCGTACCGGGAGTGGCTTCGACCATGTAAACCGTATCGGGAGCGGCATGGTATTCTTTCTAAGTCCGTGTAAACCGTACCGGGAGTGGCTTCGGCCATGCAAACCGTATCGGGAGCGGCATGGTATTCTTTCTAAATCCGTGTAAACCGTACCGGGAGTGGCTTCGGCCATGCAAACCGTATCGGGAGCGGCATGGTATTCTTTCTAAGTCCGTGTAAACCGTACCGGGAGTGGCTTCGGCCATGCAAACCGTATCGGGAGCAGCACGGTATTCTTTCTAAGTCCGTGTAAACCGTACCGGGAGTGGCTTCGGCCATGTAAACCGTATCGGGAGCGGCATGGTATTCTTTCTAAGTCCGTGTAAACCGTACCCGGAGTGGCTTCGGCCATACAAACCGTATCGGGAGCGACATGGCATTCTTCCTAAGCCCGCCGATACCTTGATCCGAGGGTGGCTCCGGCCACGTATACCGATTCGGGAAGCGGCAGGGCATATCTAAGTTCACACAAGCAGAAGCATGAGTGGCTTCGGCCATCCGAAATACATCAGAAGCGGCAAGATGTCCCTTCGGATCATGTGGACCACGATAGTAAAGGCCCCGGCCGAATACTATGGCGACATTCTATCCGAACCTACATCGGGTCTCGGCCTTACAAGCTATAGCGAACGATGACAGGATCTCAGGCTTCTAAAGGGCCATATTCGGTCAATCATACACAAACACCAAGGTAAAGCCGAAAACATTCCTTATATTTATAGAAAAGGAAGTACAAAAACCGGCCATACCTTTGGCCGAGGGCTTACAACAGAAGAAGTAAAAGCCGGCCGTATACTTGGCCGGAGGTTTACGATAGAAGAAGAAGCGTAAACCAGCCACACCCTTGGCCGAGGGCTTACAACAGAAGAAGAAGCAGAAAACCAGGGCAGATCCCCGCGTCATTCTTCGGCTTCGGCCTCCTCCACCTCGGCTGCGGCTTGTCCCGGAGAGGGAGAGGGAGAGGGAGAGTCGACGATCTGCACCGCTTCAGGAGCGGCAGCCTCCTCAGCGGCAGCCTCCTCAGCGGCAGCCTCCTCAGGGACAGCCTCCTCAGGGGCCTCCTCAGCGGGCGCAGCTTCATCATCCGGCGCAGGAGTCGAGGTCCTCTCGGCCATAAGTCCCTGCCACCAAGACAGGAGCTCCTTGGCTTCCTCACCCCTCGGTACGGCGACCCCAGTCAGATCGACGCTCGGGCAGGCCCTCTGGGCGACAGCCAACCCGAGGTCGAAGACGGAGGAAGAAGCCAGCAGTTGAGCTTGGATAATCTCTTCGGTGAAGTCCGGGCCGGCCTTGTAATCAGCTACGGCCATGTCCGCCACCTCCTCCAGCTCCTGCTTCAGCGCCGATACCTCCTCGGCGTGTCGCCGCTTCTCCGAGGCCCGCCGGGAGTCCTTCTCTTGAAGCTGGGCCTTGAGGGCCCGGATCTCGGACTGTGCCGCGGCGAGCTCCCCCTCGGCCTTCACCTTGGCCTTGGCGGAAGCGCGGGCCTCAGCTACCCTCTCCTCCAGCTGCGCCCGCGCCCGGGCACTCGAGGTTACGAGCCCATCGACTAAAGGCTCGATGTCGGGCACCACCGAAGTGCCCTCGCCCGAGCCGTCTGACTCCCTCTCGGCCTCCAGGAGCTGGAGTCGGAGCTGCTCCTGATGGTGTATCAGGACGCTACCCGTCACCGCAGCCTGCGAGCCGAAAGCAAACAATGATCAGAAAAAAGGAAAACCAAGAGAAAGCTAAGGAAAGCTCGACTGAAGCACCTTCAAGCTCATTACCTGGACAGACAACCGAGCGCTCATCGCCGCCAGGTCGATGACCGAATGGCGCTTCAGCCCTTCAAAGGCCGAAGGGAGAGTAAGACTGCGGAACAGACGGAGGCACGTCTGCGAGTCTTCCATACTCTCGTCCTCGTAAATCCCCGGTTCGGGGCGCCACCACTTGCGCTGCGCCCGGGGCGCCTGCGACCCGGCGCCTTCGTCACCGACCCCGGCCAACACAGCCGGAGGGGAATCGCCCCTCGGCGCCTCAGGAGACGCCAGCCTCGCGGCCCTTCGGGCCTCGGCACTCCTCCTGACCAGCGGAGCCTCCTCCGCGTCTACGGCCCCTTCCAACCGGGGGCGCTTCGACGCTCGGCCGCCCCTTCGAGCGGCGAATTTAGACTTTTGCTCCCTCTCGAGAGCGGAGGCAGCAGCACGGCCCTCAGTAGAGGCCGCAGTCCTTGGGACCCCGCCTCGGGTCCTCGGAGCCCCAGCGCCTCGGCCGGACCTGCATGCCGCCTGCGGGGCCGGTGCCCGGCCCGGACCGCGCCGGTCGGATATCCGATCGAGGAGGGCGTCGAGATCGGCCATTGCTGCAAGCAAGAAGAGCCTGTCAGAAACAGAACGGTGAACAAGTACAAACTTAAAGCCGACTTACCCTCGGCCGAAACTTCATCAGCATCCTCAGCCGGAAGAGCTTCGGCCAGAGGAGCGGCAGTCCTTCCTCCGCGGCCCCGCGGAGTCTCCCCGGGAGGAAGGTAGGGGAAGGCCCGCACCGGATCGGACCGAGGATCCGGCCATACCCCGGCGTTCACCAGACGCTCCGACGCGCTAAGAAGCCCCCAGACATTGTACGGGGCCATCATCTGGATACGACCCACGAGGGTGCTCTGGACTGGGGTGAGGATAGGAGGATCCGAGAGGCCTGCGGCCAGCGGCGCCCATTCAGTAGGGAAGGGTCACACGCTCTCCTCTTTCTCCGGCAGGGAGACGAAGACGAACTTCCTCTTCCAGCCATGGATGGACGAAGGCTTCCCGGAGAATACGCTTCGCCCGACCCGAGGGATGAAGCAGTACCACTCGGACTTCCCCTGCCTTTGGATTTTGAAGAGATAGCGGAAGACATTGATGGAAGGGCGGATCTTTACATGAGCGAAGACGCTCAAGAAGCCGTATACGGTGCGCCAGGAGTTGGGAAAAAGCTAAGACGGGGCCAGCCCGTAGAAGCTGAGAAGGTTGATGACGAAGGTGGGGAGTGGAAGACGGAAACCCGCCTCGAAGCTATCAACGTAAATAGAGAAGGAACCCGGGCGGAAAGTGTTAGCCCGGGTGGCGGAGTCAGGCCGAAGGACTGTCATCCAGGAAGGGAGCTGGAAGTAAGAGACAAGGCGCATAACCTCTGCGTCCGAAAGGGCGCAGGATGCTTCCGAAGCCATATCAGGACGACGGCGTCCCGAAGTGGAAGCCTGGCCTGGGTTCCGGACCTCTTCGGCGTACTCGGCCCCGGAGGTCTCGGCCCCGGAAACCTCGGCTCCGGAAGCCTCGGACCCCTCAGTCCCGGAAACCTCGGACTCTTCAGACATCGCTGAGGCAGGGGAGTCTGAGGTGAGGGGATCTGACAGGAGAGATCGCGGAGAGTGGGAAGGAGTATACTCCTCGTCCGAAGGAGTAATCTCACTGGAAGAACTCCGGACCATAAGGCCACGAAGGGAAGGAGGAAAGCTAGGGCTTACTCGCAGGAAGGGGGAGAAAATCTCTCCTGAACCGAGTGCGGCTTCTCAAACCTCCCAGCTCCACCAGCGATGCGCTCCGAGGAATGGAGACCTTCCCGCAGTGGCCGGCAAGCTCGGACGAAGCCTTCAGGAAGCTAGCTTTCCGCTGGAGAAGGAAGAAGAGCTTGGATGATCGCAGAGGAAACGCAAGCGCAGCAGCAGGAAGAAGAACAGTGCCCTGCTGAGGGCTTGTATTTATAGAGCCCACTCGAAGCGCCTCCCGCCGAAGCCAACGGCCGAGATCGTCCCGCTCGTCCCCTCGCTCCTCTCAGATGCACGCCACGTGCACCGTCCTTCGGCAATGATGACGGACCGGCTCCGGGACTTGTCGCGAAGCAATCAACGGCCGAGGGCGCTCCGACCCTTCGGCTGACCGTCCGGATACGCGCCACGTGTCCCGATCCGCGCGCTGAAGATGAGAGAGGCGGCAATCCGAGTGAAGCCTCGGGCAGAGAGCCGAGGCGATCCGCGACCCGAGAGCGGTCAGGATCCTTTTGTGTTTTCGACGGAGCGGCCGGATGCGCGACGCGTGTCCCGTGCTTCCTCGCGAGACGACGCGCCATCCCGTCCATTTAATGGAGCCTGACACGAGTCAGAGGGCTCGGCCCTTCGGCTTCTTAGCTCTGAGCCTTCGTCGCCACTCCGAACGGGGACGAAGCAACCGCGTAGCCCTCGGCCGACCGAGGGCACCCTCTTCCCAGTAAAAAGAGAACAGAGCTTCGGGTAAGACACATGTTATGATGTTCTTTTGGCAGCTTCGGGCTATACTCTCGCCATCTCAGAGCTGAGGAAGACAAGAGTGGGGGGCTATGTGATGAGGCAGAATCCGATTCGACCCATTAGAGCAGGCCCAAACCCCGTTCAGCCCAACAGCAGCAGTATCAGGCCCTCCGGGAGCCTCCAGCCCATCGGCGGCCCAGCAGCCCTCGGCCCCACAAGCGGCACCGTCGCTCCCAGCCCAACAGGCTTCGGCCCGTCAACGGCCCATCAGCCTAAGGCCCGGGAACAGCACGGCAGGCCAAGGCCCAGCAAGCTTTGGCCCCTCAGCGGCCCAACCCCCTTCGGCCCGATAGCCGAGTCCGGCCCACTCCGGTGGCAGATCCGGCACTATGGCGGTTTACCAGTAAGTCCAAACATAGTCCTATATCGGCTACCACCGTTAACCAACCTCTATCCTCTGCTATAAATACACCGCTATTTATTGCCAAAGGTATGCAACTCTTTGCCTCCGAGACCCTTAAGGACTACGGTCCAAATAGCATTAAAGCTACTTCTTGCCTTCTGAATCGAATCATCTTCAGAAGCTAACTTGACCGTCGGAGGGAGTTCCTAAGGGCCAGAGCCCGGGACTCCTGCTGACCGGTCTTTCTTCTTCTTTCCCTCCTGCAGGGGCTCGGTTTGAATCATCGCCGACCTTCCCGAGTCGGTCTCGACCGCCGACCTCGGACTCCTCTCCCTGGTCTCGACGCCGTACGACGGCTGCCCTGCGACAGGAGACTCGGCCCCGCGCTGTCCCCTCGTCCGGCAAAAGAGCTTTTGGGCTCACTATCCAAGAGCAAGCCGAGTCCGAGACCCTTCCGGCCTCAGACTGTCGGCTTCGGCTTCATCGCCTGTCGACAGTACAGCCCGAAGGAGCCTCGGCCCCGACTTCCCGGAGACGAGCCCGCTCCGATCGAAGCACCCTTCGGCCTTCGGACCCTCGTCTTCGCCTCCGCCTCTTCGGCCTTCCGGATCCCCGTCGGGCCTCGGTAGCACCGATCCGAACCGGATTCGGATCCACTTCTCCGGGTTCCAGCCTCGGAATCCGGTCGTGATAGATCCAGTCTACATCAATACCAGAGCCTGTCATGCCTCAAAATGGGGGCAAATTTATGCCTCGAGCTGGGGGCAATCCATCGGAGGATAGGAGCCTCCGCATAAAGGAAATGTGGGTAACCAAAAAGGAAACCCGTAAAATTCGCCAGGCTAGGGATACCCTAGCAGAACAACAGCCTCAACAGCTCGTAAAGCTTAAGGGGCAGATAACCAGCTCAACTATCTGGCCTCGTTCTCTACAAGGTCAAAAGATAAAAAGTGCCTATAAGGCGCAGGAACAAGTCTGGCAACAGACATCTGTCCTCAAGCGGTTGGGCGCATTGGTCCGATCGACTCACAAAAAGAAGAAAATTGCCAGAAGGACAGAGAATAGTATACGGGTCTACACATGCTACACCTCCAATATCACCAACCGGCAGCCTTCCCAGCCGGAAGACCCAAATGATATCATCAATATGATGCAACGGGTCGGGCCCATAACCCGTCGAATGGAGCAGGCTATGTGCTTGCTGAATCGAGGAAGCCAGGGGGCAGAGCCACCCCAAATTGGCAGTATCAATGCTGTTGGAGGAGCTGATGAAGACGGGGCAAATGCTTCAGATATTAAAGCCACTCCAGAACAACCTCAAGATCAAATACAACCTCAGACTATAGAGGAGATGAGGCAAGAAAATCAACAACTCATGGCCTTGCTCTATGGCCTAATACAAAAGATGGAGGAGCAGCAAAGGGCAGCTCAAGTCCCCCCAGTAAATGCACCACCTTCAAGGGCAGTGCCTATGCCAACGGTGATAAGACCGTAAGCTGCAGATGTCAACTTCAACCCTGATAAGATACAAGAAGATCAGGTTGTGGAGCCCAATCATAATGCTCAGCAATCCCATGCTTCTGCAGATGATGCTACGGCATTGCAGAAGCATCTTATTGAGCAAATTGTTGAAGCCAAAATAGCAAAACAAGACGACGGAATAGGCACATTCGACTTATACAAAGTGCCATTTCCGGTACGTCATATGTTCAAGAAGCTCCCGCCGGATCACAATAAGTGTCCCAAATTCATCAGGTATGACGGGGAAGGCTCGGCCCAGGAACATATTGCCTACTATATGAGTGACTTGGAAGAGTTGGCTACTGATGAGGCCTATCTTCTGAGGTTCTTCTCTACCTCTCTCACGGGCATTGCATTCCAATGGTATGCAAAGTTGAAGCCTAACTCTATCAACAGTTGGGAGGAAATGCAGAAAAAATTCCTCGACCGTTTCAAGGTGTCGGAACGAAAGGTCACCATCACTGAATTGGTGACACTAAAGCAAGGCAGGAATGAATCCGCCACCGACTATATCAAAAAATGGCGGAACCTCTGCATGAAATGCGACAATCCGCCGACCCACGAGGATGCGGTACGATTGTGCAAAAGGGGCTTAAAGCTTGAAATAAGTGAAAAGCTGATTGGCGCAAATGTCAAGAACTTTGATCAACTAAATAATATTGTGACGGAGGTCGAAATATTCTATGCAGACCATCCAACCATTGCCTCCATTGGGGGGACGGTCCCAAAGAAGCAAAATATGGATACAAAAGAGGTCAATGCTATAGACTTCACCTCAGCTGTAGAAAATACAGGGGGCAAGAACAATGCAAATGCCTCAACATCCAATAGAATGGGATCATATGCCACCCTTAATGAGAGAAGGAAAATGCCTTACTCTTTCATCAGGGAGCATACAAGAGAGTTGTTTAATGTCTACATGCGGGCCAATCTCTTGATGCTACCCGAACCAAAAAGACCAACAGAAGTTGGTAAAATAGATGAACCCAACTATTGCATGTACCATCGTATGTTGGGACATGTAATAGAATATTGTTATATCTGCAAAGGAGAAATTGAAATGCTTATCCGAGAAGGGGCCGTGGAGATGGGGAAATACCTGGTAGACCCGCCTCAACCACATCGAATGCCCAGACAAACATTTACAGCAAATGTCATCCACATGGATGAAAACTCCTCAGAAGAAAAGCCTACAAATAAGAATATAGATGCCCCTCCAGAGCAGGAAGTGGTATCATCATATCCCCCAGCGACCCCCACTCCGGAAGGGTCTATCGTGGCGGCACTGGAGGAGATTCAGATGAATATGTCACAGCTCTCCCATCAGCAAGTTTCGCCGGAGCAGGAGGCAATACCATCATATGCTCCAGCGACTTCCACTCCAGAAGCGTCTATCATGACAACACTAGAGAAGATTCAGATGAGTCTGATACAACTCTCTCATCAACAAATCTCATTAGAACAGAAGATAAATCCATCATATACTCCAGCAATTTCCACTCTCGAGGGGCCCATTATGGCAGCACTGGAGGAGATTCAAGTGAGTCTGGGACAAATCTCTCATCAGCAGTATGAACTCACTCAAGTAATGGAAGGTCTTGCAAGACAATGGACAGAAGTCATGTCAATGGATAGAATCAATAGGCCCTTCTCCTTTGAGGAGCTAGGACCAAAATGTAGCCGTCCTCTAAAGAATAAGGGCAAACTTATCATAGATTTAAATGAACCACCAGAAGCCCAGTACCGAGAGGGAATGGTGCTCAAATGCAAAGGTTGTGAAAGTCACGACAATACTCTCGAGGCCACCTTTGCAGCTAGGCAAAGCTCCCGGAGAAAACAAGTTGCGGGTGCAGAAATAGGGATAAGTTTTAAAGATACGGAATCCCTGACAAAAAAGCTCAAGAAACCATACTCCTTTCCAATAGAAAAGACCAAAGAACTCTTCGAGTTATGTATGAGCAGAAAAGCAATTATTCTGCCCAAGCTAAAAAGGGAAGAAGAAATACATCGGGTAGATGCACCCAACTACTGCCCATACCACCGCTTCATCACCCATCCAATTGAACGTTGCTTTATGTTCAAAGATGAAGTAGAAAAGCTGATTCAAGAAGGAAAGATAAATATGGGGAAATACTTGGTAAATCCCCCACAGCCACATACGATTACACATTGAGTGTAATTCGCAGATCCATGAGCCAAAAAAAAAAAAAAAAAGGAACTTTGGGGCTTAAAAATGGGGTTCCCCGACAGACTTGATTGGTCCCGCTCCTGTGATGGGCCAATTAAGGGCAAAAAAGTCTAAAACCCAGCTGAGGTGAAAACCCGAAAGGGCGCTTCAGGCAAAAATGGGTAAACCCTGCTGTGTGAAAACCCGCAAGGGCACACAGGCAAAAATAAAAGGGGCTAGCTTCGGTGAAAACTCGTAAGGGCGCCGATGTTAGTATTATATTTATAAATTTAAAAAAAAAAAAAAAACATCACCCTGCAACCCGTCGGGGGACAACGCGCAAAAGTTATGTGCGCCAAGAAAAGTCAATAATGTTCGTGCGCGAATACATAGACTCATAAAGCCGCATATTTGTTCCCCGACGGGGGGAGAACTCTCTTGGCCTGCTGAGGGTAGAGATCGAGTTTTCCCACATCCCTACCCATGGAGGATATCAGAGTCGTCAATGACGAATAAACCCTTGATACAACACTGACGGTACAATAATGTCCCATCAAGGGCTACGACCGAGGCGATGATGACGATGACCTCCCGACCCGGTAAGGAAGTGGGAAAACTCGCTCTTCTGCTCGATACAGCCTGAGGGGATGATCCCCGTTCCTGTTATACCCAAGGCAAATACACGGGCATATTCTTGAAAGATGTCACATAATGGTGGGTGATTCACCTCGAAAGAAAATATTTGCCGTCAAGAATATCATGCAATGCAAAATTCTTTCATTCGCCCACGGAAGGCGTTAAACTCCGGCATTCGCCCGCGGAAGGCGTTAAACTCCGGCATTCGCCCGCGGAAGGCGTTAAACTCCGGCATTCGCCCGCGGAAGGCGTTAAACTCCGGAATTTGCCTACGAAAGACATTAAATCCCAGAATTCATAATTCGCCCACGGAAGGCGTTAAACTCCGGCATTCGCCCACGGAAGGCGTTAAACTCCGGCATTCGCCCGCGGAAGGCGTTAAACTCCGGAATTTGCCTACGAAAGGCATTAAATCCTAGAATTCATAATTCGCCCACGGAAGGCGTTAAACTCCGGAATTTTGTCTACCTGGGAGGCAAATATATCCCAAAATTTATATTCGCTTACTACAGGCTTTAAATCCTGAAATTCATATTTCGCCCACGGAAGGCGTTAAACTCCGGCATCCGCCTACGGAGGGCGTTAAACTCCGGAATCTGCCCCGGAGGGGCATTATATCCTGAAAATTTTCATATTTGCCCCGAGAAGACGTTGTGTCCTAAAGTCTTTCCTGGGCGTATGCCAGCCCCGCTGACATGCCATAAAGGGGTCGAGAATTTTCTTATCGCCACGAGAAGGCATTATATCCTAAATCTTCCCCTTGGCTTAAGCTAGTCCCACCGGCATGCCATAAGGGGGTTGAAAAATTCTTTTGCCCCAAGGAGGCATTGTATCCTAAAGTCTTCCCTGGGCATACGCCAGTCCCACTGGCATGCCCTAAAAGGGTTGAAAATTTTCCTATCGCCCCAAGGAGGCAATGTATCCTGAATCTTCCTTAGGCATACACCAGTCCCACTGGCATGTCATTAAAAGGTTGAAAATTCCCTTCGCCCTGGGGAGGCGTCATATTCTAAAATCTCTCTCCTAAATCATGGTCCCATCGGCATAACCATATAGTCCCATGTGCTATAGTCCCATCGGCGTGCCGTAGGCGGTCGAATTCGCTCCAAGGAGATGTTATACCTTAAAATTGACCCTGATACACGCTAGTCCCACTCGTGTGCCTTGGTGGCCTGGAAGTTCATATTCGCCTACAGGAGGCTTTATATCCTGGAAATTCATATTCGCCTACAGGAGGCTTTATATCCTGGAAATTCATAATTCATATTCGCCTACAGGAGGCTTTATATCCTTGAAATTTATATTTCATATTCGCCTACAGGAGGCTTTATATCCTGGAAATTCATAATTCATATTCGCCTACAGGAGGCTTTATATCCTGGAAATTTATATTTCATATTCGCCTACAGGAGGCTTTATATCCTGGAAATTCATATTCGCCTACAGGAGGCTTTATATCCTGGAAATCCATATTCGCCTACAGGAGGCTTTATATCTTGGAAATTCATATTCGCCTACAGGAGGCTTTATATCCTGGAAACTCATATTTGCCTACGGGAGGCTTTGAATCTCGGAATTCATATTTCGCCTACGGGAGGCATTAAACTTCGGAATTCGCCTACGGGAGACTTTAAATCCTAGAATTCCTATTTCGCCTACGGGAGGCGTTAAACTCCGGAATTCGCCTACATGAGGTTTTAAATCCTAGAATTCATATTTCGCCTACAGGAGGCTTTGAATCCTGGAATTCATATTTCGCCTACGGGAGGCTTTGAATCTCGGAGTTCATATTTCGCCTACGGGAGGCTTTGAATCTCGGAATTCATATTTCGCCTACGGGAGGCTTTGAATCTCGGAATTCATATTCACCTACGGGAGGCGTTAAACTCCGGAATTCGCCTACGGGAGGCGTTAAACTCCGGAATTCGCCTACATGAGGCTTTAAATCCTGGAATTCATATTTCGCCTACGGGAGGCTTTGAATCTCGGAATTCATATTTCGCCTACGGGAGGCTTTGAATCTCGGAGTTCATATTTCGCCTACGGGAGGCTTTGAATCTCGGAGTTCATATTTCGCCTACGAGAGGCTTTGAATCTCGGAATTCATATTCGCCTACGGGAGGCGTTAAACTCCGGAATTCGCCTATGGGAGGCTTTAAA
Source organism: Zantedeschia hybrid cultivar (assembly GCA_030544215.1). Classification (NCBI taxonomy): domain Eukaryota; kingdom Viridiplantae; phylum Streptophyta; class Magnoliopsida; order Alismatales; family Araceae; genus Zantedeschia; species Zantedeschia hybrid cultivar. The sequence continues at coordinate 18,082,616 of JARZZO010000016.1, forward strand.
TCCTAGAATTCATAGTTTGCCTACGGGAGGCATTAAACCCCGGAATTCGCCTCTGGAGGGCATTGTGTCTCAAAATATTTAGTCTTCGGGAGCCGTTGTATCCCAAATCCACGGCTACCTAAAGCCCCCGTTTCTCGAAAACTACAAATATATTCCTTATCGGTTCTCAGGGAAGACTCAGTTCCCTACATATATATTCTTATCGGTTCTCAGGGAAGACTCAGTTCCCTACATATACTTCTTATCGGTTCTCAGGGAAGACTCAGTTCCCTATATATATATTATTATCGGTTCACAGGGAAGACTCAGTTCCCTACATATATATTCTTATCGGTTCTCAGGAAAGACTCAGTTCCCTACATGTATATTCTTATCGGTTCTCAGGGAAGACTCAGTTCCCTACATATACTTCTTATCGGTTCTCAGGGAAGACTCAGTTCCCTACATATATTCCTTATCGGTTCTCAGGGAAGACTCAGTTCCCTATATATACTTCTTATCGGTTCACAGGGAAGACTCAGTTCCCTACATATATATTCTTATCGGTTCTCAGGGAAGACTCAATTCCCTACATATATATTCTTATCGGTTCTCAGGGAAGACTCAGTTCCCTACATATACTTCTTATCGGTTCTCAGGGAAGACTCAATTCCCTACATATATGTTCTTATCGGTTCTCAGGGAAGACTCAGTTCCCTACATATACTTCTTATCGGTTCTCAGGGAAGACTTAGTTCCCTACATATATTTCTGAGCGGTTCTCAGGAAAACCGTAATTCTCTACCGAAAAAAAATAATAATAATAATAATAATAAATGGGGTTTAAAAACGAGGTGCCTCGACGGACTTAATCGATCTCGTCCTCAAAGGGGTCGGTTAAGGGTAAAAATGTCTTATACCCAACTAAGGTGAAAACCCGAAAGGGCACCTTAGGCAAAATCGGGTAACCCCGCTGTGTGAAAACCCGCAAGGGCGCACAGGCAAAAATAAGAGGGGGCTAATACTGGTGAAAACCTGAAAAGGCGCTGGTATTAGTTTTAAATAAAATAAAAAATAAAAAATAAAAAGAAGAAGAAAGGAGCTTAAAAATGAGGTGCTCCGACGGACTTAATCGATCTCATCCTCAAAGGGGTCGGTTAAGGGTAAAAATGTCTTATACCCAACTAAGGTGAAAACCCGAAAGGGCACCTTAGGCAAAATCGGATAACCCCGCTGTGTGAAAACCCGTAAGGGCGCACAGGCAAAAATAAGAGGGGGCTAATGCTGGCGAAAACCTGAAAAGGCGCTAGTATTAGTTATAAAAAATAAATAAATAAATAAATAAAAGAGAGAGAGAGAGAATACATGCAACATATAATAAATGGTCCGTACCACTCAAACTTAGCATTTATCTTCAGGAGAATATTTGCAATACACTGGAGCAATGTCGGAGTTTGAGATGAATATGCGGGATAGTTCGAGTTCTTCAACAAATGGAAAACTTCAATTCTTTTGAAGAAATTCGACTCCATCTCCGGAATATCAGTCGAAGCGATGTTCGATGACCGCCACGAAATGGGAATTCTCCCTCCAGTGGAGCTTCAGGAACATCTGCATTCTGACGAGGAGCGGCAATATAGGCGTCCGCGGTACCAGAAAGGACGATATCCTTCTGATGTTGGAGCATAGGAGTCTCCGCAGCTCAAGCTGTACAGCCTGCCTCGATAGTTTCAGTCTCGGCTCGCTTTGGCAAAGAGTTACTCGACAAGTAGCAGGAATGGGATATCGTCCTCCCCATGCCCTGCCATAGGAGGAACTCCCATGAGGGTCATGAAGACAAAGACAGCAAGCTACAAGAAGATAGAGAAATAAAATCAGCGCCAGAGAGCTGCAATAAAAGTCTCGAAAAGCCAAAATTGACCAAGTCCTAATAAAGTCATAGGACAAAGGCAAATTGCTATGAACCAGATATTAGGCCAGTCCAGAACGCTTCGTGCGGAGCTCCTGGAAACGCCAATATAAGGTATTGATACCCCAAGATAGAGCAAATGCCGGAAGAATTAAACGACTCGCCTGTGTGTTCTTAAGGAGTCTCCATGTCGTGAAGGCCAAGAGATCTCCTAGAATCCAAGTAAACGTCGAAAGATTCAAGCGGCATCAACTCTCGCAGAACCTCCAAGTCGCGAAGGCCAAGAGGATTCCCATAATCAGAGGGGTAGATGCTTTCAAATATATTCAGAAAGTCGAAAAATTATGAAAACAGGACTTCCTGGGCATAGTTTGAGGTGTCTAAGTACCAAAATTGAGGGTCATCGGGACCCAGATAAGCTCAGATGGAGCATATGCATAGCAAGCCAAAGCAATGTATCGCCTGGCATATATGAGATAACGGTTGACTTCCCTCCCCAATAGCCGCAAATACATAAAGCGAGACATGGGAGCTCATCAAGACAATACCGGCATACTGCAGCTGAGAACTCCTCAAGCGTGCGAAATGATGACTCTTGTAGCCAAATGGGGCACGGGGCATGCACCGTCGTCCTCACCTTCGGCACATGTCCCGTGGGGGGCATTTGTTGGAACCATTTTTTTTAAAAAAAAAAGAGAGCAAAAGAGAGGGGGAGAAGTTCCCCCCACCGGTTGGGGAACCCCCCACCGGTTCCAAGAGGGAAACCGGTGGGGGGGGAGGAGGAGCTCTCTCCCTCCACTTTTCAGATTTTTGAAGTTTAAAAATAGGGAGGTGTTTAATGAGAGGGTTAATGGGAGATCTTAACCCCATTCACACATGGGTTAAGAAACCCATGTGGAACTCTCCTTAAATCCAAACCCAAACCCCTTTCACGTGGGACCAATCCATGGAATTAATGGGGTTAAACCCCTTTCACATTGGTCCAAAATCCCCAAGATCCCAAAATCTGAAAACCCACTCATTTATGGGCCTCAAAAAGAGCAAAAGGAGGAGGAAGTGGGGAGGGGAAAACCCCCCCACCGGTTTCTCAAAACCGGTGGGGAGACCCCCCACCGGTTCCCAACCGGTGGGGGGGGTCCATCCGGTGGCACCCCCCTCCACCGGTTGGAACCGGTGGGGGTGCCAACCGGTCCCCCCCTCCCTCTCTCTCTCTCTCTCTCTCTCTCTCTCTCTCTCTCTTTTTAATGCTCTCTCCCATCTCTCTCTCACCCATGTGATTAAAAAATTAAAAAGAGAGGGAGGGGAGGAGAGAGACTCCAACCTGTGGGTACCCCCCACCTCAAGCCAACCGGTGGGTACCCCCACCGGTTAAGGCTTTGAAGCCTATAAATACCCCCCAAGGGGTAAGAAGAAGCCCCATGCCCATTTGGCCCAAAATTTCCTAGGGGAAACTCTGCCAGTTTGAAGACCAAATCCGGTGCTCTTGCCCGGGTTTGCTGCGATTTGGAGGAGATATTTTCTTGGAGGGCTCTCTTCCTAAGGTTTATTCCTAAGGGGAAGCTCTGCCAAATTTATGTTGTAAAATCACCGTCCTATAAGACGGGATTATGCCGAAATAATGAATGAATGCTACTATTTGTTCTTTGAGCATATGTATGTGCATGTGTGTTCATGAACCTACTATTTAAGTAACACTATGTTACTATATTTTCATATGCAAAATAATTAGTTTTATAACTAATTAAAATACATAAAACATATAATTAAATATTCTAAAATATCATTGGCCTCATCCCATACATAACTAATCTTAGATTCATAATTAAAACTTAATAATGAAACATTGAGACATAAAATAATATCTTAAGTTAAAAAATGACTTAAATACTCCACATACTTAATTAATTAATAAAATCTGCGAAAATTATCTAAAATTAATAAAACAAATATAAAAATCAGAAAAATTCTGTAAAAATCAGTAATACTCAGTAAAAATCAGAAAACAAAATCTGGAAATTACATAAATCTAAAATATAACTTAAATATCCTTCATATACCTAATTAATTAATAAAAATCAGTAAAATTAATAAAAAAAATCAGTAAAATTCAGTAAAAACCAATAAAAAACAGAGAACTAAATATGAAAATATATAAAATTCTGAAATGATTAAAATGCCCCTAGAGCTTAATACAAATTACAAAAATACCCTCATACATGTTAAAAATCTGTAAAAATCACACAAAATTCTTAAAAATATCAAAATCTCTCATATGTCCAAATACCCTCCAAACCTTAATAAGATGGGTAAAATTATCAAAATATCCTAAATATGATAAAAATAAATAAAAAATCTCAGAAAAATATAAAAATAGACTTTAAGTCTAAAAATCCAATTTGGGCAAAATTACCAAAATACCCTTACAATCCAAACACACTTGAAATAACTCTAAAATACCTCCTAAGGTTTTGAAACCTTCCTAAATCATTAAAACTCATTTCATACACTAAAATAACCATAATCTCCCTATACCCTCCAACTTGGCATAATTACAAAAATACCCTTATGGGTCTAAAATACTTGGAATCAATCCAGAATACTTGGAGTCAATCCAATATACTTGGAATTAATCCAGATAGCTTGGAATCAATCCAAAATCATATAAACACATCCTAAACCTGGGTGAGGCCAAGAGTTTAACCTAAAATATATCTTCATATGCATGTGCTGCCTGTAGTAGTAGTGTTGCATGTTATAAGGGCATCATACGGACGGTTAATCAAGGGTTGCCGAGCAGTCGCTCAACGTAATTAACACTGACCGAGGTCAGGAGAGAGAGGTCATATACTCGAATCTTCGCTTGATTCGAAGTCCCGGATTCCCTGAGGGCTAATCCCAAGCTCTCATAGTCCGATAAAATATAAAACCGACCTATAATTCTCTAGATAAACAAAAAAATGGATTTCCGAATAATCCGACATAGGAGAGATGTGTCTAGGTCAGGTCCCGACGAAGGTTAGAAAAACTCTCGCAAACAAGTGACCAATGTACTTATGGTTCGCTCTTATTGGTAGAGTGACCAAAAATTATGATTCTTGGTTCATTCCTATTGGTGGAGTGATCATTAACTATTGTGGTTCTGTCCTATTGGCATGTAGACCGGCCACGAAGTTATGGTTCACTCTCACTCGTAGAGTGACCAATAATCATGGTTCTTGATTCATTCTTATCGATAGAGTGACCAATAAATCAATGTATTGGTTCTTTCCTATTGGTGGATCGACCATGAAATTATAATTCACCATCATTGGTACAATAAATCTTAGACGATCCATTCATATCTACAGGATGATCAAAAGTGATGCATCATAACAAAATGGATTCAAATAAATCAATGCATGTTCAATTCTGCCCAAACATATTTATTTCATCAAAGTACTTCATTTCATTCATGTTTTAGCAACAGGCCTTAACGGATGGTTAATCAAGGGTTGCCAATTAATAACTGATGTAATTAACACTGACCAAGGTCAGTGGAGAGAGGTCAAGAATATGGATCCACGCTTGATCCAAAATCTTAGATTTGAGAATTCATTCCAAATTCTCAAAGTCTACACTTAAATAAAAGAGAAGAACATGTTTTCAAAACTACAAGAATTCTCTTTTCAAAACAAAAACCTCCTCTTTTCAAAAATCCAAATTCTTTCTTTTTCAAAGAACAAAAAATGAGGAGGTTGAGATTTCGAAGTCTCACATGCCGCTTGAGAAGCAAGCTTGGAGATTGCTTTATTCGATGCCTCCTCTACAGATAGGACGAAACTGCCCCTCACCACATTGGTAGGCAAACTCTTCCTGACCTCTTCAGGCTCGGGGACAAAATGGTCATAATCCTTTCCTTGACAGATGAAGTTCTGATCAGAATCAACATCTATCTTGGACCAGTACTCCTTAAGGATTAAGCATTTGAACTTGAAGTATGCTTCCGAAACCCCTTACCTGAAGTGAGGACACAGTGCCTTTTGCAGCAGAATTGTAGTTTGAAACTGAAGTATGCTTCCAGAATCCCTTATGTGAAGTGAGGACATAGTAGCTTTCACAGCAGAGTAGCAGTTTGAAGAAATAGATTATTAATCCATCATTTGTTGTTTTGGAAAGCAGATAGCACCACATGTCCACTAAAGGCAGACATATTATGATATGTTACTGTCACGTTTAGAACAATCAAGATGGGATGGAAGGAGTAAATAAATAGAGATCTAAGGAAAAGCTTTCCAGTTTTGCTATTAAGGTTTCCCACCATCCTGAAGCATAAATTAATTCCGGATAAAAGTACAATATCTCGAGGAAAAACGAAGGATATAATGTTTAACAGGCACATTGTGTGATACGTACAAGTCGATCACATGCGTCATGTAATGCTTTCGTTTTTGTAGCAACTGCCTGGTGTTGTAATTGCAATTCGTCAAATAAGTTGAGAGTGCTATCCACCTGCATGGAAAAGTTATCCCTAACTTCGATGTGATGAAAGCAATAACTATATAACAACCAATATATTGATGTACAGCCTTTTGAGCAGTTGTCATGGAAGTCAGATAAAAAGTAAGATATACAAATTAGGGAACAGAATGTAACATGCCTGATGAAGAATCCCATCACATATCTCCACACGTTCTGTCAATGTTTTTACATAATGACGATACTTCTCCTCCGTCTGTTTACAAAAATAGAAAACCAAATCGTTGACTGTTTAACATACCAGCCATTAGCAAAGATATAAGCAAATTTAACTGCACAAACCTCTGATTTCATAGTGGATTCCAAATCTGTAAACCATTTGTAGAACTGCAAAATAATCAGAAAGCTTCTTCAGAAAGAAGATTTTTTTTCAAAAACCCATGAGAATCTGTTTCTTAACTTTTTTTTAAATTTTCACCTCATTCTTTCCTGTTCTAGAAAGCTAGATGTGCTAAAGAAAAGTGCAGCCTACAACGAGACTTTGCTTTACATGTGAAATTGTTAATGTGTTCATGGGATGTCACAAGTCAAAGCACTTCCACAAGAAAGTAAACACCATAAAGGAGAGGGAAAAGCATGCACGCACACGTGCACATGCACACACACACACACACATGTACATACACACCAAAGCACTTCGACAAGAAAGTAAACAGCACAAAGGAAGGGGAAAACCACACTTGCATGCGTGCATGCACACACACATGCACAATTTTTAAATTAGGAGGGCCACATACATAAACGCACTCAACTTTTAAATTTTAGGAGGGCCTCACCAGATCAACATTTTCTAACAAAGGAGAAGGCAATTATTAAATTTTAGAAGGAACTCACCAGGTCAAAATTTTCTAACAAAGGACAAGGTGATTATTTCAAAATTGAATGCAACAGGCAGAACATGTCTAAATAAACACTCAATTTTTAAATTTTAGGAGGGCACACACATAAACACACTCAATGTTAAAATATGAGGACCCACTAGATCAAGATTTCTAACAAAGGAAAAGGTGATATGTCAAAATCGAATTCAACAGGCAGAACATGTCTGAAAGAAAAGGAGGTTTCAAAAGGATGAAACGAAAAATAGCCAGATACATAAACAGAACAACAAATGTACAGCAGTGACTTATAATCCCTCAATAATGAGATATGATCCACCTTCCAGAACAGAAAGAAAATCTTCGAGCGTCACACCCATATGAAACTCCCTTCACGTGACTCATCGACTATGACATACTCCACCAGTCCACCTACCTTTGGATGGCCGAAGTAGACCAGAACCAGCCAAACTGCATTGGAACTGGCTGGAAGCCTGGAACCGGTCTGGTTTTGGCTGGTTCCCAATCTGGTCAACAAAAAAGTAATCATAATAGAAAGAGGAGCCAGCTCATAACCAGTCAAAACTGGGCAGAGCCAGCCCGTTTGTTTTGAGGATGATTCTGGCTGGTTCTGCCAGTTCTCAACCAGTTGCATGTTCCAAGTCACTGTCTTCCGAGCATGATGTGCTTTAGTCTTTTATCACACGCATTGCTAAAATTGTCAGTGTGCTAAAGTCATAATGTTTCATGTTTGTCTGTCAAATTTATCATTTCATATCCTAGGCATAATCTTTCAATATTTAACTATAGCCAGCTGCTTAGAATCATCACTGTGGTCTAGTCAATTAAGAAGATAATGCAACGAATAATGGTTTTCATATTCTTTTGGAATTTTTCCAGTATTTTTCTGTATTGTCTGGGACCTTCTGAACTAGCCCCGCAAAGGGTCAGAAGTGGCCAGTTCTGACCTTGAACCAGAACTGGCCAGGACAGGTCCGCTTCCTGTATCCTGTCTCTTCATCCTTCCTACCCATCCATCTTCATAGTACCATGCCCTTCCAACTTTTCCAGAGAATGGCAGGACATGTAGCACCACACACACAGTAACCAGATGAAATGATCAACAGTGCCACATTTATGTTATATAAAAAAAAAAAAAGCAAGGCATTTGCAATAAAATCCATACAACAATTTGTTCTTTAATGAACAATTTATTCTTTAATGATTTTATCACAAAAACCTGAAATCCTAAGGACAGTAAAGACAGAAAGAAAAATGACAGAGAATGCTCCAAAGCGAGAATAGCAACTTGCATGATCTGCAAAGTTCAGCTTCTCAACTATATTTGAAGTTAATGAAACAGTGCTCAGATGGAGACAAATACAGAAGCCTAGAACTTCAAAACAAACCTCATGAGTGCTGACTAAGACTGCATCTATAGCCCCAGAATCTTCTAATGCACCATTGGGGGTCCCTGAGAAATTATTAGTATCCTGCATGACCGGCTCTTGGGACTGCAATACCCATTAAAAAATGCTCAATGATGTAAGCATTCATCTAGACTGATATAAGCAGTAAAATATGCCAGGACATGAATCAAACAGAAACATGAGAAAGAGATGAGAGCCAATGGAACATTGAAAAATTATGTGGGAAACAAAGAATTTGAAGTTGTGCATGCAGATGAAGAAAGAAAATAGCAAACTTCAAAAGCTTAAGCATGTGCATGAGCTCACCAGCTTTGCTGGAAATGGACGTTCAGCGACAGCATGAGAAAGTGATATGATTGCTGTTTGTTGTTGTTCTGTTAATGGAGCATTCTGTAAAAGTAATAAAATAAAAAAGATATTGTAATAAGACAATTAGTCAAGGCATGAAATGTTGCAATTATTCGTAGGGGAGAAACATAATGAATAATGCCAAAAGAAAGAAATGGTTAGACACAATCAGAAAATGCCAATATACATAATGTGAAAATTGATGTCTTATTCTATGAGACTGTGATAGTTAAGAAAAATGCCAAGGCCTTGCTTGGATGCAATGCATAAATGAGTTCGGGTTTACGATAAACTCTTCTCTTATGATAAACTTAGTGATGGTTTAAAAACAAGTTCATCAAAAGCTTACTGCAGTTTGCCATAGACTAAAGACCTCCCCATAAATCAGTTTTTGGTAACCAACACTCAGTCTACATTGGAGATGGGCATTCCATAAACCAACTTATAGATTATGGTACACTCAAAACCATGAGCTTGGTTGGGCTTAAATGGAACAGCCAAATAAGAGTTTTTTTTAGAATGTGATTGATAGTCACTATTCCATTGATGAAAAGAAGAAAGTAGTACAAAGAAGGTCCCAAGAAAGAAACACACCTCAACCTGGGTGGGACAAACCCCCAACCAAGCATGGATGGCAGTTTCGGCCGGTACCGATACCCCCATTTAGGGCCGGTGGAAAAATGATTGTACCGGGCCGGTACCGGGCCAGTACGCAAGGGGTGTTTCACTATCCCCTCTCACAGAAACAGATCTGTGAGAGGGGATTCTGGTTTTTTGCAGTAAGAGGGGAAGAGAAGGAGGGGAAAGAACCGCCACCGCCGCCGGAGACGTTTTCACCCTTTTCCGGAGACGTTTTCACCGTTTTGGGTGGAAGAAAAAAAGAAGGTATGATTTATATTTTAATGTAGTGATTATTTTTTAGTTTGTTACATATTTCTTAGATTATTTACATTCATTTTCTTGATAACATAGACAACCCCCGATTTTGGCCCTAATTAGTGGTTAAAAATTGGGGCTTTTGTCTAATTACTTAAATTAAATATCAATTGGAGCTTAATTAAGCTTCATTCTATGTTTTAAACTAGGAGAGTGCTGTCAATTACGTTGATCGACGGTTAATTAAGGGAAATCCTCAATTTTGGCCCTAATTAGCGGTTAAAAATTGGAGCTTTTATCTAATTACTTAAATTAAATATCAATTGGAGCCTAATTAAGCTTCATTACATGTTTTAATATAGGAGTGTGCTGCCAATTGTGTTGATCGACGGTTAATTAGGGGAAATCCCCAATTTTGGCCCTAATTAGCAGTTAAAAATTGGAACTTTTGTCTAATTACTTAAATTAAACATCAATTGGAGCTTAATTAAGCTTCATTGCATGTTTTAAACTAGAAGTGTGCTGTCAATTACGTTGATCGACGGTTAATTAGGGGAAATCCCCAATTTTGACCTTAATTAGTAGTTAAAAATTTGGACTTTTATCTAATTACTTAAATTAAAAATCAATTGGAGCCTAATTAAGCTTCATTGCATGTTTTAAAATAGGATTGTGCTGTCAATTGTGTTGATCGACGGTTAATTAGGGGAAATCCCCAATTTTGACCCTAATTAGCGGTTAAAAATTAGGGCTTTTATCTAATTACTTAAATTAAACATCAATTGAAGCCTAATTAAGCTTCATTGCATGTTTTAAAATAGGAGTGTGCTGTCAATTGTGTTGATCGACGGTTAGTTAGGGAAAATCTCCAATTTTGGCCCTAATTAGCGGTTAAAAATTGTGACTTTTGTCTAATTACTTAAATTAAACATCAATTTGAGCCTAATTAAACTTCATTACATGTTTTAAACTATGAGCATAATGCCAAATGTTCTTATATTTGTTTCTACTTTTTTTATGTGTTGTAGGAATATGGTTGAACAGCAAGAGCAAGACCAGGGTGGGCCCATATCACCTTAGTTAATACTGCAAAAAGGAGAGTGAAATGCAAATATTGTGGCAAAGAGATGGGTGGTGGAATCACTCGAGGGAAAGAACATTTAACAGGGAAGACAGGACAGGTGACAAGGTGTACTGTCTGTCCCCGACAAGTTGCCAACGAGATGCGTGAATTGTTGCGTGGCCGAAAAGTAGAAAAAGAACAAAAGAATGAAGATGAGGTTGAACTCCAAGGTGAAATTTCAGGTAGACATAATACAAAAGGCAAAGGGATGTATACTGCTGCCAGTGGCATTTCTATACGTGAGAGGCAAAGGGCTGAACAAATTGTAGATTCTAGTGATGATGATGATGATGATCCTGAGATGGCTGCAGCTAGAAGAGAGAATTTGTGGCATCAACAAGAAGACGAAGCCCGAAGGAGAGGTGATGGACCATCAATAAGAGGCACAAGTCAACTTACAGGCCAAGTGGGTCCTATAGACAGTTATCTTTTTAGAAAACAGAGTTCTACTCAACCAAAAATCAAGCAAGCAATGAGAGGAGTAAAAAAGTCAGCTGAAGCGGCAGGACATACTTTTAAAAGTATCTGCAAATGGTTTTTGCATGCAGGTGTTCCCTCACATGCTGCTCAGTCTCCTTATTTTCAGCCTATGATTGATGCGATAGCAGATCATGGTCGTGGGTTCAAAGCCCCCACACGTCGAGACATATATGGACGGGGGCTTGATGGAGAATACGAGGAACTTCAACAGTGGGTTGAAAGTTTTAAGGCAGTATGGAAGGAGAGAGGATGCACAATTATGTGCGATGGCTGGACTGGTACCACGAAGAAGTCCATGATTAATTTTCTTGTTTATTGCACAGAAGGGACAGTTTTTATGAAATCTGTTGATGCATCAAACTATTCAAAGAATGCAAAATATTTATTTTGTTTGATGGATCAAATGGTGCAGGAAATTGGAGAGGAAAATGTTGTCCAGGTGGTCACCGATAATGAACCAAGTTATAAAGCTGCAGGGAAGAAGTTAATGGACAAGCGCAAACACCTTTATTGGGTCCCATGTGCAGCGCATAGTCTGGACTTGATGCTTGAAGACATTGGTAAGGATCCGACTATCAGCAAGACAGTAAAGAGAGCCCAAAGAATTACCCAATTTATTTATGGTCATCCCAGGATCTTGAATATGTTCAGAGAAAAAGCATCTAGAGGTCGAGATCTCATCCGTGTAGGGCCTACACGATTTGCATCTAATTTTATTTCTTTAGAATCTTTGCACAAATTCAAGAATAAGATCAAGGGTTTTATGTTTAATAAGGAGTTCTTGGAGTATATGCGAACCACCTCCAATGAATCTAAATCTGAACATTTAGAAGTGAGAAAAATCATAGAGAATAAAAAATTTTGGAGTAATATGGAGACTTATCTGAAGTTGGTGGAACCTCTCGTACAGGTATTAAAATTGGTGGATGGGGATGATAAGAATTACATGGGATATTTGTACGAGGCAATTGACATTGCTAAGGTGCACATCAAGAACGCATTTCCCAACACTTATATGAAGTGGTGGGACCTTATTGATGTCAGATGGGAAAGCACATTACACTACGACTCGTATGCAGCTGGTAAGTGAAATCTTGTACTATTACATGGGAGATTATTTATTAAATTGACATTAGTAATTTTTCACCTAAATGCAGGTTATTTTTTAAATCCTCGAGTAATGTATAGTCGTCAAGTGCATATTGATGGAGAGGTGATTCAAGGCACACTAAATGTGATTGCACGTTTGTCGAGGACAATAGAAGATAGGATTGAGGCAGAGAGACAGGTATACTTAGTGAAGATCTGACTTTAAGATTTATCCAATTACTTGTAATTTGAAGAGCCTATGAATTCTATTAATTGTTAATTCCATCTTTGTAGATGGAGGGTTATAGGCTAAGGCTGGGGACATATAATGAAGACTCTGTGCAAATTGCCGTAGAGAAAGTGAGCCCAGGTATACTTAGTCATTGCATTGTTGTCATATGTGCAAAAGAAACGAAAACATACATTGATTAATTTTTTGGTTTCTTTTAATGATGGCACAGCTGAGTGGTGGATAATGGTATACAACAGAGATAGGTGTTATAATCCATTGGCTTCCGTTGCAGTAAGGGTTTTGAGTCAGACGACGTCGGCAAGCCAATGTGAAAGAAACTGGAGCACGTTCAGCCTTATACACTCAAAAATTCGTAACCGGTTAAAGGCTGAACGATTAGACAAATTGGTGTACTGCCATTACAATATGAGATTGAGGATCAAAAACATCCGGTTGAGACAACAATTGAGGGAGAAACGAGCTGCAGGGCACGCAGAAGATGTTGTTGGCCAAATTGATGTGGAAGAGTTATTTGCTGATGATAATCCCTTGCAGACTTGGGTTGAGACACGAGCAACTGTCGATGAGCCAGTTTTTGATCCTGATGATACAGAATGGGCAGAAGGCATACTAGATGGAGCTGTTGCTAGAGATCCAGAATTAAGAACCTCGAAAAGGCAAAAAGAAAATTCACCTCCTCCTTCACATGAGCATCAGAGTCAGACTGAGCATGTGCCTTTATTTGCACATGATACTGAGCTTGAGCCTGCTAGACACTCAGAATCAGATAGTAGGCCAGTCACTCCTAGAATGATTGGGCCACCATCATTCTTGAAAAGGAATACATCTACATTGGAGAGGACTAATCTGGCTGCCAGAGACGATCCTGTCATTGATGAGATGAATCAAATTTATGTGAGGCATACACCACGAGGAAAAGGAGTATTGAATCGATTGAACTTGCAAAAGGAACTAGAAAGAAAAGAAAGCCAGCAAAAACAGGCATCACAAAAAAAAAAATCAAGTAATGTCAAAAGAAAGTTAATTGTTGATTATGATCAAGATGATGATGATGATGGGACAGAGTCTCCTAGTGATGATACTGGTGCAGCTGCAGGTACTACTACCGGGGGCAGAGTGTATACACCTTCTTTCTCCTTACATATTGACACAGGAAGAGGACAACATGAAAGTCAAGGAGATTATGATTCACAAAGTCAGCATGGACAGCAGTCAGGTTATGGAGGTGACCAACAAGAAGTAGGCATGTATAGCTGGGGAGATCAAGTAGAGTATGAAAGCTTTCAATTCCATCCACCGATTCCACCCAGTAGCAGTTATGGGTCAGGATCTTCTTCTTATCCTCATGCTACTTCTTTGCATCATGATTATAGAATTTCATCAAGTCAACAAACATATACTCCAAGAGGGATTCAAAGAGGGATGCACGACTTGGCTGCATCATTGTTTAATTATGGTGAATATAGGGAACATATGCAACCTTATTATGGATACCAGCAACAGCAACCAGATGATGAATCAGAAGGATCTACGGGTTATTATCCATATTAAGGGACTCACTTATGTTTTTCATAGGTAAGGATCGTTTGATTTCGTTAATATTTTGCATTGTTGTAAATATTTAGTACATTAACATAATATTTTTCATGTTTAATCTGTATGAAAATAGTCATTTTGTATGCGTTATGTGTACTTCTTTGTCTTAACCCACTTTTATCACACCCAACACATAGCTAATTAATTGTTTACATTTTTTCTGAATTTTTCTGATTTTTTCTGATTTTTTTTTCTTTTTTTCTGATTTTTTTGAGCCCCTTTAAGCCCGTACCAGTCGTACCAGCCGGTACCGGTACCGGTACTGCCATCCATGCAACCAAGTCTTAAATCACAAAATAAAAGTTACAACTGTACTGTTTTATCAAGGATATAAAACAGAATTACATAATAAAACCCCTCATAAAAATAGAGTTCTCCACAGACTGGCCTTCTGCAAAATAACAGAATTTTCTTATTTAATGATAATCAGCAGCTCTTCCCCACTCTTCCACTCTTCTAAAAGTACTCTTCAATAATTCAATAGCACTATTATATTGGTCACTGAACTTCCTCATGTTTCTCTCACACCAGATAGTCCACATCAAAGCCGACCCGATGAGGAACCACAATTGTTTCTGGCCAGGAAAAGGGCAAACCTTAGACCACCACCTTAGAAGATCCATGGCAAAAGACTGATCCACCCAACTGATTCCAAATAATATGCAGAGAGCCTTCCACAGAATTTTAATAATGCCACAACCCATAAAAAGATGTATATGATCTTCCTCAAAGATTGCACAAAAGACACATGAAGAATTTTCTGAGAGGAGGTTCTTAGCCCTCTTGCCCGTGAGGATTCTAGACCAAGCAATCTTCCATAAAAACACCTTTATCTTATTAGGAAGATTTTTTGCCCAAACTAAATTCTTCTACCAAGCCCTACAGCCGCCATCATTCAATACCTGAACAATAGACCTGACCAAAAACTGCCCATTGGTATTCCATCTCCAAACTCTCTTATTTTGATTCTCTGTACAAATTCTAACTCTGCTAGTAAGGTTAAACAGAGTCAACATTTCCTCTATTTCCACATCAATTAGATCCCTTCTCAGCTGCAAATTGATAAAACCTAAACCATTATGAGACAAAACTACTGCAACCGAAGCCTCCTGATTATGAGTGATATTGAATATATTACTAAATAATGAAGACAAGACCAGTCCGGAGCACCATCTATCTTTCCAAAATGATGTATCATAGCCATTACCAACTTGGATGTTATAAGAAATAGCCATAAAATCAGCAGTCTTCACTATGTTCTTCCAAATGGGAGACAAATTGTAAGTGGTAGAAGGAAATAAAGTCCAATTATTATCAGTATAGTAATGTAAGTCCTTGACAATGATAGCCCAAAGGGCTTCCGAACACTCCCCCCTTCTCCACAACCATTTCATTAGCAAAGCTTTATTGAAAGTAGCAACTCCACATAAGCCAATACCACCCTACTCCTTACTTTTGCACACACTTTTCCAATTAATCAAATGGAGTCCTCTCTTCTCCCTTTTTCCTCATGACCAGAAAAAAGAACTTTTGGTTGATTCTATAATCCTCCACAGTCCTCAGAATCTTGAAAATAGAAGACATAATAAATGGCTAATGAAGATAAGACTGATTTGGATAAAATCAATCTCCCTCCTCCTGAAAGAAATCTACCTTTCTACCCTTCCAACCGGTCTTCAAATTTCTTAATAAGATCATCCTAATCCCTAACCATGATCACTCCATTCAATAAGGGCAAGCCAAGGTATTTGATAGGGAAAGAATTAACTCTGCACTCAAAAAAATCTGCAATTTCTTGTAATTCCTGTGCCACATTAATCCCAATAATTTTTTATTTCTCATAGTTAATTCTCAAACCAGTAATAGCTTCCACCAGAATCAGCAACCTTTTGATATTCTGAATTTCCGCATTACTTCCAGCAGTAAACAATAATGTATCATCCGCAAACTGAAGATGAGATAAAAGAATATTGCTTCTACCAATATTGAAACCCTCAATCAGACCCTGTTGAGCTGCACTGTCCCAAAGAGTACTCAAAATCTGGCCAATTAACAAGAAAAGAAGAGGTGACATAGGGTCCCCCTACTGTAGTCTTCTAGAACTCTTAAAATAACCACACGGCTCACCATTAATCAAAACAGAGAATGTAGATGAGGATATACAGCTCATCACCCACCTAATCTATCTCCCATTAAAACCCATAAGCTCAATAGATTTATGAAGACAACTCCAGCTGATTTTGTCATAGGCCTTTTCAAAATCAATCTTTAATATAACACCTTTCTTTTTGCTATTCTTGTAGTCATGAATTACTTCATATGCTACCATGTAATTATCCAAGATGTTGCTACCTTGCAGAAAAGTTGATTGATTGACACCCACAACTTTATGAATATTCTTGAGCCTGGATGCCAAAATCTCCGTTATGATTTTATAACACCCATTGAGTAAACTAATAGGACGAAATTCAGCCATTCTTTCAGCACCTTCTGATTTTGGAATAAGGACAATAAAAGTTGCATTGAAGACTTTAATCCTTTCCAGATTATCAAAGAATTCTTGGACAGCCTTAACAAGATCCCCTTTAATGGCATCCCAAAAAAATTGATAGAACCCTAGGGACATCCCATCGGGACCCAGAGTTTTATTGGGATCCATACTAAACACAGCATCTTTAATTTCATTCTCTAAAAAAGGTGCAGACAGTTCATCATCTTCAGAGACATCTAACTTAGGGAGCAAACATTCTTCCAAATGAGGTCTCAAGAGAAAATCTTCCAAGAAAAGGTTCTTATAGAAAGCAACAAACATTCTCTTTATCTCATTAGGTTTTTCGATCACAATCTCATTATCTCTAATATGATCAATGAACAAAAATCTCTTCTTAGACTCCTAGCCAAGTAAAAGATTGAAATATCCCTGAGAGATGGATACAGCGACAAGGAGGCGGAGTGGAGAAAGGGGTGGAGGGAGTGGGGGAGGGTGTCCCGGAGAACATTCTTCTGGTAAGGGGGAAGGTTGGGTTACAGTGCAGGGGAAGGAGACTCGTAGATTTGGTCACCGAAGGAACTTGGCTGCGGATGCTCTGCCTGTGGGACGAGATATATGTATTCGTTGTCTGGGTAAGGGGCATCATGCAGCTGGGTGCAGAGAAGCGGTCCGGTGTCTCCATTGCAAAGGAGCTGGACATAGAAGAAGGTTATGTCCTTCTCTTCGACACTTTATTAGAAAGACAGATGTGGGCGACAGGATGTTGAATCCTGGCGAAGATCCTATTTCGGACAACAAGTCTTCTCCGAAGGTCTTCCAAGGTGTTGTGGAAATCGCATGGTCACCAGAGGTTGTATCAGCAAAGCGTGTACTGGAGAATTGTGTTGTGGCTTCATTCTGGAAGAACTGCACTGGAATCGCAATGGACTGTGGGGAGGCAAGAGCCATTCTGTTGAAGCTCTGGCCGGAGGTGAAGGGCTGGAGCATTCGAAGATTGGATTCTCATTCCTTTTTAGTGAGCACAGACTCACAATCGTGGAAGGGTCTTGCATGCTCCATTGGAAGGCTAGAGGTGAAGAAGGATTTTTTTGTGGTATTTTCTCCGTGGAGGATAGATGTTGGAACTTTCCCTACAGAGGAGGGAATTGAGCTGTGGTGTAGGCTTCAGGGGGTGCCTCTTCATCTATGGAACATCAACACGTTTCAGACGATCTGTTCCAGGTTTGGGAGGCTTAGAGAAGTGGATGGCAAGGGACTCAGGGGGGATAATTTATCCTTTGTGCGGGTGAAAATCTCAGTTGAGCGGATGGCAGATATTCCTGAAAAGATCAAAATTATGGTAGGGGGTGGGATCTTCTGGATCCATATCACAGTGGAAGAAGATGGTAAGGATAAATGTGCTGAGCAGGAATGGTCGTGGGCTGATGTGGTGGCGGAATATAGAAGGTACAGGCTAAACAGAGACGGCGGAGCTGTAACAGGGAAGCCGGAACTCGGTGTTCATTCAGTTCTGGATGATTCCGGTTCTGAGTCAGAGAAGGCTACTTACCAGTCGTACTCAGTTGAAACGAGTCAGAAGGAGGTGAAGAGGCAGAGGCCTTCAAGATTGCGGGGTTCCCAAGCTACACGGTAGTAAAGGGATACTAGGGGTTCTCCCAGACTCCTTGAGAGGCCCATTTGTGCCGCATTCTGCTGAGGGGAAGGGTGCCAGTTACTTTAATGAGTTGGGTTGCGGCTCCGAGGCGGCGGTTGAACAGGCTATACAGGGGAGCGCTGGTGTTGGGTTATCGGGCGAGGAAGATGAACAGGTGCGGGTTCGGACTACCGTCGATCCGTTCTTGTTAGGGGATCCAATTCTTAAGGATCCTAACATATCGGATCCTGACTTACTATCAAACCGGGGCCTGACTAGTCCGGTTCAATCATTAGTTCCTAAACCGCCATCAAACCGTCGTCGTCCTCCCCGAGAGCCTACTGCCATCGCTCTTCACGGAGAACAGAGTATCGGTAGAGAGATTACTCCGATCAGCGGAGAGAAGATTTCTTCCTTGTGTGCTCAGAATGGTGAGGTACCTTACTCGAGGAGTGGTCAAGTTGACCTAGTGCCTCTTTGGACTGATGGAGGGGGAAAGGGGAATAGCGATGGTCTTCCGGAGGTTCAACTCCTCAAGGTTGTAGGGAAGGGTTGGATCTGTAATAGGGTGGATGGGGTTTCACAGGAAGAGATAGGAGCGATTGTTTCTTCTAGTTTGCAAGATGAGCTGGAAGCTGAGGGTTCGAAAAAGGATTTAGGTGACAAGAATTTGCAGGAAGAGATATAGTCTGACCAAATAATGCCGTATGAAGCAAGTGAGTTACCGTTGGCAGTGAAATTGTGTGATTATGAAGAAGTCTAGAAGAATGAAATTGTGCAGTTTGGGCAGCGTATAGGTGTATCCTTTGAAGGCAGGGAGGATATGGTTGAGTTTTCTTAAGAAGCTGAGAAGGAGTGATATTCTACAACATTCAGTTAAGAGGAAAGGTACGGGTGGAGGTATGAAGATCGGGAAGAGAGAAGCAAGTTTTGTGAGAAATAATGAAGTTCTGGACAGTTTGAGAGGGAAGAAGATCAAGGAGAAAGGGAAACATATTGTTACATTATGAATTTGATCTCATGGAATATTAAGGGCCTCAATGGGGACATTAAGATGAGAGCTGTAAAAGATTTGGTGCATTCTCATCATTTGGACTGCATCTGTTTACAGGAAACCAAGATGGCCAGTTTTGATAAATCCTCTTTAAATAGAGTATGTGGGTCTGTTTTAAATGAAGTGGCAGTTTTTCCTGCAGATGGACTTAAAGGAGGACAGTTGGTGTTATGGAATGGAAACAGGTTTGAGGGTAATGTCTGTGATGTAGGCAGCTTCAGCATTTCAGTTGCTTTCAATCATAAAAATAGAAGCTCTATCAATGATTGTTGGGTCATTACATCTGTGTATGGACCCCATACTGATCAACAGAGGGACGGTTTTTTCCAAGAGCTGTATAGGTTGCATAATCTTTTCCCGAAAGCCTGGTGTATCTTGGGAGACTTTAATTGTGTAAGGTTTCCATGGGAGAGGACTGGTAGACAAAAATGGAGCAATAGTATGGAAATCTTTAATCAGTGGATCAGAGATGTTCAACTAATAGAGGTGGAAGTTCCAAACAGAAAATATACCTGGTCTAATCTACAGCAGGTCAGTATTCAGTCAAAGATTGACAGAGTATTGATCTCACCCGATTGGTTCAGGAGATTTCTCTTGTCACATGTGAAAGGGTTGTGTAGGTCTGTTTCTGATCATATACCTTTGCTAATTATGATAGATGCTAAGAGGAGGAGCACCAGAATTTTCAGATATGAACTGAAATGGCATAGGGAAGCTGGATTCAAGGAAATGGTTGGCAATTGGTGGCATCAAGCACCGGTGGCACATTCTGCAGTGTATAATTTTATGGGCAAACTAAAGTGGATCAGGAAATGCTTGAGACAATGGGCTAAACAGAAATTCGGAAGGGAAAAGGAAAAAAGGCAGAAAATGAAGAGCAATATTGAAGAACTGGAAATGAAAAGTGAGGTTTCTGATCTTTCTAATCAAGAGTTTTATTCTTTGAAGGAGTTCAGGAAAAATTATAATGAAGAACTTTTGAAGGAGGAAATTGGCTGGAAACAAAGAGCTAAGGAGCATTGGTTAAAGGAAGGTGATAAAAACACTTCTTTTTTCCATGCGATGGCTAGTGCTAAAAGAAGATACTTGTCTATTGACCATATCAAAGAAGATGAGAGTGTCATTGAAGAACCCGAGGAGATCAAGAGCAGATTTGTGGCTTTTTTCAAAACCTTTTCTCAGAAGATTTTCAGATGAGACCCCACATACAAGATGGCTTACTCCCTAAGATAGAAGATTCAGATGCTGGAAAATTGAGTGAACCCTTTGTGGAAGAGGAAGTAAGATTGGCTGTCTTTAGTATGGATCCCAATAAAGCACCGGGCTTGGGTTCTACCAATTTTTTTGGGATGTTATTAAAGTAGATTTGGTTAACTTTGTGCAAGAGTTTTATGACAGGCCGGAAAGGATTCAATTGGTCAATTCCACATATGTTGTTCTTATTCCGAAGTCAGAGGGAGCGGAAAGGATGACTGATTTTCGTCCCATCAGCTTACTCAATGGATGTTATAAGATTATTGCCAAGATCTTAGCAACTCGGTTCAAGAAGGTGATTCATAAAATTGTGGGTATTAATCAATCAGCGTTTCTACAAGGCAGATTCATCTTGGATAACTTTATGGCAGCTTATGAGGTTATACATCATTATAAGATCAGAAATAAGCAAGGTGTGCTATTAAAGCTTGACTTTGAGAAGACTTATAATATAATCAATTGGAATTGCCTCAAAAAAACTATGATCCTTATGGGATTCAATGAAAGATGGATAAGATGGGTCATGAGCTGTATTTCATCCTCTACTTTCTCTGTGTTGATTAATAGAGAACCGTGTGGATACTTCAGCAGTTCAAGAGGTCTTAGGCAGGGAGATCCATTGTCACCGTTTCTTTTTCTGCTTATTGGTCAGATTTTTAGTTCCCTTTGGGATAATGCAGTTCAACTTGGCCTGATTGAGGGGTTCATAATAGGCAGGAGCAATATACACTTATCTCACCTTCAGTTTGCAGATGATACGTTGTTGTTTTCTTCGGGAAGTAAGGAGGATATTCAGAATACCAAAAGATTGCTTATTTTGGTAGAACTTATCACAGGGTTGAGGATCAACTATGAGAAATCAGAAATTGTTGGTTTGAATGTGCCACAGCCTAGTCTTCTGGAGATTGTGAGATCCTTAAAATGCAGAGTGAATAATTTTCCTATTAAATACTTGAGCTTGCCCTTATCAGATGGAGCCTTAAGGGTGAGAGATTGGGATGGATTAATTAAGAAATTTGAGAATAGATTGGAAGGGTGGAAAGGAAACTTTCTTTCAGGAGGAGGGAAAATGATATTGTCAAAATCGGTCCTTTCGTCTTTGGCAATCTACTATGCTTCTATCTTTAAGATACCTCAGGCCGTAGAAAAAATTATTGAAGCAATTAGAAGTTCCTTTTTTTGGTCAGGAGGGAGAAGGGAGAAGAGAGGTATTCATTTGATTAATTGGAGTAATGTTTGTAAAAGTAAGGAGCAAGGTGGAATTGGTCTCTGCGGAGTGGCTACTTTCAACAAAGCTATGCTAGCTAAATGGTTGTGGAGAAGGGGAGAGTATCCGGATGCTCTTTGGGCTGTGATTGTGAAGGATCTGTACTTTCATGGTGAGAATAAATGGAATTTTTATCCCTCAACCAACTACAACATGTCTTCAATCTGGAAGAATATTGTTAGATGTGCTGAATTTATGGATATCTCGAGTACTATTCAGGTGGGAAATGGTTGTGATACACAGTTTTGGAAAGATAAATGGTGTTCCAGTGTGGTTTTTTCTGAGCATTTCAGCAATTTATTCAATATTACTCTTCACCAAGAAGCTACAGTTGAGGATGTGTTATGTCATATTGATGCAGGTCAGATCAATTTACTTTTGAGAAGGGATCCTACGGATGTGGAAGCAGAAGAACTAGTATTGCTGCTTAATAGCATTAGTGAAGTCAGAATTTCTGGTGAGGTGCAGGATAAAAGAATTTGGAGATGGACCAACAATGGGCATTTTTCGGTAAAGTCCATGGTCCAAATGTTGAACGATGGTGGTACTAGGGTGTGGTGGAAGGAGCTAGTATGGTCTAACCAACTTCCAAATAAGATCAAGGTGTTCCTATGGAAGCTTGCTTGATATAGAATTCTTACGGGAAGGAGGGCTAAGAAACTACATCTCTCTAGGAGCTTCTCTTGTGTTTTTTGTGCTCTATTTGAGGAGGATCAAAAGCATTTATTCTGTGGTTGTGGTATTATTATCATCCAGTGGAAGACTATCTGTAGATTATTTGGACTCAATTGGGTGGAGCAATCTTCTGTGTTGGATCTCTTACACTGGTGGAGCACTATTTGTCCCTATAAAGATCTTAAACAACTGTGGTTCTTGATCTGCCCGGCCCTTTTGTGGGCCATCTGGTGTGAGAGAAATAGAAGGAAATTCAATGACCAATTCAGCAGTACTAATGAGCTGCTGAGAAGTACATTTAGATGGGTGGAAGAATGGGGAAGGGCTGCTGGTATCCTCAAGGAGGGGAGTTCTCCAATTTTTGACAAGGCCAGAAAGTGGAGGGAATTGATTTCTTGATGGGTTGTTCTTATTGTAATTCTGTTTTATTTGCTTGATAAAACATCTTATGTAATTTTTTCATCCTTTCAGCATTAGATGGGGACCAGGACGGGGCTTGTCCGATCCTGGCTGCGATGCCTTCTGGGCCATTCATTTTCTGTGTAACCCTCCCTTTTATTCAATGAAATTGTGACTTAATGTCACCTTCAAAAAAAAAAAAAAAAATCTCTTCTTGGCACTAGCCACCGCGTGGAAAAAATATGTATTTTTATCACCTTCATTTAACCAATGTTCCTTGGCTCTTTGTCTCCATCTGATTTCCTCTTTCAACAGCTCTTCATATCAACATGATATTGGCCTCTTTTAGTGACTGCATTTCCTAGGAAGATAAAACCATATTCTCACTTTTCAACTCCAATTCTTCAATTCTGTTCTTCAATAATTGTCTCTCTTCTAATACTCTCCCAAATTTCTGTATAGCCCATTGTTTCAAACATTTCCTAATCCTCTTCAATTTGCCCTGAAAATTGTGAACTGCTGAATCAGCCCTTAGAGCTTCATGCCACTATTTGGTAATCATATCTTTGAAACCTTCTTCCCTCTGCCATTTCAATTCATATCTGAAGATTCTGCATTTCTTTCTCTTATCCTCCATCATGAGTAGCAAAGGGATATGATCCGAGACAGCCCTACTTAACCCTTTAATGTGTGTCATAAGAAATCTGTTGAACCATTCAGTGGAAATCAAGATTCTATCAATTATTGATTGTTTACTAACTTGTTGAAGGTTTGACCAAGTAAATTTCACGTTCAGGATATCTAGATCTATAATAGCCAAATAAGAGTTTATGGTAAATTTGTTTAAATAAATGAGTCTACAGTTGTGGCACTTCCCATTTCTCACTTACTGCTTCTAGGATTTTAGAACTTACATTTTTTAGGGAACAAGTGTAAGGTTGGATGAGGAGAGGAGAGGGGTCTTCCAGGACGTTGCTGCCAGCAGTAGGGGCAAACCGCATCCCCCTGAGTGGAGGTCGCCCTTTCAGCCCGTCATCTTGTCCCTTCTCTCGTCTGCTAAGGCAATCCTCCTCCTCCTCTGGATCCCCAGAATGGTGCAACAATGTTCCGCTGTCTCCGGAGTGGCCACTCCTTCCATTTTTACCGTGCTCTCATTAGATGTCTGCAGTGTCTTGGAGAAGGCCATCTCCGTAGGTCTTGCTGCTTGCTGAGCGCAGGCCTCAAAGGTGTAGGCCAGTGGGGACAAAGATCCTATACAGAGGTTGTGAAAATGCAGGCTGAGGCTAAGAGGGAGTCTTCAAGGAGGGTGGCTCCTGTGCTCATTCCTAGAGAAGACATGGGTGCTAGGATTCAATGGTTTCGCAAGAATCTTCAAGTGACTATTCTGGATGGGAGTCCAGAGCCAGAGAAGATCAAGGGCTTTCTAGACAAGGGCAGAGGAACCAGAGGGGGATGGGTTGTCAAGAAGATGTTGGAGGTTTCCTTCTTAGCAGTTGGGGATTTGGAAGAAGAGGCTAGTAAGTAGGCAGAGGAAGGTTGTACCACTCTGAATGGGTGCACCATCAAGATTGTTCCTTGGAGATTGGTAGAGGATCATATCCAAACCCCCCGGCTTAAAGTGCGCTTTACCGTGAGAGGTCCTCCACTAGTGCTTTGTGACCATGAGGGTGCCCGATTGCTAGTTCAGTCCTTTGGCAAGGTAGATGGAGAGGCCCTTTACTTTCAGGGCTTAGATCAGCTCATCGAGGTGAAGGCGGCAATATGGGTTGTGAGCCATGATGACATCCCAGACATCAAAGAAGCTATCTAGGATGAGGATGAGGATGTCTTCTTGGTTCACCTCTTAGTGAAGCATGTTGCACATCCGCTGCTGGTTCACAGGAACCTAGGATTTCTACTGTACCAACTTGAGGTAGGAAACGATGGTGGCATACATGTCGTCCAGCAGGGAACCGATTCAAATTTGGAAGATCTCGCGTTGGGTCGTCACAGCGGGCCGATCAGGTCGAACCAAGAGGCAGTTTCGAGCAATACATGGGTTACCCGTAACTTCACCCGTTTTGGGTTTTAGTTGTGGGTCCCCGTCGATACCGGGTACTTATTTTCTTCTTAACCCATTTGCGAACGAGAATAGGGATGCAATGCATCAAGGCCAGGTTCCTTTGGTTATCTACCGGACATCTTTATGGAGAGCTCCGCGTGACCTAGTGATCTTTTAGGGACGGCTGGGAGAGGTGCCCTTGGTGTCTTGGGTGTAGTGCCTTCCATTGGAAGCCTTAGGAACCCAGGGACCTGTCTGGCAGTGCCGTGCATAGACTGGGAGGACCGGGCCTTCTAGCCCATCTGTTGTCAACCGGAGACCTCTTCCCAGCTCTTCCTCCGCTTGTCTCCCATCCTCCAATGTCTAACCTTGGGCATGATATGAGGCATGGCCTACTGGCTAACCTGATGGATGTAGATGGCAGACAAGTCGTGCCCAGAGGGGGGGTGTCGCATCACATGCTTTCTTCCCCAACAACCAAGGGCCCATGGCCCAGGTGGACTGCCCATTGCTGTCTAGGGCGTCCTCATAGATAGTTCTCCTATCCTTTCGGTGGTGCTAAAATCTCCTATAGAGGAGATACTAACTACGACAAAAGGTAGGAGAGGGGGCATGATTATCTATAGGGGATGCGGAAGGAGGAAGATCATGATATACCTGAAGATGAGAGGTGAAGTGAGAACTAAATAAGAAGAAGATGAGGGAGCTTTGTGAAGTGGTGGAGGGGATTACAATCATTACACAACAGCATTTCAAGGAGTTGGCTAGTAAGTTAGGTGTCTCCTACGAGGACCTTGATAAAGAGGCTAGGAATGGAGTCCCCAAAAATTAAGAAGAAGTGGATAGTGACGCTTGCAAGGTAGTCCAAAGGAGAGAAGTCCTTTAAAAGAGAGGGTCAGGGGAGGGAGTTACTAGATGTAGGAGGTTGGGAAGGTGTCCACGTAGGTAAGGAGGAGAGGGTGAAAATCAGTTGTTGTAATGAGGTTGGCTACTTGGAATGTTAGGGACACATGTGGAGGGAGAAGAGGAGCATGATGAAGGATTATCCAAGAGACCAAGTGCGAAGGAGATGGTAGCATCATCATAAAGGGATAAGGGAGAGTTGCGTGGGCAAAGGGGTAGATTCTTCGACTCTGAGGAGATCGGGTGGTATCATGATTCTTTGGAATAAATTTGTGGTCATTGAGATGGAGGAGTTTCAGAGAGTGGAGGAGTATGCCATGTCCCTTACTTTTTGAAATGTTGTTGATGGGTTTGTATGGAACTTGATAGGGGCATATGGGCCACAAGGAGTTATGGATTGAGTTGTTGGACATGAGTAGGACACCAGGGCGTTTGTGGTGTCTAGGGGGTGATTTTAATGTTATGGTTTCATTGGAAGAGCGATCAGGTAACTCCACTTGTATGGGTTGAGATGAAGGATTTCCAGGACTTTATCTATGAGGCAGCCCTGGTGGATATCCGCACACCTAATGCTCTTTTCACTGGTCCAATTACAGGGACAGACCTACGATTTTAGTCTGGACTAGCTGGCTGGAAGGCAGACTCCTCTATTATGGTGGATGCCTGGTGCTCTGTCATCCAGTCTTGGATAGCCTTTCCATCTACTAATCCCTATTCCGGGTCCCCAAGTATGTGACTACGAAGCTCAAAGCTATCTGTTGCAGGTTTTTTTGGCATGGGACTTCTGACAAGAGTAGAGGCTGGCATGATATGAGTTCGAAGAAGATTTGCATGAGTAAAGAGGCAGGTAACATGGGGATCAAAGGTATTAAAGACTTTAATTTGGCTCTCCTTGGTAAGTGGTTTTGGAACCTGAACTCAGTGGAGGGAAGCCTTTGTATGGATTTGGTGAAGCAAAAATATTATAGGCAGTCGAGAGTGTGTGATCTTACCCCTATATAATGTGCCCCATCTATGGAAAGGAATCTGCAAGCTTCCGATATGGTGCTCGCTGGGATGCAGCATGTGCTTGGGAATGTGCAGCAATGGCTCTTTTGGGAGGACAGATGGTATGGTAATGTACCACTGAGAGAGAGATTTCCTATGCTCTTTTCTGTCACTTGCTCTGTGTTTGCTATGGTAGCTATGATGTAGGACTCGGGCGGGTGGCTCCCTACGTTTAGAAGGGACCTGCGGGATGAGGAGATTCAGCATCTGATGGATCTTTTGCACTTTATCCAAGGGTTTGCCACTGTTCAAGAACAAGAAGATTCCCTAGTATGGAGGTGGGAAGCCAATAGGAGATATTTGGTCAAATAGGCATATAACCATATTTGTAGTGGCAGCCTGCAGTGTCCTTTCCTCAAGCTTGTCTAGCATACTAGAAGTCCTTTGAAGGTCCAAGTCCTAGTATGGAGAGTAACTGATGGGAGGCTGCCAACATGTGATAAGTTGGCAGCCTTCATGGATGGCTGCAGATCATGTGCCTGCTTTGTGGCATAGCTGTTGAAACTTTAGATCATCTCCTCCTGATGTGTCCGTTTGCAATGGAGGTATGGAAGCTGGTTCTTCTAAATATCAAGTGCGATCATATCTTACCAACATCAGCTCATGCCTTGCTGGAAGGATGGGAGTGGAGATGGAGCTCTAAGGGGGACAGCAAGATTTGGTGGCTGATCCTTCCTGCCATCTTGTGGTCATTTTGGAGAGAACGCAATGCCAGGATATTCAAGAAGGAATCTAGAATCTGGAGAGGGTAGCCTCTTTCATTTGTGATGTGACAAAGGAGTGGGGGATGCTTTTATGCAATGCTAATCCCTCACGTTCTTCTCTTTTGTCCCTTTTGGGGGGAGGGGGAGATTAAGTACACCTTCTTGGTGTATTTTTTGTACAAGGGATTACTTTGAGAGCTTACACTTTCTCATACTTGTAAATTCCCCTTTCTTTTTTTCTTTAATACAATTTATGGTACTATCCACTTCTCAAAAATAATGAGTAAATAGCAATAACTCCATCCACATTTTTCATAAGTAGCATCCAGAGAACCACTTAGACTGCATTCACATTGTTTTCCTGGAAAAGGATGCAACTGATTTCACTGTTCAGATGTCAAGAATGAAAAAAGATGCTATTATAACCTGACTCTAACACTCCATGCACTCAAGGAGAAGATCTCAAGAGTCTTTTTTGAAAGTGGATAATAACACAAGTGTAAGCTTAGCTCTTAAAAATCCATCCGTTAAAAAAGACACCATGACAGTGTGGCTCACTAACCCTCCAAAAGAGGCCAAAAAGGATGCTGTAGAGTCATCCACTCTACAAATAAGCCTCACCCACTCTCTCACCCTATCACATCTGAAAGAGGCTATTTGCTTTGGCACTTTGGTTCCCCCTTTGAAATATTTTTGCATTCATTCCTCTCCAACTGTCCACAGAATAGATGGCATATCAGCTACCAAATCTTGCAGTACCCCTTGAGAGTCCATCTTCTGTTCCACTTCGAAAGAAGCACATCCATTGTATCCGGCCATCGGTGCACAGTGTAACTTGTTAAAAACACACTACCATGCCTTTTTCAAGAAGGGGCATGTAGAGAATAGGTGATCAATGGTTTCTTCGTCGTTGTCACATAGACAAAAGGGTATATTGAAGTCCGAGATAGGCAGCAGCATGTAGGAAGTTTTCCATGTGCAGTCCTCCACATGAAGATCTGTATCTTCAATTGGGCTTCTACGAGTCCACACCTACTTAGCAAAGGGAAGACAAATTCCTCCCTCCTGGATGACTCTATAGGCCAAACTAACAAAATATTTTTCCTTGTTCTCCCACCCCCAAGCCCAGGTGCCTACCCTATAAAGAACAAAATGTTGTTCACACAATAGATCCAAAAGATCTGCGAGCTACCTGATTTCCTATTCCTCAAATGCCTCATGAAGGAAGGGGTCCACCCCCACCCCCTACAACCTTGTCAACAAAGAACAGTGCCATCACAACTGACTGATTGGGGGAGATCCTGCCCCAATCTCTCTTCCAGGGAGAAAGGGTTGCACTATTTGTCCAATTGAACTTCAAAAGGCAGAATTTCAAATCAATAATCTAAAACATTGATGCAGATACCACGATAAATGTAGTGATCTAACTGCTCCACTGTAAATTTTACGTTATTCAAAGATTAAGGATCTCCATGATGAATCCCCATTCACTGAACTACATGTTCCCTTGTATCAACTTACCCTTAACACAGTGAGGTGGAAAATTGGGCAAAATGGGCAAAGAACAAGGTCCATATCACGTTGAATACCCCTCATGTACACAAGTAGTCAGTAGCACATTAGGTAAAGTATCACAAGGTTCAGATGGCACAAGTGCAACCGCCTTGGGAACCTAGCACTCACCACGTCCACATTTTCATGCGGGTCTCGGCTTGCATGAGAAGATTCGTCTTTCCTTTGGGCAGAACACCTTTCGGTGTGGGCACAGTTGTCCATTTCGAGGCTCCGCATATAAGTTACTCTCAACAAACTCATGCGTTACGAAATCTCAGGAAACACCCACAACAAACAATGTGCAGCCTATTGGATGAAAAAGCAACCAACATAATACGCAATTAAACACGGCGAACCATATAACATCATAGCAGGGAATTGATGGCTTGGTACTAATAGTCAGGAGCCAGAACCCCCAGACGCACTCACCTATCAACAACTGAAACAACTTGAAGCTCGCATTGCAACTTGCAGGACCTGACCCAACACTTTTTTTTGTTATCAACAGCAAAAGCCCTATTCAGATGTTAACTACCAAGTGTGAGGCAGAGAACAGATTTGCAGGTTGGTTCAGATTTCAAACGTTGAAACATCACACCACCAAACTCCACATAAAAAACCCCTCAAAACCTCCTCAAACTACGTAATAATCGAGAAAGCATCAAAATTTGGCTTGACAGGGAAGAACGCACTAACGGATCCATATCCCTCCGCAAACAGATCTCAGAATCCACACAAGAGAAGAGAAGATACCCAGCCAAGAACCACCAACGCCCCGCTCAACCTTATCTCCCCCCGCTACTCCCCCATTCGTTTCAGGCCACCCCGGATCTCACCGTTCCACATCTCTCCGGCCCCCAGGCGGAGATTGGAATCACGAGCACCGGATCAGGAAGTAAGCACGAAATGATCAATAAAATTCGCGAGAAATTGGCCTGTAAGCTGAGCTGGGAACACCTACCTGCTCCCAGGTGGAGGCGAAGTTGTAGCCCCTGGAGACGGCAGCGGACTTCGGCAGGGGCTGCGGCGCGGCCGCCCCCGGCCTCGAGGCGGTGGCCGCCATCGGACGGTGGACGGCGGTGGATCCGACGGCGGCGACGGAGGCGGGGGGAGGGCAAGTGAAGACGATGGCGGTTTCTGCGGCGTCCGGAGGAGCGCAAGGAGGCGTCGGAGGTGGTGGTGGCGTTCGGCAGAGTTGCCGTGCGAGACGAAGACGAGAACACCGTCACTAATGCCTGAGCAGTTTAGAAGGATATTGTTAAAAAGGCCCCCGTAAAATATAATGCTCCTGAAAATCGTACAAAGAAAACCTATTGAAGAATAATGATATGTAATTTCACCAATTTTTGTTCAAACGTTTTAGTTTTAAGTTTTTTCGGCATTGATCTTTATACCAGAGTGAATTCAGAATAAGTCCTTGTATTTTTTATATTTTGATAGTTGTCCTTATATACTTAAAACTTTTAATTTTTAATCCCTATCATTGGCTTCCATCAGTTTTCCTTAATTCTACCACGATTAAAAATGAATTTAAGTTTAACTTATTTTAGAAAAGTCACTTATACCTCTATTTATCCCTATCATTGGCTTCCATCAGTTTTCCTTAATTCTACCACGATTAAACATGAATTTAAGTTTAACTTATTTTAAAAAAGTCACTTATACCTCTATTTAAATTTTGAGTTTTACTTATTGCCAAGCAATCAATGCTACATTGGCTGCCAGTGCAGTTAAAAAATAAACAATTTTTTTTAGGTCATCCCAAATACGGCTGCAACTCTGGGTGGGCCAGCAAGAACCCGAGTGGGTCAACCTGAGTGGGTCGACATCCTCAACATTTTGAAAAATATTCTTGAATAAGTTCATATATTTTAGAAAAACACTTTGGAAAAGTCTTTTACAAATAAAAGTGAAATTATAAAGTAATTTTATTAAGACAAATTTACCAGTATACCCCTAAATCTCTATGAATAACTATTATACCCCTACCTTTAAAGAAACTACCCTAATACCCTTAAAATCTTCAATCTTCTACTTTCACACCCCTACTGTTAATTATTCATTGTTTAACTTAACCACTCTTGGATTAGATATTAACTCGTGTTTGAAAAAATAGAGATACCCTTAGAAAGATTTCTATTTTCTCATGGCCTCCTCTCATGTGCAATTGGATCAATTGGATTCTTAGCCATTGTTGAGCTTAACTTGAGAGCTAGACTCATGTGGGGGAAAAATTCCCGAATTGATTGGAGCTAGAAGGGGCAAGAGTTGCATTGTTCACTAGGTATCGCCAACCATATCTAGCCAGAGAGAGAGAGAGAGAGAAGCTGCCCTCCCTCACTATCTCTCAGTTATAGTCGATCACCACGATTTCTTTTAGCATTGACTAAGCCGATATGGTTTCCACTGTCACCTTGTTGTTGCGCCGACGTGCTCTATGACAAGACCTTTAAGTTCACCTTATCCTTCCCGTAGTCATAGTCAACCTACTCCTCAGCTTCAACAATGACCTTGCCAAGTTGAGATGGACAACTGTCAAGATCTCTACCTTGCTCACTGATGTCGAGGCAGTCGAGGTGACAACATATCCTAGGGTTGCTTCCTCATGCCAGCCAACTCCTTCACCCAATGCGAGGGTACCTAGGAGTGATGGAGTCGCCCCTCATTCTCTTTCGACAGGGTGCTAGTGGAGAGCAAGGAGATCAACAAGCGGGTTGACCATATCCAACCAGAGAGAGAGAGAGGACTTTTTTTTAGTTTTTATTTGGAGGGTAAAATCATATTTTTAGGGGTACTAGTGTAGTTGCCTTAAAGGTAGGGATATAGTGGCTACTTGTAAAGATTTTAGAGGTATACTGGCAATTTTCCCTGTTAATTACAGAGGTTATAAAGATTTTTTCCTAAATCAAGTAGATTAAAGGGACAAAAAACTAAAAAATATTTATCTAATTACTTGTTAGAGGCGAACTTTAGGAGCCTAGAAAGAGGTTGATATTATTTTGTATAATAAGGCACAGGTAATTGTGATGGAGAAGTATTTTGTGCATTAGGTGTATAGATTGTGCATGGTTAGTGTCGTTCTCCGGAGACTAAGGCTGCACAAAAGTATTTTTAGACTTTTTAACTTAATATCTGTTAATAAATGTAAATGGAGATCTGAATTTATATCAAAGGCATTAGAGTTTAGTCCTTAAGAGTCTAATGACCCCTCTCCTTTTTCTTTCCCATTTCTCTCTCTTCCCTTCCATCGTCCAACTCTATCTTCCTCAAATATTAATTTCAATATTAATGTTATACATTTCAAAAATATCAATATCAAAATTAATATAATGTTTAAAATAATATTCCAACCAAACATGGCATCCATATAGGAGAGGGAGGGCAACACAACTTTAATAACTAGAAGAGAGGTGGAAGAGATACCTTGTATATGACAAATTTATCGAGATAACTCTAAATGTTGTCTCCTCCCACATCATGTCAATACCATTTATCATCTAAAGCAATTACTTTTGAATATGGATCAAATACAAAGAAGTTTTTTGGTGGGGTCATTGAGTACAAATAAGGAAAAGTCACCTATGCATATGGGAAGGAAGGTCAATCAAAGAAACCATGACAATGGTTTAGGAATTAGAGATCATGAAATAACAAGGCATTGATAATGAAACCAATCTGTAGATTTGTCAATGATAGTGGTAGTATGTGGGCAATCCTACTTGGAGCCCATAATATAAAAGTTAAATCATTTTGGGATGTAAAAATCAAGCATAGTTTTTTACATATTTGGAAAAGTAATGATTTATGTTAGAAAATATCTTTCCCAAAACTGTAACTCGCCATTAAGAAATATGAAGGATATTAACATTTGGGATGTTAATTGGATCATAAATCTTCAAGATTGATTAAGGATGAATAAATCATTTAAAAAAATCAAGCCAAAGAGAATAACAAAACTCAAGGGGATACATGGAGTTAGCAAAAAGTCATAGAAGTGTTCAATTATGACACTATTATACAATTCTTAGAATACAATTTATTGGGACTCAAAATCGTATGGAATCATCGTGGCACCACCGAGTCACAAATCGAGTGTCCCCCAAAATTATTCAATTTGTTTGGAAGTGCATACGCTAAGCAATTTCAACAAATGAAGCAACAACTAAAAGGCGACGTTACATTGATGCTACCCATAATCCATAGATAGAGTTGAGACAATAAAAAAGTTTCAATGTAAAAGAGCAAGGGCAATATGAAAAGGCATCTCCATTAGATTATCGTTTAGACTTCGTTAATATATCTATGGAAGATCGATTATTAAACAAAAGCAATTGCCAACAACAGGAAGACATATTGATAGTGATGTATGTTTGTCTATCCTTTGGCCATTATGGAAAGCAGGGTTATAAGAAGCAATTGAATAAGGAAGGTGTAGATGGATGTAATTGGTTGGACAACAAGTTATAGATTAGACGGATCAGGGGAAATGCGAATCTCTCTATTGGACCTTGCAGATGTTACTCTCCTGATCCGATTCAGTCATATGGACTTACTTTAGATACAAACTACGTAACTATGGAACCAAATAGCATATTGTTATGCCATATACTTTTACAACATATTAATGAATTTAAAGATTTTAAGTTAGATTAGTTAACTAATTATGAGAGTTCATTAGTGAGTTTAAGCAATTTAATTTAGTCCAATTAACTTAATTATGAAAGTCCATTAGTCCAATTATACTACTAAAGACAATCTACTCATTTAGTTAAAATTCTAAGTTTAGGTGCATTGGGCAACAACATAGTAAAATAATGACAACGTTATGTAGAGAATTCATATTAAAGTATAGTTGGTACTGTTGAAAAGAGCACAAAAAGACATAGAACTTTGTAGGAGATTAATTTTACTAATTCATATATTTTAAGAGTCAAAATATTAATGATCAATTTTGAAAAGAACTACTAATGGGAAACAAGTCTTAATAGGACTATGATTCGAATTAGGAAATAAGAGAAAGTATAATTAAAGTTAACCACGACCTGAAAAATTATGTAAGAAATATTTGAGTTAGATTAGAAGTAGAACACAATAAATTTGAGTGTGATTAAGATTCCAATTAGTGGGTAGAAAGTAATAATAAGAATCTACTCAAACTAGAATTATGTACACATATTTACTTGACATAGTCCTTGTATTTTAAGTATAACTTTGTGTATAAAATTCTAAATTATATGAGACAACTTCTATTAAAAAGGTAACTTAAAATTCTAAAATTTTTATGAAGACCATAGTTTTAAAATGAATCATTTACTAGTCGAAATCAGAACATCTTTGGTCTGAAATAAAATATGTCAGATTTATGGGTTCGAAATACTTAGGACAGCATGTTAGTAAAATAGGTATAACTTTTTTCAAAAAAGTTTTAAAATAATGAGATTAGTGGCATTAGAAATATTATAAATAGTTAGAAAACTTTTTAAAAGAAAGTTTTTCCTAATTCAGATGTTTAAGGGGTCGAATTTAGATGTTTTCATATTAAGAAACAAAGACCTGCGAGAATTGAGTCTTATTTACACTAGAAAAGTACTTTATCTTAGAAATTAAGTCATGCGGAGTTGGAGTTTGACTCCAGCAAAGAAATGAGGTGTTAGTAGTCGTATTATGAAGGAAAATAACTATAAATAGAGCCTTGGGGTCGTGTATAAGTTTCCAACCACACAGCTCCAAGTTTAAAGTAAGAACATGTTGTTTAGCTAGTTCTAACAATTAGACTTATGCAAGGAAGATTCTTAGTGTAGATGAAAGATTAAGAGGATTAAGTTTCGTCTTTTTTAAGGGGGAGAGCCAGTTTTATGATGCATATGTACCACCCATTAACACATTTCCACTAGGTATGTTAAGATATTGGAAATTTACTTATTTTTACCTTTAATTATTTGATAATTAATATTAAGGGATTTTTGGGCACAATATATATTCATAGATTCAATTAACGTTGTCTATTATGTAAGGAATCGACAAAATCGCAGTGGAAACTAACAGATTCTATGTATCACGTTACTGGGATCGAAAAACATACTAAGTAAATTATTCTAGAAGAACCGTTCTTCACCTTTGCGGGGTTTCGAATCTCTCGTGCAAAGTACCGATTTGTTAATTGCGCAGGCGCACGATCTCTAGAGATATCCACACGAGTTCCCTAAGCAGACGAGTTTCCATCTTCGGCTTGAATATGTCGACCGGATCTCAGAATCTCCACCACGCAGTTGAAGAGGAGGAGAGAGAGAGAGAGAGTAGTCGTATGCTTCAAAGGAGAGAAAGAGAGATTGAGGAGAGAGAAAATTCTCCAAACTTGTGGTGTGCGTACACCACCCCCTTTGGCCTCCATTTTAACTCTCTTATTAGAATAAAAGATAATGCCAAAGATTAATTTTCATAATTATCCAAGAGCTTGGCCTTAGATAATTCTCCATTAAATATTCTATGTTATCCTTCGACTTTTCACAAAAATCCAGATAATAGAATATTTAATATTTCTCACCGTCTTTCGAGAACTCTTATGTGTGTGACCCTCTAAGTCCATATATCAGTCTGGTTTCAGGCCCACTAAACTTATAACTATTTCTAAAGTTTAGTATTTATTAATTTATTATTTAAACATCATATGCTAAATAATTAATTCAATAAATTAGTGAATTATCATCTGATGATAAGTCCACTAGACCTTTTGACTATAAACGGCACCAAGCATTACCTCATGATCCCAGAAGATATAAGGGATGTCATTATCTTTGTTGAACCTTTCCGTCTGCAGATACCGCACAAATTTAATCATTCACTCATCCAATGCCCAAACAACGCAAGAGTATGGTTTCATCGTCAAACGCTTTAAAACATTATTTGGATGGATTCCAGTACTCAGTTAACTTCTAAAAAGACACATCTTTCAACTGACCATGGCTAGGGATTTCTAAGTACACGTCCCCAGTGGTATACCAAAAGTGAGTAATCTCTTGTTGTTCACTCAATTTATTTCGCAAGCTTTCTACTGTATCTGAAAGACTGACTATCGTGGACTTAATGACTAAAGTCTATAAGCCAAAAAATCAAGACACAACAGTCTACAAGCAAAGTATCTTTGATGACTCAGGTCAAAGGACCAACTGTGCTATTGCAACAATTGAATACCTTAGTTGACTATTAGGTATGATGACCATCCAGGAATTCTTATTCGGATTTGTTCAGTGAATTCATTTTTTAATAAGCATTCACAAGTTTGTCTTAGTGTCACCACATAAGTGAATATGAGATCATTCACCCTCATTGCATGAGCAGAAATAACTTGTGTTGATCTGATTGGATATTTGATGTCCATTTCAAATATCTTATGATCGAGAACCGTTTAAGACAATTGTTTATAGAATATTGATCTCACTTTCATGATCTCATCATGATTCAATATCATTTACATATATCTATAGATTTCATTAAGATAGGTAAATATTCAAGAACGACATAATGAAAAGATTGTCTTTATTAGAATATTGAACTAGAATGTGCAAAATGAGTTCATGATTGGCTTTTAGCCCACTCAATTCTATCATATTCATCTACTTATGTTGCTTAGAAACTAGACAAAATCAGTTAACGCTTTAAAATGCTAGTATCTTTCAATTTCCTAAGTGACATCTATTGAAGTCTATGACATGTGTTTGGTTAGATGTTGATGATCTTAAATATACTTTTGAAATGAGTAACAATAATTATACTATGCCATTGATCATTAGTACTTCTACAATAAAATATAATGGCCACATGGAATATAAGTTCATTATCCCTACTACATTAAATCTAGAAAAGCAGTAAGTCTAATCTAGATAACCTATTTCTGATGAATCACAAATCCTCAAGTTAATTCTCCTCAATTTCTAACTTCTCCTTAATCGCTGAAAATGCTAATATGATTTCATGAGTACAACCACTCAATAGGAATTCAAACTCAATCAAATGCTAACAATAATAATTGAAATCAAATGATAACTAACTAATTATGATTCACAGTTATACATATAACTTAAGTAAAAACATGATACAAAAGTATAGTCAAATATAAGGATATCAAATAATATGTCTTTCTAATAGTATGAATAGATCAACTAACATATAACATATATGACATTATTTGATCATATCTGACTAAACAAATAGCCATGAACTGAACAAATCTAATATCGAACTGAACATATTACATATCAAATTATCAAGGCATAGTAGTTTATCATATCAAATCAAATCTTACTTATGAATAGATCAAATATCAGATGATTATGAACAATTCAAAGAATATATGAATATAGATTTCAAAGAAATGAACTAAACATAATGTAAGTTGAATTCAAACAACAAATTACGTTTTATAATTATGTGCCAAATAGATCATAAACTAATATATCAAATAATTATGCATCTAACTACCACAAAAAAAACCGAATAAAATATATATCAAAATATATAGGAAATTACGTTAAGGTTATGACACATGCATAGTTGGAGAGTCTATTGTCCCACCTCAGATGACTGAAAACAAATATACAATCATCGAGATCTTATCCCATTGCCCACAGATAGAACTCGTCTACATACGCTTATGGAATGAGCCACAATCTCTTTAAGATGACAATGTCTCAAACATGTCAAACAAATATGGCATAAACATATTTTCACAAATTTCATAATAATTATAGATATGAAAATTCATTTAGTAAAGTGATACATACATCTATAAGTCAAAATACATACTTTTATATACAAGATAGTCACTTAATAAGTCAACATAGTCATATATATAAAAAATCAGAGTATAACTGACGCCAACAAGTTACTGGATAGAAAAGATGGTTAACATAATTTTTTCCAAAATTTTCGGATCACAAATTATATTTTTTGGCCATTAAAACTAATTTTTAAAACTAAAAAATTAATAAATATTGCCACAATTAGCAAACATATTAAAAAATTGCTCAAACTTAACATACATGACAAACAGGTCATATGTAACATGTGGACAAAGTTTCATACAAAACGGACATCAAATGTTTGAAGTATAGAGTTGTATATGTCAAATTTGAATGATTTTTGTGTTAGTCTTAGGTGGCCTACAAGCCAATCTGACTATGTAAATCTCGTTTATCTATTAATAAAATGACATAATATTCATTATGTGTAATTCGTATTGTTATCGTCTCATAATGAAGTCCGTGAATATGTGCGAAAATGATCAGACTTTGATGAGATCATACTAATGAGACTGATCACTTAAACACATATATTCTTAATAGTTTATAGTCGGAGAATATCCAAGAAGGATATCGGATATCCGATTAGACTAGTATATATTACTCATGCTCATTAGAGAATGAGTTCACTGAACTGATCCGACTGAATCGCTAGATGGTATTGTACTTTACTGTCAACCAGCTTAATTATATTGTCGCAGTTGCGTGGATGGTCCTCAGACCTGAGACACCAAGGACACCTTGTCGGTAGACTTCTGTGCTTTGACCTTGGTTTATGAATCTCTAACCACGGGATTCTAAACAGCCAAGGATCAGGTACATCGAAATACCGTCGAAGGGAATTGAGTGTCAATAAGGAATCATTCGCTCTCGGTACTTAGAGAGAGAATGCTATAGGAAGGATGCGCGGAAGTCCATGGCCAGGGCGGACGATAATATCGGGATAAGAGTTTTCCGATATTATACGGCTACATCCGATCCGAGTGAGTCGACCGGTTAGGGTTTGACAGTACACCATACCCTGAGTTGACTCAAGAGCATTGTACGAATGAAGGACTATATCCACATGATAACTGTCGGCATAAAGGTTCCAAGAGTGGGTTACTTAACCCCGATACCTTCCAGATTCAGGCGGTGTTGCTTGGCACCTAACGTGATCGGAGGCCCGATCGAATTAGATGTGTGACAATAATTCGATTGATTAATTAATTAATATGAGTTATTAATTGATTAATTAGGCCAGTGAGGAGTCACTGAGCTTATTGGGCTATTAACCGGACTGGTTATTGGGCTTAGAAGGTTACACGCAAATGATTATTAAGGCAATTGATAAATAAGTGAGTTTTATATTAACCGTGGGGTTTTATGAAAAACCGTGCGGTTAGTATAAAATATAGCGAACGGGCTGATCAGGCCAGACTGCTGCTAACCCTAGCCGCCCCCTCCTCTCTTCCTCTCTCTCTCTGACGCCCCAGACGAGTCAGGATCCTCGGATCTGTTCCGCCGTTTCTCTGACTCCCGTTCGACGGAAAATCGTCCGTGCAATGCGGCAATCGTTGCGGCGAACGGCGGAGGCTTCCTGGGTTGCGAAGAACGAGGAACGTGAGGATATCCGTCGCGAGGAGGATCGCGTGGACTCCGCTAGAGGCCGGGCGCTAGCGCGGCTTGCGGTGGACACTGACGGAACCAATTGGCCACGGATTTGTATCCGCGCACAGTAAGAATCGATAATCCGATTATCGATTTTAATTATTCGAAATGGGAACGGATTGCAGGTTTTAATCTTTATTTTCTAGTACGTTTTTGCAATCCGGAGAAACACCAAAGAACAACATTTTGATCAACCGAATAAATAGTATAATAATCAAAAATATTTTTTTAAAAATATAAAAATTTGCAAAAAACTAGTAATCATCAAAATCAAGTTGTGGTCAAAATTTTAGGTCAATTGGTTAAGAAATGAAGGAGTTATGGCCATTCAAGTTCAACTTGGAAATGAAAGATATAAGTTCTAACAACCCTAGATATATGTCTTGAAAATTGTAGGTATAGGTCATGAATATCCAGAACATGGGTATTTTACGAATTTGATCAAGAATTCATATATCAATGTGGAATATAAGATCATAGAATGATAATATATGATTCCATAAATCTTTTTTGACTACTTTTGGAAATGAAAACAAAGTTTTCTATAATACGAAATATCATGTAATTGGATTTTTATATCATATCTCTTAAAGAACGCTAAGAACACACTTCCAATCCTTCTTTCCTAACTTTCCTCAGCTCTAGCCACGAATTCCTTTGGCTCTAATGCTTCCTCCCACGTCCTCTAGTCTGAGAGAACACAAAACAACTCATTAGAATCAAATCTCAAGAAGATTCACCATGAATTCATTCTATTTTTTTCAAGAAAATCATATTTACTTGCGCTAAACTTGAGGCTGCGTGCAAGAGGATCTAAGCATGATTCTAAGACTATATTTATAGATATTCTCCTTCCTAATACTATCCAAATCAAGCTCCCATCATTGTAGAGTCATACTCCAACAAATGGAGTCTTAATCAACAAGGAAAGTGAATCATATTGCAACTAGGAACCCAGATTTTTACATACAATGAATTTTCTTAATAAAAAACCCTCGAATTTGACCCTTGAACGATCGAATTAGTTGAAAGCCCTTTAACCAAAGTTATAGTCCTTTGTATCATCTTTCCAACTATACTACTATGTGAATTTTGTAATTCTATGCACGAAGTTATCGCATCTCTAATATGTTGCTATCACACAGTTTATAAGACCTAAAATTTGACTAAGTGTTGGAAACCAACTAGTTTCCTAATTAGGACACTAATGGGCTTATTAGGTCTTTTTAGGCTTGACTAATGACTTATCTATTAGAAACTCATTATTATATTATTAAATACTTGTTAAATAATTTTAAATTATTTTAGTCTATTATTTAATTTAAATATACTTAATAGATCCTTAATGGGCTTAATCAATTTAATTGGACTTTATTTAGCTAAACCTTCTTAAATTAACGAAATGGGCCTAATAAATCAAAGTCTATTAATTAAATAACATGGATTCAAGGTCTAGGGTATAACAACAGAGACTAGAAACGGAAGCATCGAGGAGGACTGGGTACTTTTCAGGAGTTAATCCTTCGATGCTTAAGTCAGGTTTATAGAGAAGGCAAAGGCTTAAGCTAGAGATTCCCAAGTGAGAGTAAATTTGGATGGTGGAGGGTTAAAAACATTTATACATCCCTCATCAGCATGAGGAGGACTTACGTGCTCTTTGAAGGAAACACATAAGTTGGAACCATATCCCTTGTAGGATGCTACGAGGATGAAATGCAAGAACTCCCTTAGATTATTGGGGTCTCATATGAAACATAGTGGAGCTAAATCATCTTTTAAGAATCAAGTTCCCATGGTGACGAAGATGTCATAGAGAATGATCCAACGACAGTAGACCTAATGATGGTTGGCCTGTGTCACACGGTGTTGGGCTTAACAGATGAACTATCATGCAGAGGGTGACTTGTGGAGTCTGTCCACATGTGAGGTTTAGGCTAGGGCAACGAGCATTCCTGACCACTTACTAGTTCTCGATGGTTGGCTTGTTGAAGGAAGTCTATCCATGTGCCTGGACAACTTTTATGGTCTATCAAGGAACATATTCCTAATCATTGTCTAATCCTTAATAGGTGGCAGGGTTGGGATAAAATTTCTTCCCAACTGTTGATCCGTATGGAATCCTTTCCAAGGACAGGGTTCGACGTGGACCTTATAGAAGATTTCAGCCTAATGGGCCGATTTTGATCATTGTCAAGTGGATTGGGCCTCCTTGGTGATCTATTATTGGGCTTTATAATCAAGGGTTCTTCAGAAGGCTTTCTCTTTGGCCATTCTCAGA
This sequence comes from Zantedeschia hybrid cultivar, assembly GCA_030544215.1. NCBI lineage: Eukaryota > Viridiplantae > Streptophyta > Magnoliopsida > Alismatales > Araceae > Zantedeschia > Zantedeschia hybrid cultivar. The sequence goes on from JARZZO010000016.1 coordinate 18,124,780, forward strand.
AATTCAATGGTATCGAATACACTCATGGCATAAGGAGGAGGAACGAGAAGGAAATGTATATTAGACCAAAGGAATTGAAATGGAGACGTAAAGAGGAGGAGAGCTATCAATTCTCGCTATTGCTCAAGAAATTCAGATGGCCCTTAGGTTGCATGGGCAAGTGCAGTTGAAAAACGATCCTTAAAGCATCATTCAAGCGACTGAAGGAAAAAATGATCATGCTAAAAATGCATAATCTAGTAATGATTTATATCAACCTTCCATTCAACTCTTAAGTGACAGTACATTTAGTTTACTAGGAAGGTAATATGCCTGCTTATAAGTTTGCTAGAATTACAACAATTACCAAAGTAGAATTTGGTATAAATGATGCAGATACTGTGTTGCAACAGGTGAATAAAAAAAAATAAATTATTGTAGTAATTGAGTGCAAGTTTCTATGGCACAACTGTCCATAGAATTGTCTCCCTTTGGGAGGAGTTGGGAGTCCTAGCTACCCAAGGACCCTCATTAACACTGTGTGTGGAAACTTTGTTGGGCCTCTAATAGATCAAGTGCTGCCCCAGTGGCGATCTCCTCTTGGTGGGGGAATCTCCCTTTGGAGCTCCCCTCACCCAAGGTGCATTTTCTTCCTCCTTTTCTCTTCTTGCCCCCTATGTTTCCTATCCCTCCGCCTTGCCGCCACGTACTTCATTCTCATTTGCTGCCACACCCTTTCTACCTCTCTGCAGTTTCTGCATTCGACACCCCCCCACCGCCTTTCCTCCTCCCCCTCCAACGTTATCTCCCTTTTCCCCAACTTTTCTCCCGATCTCAGCCTTCCCCCACCTCCTTCATCATCCTCTTTTACCCCTCCATCACTGGCCCTCCTCCTTACCACCTTGAGGTTTTTGTTGAGTGCTTCTCCTCAAACTCCTGTCCCACCTCCTCCTTCCCTTCACCCCTTAATCCATGCCACCTTCTTCCCCTCCTATTGAACCCCTCCTCTTCCACACTTCTTGATTTCCTTTGCTTGCTTTATTGGGGTCCCCCTTGTTGCTCTCAAAGATTCTTGTATCGATTGCAATTTTTTTCCTTTTCTCGTTCTCGTTGATTTCTATTTCATGTTTTCTCCATTCCCCATCCTCTGTTGCTGTGTTGTTCCCATCTGCCTCCTATTTAAGTTTTCTAGTTGTTGTCAGCATTTTCAGCGATCACCTAGCATGTATACTGACACTAGGGAGACCTCGCTTCGGGGTCTTCGTTCCCTACGGAGGAGCTTGAGAACATAAGCATCATCTGTATGCCCCCTACTGGTATATGTCTCCCGAGCCCCACCATCTTCAGTTGCCTAGAGTTGTAGTATTGTTTGACACTTATGTGCCAGTTCTTTTGAGGGGGCCTCCCTCCTCCCCTTGCAAGCCTCGCCCTGTTGACTCTTTGGTGTCTGGCGGCCCCACACTTGACTAGCGTTTGTTGGTTTCCTTCGCCAGTGGTTACCACCTACTATGTATTGTCATATCCATTGGTCCAGTGTGGTGTTTTACCCATTTGGGCAATCCTTCTTTCTTGTTTGCTACATTTTATGTTAGTATGTACGCCTCTTTCTTGTTGACTATGTATGTTGTACTATTCTTTGTTTGAATAAAGTGATGATATTTTACGTAAAAAGAAAGAGTGCAAGTATTGTCTTTGAAACTATACTACCCTAAAAAAGTTTGAGATTTTATGGGACCTACAACATAGATGAAAATATAGTTGGCAATTAGTGATAAGGGATTCAATGTGAACTCTACTATTTAAGGGCCATGTGTTGGCTACAAGTGGAACAACCAACAAGTATACTTATGGAGATCAGTTCAATAGCATGATCGAGTCACAGTCTTGCAATACAACTTGTATAAACAATCAACACTCAGTTTACATCTTTTTAAAAGGTAAATAAAAACTAATTTGGAAGAGTTTCACGTAGTTATGGTCTATGTTGGTTATGTTGCAATTGGAAATACTCTTTAGTTTTCTACCTAATTTTTTCGAGAAAAGAATTAACCCTCATTCCCTTAGAATTATTTATGTGATATTTTATTTTTTTGACTTTTAACTAGAAGTGAAAAAATTAGAACTTCCTAAATTATGGTCAAAGTAGAGTTATTAGAAAACATTTGACCTTTGTTACAACTTAGTTATACTTATTTCTACTCAATGATTCCTATACTAAATAAAAAGTAATAGCTAAAAGTGACTTCTACTAAGATAATTTTGGCAAAATTCAAGTTAGCAATTACTTTTGACTTCTCCTTCCAACATGAAAAATATTGAGTAGGAGTTGTTGTAATTAATTTTGAAAATTTATAAAAGTTAAATCATCTTTGAAAACTCTATTTTCCTCTCAATCTAGAGAACGTTGGTTTGTAAATTTTGATTAAAATCTAAAAAAGTTTAAAATAATAATATAAATATTCTTTTTGGCTTTTTTCCCCTCAAAATAAGTGGAAGTAGGTTTAAAAATATTTTCAAGTATAATGCATAAACATGGCCTAAAATCTTATAGAAAATTTGTAAAAATAATCTTTTTTTTTTTGTGTGGATTTATGTATTATTATAAATGACTTCATCACATCATAATACTTGCAAAAATATTCATGTAGTTAACCTCCATTAAGGATGCAATGAATATTTCTTCTTTAATCATTAAATTTAATATTTAGACGACGAAAATATCTCCACAAATACTTTTGATTGGTATATTGTGCTAAAGAGAGAGAAAGAGCCATAGATAGATAGATGGAGAGAGAGAGAGAGAGAAAAGAGCATTGAGGAAAGAATAAAAGTATTATAGACTCATTTGACTTGCACTAAGGATTAATCAGAATTAGATAAGAGATTTTTACAGGTATTGTCGTACAATGAAGTTCTTTATAATAATATAATAATAAGATAATAAATGTATGATTACAATTTTAAATTTTTTTAACAAATATCCCAAGATTATAATGTGTAGTTTTTAGTCACAATTATCTTGAAAAGTCTAACATTTACATTATGGGAATACTTGCTGTAGCGTCCGTTGCAATTGCATCACCATTTTTTTTAACTTTGTAAGTCATGTCCACATGCTCCATAAGTTCATATAGATCGATCTTCGCTTGGATGATTAAAACAAAATAAAAGATAACAAATTATTATCAGACTCCAACCTATTAGGATTATTTTAGACTATTTGTTGGGTCTTAATTTTTTATTTTTTTTTAAAAAGTTAGTTGTCCAATTAAAAATTTGACTATACAAATATGTGAGACATATGACACACGACCTAAAAAAAGAAAAAAATTAGCCATGGTGCAGTAGTATTACTCTTACATTCTGGCTCGAGTAATACTCTTCAGTTTCCTGTGTCACATCCCAAGGCCGTGCATGCAATTCAAAAAAATTAGGTTGCTCCATTGTCCCTGATCAATGGAGTGATGGAGTCAACCACAGCCGTTCAACTGATAGCCCTTTTAGGGTTCGTAGGTTCCACATCACAAGTTGAGATCTTGGACATTGTGGTGATGTGTATTAATCTTCGTAGCGACCAGTAAGTAGCCTTCCCTTGCTTCTAGCCGAAGGCGGCAGCGGGCATGGCGGGGGAGGCCCGATGGGGGGGCTACAACCCGGGGGCGGCGGCGGCGGCGGAGGACGAGGAGTTCTCGGCATCGGCCACGCTAGTCCACTTCAACCGGCCGTTGCCCCTCCTGAGGGCGCCACTGCCCGCCGGCGCTCCGGACGACCCCTCCGCCGGGGCCTTCGTGCTTGCCTTCCGCAATGCCAACTGCTGGAGGGCCGCATACCGCCTTACTGAGGCCAAGGTCGTCGAGCAATGCGAGGTCATTATCCCCTCCCCTATGATATCCCCTTTTTCTGATGCTTAGGTTATTTTTGATCTAGGCATTAGCGGATGATCATAAAAAAAGGATTTTTTTTGGGAGGAATGACTAAAAAAGCTTCCTTTTTTTTGGAATTTGCTGTCTCGAGTATCGTTAAAGCTTCATTTTTTGGGGAAAGAATTCAACGGGGCATTAAACCCCACACGGTTTTTGTTCTTAGGGGTTCTCACGGATCGGGGAGATCTTTTTGACCATGTATCAAATTTTGTCTATGTGGTCGTATTGTGTTGTTTCCCCGCAGCTGGCCGAGCTGGCTGGCAGGAGTATTAGCCAGACAGCAAGTTAAAATCTGCTGCTAAATTGAAGTAAAGAGCACAAAACCAGCTTCCGGCTGCTTAGTTTGAGCGGCTGGAATAGATGGTGCTCTACAAGTCCCATGACTAGTTCCCCTGGGCAGGGAGAGTGCTTCAGTGAGGAATGAAACGGTCTTGTGGATATGATTTTGTACGTCTGATTAGCTGCTGACTCACTCAATCGCTGTTTCTTTATTTGAAGCATCGGTGAGCTGTAGGGGACGCTATGCAAAACTTTTAGTTGGAAGCTGCTTTTGGCTTCCACTTTCAACATGGAAAAGTTTGTGTGCAAGTGGTTGTAACTAATTTTGGGTAACTAAAAAAGTCAAACCATTCCTAACAGCCCCATTTTCCCCCAATCTTAGGAAGCTCCAATTTGTAGTTTTTGATTGAAAACCAAAAAACAACCAAAATACTATGTAAGTGGCTTCCGAGACCTAGTTTCTTCCCCTCAAAATAACCAGGTGAAAGCCCAAAATCACTTCCACTTGGAAGCCATGCCAAACACGATCGTAGTTTAGAATTATGCCTTCACGTCTAATTTAGTGTGTGATGGTGGGAGAGTCATGTGGGACAAGTTCGCAATGGATGAGATAGCACTCCATTTTGAATGTTACTGGTGTCATATGTTACTTCCTTTCTATTATGCGGATTGAAATTTTGATATTGCCAAGTGATTAATGCTCTTGTTCATCATATATTTTTGTTGAACTATGCAATCTATGCTATTTAAAATGGTTTTGGAAATCCTCCTACAAGAGAGAGTCACTGTAAGCCTGTAAATGTGTAAAAATACAAGTTTGAACCTGCGATACACAATTTGCGGTATGCAACTGACCCACCTCAACTCACACATGAGGATTGGCTGAGTCCCCTATACCATCACTTTGAAGTGATTGGAAGTTTCAGATATGGACTCCTCTTGGCAAGAATAGAGTTGGTCTGCATCATGAGTGGAAAAATCAGGAAATTATAAAGAGGAAGAAGAGTTAGCAAAATCTTGGCTTAGTTCGGCTCCACACATTGTTGTAATCACAATGCTCAAATGCCATTTTTTCCTGCTTACTAAAGAATTGTTAGTGGAACATTGTTTTATGACTTGGAGTAGGGGGTGGCAATGAGCTGACCCAAGCCGAGCTTTGTCAAGGTCTAACTCGGCTCAGGAAAAAAATTTCGAGCTCGAGCAGAGCACGGGCCTTAATTCAACCCCGAAGTTAGGCCCGAGCTTGGGCTTGAACCATGGATGGCAGTACCGGTACGTATCGGCCGGTATGTACCAGTATTGGCCGGTACCGGTACCACTCCTGTAGAGGGTATCGGCTGATACCGGCTGATACTGGGCCGGTACCGGCCGGTACGTACCGGTACCGGTACCCACCGATACCGGTACCGGTACTGCCATCCATGGCTTGAACAAAATGAGTTGAACTCGATCCGAGCCCAAGCCTAGCTTGGTCAACTTGGCCTTGGTTGGCTCTAAACCATTTAAATTGAAAGCCCATCTAATTTAATAAGCCCAAAACTATTTCACTTGGGTTAAAGATCTACTTTTTATTTGATCTGCCCAAGCCCATTGCTTTGGTTAGCCTTTAAATGGTGGAAAACAAGTAACCAGGGAGCCGTTATTTATAGACAAAGCTGGGGGTGGGAAAACAAACGCAGGCCAATGTAGGACTAAAAAGTCCAGTGAACCAGCCACAGCCACAAGCAGGCACCCTGCCCACTCGCTCCGAATCCCGGATGCTGGGTAGGCACGGGACTTTTAGTCCTACATTGCCCACACAAAAGTCTCCGTGACCTATAAGCTTCTGAACAGTAACACCATTCAAACCACGTTTGGTAGGATGAGTTGACTGTGTGAGTCGGTGGGATGTCCTGTGTAATTTATAAACATTAAATCATATTTTACATGAACTGGGCTCTCACGAGCTACCCGAGCCGAGCTCGACCAGACTCGGGCTCAGCTCGTTTACTTGAACGAGCTATCTCCCAAACTCGGGCTTGGCTCGTTTAGACAAACGAGTTGAGCCGAGTCGAGCTTCAGTTGAACTGAGCTTGAGCGGCTCGTGAGTGGCTCTGCTCATTCCCAGCCCTAACTTGGAGTGGTTTGATCAGCCTCAAGGCATCGTGGTCAACTTCATGATCATCATTAACCCAATCCCGATTAATTAGGGATCAGAATTGAGGCATATTTTTAATTCTTGTGAGAATGGTTAAAATATGTGTGTTTGTTTCTGTGGAGAGGTTTTCCAAGGTCCTCAAACATGTTAATCCTTTGGATGCTTGCGATGTAGTTAATTTGTTAATTCTGCATAAAATTTGAAATTAATCTCTTAAGTTAGAATCAAATTCTTCTAGAATGTATTCCAATATTGGTATGTAAATACTACTGATTGCTGGTCTCTCTCTGTACATACTACTGGCTACTAGTCTCTCTTTTAGTCTTATGCATCATACTTTTGTGTGAGTACATATGTTCAAATGTATATGCTTATCATGTTAGACTTTGGATCTTGGTGATATATATTTTTTGAAAGTTATGTTGATGATACTTAAATGATAGGAGCCTTTGAAAGACTGAATTTAGGCCATTCTGATCCTTATCAAATTCATTTTTTCAATTTGGTTGCATTAGATTGACTAGAGTTTCGTCAAATTCAGGCTGGAAGAAATTCAGGGCCCATTTGGCTATGCGATTGGGTTATGGATTTTGGGAAAATCTCATAATTCCGTCGACTTTTAAAAAGTAACATATTTTTCATCATGACCTCTAAAGATCAAAATCCGATTTAGGTATTTTATGGGTGCATCGATTGTGGAAGCATATTTGTACTGTAATGCTCTTCACTTTTTATTAAAATAAAGAAGTTTTAAATACCCCTTTCATATGGATCGATCGAAATATGGATCGATCTTCGATCGGATGATCTAAAAAAATTAAAGATAACAAATTATTATTGCACTCCAACTTATTCGGACTTATTTTTTACTATTTATTGGAACTTACTTTTTTATTTTTTATTTTAATTTTTTAGTTGTTCAATTGAAGATTTGTATACAGATATGTCAGACATATGAGATCCGACCTAAAAAAGGGAAAAATTAGCCATCGTGCAGCAGTATTACTCTTACATTCTGGCTTGAGTAATACTCTTCAGTTTCCTGTGTCACATCCACAAGGCCGTGCATGCAATTAAAAAAATTTAGGTTGCTCCATTGTCCCTGATCATTGGAGTGATGAAGTCAACCACAGCCGTTCAACTGATAGTCCTTTAGGGTTCCGCTGATATATTCCGCGTAGGTACCAAATCACAAGTTGAGATCAGTAAGGGCGGGTTTGGATATTGTGGTGATGTGTATTACACCTATAAAAGCTTTGTAGCGACCAGTAAGTAGCCTTCCCTTGCTTCTGCCCCGCTTCAAGTAGCCTTCCCTTGCTTCCGCCGCACGGAGCGTGGCGGAGGGGAGCGCGAAGGCGGCAGCAGGCATGGCGGGGGAGGCCCGATGAGGGGGCTACAACCCGGGGGCGGCGGCGGAGGACGAGGAGTTCTCGGCATCGGCCATGCTAGTCCACTTCAACCGGCCGTTGCCCCTCTTGAGGGCGCCATTGCCCGCCGGCACCCCGGACGACCCCTCCGCTGGGGCCTTCGTGCTTGCCTTCCGCAATGCCAACTACTGGAGGGCCGCTTACCACCTTACTGAGGCCAAGGTCGTCGAGCAATGCGAGGTCACTATCCCCTCCCCTATGATGTCCCCTTTTTCCAATGCTTAGGTTATTTTTGATTTAGGCATTAGCGGATGATCATAATTTTTTTTTTTTTTTTTTTGGGGGGGGGGGGGGGGAATGACTAAAAAGCTTCCTTTTTTTTTGGAATTTGCTGTCTCGAGTATCGTTAAAGCTTCATTTTTTGGGGAAAGAATTCAAAGGGGCATTAACCCCACACGGTTTTTGTTCTTAGGGGTTCTCATGGATCAGGGAAATCTTTTCGACCATGTATCAAATTTTGTCTGTGTGGTCGTATTGTGTTGTTTCCCCGCAGCTGGCCGAGCTGGCTGGCAGGAGTATTAGCCAGACAGCAAGTTAAAATCTGCTGCTAAATTGAAGTAAAGAGCACAAAACCAGCTTCCGGCTGCTTAGTTTGAGCGGCTGGAATAGATGGTGCTCTACAAGTCCCATGACCAGTTCCCCTGGGCAGGGAGAGTGCTTCAGTGAGGAATGAAACGGTCTTGTGGATATGATTTTGTACGTCTGATTAGCTGCTGACTCACTCAATCGCTGTTTCTTTATTTGAAGCATCGGTGAGCTGTAGGGGACGCTATGCAAAACTTTTAGTTGGAAGCTGCTTTTGGCTTCCACTTTCAACATGGAAAAGTTTGTGTGCAAGTGGTTATAACTAATTTTGGGTAACTAAAAAAGTCAAACCATTCCTAACAGCCCCATTTTCCCCCAATCTTAGGAAGCTCCAATTTGTAGTTTTTGATTGAAAACCAAAAAACAACCAAAATACTATGTAAGTGGCTTCCGAGACCTAGTTTCTTCCCCTCAAAATAACCAGGTGAAAGCCCAAAATCACTTCCACTTGGAAGCCATGCCAAACACGATCGTAGTTTAGAATTATGCCTTCACGTCTAATTTAGTGTGTGATGGTGGGAGAGTCATGTGGGACAAGTTCGCAATGGATGAGATAGCACTCCATTTTGAATGTTACTGGTGTCATATGTTACTTCCTTTCTATTATGCGGATTGAAATTTTGATATTGCCAAGTGATTAATGCTCTTGTTCATCATATATTTTTGTTGAACTATGCAATCTATGCTATTTAAAATGGTTTTGGAAATCCTCCTACAAGAGAGAGTCGCTGTAAGTCTGTAAATGTGTAAACATACAAGTTTGAACCTGCGATACACAATTTGTGGTATGCAACTGACCCACCTCAACTCACACATGAGGATTGGTCGAGTCACCTATACCATCACTTTGAAGTGTTTTGAAGTTTCAGATATGGACTCCTATTGGCCAGAATAGAGTTGGTCTGCATCTCTGTTGTCAAGGCGCCCGCCTAGGCGTCGCCTAGGCGGCCAGGTGCTTTTCCAGCACCAAGGCGCTGGGGCGCCTTTCCAACAGGTGAAAAGGCGCTCAAGGCGCCAAGGCGCCTGCCTAGGCGCCCAGATTGCTGAAACCCATGGTTCCTGCCCCTCTCTCTTTGTATATATACATATATGTATATATATACATATATAATTATATAAATACATACTTATACATATATATATACATATTACATACATATACATATATATATGTATTACATATATATATACATATTACATACATATATTTATATTTATATATACAAACATGCATATATATATATATATGTATATTTATACATCTAAATATATGTATCATGTATGTAAAATGTGTATGCATATATATATATACAAATATGCATATATATATATATATACAAATATGCATATATATATATATATACAAATATGCATATATATATATATATACAAATATGTATATATGTATACATATATATATACATATACATATTACGTACATACATTTAGATATATATATATATATATATATATATATATGTGTGTGTGTGTATATATATATGTATGTATATATTATATAGTTAGACATATACACATATTACATACATACATTTATACATAGATATATATGTATGTATGTATGTATGTATATGTATATATGTATATATATATATATTATATACATACATATACATATATATATATACATATATATATCTAAATGTATATATGTAATATGTGTGTACATATATATATATATATATCCTAAATTAAAATATTATATTATGAAGTTGACGCCTAGGCGGGCGCCTAAGCGCTTAGGCGGTCCAGAACCCCAAGCACACCGCCTTGACAACTATGGTCTGCATCATAAGTGGAAAAATCAGGAAATGATAAAGAGGATGAAGAGTTGGCAAAATCTTGGCTTAGTTCGGCTCCACACATTGTTGTAATCACAATGCTCACATGCCATTTTTTCATGCTTACTAAAGAATTGTTAGTGGAACATTGTTTTATGACTTGGAGTAGGGGGTGGCAATGAGCTGACGCGAGCCGAGCTTTGTCAAGGTCTAGCTCGGCTCAGGAAAAAGATTTCGAGCTTGAGCTGATCCCGAGCCTCAATTCAAGCCCGAAGTTAGGCTCGAGCTTGGGCTTGAACCACATGAGTTGAACTCGATCCGAGCCCAAGCCTAGCTTGTTCAGCTTGGCCTTGGTTGGCTCTAAACCATTTAAATTGAAAGCCCAACTAATTTAATAAGCCAAAAACTATTTCACTTTGGTTAAAGACCTACTTTTTATTTGATCTGCCCAAGCCCATTGCTTTGGTTAGCCTTTAAATGGTGGAAAAGAAGTAACCAGGGAGCCCTTATTTATAGACAAAGCTGGGGGTGGGAAAACAAACGCAGGCCAATGTAGGACTAAAAGGTCCAGTGAACCAGCCGCTGCCACAAGCTGGCTCCCTGCCCACCGGCCCCGAATCCCCGATGCTGGGTAGGCACGGGACTTTTAGTCCTACATTGCCCACACAAAAGTCTCCATGACTATAAGCTTCTGAACAGTAACACTATTCAAACCACGTTTGCTAGGGTGAGTTGACTGTGTGAGTCGGGGGGGATGTCCTGTGTAATTTATAAACATTAAATCATATTTTACATGAACTGGGCTCTCGCGAGCTACCTGAGCCGAGCTCGAACAGACTCGGGCTCAGCTCATTTACTTGAACGAGCTATCTCCCAAACTCGGGCTTGGCTCGTTTAGACAAACGAGTTGAGCCGAGTCGAGCTTCAGTTGAAACGAGCTTGAGCGGCTCGTGAGTGGCTCGGCTCATTCCCAGTCCTAACTTGGAGTGGTTTGATCAGCCTCAGGGCATCGTGGTCATCTTCATGATATTGAGGCATATTTTTAATTCTTGTGAGAATGGTTAAAATATGTGTGTTTGTTTCTGTGGAGAGGTTTTCCAAGGTCCTCAAACATGTTAATGCTTTGGATGCTTGCGATGTAGTTAATTTGTTAATTCTGCATAAAATTTGAAATTAATCTCTTAAGTTAGAATCAAATTCTTCTAGAATGTATTCCAGTATTGGTATGTAAATACTACTGATTGCTGGTCTCTCTCTGTACATACTACTGGCTACTAGTCTCTCTTTTAGTCTTATGCATATTATACCTTTATGCATCATACTTTTGTGTGAGTACATATGTTCCAATGTATATTCTTATCATGTTAGACTTTGGATCATGGTGATATATATTTTTTGAAAGTTATGTTGATGATACTTAAATGATAGGAGCCTTTGAAAGACTGAATTTAGGCCATTCTGATACTTATCAAATTCATTTTTTCAATTTGGTTGCATTAGATTGACTAGAGTTTCGTCGAATTCAGGCTGGAAGAAATTCAGGGCCCTTTTGGCTATGCGATCGGGTTATGGATTTTGGGAAAATCTCATAATTCCGTCGACTTTTAAAAAGTACATATTTTTCATCATGACCTCTTAAGATCAAAATCAGATTTAGGTATTTTATGGGAGCATTGATTGTGGAAGTATATTTTTACTGTAATGCTCTTCACTTTTCATTAAATAAAGAAGTTTTAAATACCCTTTCATGCCATTTTAACTTTTCTTATCCTCCCTGTCTCAAAATCTTTGCAAAAGCTATCTTTAAATGGATTTTGGGTAAAATCCCTCTTCTCCTTATTATGTGTCTATCTCTCTCTTCTCTCCTAAAGTCTGTGTGCACATAAGCCGAGGCATCCTTGTGCCATTTGGGAAGGATTTTGACATGTCAAGAGGTTCCAATGATTGGAATCTTCCCCGTAATCCTTTCCAAATGGGCCCATAGGCTTCCCTGCTTTCAATCTGGTTTGGCCCAGATGGATCTTGGTCTGTCCTACCTGTGGAAGTTGCACCGTCTGCGAAAGAGACCTAGTAATCGATATTTAGTAATGATCAGATCCAGGGATAGTGAACAAATTCGGCCAACGCAAAATCGTAGATGATTTATCACCCTAGATGTCACGTTGCCCTCTTTCTTGGGTGTTGGAGTTAATCACGGCGCTTCAACTGATGTCCCGGAAGAGATAAGTTCTGAACAATGAGGAGATTTTAGTTATTGTGATGTAACCTATAAAAGGTTTGTAGTTGTAGATTGGATAGCCTTCTCTTGCTTCTGCCCCAGAATATGGAGAGGGGCGCAAAGGTGGCAGAGGAGATAGCAAGGAAGGGCCATGGGTTGAACTACTACTACCTGGGGACAGCGGTGGGGAGTAGTTCTCAGCATCAGCCATGCTGATCCGCTTTGACTGGCTGATGACCCTCCTGAGGGTGCCGCTGCCTGCCAGCATCTTGGACGACCCTTTGGGGCCTTCATGTTTGCCTTTGGCAATGCTGACTGCTGGAGTGCTGCATACCAGCTTATGGAGGCCAAGGTCGCCAAGCAATGTGAGGTCACTATCACCTCCTCTGTCTCTATTTCGTATTTTTTCCTTGATTGTATGATGATTTTGAATTGATTGGGTTCTTTTTGATTGGGACAGTAGCGTATGATCTACAAAGGTCCTTTTCTTGGGATTCTTTTGGCCTGCATGGTTAAAATTTCAGTTTTGGAGGAAGAATTCAAGTGGGTGTCAAGTCCACATGCTGTTCATTCTAAGGAGGTCCTTGGCCATGCATCAAGTCCTGTCCATCAGGATTCTTCACCCCCCCCCCCCCCCCCCCCCCCCCCCCCCCCCCCCCCCCCCCCCGCGTTCGGGTGTGGGTTGTTTTTTTGTTTGTTTGTTTGTTTGTCTTTTTTTTTTGGGGGGGGGGGTGTTGTTTCCACGCAGCTAGCCGAGCTGTCTGGCTGGAGGATTAACCAGACAGTAAGTTAAAATTGTCTGCATAAATTGAATTACAGAGCACAAAACCAGCTTCTGGTTGCTTAGTTTGAGCAGGTGGAATAGATAGTGCTCTACAATGCCCATAGCCAGCCCTGTGGACAGCAAGAAGGGCTTACCGAGGAATGGAGTCTCTTGTGAATATGATGTGTGAGTTTGATTAGCTGATGGCTTGCACAGTCACTGTCCTCTGCTTCTTGCTTCGGTAAGATGTAGTTTAGAATCATCTGTCTATGCCCAATTTAGCATGTCCTAATGGGAGTGTCCTGTGGGGCTAGTTCACATGGGATGAGATGGAGTTCTATTTCACACATTATTGGTGCTGTATAATTCTTCATTTAGTTTTGGTTGTGCAAATTGAAATCTGATAGTGAAGTGATTTTTGCTTTTGTCCATCATCTGTTTTCTGATGAACTATGCTAGGGGTGTTCACTATTTGGTTCGATCCGAAAAACCAAACCAAACCAGACCAGATTTTCGTTTCGGTTCGGTTTGAAAACTCTTTCGTTTTGGTTCGGTTTCGAAGCCTCTTCAACCTGTGGAAACCAAACCAAACAAAAAAACCAGAATAATATATATATTATATATAATTTCATCACACGCCCCTCATAGTCCTCCCTGAAAATTTCATAATACATGCCTCACACAGCTCCAACAGTGCACACCGTCAGTTAGAATGCTAGAAATTATAGGAAGTAAAAACTTTTTAAATTACCGATCTAGGACTGAAGTGTGGCAGCAGGCTCGCTGCTGCCTACGTATGCGGGACTGTTATCTCTGGGAATTTTAGTCCTATATTGGACGTTTTGTTTTGCTCTTTCTGCGTAGAGTCCATAAAGGAAGAGCGCTTGCTGCTTTACGCTTATAGCTGGGCCGGTGGCCCATTAAGGGCTTTATGCCAAACTATGTTCAAACCTAACTAAATAAATGGGCTTATTAAACCTAATGAAAACTTTGGTGCACTTAAGTTGGTTTGAACCAATCCAAACCGAAGTAAACAGAACATTTTCGGTTCTGTTCGTTTCGGTTTCTGGAGTGAGTTGGGTTTGTGTTGCCTTGAATGATGCACTAATTTTTTGAATCCGGTACCAACAAGTATAATTCCACCCAAGACAACATTTTCTTTCAGGCCTTTCAACCAATCAATACGACCCCGTAGTGCAACCTTTGCTAAAACTCAAGCAGTTCTTAAAAACTAGCTTCAGATATAAAACTTTGATTATTAAGAGATGCCTTCATAACTTCGTTATTCCCAATAAGATTGCTCGATAACATTTTGCTTCATCCAAATCGAGCCTTGCTCATTCCGCTCTCAACAATCCGATTAGTTCTCCGGGTGAAAAAAACATTAGACATTCCATTTTCTGAAACCAACAATTTTGATGTTACTTGACGGACAATAATCTCTGTGTCTATTATGGACTATACCCTCTGAGATCGATAAACCTTTTGGATCTTATTAACTAAAGAGATACGGCTTTGGGCAATGGTTAGTTCCGTGCTAATCAAGAATCCCCAAGGGATTCCAAGAATTCTTGATATACGTTCATTCCAACCTTTAACCTGCTTTTCGAGATTTATTGATATCGAATCAATTGAATGCACTTCTAACACTTGTTCCTCTTTTGGAAGACCTTGCATTATGTCGCCAGGTCTTGATTTTTCATATATAACTAATGTATCTCTTTCGTGAAAGATTTCTCCATAATGACCATGAACTGTTTCTCTTGCAGTAGCCAAATAGGGCTTGGCTGATTGTATTACTAAGTAATCAACATGAACAATTAGAACTTGGTTTGAAAATTTTTCCTCTAAACCAAAGCAAACCAAACTGTGGAAACACCTAACCTATGCTATTGGAAATGTTTTTTCTAGTTCCTGCTAAAAAGAGTTTTTTTGGCAAATAAACCATGGATCTAATGAAAACTATGGATTTACCGATGTTGCATTTTAATTGTTATGAAAATCATTAAGAATGTAATTGTTGTGCAAAAAAGAAAAGAAAAGGTCTTTTGCACATGTCCAAGTGGTCTTCCGGGTTCCATTCTTAGTGGAACATTGCTTTCAACCACGGTTGCTTGGATCAGCCTCATTGTATCGTCATCATCATTGTCGTCCACCAAATCCCCATTAACTGGAGATCAGACTTGAGGCATATTTTTAATTTTTTGTGAGAATGATGTATTAAGTGGCTCTTTGTCTGTGGGAATGTTTGCCAAAGTCCTTAAAACTTTAATTCTTTGGATGCTTGCACATGGTTAATTTATTAGTCCTGCATACGATTTGAAACTGATCTTGAAAGTTAGAACTAATTCTCGCATGTACCTGATGATTAGTGTGTAAATCACCTAGTTGACAATATCGGCCGATACATATCGGTATCGGTGGTTATTGATATGATACTGAGGGAAATCCCCGATACACCAGTCATTTGTATTTAAAAAAATAAGAAAAAAACTTTTATTGGCCAATACTAAGGCAAAATGAACCTGGTACCGGCCGATACCAACCGATATGTCCGATATTGATACTGGTACGTATCGGCATCGGTACCATCCGATACCGGTACTGCCATCCTTGGTAAATCGTTATTGCTGATCCCTCTATGTACCTATCACTGACTACATATATGTTATACATTTACACATTATATTTTTGTTGTGAGTGTATGTATTTATTCGCATTACACTTTGGATCATAATGGTATTTGATAATTTGAATGATAATTCTTTGAAGGACTGTATTTAGGCTGTTCTGACCCATGTTGAATACACTTCTTCCAATTTGGCTGGCTTAGACTGAATAGAATTGGGTGGAATTTTTACCGGAATGAGTTCAAGCTTCCCTGTTTCCAATATGGTTTGGCCTACATGGATCTTGGTCTCCCTTACCTGCTAGAAGTCACATCCTCTACAAAGGATGCCTAGCCACAGATATTTAATGATGATCTGTGTATGATAGTTAACGAATAACAAATTTGAGACGTGAGCACACCATCCAAGAAAACTAAATAGTGGTATGTGACCTTATAGGTTGCGTAGTCTTTTCAGTTGATTGATAGATATTTACTAATAACTGACTTTAGGGGTAATCTAACTGAAAATAAATTTGCGACCCTCCATCCACCCCAACACCACAGGGAAAAAAAAGCCAAAAAGGATTTATTGCCAGTAGGGTGCATAGCTGCTTCTTTCTTTTCTTTTTCCTCTGTACAAGTTCAAGGAAACATTCAACTCACACTCAGCACAGACACAATTCTTCTGCAGGATTATGTTTGCTCTGGCTAATACACAATTGCATATACAGGCAAGGATGGAAGTTCATTGCATACATAACCTATGTGTCTGTTAAATCTAGGCTGGGGCGCGGATTGGTTGTTCTCTTAGTGCATCTAAGAAGTGCAGTCCTCCTTGGTGGAAAAGCCTATTTGGTGCTGGTGCTGTAGACTTTGCCGAGAGGGAGAGATGTGAAGAACGTGAAATGTTAGCCTGTGTTGAAGCTTCCAAGGAGCCTTGCATTTGCTTTGCCAAAGAGAAATGCTTATCACCATTTCGAGATGCAAGAATTTCTGCAATAGATTTGAATGGGTTTCCACATACTTCATGTTCCCAAACATGCAACATTGGAGTGGAAGGGGAGAATTTGAAGCCTGTGAATAATGATTTATCCATAGCTGCAATCAGCAATCTGCAGGCAAACAATCTTGAGCAGACCAACTACAGAGGCAGCATTCTTTTAGAAAAATTTTCTATAGAGGAGTCTTGCCAGGGGAGCTTTTAGCTTGGAGGGAAGTTTTTTAAACTTCTCACAGCAGGAACATGCCGGTCTTCGTCAACTGGCACCATCAACTTGATTCCACAATTCTCGAATGTGTTGGAAAACTGAAGGTGGTGATCTGTTGATGCTTACATCGTATCATTAACATGGTTAAAGCTTCTGATGTCTCGTATCAAATGCAAATACATCCATTTGTTACTTTTCTCCTAGCCTTCGGTGATGCTTATGTAAAGAAGGAATTCAAAGTTCTCAGTAATTAAAGCCCCCGACATCTTGTACATATTGCAAATATATTTGTTTTCATAATCTTTGTTGAAACTAGGCTTACTGTCGGCATTTTACAAACACTTTTGGATCATTCCTTAGCCTATGTGAGTTTATTTTGCGTGCCAACTACCGACATAGAAGAAGCGAGTTCAGAGCTGGCTAGTGGACGAACACGGTTGGACCTTCACAGCTACCTTCCTTTATAGCTCTCAGATGTTGATGTTTCACTAAGTTCACCCTTCTCCTTCTGAGAACGCTAATCTTAGAGATGCTACGGCAATGTGTTAAAGAAAGCTTGGGGAGATTTGTCCGGATTCATGAACTTAACGAATCTAGCATTAGGGTCGCATTTTTTCTGCTTCTTCGACGATGATTCCGGAAAGAAGATCGAAGAAGAGGTGGAGGATCCACTTCTGAATTGTAGTCTATGTGAGATTCACTTCAATCTAATCTGCATCTAGTAGTGACAAGTAAGAAAAGGGTTTGAGTTGGGTAATCGCAATGCTACCAAAGGAAGTAAATTCCTTCTAGCTCTAAAAAAAAAGAAAAAATTACCTTTGCGGATGGTGACAGATGCAGAAATTTTATTCAGTGGGGTCGTTTGGACAGTTGATCAATGGAGTCACTCTATTAAGTTAGAATAAGTGAGTCAGTGAGGTCACTTCAATGAACCAAGATCAATGGACCTACATTCGCCAAAATTTGTGAACCTTCATATATTTTACGAAATTCAGTGGAGTCACAGGACGCCACTGGTAATATGCTGCATCGGCCACTGCTTGCTGATGTCGTGCAATATTAAACACCTACATGGATTGGCGGAAGTGTTTATCTGAAACGTCTATGGCCGAAAACGGCGACGTGATGACAACAATGGAGCCGATGAAGGACGCTTTACGCGAGGACGGTTGTCGACGGACTTCTCTCTCTACACCTTCTCTCTCTACACTTTCTCTTTTAATCTCCCTTAGTGATAAACTTTGAGAACACTACATGAGAGAGAGGGTTGCTGGCGGACTTATCTCTCTACACCTTCTTTAATCTTCCTTGGTGATCAAATCTTGAGAACACTATATGAGAGAGAGGGACCGTGACACTGTTCCTATTTATAGACTATTCCATCAGAAGTCTTACTCTAAAATATAACTCCTCTATCTAAATATAGCAAGAGACGGTTCCTATTAAAACTAAAAGTTATTAACAATAACTTCCCTAAAGAAAAGAGGGAAACTCCAGCTACGTCGTCACCCACATGCATGCAATTTCTCACAAGATCTTTTAATCTTTCTTAATCTTGCTTTTGCTAACTATTCCCAGGGCTTCAGCCATCTAAAAGCTCTCCTTGACGCTGATCATACGGCTTTGAGCTGCTCATCTTTAGCTAGCGCTGTTTCTTCAGCTCTAACATATCTTTCCCTTAATTTTCTCTGCTTTCGGTTTCTTTGCTTGGTGGCGAGGAACGATGGGGATGGCGAGGGTGGCGGAGGCGAGGACGTGCTAAGTCGCCGAGCCACAAGTTCAAGGGGCCCTGCTGCTTCAGGGCCAGCAACTGCGCCAGCGTCTGCAGGACGGACGGCTTCCCCGGCGGCAAGTGCTAGCTGCGGCTTCCGTCGCCGCTGCTTCTGCACCAAGCATTGCTAATTAAGGATCTTCGTAAATCAGAGTTGATCAAACAACTGCACGTTGGATATTACAATCTTCGTAAATCATGCATCTTGCAGCAAGTCTTTCTGTATCCTAAAAGAGTCTCACTTGCTGCACTGTGCCCGTGCTGCCATCCGATCTACCAATATTGCCATCCGATCTCTTATATCGGATGGCAGAAAGCAAAGCCCGTAATAATATATATATTTTTTTTAAAATTTTGCGGAGTTGGAGGTCATTCATATCATCTGATCTTAATTCAGAAAAAAGAAAAGAAAACGCACACTCGTTCAATCCTACGTGCGATTCAACTCGTGCGGTGTAACAAGTATTATTCATCTTAAAATGTGACGGCGGCAACTTAACGAGGCTTGCAGGCCCCACGAATGATGTCGCAGCAGTGAGACTAATGGTGCCCAATGCCCTTGCATGCCGAAGCAATGGAAATCAGTGCACAACAGGCTCGAGCACTGACCACTCAAGTCATTTGACCAGCAACTCCCCGGTCATGCATCTCATCAGAGGATCTCATGGCGATACGATCCCAGAGTCATTGAAGCCTGGAAATGTGAAGTCGGGGGTGATTTCCACCTCCACGTGAAAGGAAAAAAGAACAGAAAAAGAAAGGGCATCGATGCCATTCCCAAGTAGGACTTTCATTCAAGCTTTCTCCATTGGACTTCTCTTTTTCAGTAATACTTGCGTAAATCATTTTTTTTTAATTTTTTTCTAGGTCGGTAGCGAAGTACTCTAACCGTCCTTACAGCGTAATGTCCGATTAGACGATCTAAAAAAATTCAAAAAATAAAAAATCAAGCTCTAGTGAATAATAAAATAACATACCTTTTTACTGTTCATTAAAATTTGATTTTTAATTTTTCAAATTTTTTTTTAAGTCGTCCGATTGAACATTGTACTATACCGACAGTTAAGACACCTCGAAGCCGACCTAAAAAAAATAAAAAATTTTGATTTACTTACTGCAATGCCCCTACGTGCAGCACCCAGGGGCATTGCAGCAAGAATTACTCCTTTTCATAGTGCTCTCATTCAAACTTGCTCCATTGGACCTCCGTTCTCCAGGTCACAGCCTTGAGGGCTTCTCCCCTTATATTCTTTCTCTTCCTTGGTGGCAAGAAGGTAAATAGTCATCTTCTCCTTCCTATTGCCCCCCCTTTTTTCCTATGTTTGAGGCTCTTATTCTGTGGGGAAACTGCATGTTTTTGCACGGTCTTATAGGAATATGGTGTGCGGAGAAATCTCGTGTGACATGTGATGTTTATGTATTTCAGTGGTATGTTATCATATCAAATTTGTATTATTTGATTAAAGTGATTTACTAATATGTCAGTCTATTTTGTCTGAAAATTTTGATTATATTTTATATCTTTTATTTTAAAAAAGAACAATGTACTATCATATTTTTGAGATAATATGACTTATTTTATATTTATCACAAACCATGATTTCTAGGGGACACAAATTTCTTAAGATGATTAGAATGAAAGGTATTATTGTCAAATTTTTTTAACAAGTGTTTCTGACAATTGTTCTCTTTTGACATTATCAAAATTCCTTTTACTTCCTTGATAAGTACTTCTGACTAAAGGCACTTCTACTTAGAAGGAACTTGTATAAGAAGTGGTTTGTGAAAGTTCCTAAATGCACCCTAAGAATTCAAAAGAGACGATCAACCAGTACGGCTACAAGTGGATTAGGTTAATCTACAAGTCAATCAGTGTCCAATCTGTAAAACCTAATCTAATCCACAATCTTATGAATTGGATTTGTATTTGGATTAAGATACTTTATCTGCACTTCGTGTGAATTAGGTTATGGCTTATCTCAAAATAAATCCGTTCCGATTGATAAAGTTATTTTGAACTATGTTAGATCTCTAATTTTTAAACTCCCGAGCATCTGTGGGTATCTGCTTTTGCGTTTTAGAAATGAACTATGTTTACAGTATCTAATATGATTATATATATTATCTATTAATAATAATAGATACTACTTGATTATTATTCCTCTTGATCATATTTAAATTTAAATTCTATACTAGTTTAAATATGGACAAATTGAGATGAAGGCGTGTTTTCATTATTCTTTCTCAATCATATTCCTTTTTGAATGCGCATTAGTTAAAATTTAAATCTTTACACTTAATGGTTGCTCAATATCTACAAATTGTTGGACTTCTTTTGGCTATAGTATAGATAGATGTCTGTCTTTAAATTACTAGCTTTTGGATTGTCTATCACCTGCGGTAGAATCTACTCCAAACTTTGCCTATCCCGAGTTGCAAAAAAATGGATTGCATCTGCATTAGGCAATCCCCCGATCCAAACTATGTCACCTATCAGACCAGATTTGATCTGCAAGAGTGCATGGATTAATATTTTGACCCTTGATCCATAATTGGTTGCATGTGGATGAGATTGTCCTTTGATCTACTCTAACCCACTCTCAACCCTATCAAACATTAAAGAATCAAGTGCCATGTAAATTGAACAAGACAGAAGACTAAGGGAATGAGGCCCTTATGGCCTAGAACCAATTGGTGGCTCCTTGATCTCCCTAGTGGTGCCGATTAGGTCTCCCTAGGGCCCTATGAAAGAACCTTGGGCCACTATTGCAGGTGTGTGTGTGTGTGTGGAGAACACCTTTGGGGAAATCCTTGGACCTTGTAAGGAGGTTACTTAAGGTTCTTGAGGGAATATTCAAGAGGGAGAAAAAGGAGCCTCTAAGGGGAGAAACCTTATCTTTATTTCATGAAATTTCTGCTACTTCGATCAAAGAAATGATATCTGCTTCTCTAAGTGCGCCTAACTATTATGCTAAAACAAGGGTGTCTCCAAGGTGTTTGTAGGTGTCCTCCCCTCAAAGGAGACGTGCCTTGACCCTCCACCTCATCTTATTCTCTCTCTTCCTTTCCTTTCTATTTTGCTTCTTTTGGTATTTGGAATGTAATCATTTAGGCTTTTGTTTGATAACCCAATCTCCTTGTAGAGAAGCTTGGCCATGGTGGGGTCCATGGGGGACTCCTCATGAAATAAGATGGATTCTAAGGCTAGAAATGCATCTTACAACCCTTACATGGGGGATTTAACTCTCATTGTACTAATGTATGTATTTTACTATCTACGTGCTTGTGTTTGGTTTTTATTTACATGTAATACTCGAGACTTTGAATTTGGATTATTAGTTTTGAAGAGTTGTGGAAAGTCCATTTAGGAGGTGAGTTGCCTTCTAGGGCTAGAATTGAGGAAAAAACAAGCAATTTAAGGCTAATATGGTGCTTTATAGTGCATGGATATAAACAATATCATATAGCTATAAGTATCGATATAGGAATGAGATTATAATAGTACTTTCGACACTCATTCATGAAGATATGGACATTTTACTATCGGTTGTATGAAGGAGAATTGTGCCTTTAGGGCATGACACAAATTAGAATTAACATCAGTTAAAAGTGACATAAATTCAAGATAGGCATCACCAAAGGGTGATGCGAACTCCAAAAATGCGTCAAACTATGACAATGTGATTTAAAGAAATAAAAATAGTTATAGTGATGAATTTACTCTAAATCTATATGCACCTGTGACCTCTTTTTTTCCCTTTTAAGATACCTCGGCACATGTGCTGTAACGACCCACCATCCTATAATCGGAGATCCGATTACTAAATAGGTACCGAATCATTAAATTTGGAGCTAAACTAGGATCTCAATAAGTCTGGAAAATAAATGATAAACTAAGCTAAACATCTACATTACATCGAATTGTAAAGGAAGTGCATAAATTAAAAATTATTACAATTCGATTTAACTCAACAATTAATTACATACTCCAACAGAAAAAAAATAATTAAGCGTATAGGCTAGAAAAGAAAATAACAACTACATCGGGGTATACTCCGGAACAGCGGCTGCTGGCGCGCAACCTAAGGCAACACTCTCCTCACTATGCCTGCCTGGAACCCTCACCTGAAAATCGCAAGGGGTGAGTCTCATTGAAAAAGACTCAGTAGGGATCCTTCGATCTTCACCACCCACAAGTGCAATATACAAATATAGGCAATTTAACTAAATAAAACAGTAACACAATTTCGATATAAAACACACGCATTTATAACAGTAACACGTACGATTCTGAAACTACCACGGAGTCCCAACTAGCGTCTCGGCTAAACACACAAGTTACACGGCCAAATACGGAAAACACCGACCCGCTGAGACCAAACAGCAATCCCTCGGATAGCATATTGACTACTCCGGCCTGACATTGCTCAAGGTGGTCCTGCTTTCCCCAAAACGAGTGACACTCCGAATGTACCACTCCCATACCGGTACTAGCTATATCTCGGGATACACCAGGTGACCCTCTCTCTAGGCGTCACCCCACCACTCTCACACCGGTGCCATGTCACTCCCACACTGACACAGGGTGCCTAAGCGCTAACAACTGTCATTCTAGGCCCATGATCATACAAAACGCAATACGGTGCGATCCGATCACATAGAATTCATCGTTTTCGAGTATGATTTCAAAGATGCATTTATCCAACTATCTAACAATATAAACACATGTTAATTACATGCTTTAATGAGATTATGTCTTGAATCGCGTCGCCCAAGGCCGACGTCATTCAAGACCCCTAAACTAGTTCATGTGAAAATGAGCCTCGGAATATGGCCTAAATCGCGTCGTTCAAATAGGTCGCCATTTAAAAAGCGTCGTTGTCCCTAGTCGCTTAATAACGACAGAAACAGAGACAGGCCTCGGGGTGATCTGAACTTAAAATGCGTCGTGCACGGAAGTCGCCGTTTAAAAGGCGTTGCTGTCTCTGGACGCTACTCAATCCAGAGACAGAGTATGTTATTTGGGCTAAATCGCGTCGCGGGTGAAGCCGACTTTTTAAAAGGCGTTGCTGTCTCTGGACGCTACTCAATCTAGAGACAGAGTATGTTATTTGGGCTAAATCGCGTCGCGGGTGAAGCCGGCTTTTTAAAAGGCGTCACTGTCCCACGACGCCATTTAACCCTCACAGACAGGTTCTCCCTTCGCCTTCTCCCAAATCACGAGGCGGGATTTCTCCCCCAAATCGTATAAAAAACACTACAAAGTAGAGGAGGAGGAGAAGAACCTAAATATCTATTAAAAACTCCTAATTTCTCATTTCATGCAATTAGTGTTTTCACTCCCAAAATCCCCTAAACATACTCCAAAACGGGAAAAACATGGTTTTAAACGAAATACAACGAGGATCGTCACCCTACCTGTAACGACCCGTCACCCTATAATCGGGAATCCGATTACTAAATGGGTACCGAATCATTAATTTGGAGTCAAACCAGAATCTGGATAAGTTTGGGAAATAAATAATAAACTAAGCTAAACATTCACATCGCATTGAATTAAAAAGGAAGGATAAGAATTAAAATTATTACAATGCGACTCGACACAGCAAATAATTACATACTCCAACTGAAAAGAAACAATTAAGCATACATGCCAGAAAATAAAATAACAACTACATCGGGGCATACCCCGGAACAACGACTGCTGGCGCACGACCCAAAGCAACACTCTCCTCGCTACGCCTGCCTGGAACCCTCACCTGAAAACCGCAGGAGTGAGTCTCATTGAAAAGACTAAGTAGGAATCCTTCGATCCCCACTGCCCACTCACGCACCCACAAGTGCAGCAACACAAATATAAATAATTTAAGCAAGTAAAGCAATAAACATAACTCCTAGATTTCGATATAAAACACATGTACAATTCTGAAACCATTCTACCACGGAGCCCACAACCAGTGTCTCGGCAAAACACGCCAACCACACGGCCAAACGCGAGAAACTCCGACCCGCTGAGACCAAACAACAACCTCTCGGATAGCGCGCTGGCTATTCCGGTCGGACAGGCTCCAGGTGGTTTTGCTTCCCCCAGCACGAGTGACACTCTGAATGTACCACTCCCACACCGGTACTAGCTATACCCCGGAGTACACCAGGTGACCCTTCTCTCTAGACGTCACCCCACCACTCCCACACCGGCGCCGTGTCACTCCCACACCGACACAGGATGCCTAAGCGCTAACAACTGTCACTCTAGACCCACGATCGCACAAAACACAACAAGGTGGGATCCGATCACATAGAATCCAATGTCATCGAATACTTTTCTAAGCATGCAATTAACTAAACTATATGACAATGTAAGCACGTGTTAATTGCAAGGATTAATGGTGTTCTGGCTTGAATCGCGTCGCCCAAGGCCGACGTAATTCAAGTTTCATAAACTGGTTCATGTGAAATCTGGTATTGGGAAAAGGCCTAAAATGCGTCGTTCATAGAGGACGCCATTAAAATGGCGTCGCTGTCCCTGGACGCCATTGAGTTCCAGAGACAAAGTCTGTTATCTGGGTCAAATTGCGTCGTGGGTGGAAGCCGCCTTTCTAAAAGGCGTCGCTGTTTCCCGACGCCATTCAACCTTCACAGACAGGTTCTCCCTCCGCCTTCTCCCATTCCATGAGGTGGGATTTCTCTCCCTAATTGCATGAAAAACCCCAAAAAATGAAGGAGGGGGAGGAGAACCTAAATACCCATTAAAACACCCAATTTCTCATTACATGCATTTAGTATTTTCACCCCAAAAGTCCCCTAAACATGCTTAACCTAAACATGCTTCAAAGCGGGAAAAACATGCTTTTAAACAAAATACAGCGGGGATCGTCACCCTACCGGTTACTCGAACTCCTCCTAGTTCCAAGCCGCCAACCCGCTTCGCCACACGCCGCTGCCGATACCGCCGTGGATGCCGTTACTCTACCGGGACGTCGGCCGCCGTTCGGAGAGAAAAACGCCGCGAAGGAGATGGTGGTGGTAGTGGTAGGAGTTAGGAGGTTGATGGAGTGGAGGGAGAGATGGAATGGAGGAAGGAAAGCAAGGAGAGGGGGAGGGGTCGCCGGAGATCAGAGGGAAGAGAGGAGAGAGAAGAGAAAGGAGAAAATGAGGGAAAGGAGAGAGGGTTCGCGGGGTCAAATAGAAGTTGGGTAAAACGCGTCGTGCAAGCCCGACGTCATTCAGATGACAAGACCGGGCCGTACACTAACAAAGCAGGGTCGTACTCTAAATGGCGTCGTCCATCCAAGACGCCATTCAGACGATATGACCGGGGCCGTACTCTCGCGCCTCAAGGCCAGCCCACGTGGCGCCCACGTGGCACAGCCTAAAACACGTCCACATTGCTGGACGCCGTTTGAACCGCGTTGAGCAAGCTTGACGCGAAAAAGAAACTAAGTCTCAGCCCCACTAGGGTCCAAACTATGGGATCCGACCCCGAAACTGACCCGATAACCGGATCTGAAACCTCAATCCTTGCACTACCGGTTACTCGAACTCCTCCGAACTCCAAGCCGCCAACCTGCTTCGCCACATGCCGCTGCCGGTACCGCCGTGGACGCCGTTACTCCACCGGGACGTCGGCTGCCGTCCGAAGAGAAATGTGCCGCGGAGGAAGTGGTGATGGTAGTGGAGGAAGTTGGGAGGTTAATGGAGTGGAGGGAGAGGAGGAATGGGGAGAGGAAAGGAAGGAGAGGGGGAAAGGGGCGCCGGAGGGAAGAGAGGATAGAGAAGAGAAATGAGAGAATGAGGGAAAGGAGGGAGGGTTCGCGGGGTCAAACAGAAACTGGGAAAAACACGTCGTGCACTCCTGACGTCATTCAAACGACAAGTCCGGGTCGTACACTGACAAACCAGGACCGTACTCTAAATGGCGTCGTCCATACAAGACACCATTCAGACGATAAGACCGGGGCTGTACTCTCGTAGCCCAAAGTCAGCCCACGTGGCGCCCACGTGGCATAGCCTAAAACGCATCCACATCGCCGGACGCCGTTTGAACCGCGTTGAGTAAGCTCGACGCGAAAAGGAAACTAAGCCTCAACCCCACCAGGGCCCAAACTAAGGGATCCGACCCCGAAACTGATCCGATAACCGGATCTAAAACCTCAATCCTTATATGTGCCCTCGAGGGCATGAGGCATCACTAGAGGATGATACAAGTCTTGCAAATGCATGAGATCGTGGGAACATAATTTGAAGGAATGCATTTGGTTTCAATGATGTGAACTTAAGTCTGCATGTGTCGTGTCCTCCTCTTTCTCTCATTCTGAGGAACTTTAGCACATGTGCCCTTGGGGGCCATGCTCCTGAGACTATTGGAGCTAGGTTTCAAGTTTGATGGAAGCCCATTGTACCCATATATTCCTCCTCCATGTAGTCTTACATGGGGAGCTTATCCTATAGTTTTTGTATCATGTAGGCAAATGCTTTAGAGTCAAGTTAAGACGATGAGAATATAATATAGGAGATGTTACTACTCTAGAGATGTCAAGCTCAAGTTGACAAGATTTTGAAAAAACAAATATGCCATCGAGAAGATACAAAAGCAGTAATTCCCTTAAGTCCTAGGCACTGCATGATTTAATATTTTAAGTAAATCTTGTAATCCATATGTAACTTGCCTTCATATATAGCATGTTAATTATGGTTCTACATGACCCGCAGTGTATGCCCGCGGCCTCCTCATTGTTCAATTGTAGAAAGCTCGTCGATTTTTCGACGGATCGGCATCCCAGTCGGTAGACATGTTTGGGCGGGGGGAGCCTCCTACTAATACTCCCCCCTGTTGGATATAGGTGTTCTCATAGTCAATCATAAGGCACCCATTACATTTTGGTTCATCAACTAAATGGTAATTAATTCATTATGAAGATTGGTGTTTAACTAATAGCGCATAATGAACTTCATGAGATTATGTGGGAATATTGGATCATAATGAGATTTTGATAATCCGAAGACCCATGAAAATGCTTTTAGTACTTCTGACTCCGAAAATTGACAAGAGGCCAAGAATTTTGACAACTAATCTATGTAGATTAACCAAGTTTCGAACTTAGTGAGCTTGCCTAAGGGTAAAGTACTCATATGTGGTAAGTGGATCTTCAAGTAGAAGATTAGTGTTTATGGACTCTCTGGTACTTATATGGCAAGGTTAGCGGCTAAGAATTATAGTTAAAGTCAAAATGTTGACTATGACATGATCTTCTTGGTAATTGACATAATTAAGATAATCATAATTCTTCTTGCCAAAGCTGCGCATCATGTTGATGAGGCAGTTGGATAGTAAGACACTTCTTCAATGAGACTCTTGAGGAAGAGATGTATTTTATACAACATGAATGTTTTTACATTCAGTGTGTATCTTGAGAGGATATGACATCTTAAAGGATTCATCAATAGATCATAATAAGCCTCATGAGCTTGAAAATCATGACCTGGTGATCAAATCTTATGAGTTCATTAAGAATGAACATGAACTGTGTACAAGAAAGCTAGTAGGAGCGCAGTCACATTATTAATGCTTTGTATTAATAATATCCTGGTCATTAGGAATGACATGGGGATCTACTAATGATACTAACATGATTATCCATAATTTATCCACAAAAGATTTAGGTGAAGCATCTTATGTATTAGGAATACGGATCTATAGAAATAGATCGCTGACGATACTTGATTTAACCTAATTCAAGTACATTGACTGAAATGTCAAAAGGTTTGATATGATAAATTCCAAAGGAGATCTCATATTGATGAGACATAGAATTAATCTCTCTAAGGAAATGTTCCTTATGACTCTTGAAAAGAGATTGCATGTACTAAGCCTGAAACATTATGTGCAATAAGCACCAGGCGGATCTAGGAGAACCTTGTGAGAAGATTAAAAAATATATCATTATGTACTTGAGAATAACAATGGGTGTACTCCTGACATCTGGAGAAATTGATTTAAAGCTGCAAGCTTGCCCTGACTCAAGCTTCTAATGACTAATTGACAACAAAAAATTGACATCGGATTATGACTTGACGACAGACACATGTACACCATTATTGGAACAATGTGGATGAATGAGTTCAGTAGTTCTGTACACCTTTGATCTCGTCCTGTTGTTGTGTGACAACAATGGAGTAATTGATTAAGTAAAAGAGTCGCGGTCTTATCAGAAGTTGGAGAACATTCTAAGATATTTTTACCTGATCAGAAAGATCATTTGCAAATGATATATAGTAATGGAAAGGGTTCCATTTATAGATGATATATCAGATCCCCAACTAAGAGCCTTAGTCACAGATCTTTTGTGAGCATCACCTAGGTTTGATGGAGATCAAATACGGATGTGATTGGCTTTAGTCTAAGTGAGAGATTGTTAAATATAGATGTCTTCGAAGTCAATCATAGGGCATCTATTACATTCTGATTCACTAATTAAATGATAACTAATTCATTATGAAAATTGACATTTAATTAATAACGCATAATGAAGTCCATCGGATTATATAGGAATATTGGATCATAATGAGATTGTGATAATGAGACCAATACTTCTAACCGTAATTCCTAAATTGTTTCAAGTCAAAGGATATAACAGACATGCCATCTTGTGTTTAGATAGATTGGTGTGTGTTGTGTCTGCTCATATGATAAGCGTAACTGATCTCATAGTTATATATATATAGAGACACTAAGGCAAACATACAGGTGTTCATTGGAGAATGAGTTCACTGAACTGATCCGACTTGAATCGCTAGATTGTAATTTACTTGACTCCCGACTAGTTTGATTCAACGTCACAGTAATGTAGTTGGTCCTTGGATCTGAGATACTAAAGACACCTTGTCGGTAGACTTCTGGATTTTGACTTTTGTTTACAGATCTCTAACCATGGGATCCTAATTAGTCAAGTGATCAGATTCAGCGGAATACCTTTGAAGGTGATTGAGTGTTTAATACAAGATCATTCACTTTCGATAATTAGAGAGTCTCTGGCCAGAGTAGACACTATATCAGAAAAGTGATTTTCTGATATAGTATATTGACATCTAATTTAAGTGAATTAACCGGATATAGTTTGATAGTTGACTATGTCCTAGGTTAACTTGAGAGCATTGTTCGGATTAAAGATTTTAAACACGCGGTAATTGTTGACAGATAGGTTCCTTGAGCGGGCTGCTAACCCTATTATCTTCCAGGATGATGTAGTGTTGCTTGGCCCCTATTAATAAGTGCGATATTAATTCGGTAGGTTAATTAATTAATATGAGATATTAAATTAATTAATTTAAGTCTGTAAAATATTCCTGAGCTTATTGGGCCGAAAATTGGATTGGTACTTAGGTCTCGAGGATCATACGTACAAAGATTTTCAATTGATGGTGAAAAGTGAGTTTTATATTAATTCAGAGACTTTTGTAAAAAGTCACAATGATTAAATATAAATAAACACTGAGCGAAAACTCTGGGCCATGATCCAAGATTTTTTCGAATTGGCCGCCCCCTGTTTCTCTCTCAGAGCTATGCGCCCCGTACAGGGTTCCCCTTATTGCTCCGCTTCGCCACTTCTGCTTTCCAATTGTTTGAAGCTTTGTCCACCCGCCACATGCACCGCCACTGAGACGAGATCGCGGCGAACGTGCCGTATTAGATGAGGGAGTGAGGATGAACTATCGAATGGAAATCGCGTGGATACCACTGGAGGCCGGACACATACGCGGCTGACGGCATCGCTCTGTTGAAACTACTCGGATGCGGATATAAATCCGTGCAAGGTGATGTATGATCACCATGTTTAGTTATTTTATTGTTCGAAATGGATAGAAAATGGGCAGAATTCATTTTATTCTTTCGTTTTCGCTGCGTACTTCGTGGTCCCGCCCCGATCTTTACACCTCCTTCTCCAAAGTATCTTTTCTCTCCAGATCCTGCTTTCCCTAGTGCCCTGTAGACACTGGTTCCTCCTGTGTACTTCATCGTCCTCCCGCCTCCTCTGCCGCCTAGTTGCCAGTCTCTCCTCCATCTCCGACCACCTTCTGTATCTAGATCACCCCGCTGTCCCCTGCCTTCTCTTTGTTCCCTTTTCTCCTCCAGCCCTCTCTCCCTCTAGGGCTCCTTTTGTTGGGTTTCCAGTTTCCCTCGTTCTCCTCCCTTCCTCATCGCTACCTCTCATCCCATTCGCTTTAGATCTTTCACCCCATCGCTTACTATTCTTCCTCCCACAACCTGCCCTCTCTGCCCCTACTATCGTGTTCCCATCTCGTCCCTCGCCTCCCACCCAGCCACTTCCTTACCCTTTCCCTCTCTTTTCATTGTTTTTAGTCAACCCCAGTTTTGCCCCTCATTCTAGTGGGGATGTAGGTGTCCTCTGTGTTAGGCTTGTTAGTTGACGTTTACCGTGCCTTCTGCTGTAGGTTCGCTTTCTCCTTGTGCTTTGTATCCCCTCCCCTTACATGATCGCCTTCTGGCTCTGGTCTCCACCATGTTAGGGATTTAGGAATACCTACAGCGGAAGTCATCCCTAACGAGAGGAGGAAGACGACGCCGAAGTCGATTCCCACGCGTCCACGAGCCTCGTGAGCACCGCACAAACATCGGAGGTGGAGATCCGTGTAACCCGAGCACAAACTCCTCTGATTTCCTCTCTCTATCTCTCTTGATGCATATGGCTTGATGGGGAGTCATAGGCTTCTTATATAGAGAGGAGGGACCAGTCCCGTTTAACCTTAAATGGATCCCACCCATTATATGATCCTAACGGGCTCCTTATGGGTTAAGCCCAATAACCGTATTCCGTCAATTGGATACCTTATGGTGTGTTAGTGTGTCGCCTAATAACCACAAGTGGACCATTAATTAGGTAAAAATCCAACATTCTCCCACTTGGTCCAACTTGTCATAAGTATATTAAATCTTCCTTTGAAAACATACTTATAATATAAATATATATATAGTTTCAAAATGACTCTTGAAAATTTGACATCATGGGCATACACCTGAACGAAGAAACAAGATATGCGCGCGCACGATAAAAACAAAACTACACACCTTTCCAGTTAACGGAATCTTAAGAATTCAAGAATAGTAAATCAAATGACAGGGGTCATGGCGGCAAATGCATTCAATTACACACCACCTTCCATGTACCACAATGCCACCAACTTACTATAATTGAACAACAAATATGAAATTTCAGATAAACTCAAACCTAATGTTTATCTGTTGGTCACCACTTAAACATACAATCTGCCAGCTATAATCCACAACCAATATGTATACAACAAATGGAATAGGTAGAATCAATAGAAGAATCATGACATAAATATGATCACAAATAACTAAATGTGTCAAACTGAAAATGTCATAACATATCGAGAGAACTGACAAGACTCATATGTATCACATGACTACAAAAAGTGTTAGCAAGTAATCCTTTCGTGAGTGGGTCGGCAACCATAAGATCGGTCCCAATATGTTCTACAGACACTTCATGATTCTTCACTCTATCTCTAAGAGCAAAATATTTAATATCCAAGGTTCTACCACCTTTGGATGCCTTATTGTTCTTAGAGAAAAAGACCGCAACGGAATTGTCACAGTAAATCCTGATAGGTTTGGAGACGAAATCAACAAACGATAGACCTATGAGCAAATTCTGCAACTGAATGGCCTGAGCACTGGTCTCAAAACAAGCAATAAACTCAGCTGCCATCGTGGAAGCCACTGTAATACTCTGCTTCTCATTGCACCATGTGATAGCTCCTCCTGCTAAGAGGAAGATGTAGCCTATAGTGGACTTCCTCGAATCAAGACAACCTCCAAAATCAGCATCAGAATACGCAATGACTTCCAGCTGATCTGACCTCCTATATGTGAGCATGAAATCCATCGTGCCTTTAAGATAACGTATGACTTTCTTGGTAGCTTTCCAATGATCCATGCGTGGGTTGCTCTAGTACCTGCTGAGCATACCCACGACAAAAGCAATGTCTGGATGTGTACAAATCTGAAGGTACATCAAGCTCCCAACCACTGAAGCATATGGTATAGGCTCTATCTGCTTCTTTTTCAAGTCATTCCTGGGATACTGCAATTCACTGAATTTATCACCTTTTACAATGGGTACTTTATCGGGTGCGCATGTCTGCATGTTGAACCTTTCCAAGACCTTTGAAATATAAGCTTTCTGAGAAAGACCAAGAGTGCATGAGGGTCTATTTCTAGTGATCTCAATACCCAAGACATAATAGGCATCACCCATATCTTTCATCTCAAAGTTCTTAGAAAGGAATGCCTTCGTTTCGTGCAATAAACCAAGATCACTGCTAGCAAGTAAAATGTCATCCACATACAAAAGCAAGACAATGAATTTACTCCCACTGATCTTCAGGTACAAACATTCATCAATAATGTTTTCCTTAAACCCAAAGGACAATATGACTTCATTAAACTGTATGAACCATTGTCGGGAGGCTTGCTTAAATCTATAAATGGATTTCTTTAATTTGCATACTAAGTGTTCTTTCCCTTCAGCACGAAACCCTTGAGGTTGCTTTATATACACTTCTTTATCTAGGTCCCCATTGAGGAAAACCGTTTTCACATCTATTTGGTGTAACTCTAAATCAAAATGATCCACCAAGGCCATGACTATCCTGAATGAGAGCTTCTTAGAAACAGGAGAGAAGGTCTCATCATAGTCAATGCCTTCCCTTTGAGTAAATCCTTTAGCCACCAATTTAGCCTTATATTCAACTTTGCCTCTAGAGTCAACTTTAATTTTGAATATCCATTTACATCCAACAAGTTTGGACCCTTTTGGCAAGTCAACGAGATCCCAGACTTGATTTTTAGCCATTGAGTCAAGCTCTTCCTTTATGGCTTCAAACCAATAGGTGAATTTATCACTATTCATGGCTTGTGAAAACGTCACTGGATCATCAATATCACCCCTGTCTACACTGTCCTCCTGTAGGCATACTATGAACTCACCAGATATAGCAGGTCTCTTGACTCTCTCAGAACGCCGCAGTGTTGGCCCCTGATCCACCTGTGGAAGTGGCTGGTTAACAAGTACGACATCCTGTGGCACTGGAGCAACTTGGGGTGGACGAACTGCAACTACTTGTTCCTCTAGAATATCATTACGATGAATGAATATGGGAACAAATGTTGTCAGTTGTTACAAGTGTATCAACCTGATCCTGTAACTCCTCAAAAGAAATCTCTCGAGAAGGTCCACTCCCACTAACTCCGCCATCTTCAAGAAACCTTGCTTTATCTGTTTCTATAATGATGGGAACATGTGATGGACAATATAATCTATACCCTTTTGATCTCTTAGGATAACCAATGAAGAATCCACTGGTTGTTTTGGGATCAAATGCCTTTTCTTGTAGATTGTATGGTCTAGCCTCAGCTGAACATCCCCATGTGCGCATATAGCTCACAGAAGGTTTCCTACCACACCACAACTCATAGGGAGTCTTAGGTGCAACCTTCGTAGGAACCTTGTTCACAATATGTGCAGCTGTCTTAACGGCCTCGCCCCACAAGAATAAAGGAAGGGTAGAATGACTCAGCATTACTCTGACCATTTCTTTAAGCGTTCGATTCCTTTTTTTTACAACTCCATTCTGATATGGGCTGCCAGGAGTAGTGTACTGAGGTACAATACCCTCCTCTCTAAGGAATCTAGCTAATGATCCAGGCCTTTGTCCCATCTCTATATACCTGCTATAGTACTCGCCACCTCTATCAGACCTGACTATCTTGATTACTTTTCATAATTATTTCTCTACTTCTTTCTTGAAATTCTTAAAGACAATGAAAACATCCTCCTTTTCAAAAAACAAATAGAGATACATGAATCTAGAATAGTCATCTATAAAAGTGACAAAGTACCTCTCATCAGTCAGACATGGTGAAAATAGACCACATATATCAGTGTGAATTATTTCTAAAATTCCAAAACTTCTAGTGGCATTCTTATTAGGCGTGTGTGTTTGCTTTTCTTTAATGCAATCAACACATGTCTCAAAGTAAGTGAAATCTAGAGTATTTAATACTCATTCTTCCACTAATCTCTTAAGCCTCTTAATAGAGATATGTCCTAATCTCCTATGGCATAACATAGATGAATTTTCATTGACTCTACCATGCTTGTTGCCAGTAAGAACTGAAGTATGCAGGGTATTATGAGATTGTTCATTCACATTACTAAGACACAATTTATATAATCCATCAGATATAGAACCAGTACCAATAACAACAGAATCTTTTATTAATTCAACTGAAGAGTTTTCAAGATTAACTTGAAAATCTTTTGAATCAAATTTTGATACTGAAATCAAATTTCTACTAAAAGATGGTACATAAAGAGTGTCTTTTAAGTCTAGAACAAATTCTGATTCCATAAAAATCCTACAAGTCCCTATGGCCTTGACTTGTGAGCACGTCTTATTTCCTGAAAAAATGCTTTGCTCACCCTCATTTGGAAGCCTTTGGGAAATGAATCCCTGCATAGAAGTGGCAACATGCAAAGTAGAACTTGAGTCACTCCACTATGTATCTTTAAGAACATTGACTAAATGAGACTCATAGCAAACATAAGATGAGATATTACTTTTCTTTTCAAACCATGCTTTCCTTTTCAGATAATCTTTCTTAACATGTCCAGACAGTTTGCAGAAGAAGCACTTGCCATTTTTACCTTTTGACTTAGTCTTCTTCTTGCCTTTCTTTTGGACACCATTCTTCTTTCATAATTCATTTTTCACTTTATGAGAGGTAAACAAAATAACATTGTTCCTCTCTCCTCACAATCTCTCTTTCTTCTGAACACACATGGTCATCAATTCATTGACTGACCACTTAGCCTGATGTGTGTTGTAGGAGATTTTGAATGCCTCATATTCACTAGACAGAGAGTTGAGAATGAAATGGACTAGGAAAGTGTCTGAAATGGCAACTTCCATGGCATTAAGTTAAACAGAAATATCCCTCATAATCATTATGTGTTCTCGAACACTGCCACTAGTGTATTTCATCGAGGACAGTTCAGCCTTTAAAATACTGGCTTTGGCTTTATCAAAACTAATGAATTGTTCCTCAATTGCCTTAAGAAATCCACTAGCAGCAGTGTGATCTGGAATAGATCCCTTAATGTTATGTCCAACATGTCCCTGAAGGAACATAAGGCAGAGACGGTTGGACTTTTCCCATTTCTCATGATGAGTCTGCTGTTCTATTGAACTATCTGGAGTAAGTGGAGCTGGTTTATCCTCAAGCAAGGACAAATCTAAGTCTATGCAACCCAAAGCAAATAGTACCATTTGTTTCCATTCAGTGAAGTTAGTGCCATTCAGATAAGGCACAGTCCAGTAAAAGGCGCAAACAAAGGAGAAGCAGTTGAAATAAAGACACACATGCTCACAAGTAAGATAATGGAACAAATATTGTAAGTTATGAAGCAGTAATTTAAATTGCAAAATAACTCAATGACTGAAATGAATTATTTTATCAAGTCGTTCGATCGCTTTATGGACAAACTCCCCGAATTAACTTAAGTGATAAAACTAAAATTTATAAATATTTTGATGTTAAGAGAGAGTACCTTTGGGTACAAAACTCTCAAGAGTCGCCATGCAAATAAATTTTATCTATCCTGTTCATGACATGAAAAATAGATACTCATTTGGGAGTAAAATCTACGATCAAGTTAAGACCACAAATATTTGATATCATTTTAATTTTCTAATAAGAACGTTTTATTATTCTCTATGCATAAGACCACTTTGATGATCAACTTACACACTTTGAATTATAAAACATTCTCCTCTTATTTAAAATGATAACAAATAACCAAATGCTCATTAATGATACTATTTAAAACTTAATATGGTTAAATTTTATCATTCATCGTGATTAGTACCACTTTGGTGGTCAAACTATCTATTTAGAAATCCAAAATTCACCACAAAACTACATAATAGCATCAAATTAACACTTAATATGAGCAAAATGATATAAACATAATAATTCTTGCAATCTGAAATGGAGATATTCATGCATAAATAAATATTGAAAAGAGGTCAAATTATCACAAAAATATCTCCTAAGTTTACAGCAATAATTATTAATCTATAAACAATCTTAATCATACTTAAAACTACATTAAAAGAGGCAAAAATATAAGTTTATCGCATGCTGTTGCATAAATGTTATTTTCTGTTTGCAGAAATTAACCAGAATTGCAAACAAATATATTTTTTTTTACATAAATAATCTAAAATTGTAAACATATCTTTATCAGTCTGTAGAAATAACTAGAATAGTAAACTAATCTTAATATATTTGCAGAAATCACCAGAATTGTAAATATGTCCGTTTCTGTTTGCAGAATTAACCATAATCGCAAACAGATCCTTTTCAGTTTGCAAAAATAATCAGAATTTGTAAATATATCCGAATATATTTACATAAATAACAAGAATTGCAAATATATCTATTTTTGTTTGCAAAATTTAAACTTAATTGTAAACTGATCTATTTCTGTTTGTAGAAATAAACAAACATATCCTTAGAGATTGTATACGTATCCTTAATGTTTAAAAGGATTATTCAGAATTCTTTAAATACCACTAATGGGCCAAAAAATAGAACTAAAAATTTAGACCTAGGATCCAGAACTTAATGGATCCATTAATCTATCATTAGTGAATATTAAAAGATAAAGATAACCAAATAAATTAAAATTAAATAGTTTTTAAATCTTAAAGGATATATATAACACTAACGGATATAAACGGATATGGATTCGGATTTTAACGGATTAGCGGATTCGAGTTGGGTTGGATTGTCGGATACGAGTCGGATATTTAACCGGACTCGGATTCGGCTGTTAATTATCTAAACGGATCTTGTACCAAAAATCTGAATCCGAAACCCGTTAAGAAAAATCTGTTATGGAATACTTAAACGGATATGGATTCGGGTCTCAAATAAGATCTAAATAGATCTCATACCCAAAATCTATATTTGGAACCCAATAAGTAAGATCTATTACGGATTTAAAATCCAATCCAAAATTAAACCAGAAGATGCCTGTTAAATTGGATCCATTAACCTTCATTGGATCCCAAATTTAAAAATAAATCAGTGCTTAATGGAGACTTAAATGGTCATTTTAACCCCATCATCTTCAACCTCCCCATCTAAATCCGTAACTGTTGCGGAAATGAACGAAATGCAAGGAGAAATTGCAGTTACATTTTGACAGGATTGAAGTGCACCCAAAATCAAATATGGAAACTGGAATGTCAGGGTTCCATTAGAGAAAAAAAATGCAGCCAATGACCAAAGAACTTTGAGATTTTAATATCATGATATGGGCTACGGAGCCCACGGTTTGGCAAAAAAAAACCTATCACCTGCGATGCAAAAGATTGCACGCACGCCAAGCTTCAACGGTCGGAACTGCGGGCGAACCTGATGCATGTGACTCCCATGCAGGCCAAGAATTTGATATGGCAGGGCGCCATGGCCATTTGGGTCACGCACGGCACCTAGCTATGCCGTTCATCGCCGTTCGGTGAACCAGAAAATCAAACTAAAAATTCTGAAATACTGTCGTGTTTGTTTTTCTCCTTCTAACATAGATGAAAACAAGGAAAACATAGCAATTCGGAGCCTCAAAATCACCGACATAGGTTCTGATACCACTTGTTAAGAATTTAAGAATACTTACAGCGGAAGTTATTTCTAACGAGAGGAGAAAGACGACGCCGAAGTCGATTCTCACGTGTCCACGAGCCTCGCGAACACCGCACGAATACCGGACGTGGAGATCCTTGTAACCCGAGCACGAACTCTTCTGATTTCCTCTCTCTATCTCTCTTGATGCATGCATATGGCTTGATAGGGAGTCATAGGTTTCTTATATAGAGAGGAGAGACCAGTCCCGTTTAACCTTAAATGAATTTCATCCATTACAAGATTCTAATAAACTTCTTATGAGTTAAGCTCAATAACCGTATTCCGTCAATTGAATATTTTATGATGTGTTAATGTATCGTCTAATAACCACAAATAGACTACTAATTAAGTAAAAACCTAACACACCGATGTTCCAGGATTCCCCTCCACGTTTGGGTAGACACGGTTTGGTTCACACTCCGGGACCTTGGAGCTAATTGGTGATGCCAGTGGCGGACGCAGGAATTTGGTCCAGTGGGGTCCCAGATTGAGTACTGTGGACCAAGTTGAAGGTGGGACAACCAAAGATGCAAACGGGTCGGATTCGGTGCGGATCTAAGATAGATACATGACCGTATCCATTAAGTTATCGGTTTAAAAATATTATCCATTAACGATCCTATAAGTTAATAATCGATCGGATAATTAAATCTGAGTGTATCATATATATTCTGTAAAAAATAATGTGTACTCATTATCTTATTCACTATGAATATCGATTTGAAAAGATAATTTGTTAATTGACCTATAAACTAATGATCGGTCAAATATTTAGATTATCGATCAACTACCATTTGTATCGCTAGGACAACAATATAGTTTACTTAGACTGAGCGATTCATTTGAAAGATACATTCACTACAAACAGAAAATAGTACACTTCAATAAAAAAAGTACATTCAATTTTTTCAAAGAAATACATTCAACACGAATGTCAGCAAGAGTACACTTCAAAAAAAAATAGTACATTTCATTACAAAGTTTCCTTACAATTGCACTCGACGAGTCTTCATATTTTGAAACAATTCAATAATAAACTCATTGCTCACATTCTCAAACAAATCTTTTTCAATATATGTTACTAAACAATCATTCATCCATTCATCACACATGCGATTCCGCAATTTACTCTTCACATAAGTCATTGCTGAAAATACTCTTTCAACACTTGCAGTGGCCACTGGTAGAAGCAATGCTAACTTGATGAGTAAATATACCTTTGGATACACAACATGCTTCTTTGTCTCTACTAATTTTCTTGAAAGGTCACCAATGCCTTTTAAATTTGAAAATCTCTCATTTGATGTCACATCAAAAATATAATTTTCAAGTTGATTGTGAAGTATCATGAGATCAGTAATGTTAGGAAACTCAGTTGAATAAAGTCCAGCTAGCTTAACCAATTTTTCCTTGTCAAAAGTTGAAAATGATTCACAAGGACTTAAGCAAGCTACACAAAGAAGTAGTTCAGTATTTGTTTCATTGAAACGGCTGTTCAATTCTTGTAATTGCATATGCAGCACAGTGTAGAATAATTCAACCTGATAATGATGCAGATTTGTGATGCATGGAGCTTTACGTCGAGATCTTCCAGGAAAAAAATATTGATGGTCCATAGTAGGAATATGAATATCTTCTTTGTTACAAAATGAACAAACTTCTTGTAAAAGATCATTCTATCCTTCATCCCTCATAACTTGCAACCGTTGTTTAGAAATCTTCACAAGTGACATGACATTAACTATATCTTGATCTTTTCTTTGCAATGCTATTGACAACTCATTTGTGATAGCCAGTACTTTCATCATCAAGTGTAAAAGAAAGGCGAAATCAAAACTTCTCATTGCAAACAATAAGCCACGTGCTTCACCTTTTTGTTCTAAGGTTCCTTCTTGATAGATAATATTTAGTACCTCCATTACAGAAGAAAACATAGCAATCAAGTTGATGAGACTTCCATAATGAGAACCCCAACGGGTATCACCAGCTCTTTTGAGACTCGTTTCTTGATTCAAACCTCTACCACTATAAAGCTCACCGTTATTCAAGGCTTCTATAACACTAGCAGCTTGTTTTTCTCGAAGAGTATCTCGACGTTTGCAAGAAGATCCAACCACATTTATAATTTGAGCAACAACGGTAAAAAGCCAAGACACATCACCATGACTTTTAGCAACAACTACAAGTGTCAATTGAAGTTGATGAGCAAAACAATGAATATAATATGCTGAACTATTCTCTCTCATAATCAAAGCTTTAAGACCATTAAATTCGCCCTGCATATTGCTAGCTCCATCATAACCTTGTCCCCGTATTCTTGATATACATAATCCATATTTCACAAGAATACATTCAATTGCAGCCTTAAGTGACATAGCAGTAGTATCAATAACGTGAACAATACTCAGAAATCTTTCAACAATAAAACCCCTTTGATCAAGATAGCGTAAAACCAAAGCCATTTGCTCCTTACCAGATACATCACGAGTCTCATCAACTATTATCGAAAACAAATCATCTCCACATTCTCTAATGATTTCATTTGTTGTTTCAATTGCACATGCACTTACAATGTCCTTTTGTATATGAGGAGCAATCATCTGGACATTCTTAGGAGCATTGTGCAATACAACAACATTTAGAGATTCATTATGATCTGCAAGAAATCTCAAAAGCTCAAGAAAATTTCCTTTGTTACATGAATGCTCAGATTCATCATGTCCACGAAATGCTAATCCTTGACGCAAAAGAAATCTTATGCAATCTATTGAAGCTTGTAAACGCATTCGATAATCAATCTTCATTTGTTCTGATTGTTTAGAAAAAGCAACTTGAATACTTTGTTTCTGTTTCATCAAATCATCGCATTTCTTTACAGCTATGTTATGTGAGCTATTAGGACCACCAATATGAACATCTAACCTTTCTTTCTTGTTCCAAGCTGAAAAACCCTCACTGATAAAAGAGTCACCACCAGATTGCTTTCCATAATCAAGTTTGAACAAATAACAAGATAAACAGAATACAGCATCCTTTGCTATACTATATTCCAACCAAGATTCATGCTCATCAAACCAAGAAGGAACAAATCTGCGTATTTTTCCACCTATAAATTTCGAAGAAAACTTATGGTTACGAGGTTGACAAGGACCTCTCAGGATATATGCTCTTCTCACTTCATCTTGCAATTTAGGATGATACTCTGATATCTTTTTTCTTAATCCTGGATCTGGTTCTAAAGAAGTCAAATCAAATGACTCTTCTAGTTGTGCTTGACTAGTAATTGGATTTTGTTCTTGCACTTGATCAGCAGAAGAAGATTCTTGCTGGTTATGCCGTGAAATTTTAGAGCTACTCGAACTTCCTGCATTGTCTTGATCTTGACTTAATTTTACCAAAAACCGTCTCATCCTAATAAACAAAATAATAATTTGTATGGATCACAAACATTAACATCTATGAAAGGCAAAATAAAATATAAATGAGCCACCACCCAGACTCACTGGATCACAAACATTTAACATTAAATAAAGAAATAATAATATATAAATGAGCCACCTCCCAGGCTCGTTGCATAAGTTTATGGATATTGTCTAATTATATCT
This sequence comes from Zantedeschia hybrid cultivar, assembly GCA_030544215.1. Lineage (NCBI taxonomy): Eukaryota > Viridiplantae > Streptophyta > Magnoliopsida > Alismatales > Araceae > Zantedeschia > Zantedeschia hybrid cultivar. The sequence goes on from JARZZO010000016.1 coordinate 18,166,880, forward strand.
GAGGAGCCTCATCGCCTGTTGGTGTTCAGATTGGTGTGTCAAAAAGAGAGGTTTAAACCTTTCCTTTGAATTGGATGGGGGTCAAACTGTAGCCCCAGTTCCACTTTTCATTGACTCCATCATAGAAAAGTGGCTGGAAACCAGACAAAACCAAGAAGAGATCAAACCAGGGCACTGAATCAGAAGTCCACCACCTCTGGACAAGTCAAACCAAACCATCAATTGCCCGGCGAAGAAATTGAGGTGAGTTGTCAAGAGAATAGTGGGAGAATTGTCCAAGTCAGAGTAATTATCTTTTGACTATCTGCGAACTGGACACCATTTCTTAGAGTGTCCACTGTTGCATATTTGTAGAGACATATAAAGAGAGAATGTCCTTCCAGAGTCCACAAAATCTCATCTATGTTTCCAACATCTGGTTCTTGCTATCACAAAAATAATAAATAAATAATAATAATATATAAATGAGCCACCTCCCAGGCTCGCTGGATCACAAAAATTAACATCTATGAAAGGCAAAATAAAATATAAATGAGCCACCACCCAGGCTCACTGGATTACAAATATTTAACATTAAATAAATAAATAATAATATATAAATGAGCCACCACCCAGGCTCGCTGGATCACAAAAATTAACATCTAGGGAAAATAAAATAAAATATAAATGAAGAAAATCTTATGTAGATTTGATACATGAATTGGCCACTTCACGATGTCAGCAATCCGATAATGCCTACTTATTTAGACCTGAAGTAGATAAAAGATAGAACAGATGAGCAAAATGTCCTCCTTATTTTAGCATGGATAAAATATATATCAAAAGCCATAAATTGTGAACAAAAGTTTTGGCTCAACCTTATCCGATAAGTACGGATTGAATTCAACCTATCAAAAGCCATAAATTGTCTACATAATATAAAAGAAGTTGGGAAGAGCTAGCCAAGATATGGAAGTCCATGCTCTTATCTAATCTCACAAGTTAAGCATAGTAAATTACTATTGAAGCGTCTGACACTTGTCAGAATGAGCTCAATCCAACAGATAGTGTGAAGCACCCATCCTCGCATCACACGGTGAGTGCAGAACATTTCTCTTTGCTAGTGATACTTAGGGTCCATTTTGGTACCCTGCGAAAGTATATGTGTGAGCCAGTTTTCTTAAAAATCTGAACTAGACGTCCTATTTGGTACTTTGGTAGCACTTAAATAGGCAAATCAACGAAAAATAAATGCATTGACTCCGTCAAAATCCTAATTTTGACGTCCTATTTGGCAGCCAGTCGGGTGCCGTTTTCAGAGAAGAACCTGACAGATTTCATTTTGCAGTTTATACAAGTAACTTCCTACAAGATTCAAAACATTCAAGTATTTGGTCTTTCAATAATACATATGAATGTTCTCATTTTCATTTTTCTCGTAAATTAATTTCCTTAGAAAAAAATTTAACCTTACCTTGTTCTGATTCTGCAACGGAGGGAGGCGGACAGGGCGGAGGCCGGAGGGGTTTGCTGCCGGTCTGGCCTGGACTGGATGGAGCCTGGAGGGCAGCGGCCAAAGCCAAAGGGCCGCCGGCGCTGGCTGCGGCGGCGCTGGGCAGATCCGCAGAGCGGCAGAGCCGCAGAGGGGTGAAGGGAGGGAGGCGGCCGCCGCGGAGGCCGGAGGGGGCCGGTGGCGCCGTGGCGGTGGCCGCTTGCTGGAATGCTGGGCTGGGCTGGGCTGGGGGTCCGGCCGTCCGGGCGGAGCCGCAGCGGAGGGGTCTGGCCTGGCCTGGACATGACTGGAGCCTGGAGCTGGAGGGCAGGCTGGCAGCGGCCAAACAAAGCCAAAGGGCCGGAGGGACAGGACTGGAGGCCGGAGGCGGAGCCGCGGAGGGGGTGCCGGCGTGCCGCAGTCACGGCGCTGGCTGCGGCGGCGCTGGGCAGAATCGACAGATCCGCAGAGGAGCGGCAGAGCCGCAGAGGGCCAGAGGGGTGAAGGAAGGGAGGCCGGAGGCGGACGGGGCAGAGGCTCGGAGTCGGAGCCGCGGAGGTCGGAGGCGGAGCCGCGGAGGCCGGAGGGGGTGCCGGCGTGCCGCAGTCACGGCGCTGGCTGCGGCGGCGTTGGGCAGAATCGGCAGATCCGCAGAGGAGCGGCAGAGCCGCAGAGGGCCAGAGAGGGGTGAAGGATGAGAGGCCGGAGGCGGACGGGGCAGAGGCTCGGAGTCGGAGCCGCGGAGGCCGGAGGCGGAGCCGCGGAGGCCGGAGGGGGTGCCGGCGTGCCGCAGTCACGGCGCTGGCTGCGGCGGCGCTGGGCAGAATCGGCAGATCCGCAGTCCGCAGAGGCTGAGCGGCAGAGCCGCAGAGGGCCAGAGGGGTGAAGGAAGGGAGGCCGGAGGCGGACGGGGCAGAGGCTCGGAGCGGCGGAGCCGCGGAGGCCGGAGGGGGTGCCGCAGTCACGATGCTGGGTTGCCTTTGCGGCTTTGCCGACGCCGAGGCTCGAGGGGCTAGGGTTTGGGAGTGGGAGCTCGCACAGGAAGTCAGGAACGGACGGGGTCGTCGCCGTCGGGGTGGGCCGGTGGGGAATGGCCGAATGGGTTGGGCCTGCGTCTGCGCTCGGTTGGGCCATTGGGCGCTCCGCGCCTCCGCGCTCCGTTGGGCCTGCCTAAGTGAGCTGGACGATCGGGCAGCCCAGTGGGTTCCTGCATCTGTGGCCAGTAGGGTCCTGGATAGTAAATACTGGAGTGGGCCCCTAAGATTTTGAAATTCCAGTGGGGTCCTGGGACCCCACTGGTTGTACACTGCGTCCGCCACTGGGTGATGCTCGTGTATCTGCACACAACCCGTACAGCGACTTCCGACGTACGCCTCCAAGCTATATATACTCCGTTTCAGCTGCACTAATGATGTTCGCAGCCTCGTCCCGGCTTCTGTTGTCGGCGCCTCCGTGGTGTTCGACGTACATGACCAGAGTGGCTTCTGGCTCCGACGTGCCATAGCTGATGTCCTACTTGTTCTCCTTTAATTATCTGCTGTGTATTGTGTATGTTATATGGTTTGTGACGATGCCGGCTTTCTCTGTATCGTGTTTTGTGACGATGCCGGCTTTCTCTGTAATGAGCCTTGCCCTTATGGCCAGCCACGCTTTCCCCTTACCCCCTTGCTTCGTGTGTTCTCCTTTCCCATGCTTTATGTACTACTCTGTGTGTTCTTAATGCAATGAAGGCAGCTGTTTTGTTAGACAAAAAAAAAGAAAAAAAGAAGACTCTTTGTGTAGTTCTGGTTATTTGGGTGGTGTGGTATGTGGTACTTGTAATTTGAGGACTTGGTCTTTTGTGGTCTTTGAGGAGTGACAATTTCTAGTAGTGTATATACATGTATTATGAACACGATTTGATGGAAAGAGATGTTCAACTTGTCTAAAAACACCATATTCTTTTGAGATATAAATTGAACTATTTTACAACATTTTATGTCAAACTAAATAATCTTTAAAATTTAGCATGGGTCCAAATTAAAAAAATTAGAAAAATAAAAGAGTTCACTTATGTGCACATGCGATTAGAGGTGCATATGATGTGATAAGTCCTCTAAATTTTGTAGGGTAAACTCATCAAGGGGGGACTCTTTTCTTCTGGGAAGAGTCAGCACATAAAAGTTAGGATTTCTGTATAGAAAGGTATACAAAATACATGTGGAGAGGAGGTGAAGCGAGATGGTCGCTTTTGTGGGTGAAGTGAAGGGTTTTGCAGATGGGGAACTTGACGAGACGATGAGATGAGTATAAAAGTTAGTTTGGATGTCATCTCAAGAGGATTTGGTTTCTAACTATCTGTTTATCTTCCCATTTAAGTAGGGACAAGTCTTTCTCTCTCTCCACCCAAGCCAGGCCTATACCATAAGGAGGAATACTTGCTGTATTGCACTCGATATCACATGGGGTGCAACCCCAAATTTTTTTCTTTGATTTTTTTTTTTTAATGGTCGGCACTATCGTACATGAGATGTTTGTACAATCTGATCTCTGCTCCAGTGACTAAAGAATTTTTAAAAGTAAGAAAATTGAGCCTCATTTTATTAAGAGTAATTTTCACTGTTTACTAGGACTCAAATTTTGATTTCTTAAAATTTTTAAATAATCTAATTGAAGATCAAATTGTACAGCTATGTCAAACGTGATATATCCATTTATAGAACACATATTTTTAGACTACACCACATGTGATGTAGCAAGTGTTACTCATCGATTAGAAAGAGATAAAACATCGGGCCTAGCTTAGCCCAAAAATGCTGCCCACATTTTTAATTGTTATTCAATAGTTATAAACTTTTAGAATCAGTTCCATCAAACAAGCGTTGTGGATGTAATTCCTTGTTTTAATTAATAAAGCCTCATGAAAAGAAGGCAATTTTGAGGGATCCATTCTACCAGCCTGTCTTTGATTGAATAGCTAAAAGAATTCAATAGATCACACCTCCCGTGATGCAGCAAGTTTTGGAGATTAAAAGTACCATAGGGCTTAAATTGATATTGGGCTCTTGTCCTCTCTCATTATAACTGTAAAAAGAGAGGACTGATGAGAACTAACACTATTTTATACTAATCTTTTCGTCTCTCTTCTTCCACGCCTTACATGCAACCGCACCGCATGCTGCAATGGTATCATCTCAATTTGCATCAAAAGATGCTAAAGAAAAAGCTGAAGGCTGAAGCTTCACCTAAAGTTGTTCAAATAATCAAATCATTTAAAAAAGTTAGATATGATCGTCCTAAGTATTTGGATCTCTTTTAATAATACTCTATTAAAATAATTTAAATACATCAACTTGGATAATTCTGTTAGATAGTGTCAAAAGAATATTCCTGCTATACATGATGAAACTAATATCTCTCACGAAAGTTAAACTACAGAAGCAATGTACGTTCATATAAAATATAAGAGTAATACTTGTTGCACTGTGGGTATGGTGCAGGATGCACTGCAATTGTGCTGTCGTATGATCTAAGAGATCGGACGTATGGCAACAAGCGATACGACAAGTTTTTTTTTTAAAATTTTTTTTTTCACCAAAATAGGGGAGGCATCCAACTTGGCATTCATACCGTCCGATCTTAGATCAGATAGGTTTTTTTTTTTTTTTTTTTTTAAAAGGGACCGTGTATTCACAAAACACAAGCCGCGGAGCATGTGATCCGGTGCTGCACCGTACTTAAAAATGAATAATGCTTGCAGCACCTGGGAAACTGTGGTGGCATTGTAGCCGTATAAGTGCAGCCATCCAATCTCATTCCAGTGACTTGAATTGCATTAGAGTAGGATATTTTTTTGATAACCATCTAATTAAAGATATTTAGAGGCCAGGTTTCGATGGTCCCGAGCTCGATCTTCTATCATTTTAAAGACTTACCAGTTATGAATTTGACGACTGCAATAACGAAGATCTCATCTCATCCCGATGCTCTTTGAACTCCAAAACATTACTGATGAGGCAGAATCCGATTCGGCCCATTAGAGCAGGCCCAAACCCCGTTCAGCCCAACAGCAGCAGTATCAGGCCCTTCGAGAGCCTCCAGCCCATCGGCGGCCCAGCAGGCTTCGGCCCCTCAGCGGCCCAACCCCCTTCGGCCCGATAGCCGAGTCCGGCCCACTCCGGTGGCGGATCCGGCACTATGGCGGTTTACCAGTAAGCCCAAACATAATCCTATATCGGCTACCACCGTTAACCAACCTCTATCCTCTGCTATAAATACACCGCTATTTATTACCAAAGGTATGAAACTCTTTGCCTCCGAGACCCTTAAGGACTACGGTCCAAATAGCATTAAAGCTACTTCTTGCCTTCTGAATCGAATCATCTTCAGAAGCTAACTTGACCGTCGGAGGGGGTTCCTAAGGGCCAGAGCCCGGGACTCCTGCTGACCGGTCTTTCTTCTTCTTTCCCTCCTGCAGAGGCTCGGTTTGAATCATCGCCGACCTTCCCGAGTCGGTCTCGACCGCCGACCTCGGACTCTCCTCCCTGGTCTCGACGCCGTACGACGGCTGCCCTGCGACAGGAGACTCGGCCCCGCGCTGTCCCCTCGTCCGGCAAAAGAGCTTTTGGGCTCACTATCCAAGAGCAAGCCGAGTCCGAGACCCTTCCGGCCTCAGACTGTCGGCTTCGGCTTCATCGCCTGTCGACAGTACGGCCCGAAGGAGCCTCGGCCCCGACTTCCCGGAGACGAGCCCGCTCCGATCGAAGCGCCCTTCGGCCTTCGGACCCTCGTCTTCGCCTCCGCCTCTTCGGCCTTCCGGATCCCCGTCGGGCCTCGGTAGCACCGATCCGAACCGGATTCGGATCCACTTCTCCGGGTTCCAGCCTCGGAATCCGGTCGTGATAGATCCAGTCTACATCACGTGGCGCCGTCTGTGGGAAACCAACAAAACAAGTCATGTCTCAGCGACCTGTGACCCGACGATCCGGACAAGGCGAAGCAGAAGCGCGGGAGGCCTCGGCGCAGATGCTGCCTTCCGAAGGCGCACCTTCTGCCCCGCCGAGCCTGCCTCTGCCGACCATACCGGAGTCTCTCGGCTCGGAAGACCGAGTGGGGGTGCTCCAGCAGCAAGTGGCAACGCTGGCCGCTGCCGTCACGTCCCTAGCGCCTCTCCAGGAGATGGTATCCGCTATCGCCCAGCGCATGGGGCTGATGGGACAGCTTCCTCAGCAGGCGCCGCTCCCCCCGCTCTACCCAGTGCAAGATGCCCGGTTCCGGCCGGCGCCTGCGCCGGTTCCTCCCAACGAGACCGCGGAGACGCGCAGCGAGCCCTCGACGCTACCTGTCCGAGCTCCTCGCGCTGATCGCCTGACGGAGCAGGATTATGCTTCGTCGGAGTACCGTCCGACCCGAACCGGAGGGCAATCCGTCGCCACCTCGACCGCCCCGGACCTGGACCGGCGGCTGACGGCGATGCGCAAAGAGATGCAACAAATGGTGTCTCGGCCTCACGGGGCGCCCCTCGCCAGCAGCATCCTGGAGCAGACCCCATTCACGGCGGAGCTCCTAGCCACCGAGGTACCCCCCAACTTCAAGCTGCCGAAGGGCCCTCTCTACGACGGAACGACAGATCCGGTCTGTCATTTCCAGAGATTTAACACTTATCTTCGGGTCCGAGGGATCTCCGAGGCAGTCCGCTGCCGTCTTTTCCCCCTCACCCTTGAAAAAATCGCCCTCACCTGGTTCGAGACTCTGGCCCCCAACTCCATCCACTCCCTGGTTCAGTTGGGCCAATTGTTCATCGACCAGTTCTATGATGCCACCCGGCAGTCCAAAACTTCCGCCAGCTTGCTGGCCATCCGGCAAGGCCCCACCGAAACTCTCCAGGAGTACTTCACCAAGTTCCGGACCGAGGCCGCCCAGATCCCGAACCTCGACAGCTCGATCGCGGTCTCGGCCGTGATCAGCGGGTGCCGGGACGAGGGGCTCCTCGGCTCCATCGGAAAGCGCCATCCCCCTACCTTCCAGGACCTCGTGGCCCGGGCCCATAAGTATATCAACCGAGAGGCCCTGATGCTGTCCAGGGGCAAAGGCGCAACCGAAGCCACCTCGGCACCTGCTCCCCCGGTGGTCCGACCTCGGTCCGAGGACCAAGAGCCTTCCCGAAAGCGCTATCGCCGGGAGGATTGGGACAAGGAGAGGCGACGGGACCCGCAGCCGCGGTACCTACCCTTACCTGCTCCCCCTTCCCGGATGCTCATGGAGGTGAAGGGCATGCTCCGGCGGCCTGATCGCATCAAGACCGATCCTCGCCGAAGGGACCCCGGCAGATACTGCGAATATCACCGAGAGATCGGCCACACGACGGACGAGTGCCGACAGCTCCGGGAAGAAATCGACCGCATCATCCGGGAGGGGAGATTGCCACAGTATCGGCGGGAGCAGCCGCCGCAGCAGAACCGGGACGTCCCTGCAGCGCCCAGGCAACAACCACCCCCGGCGATAGAAGCCGCTCCTCCGCCAAAAGCCACCTCGGCCCCGGTTGAATCATCCCATCAAAGACCCAGCTCTGGGTCAATCATGATGATATCCGGAGGGCCCGGGGAGGGATCAAGGTCGCGGCAGCGCAACACCGTAGCGGCGGTTGACGGCGAGCCGAAGCGGCCTCGTCTGGAAGACATCACCTTCGGCGCCGAGGACCTGACTGATGTTCAGGTCCCTCATGATGACGCCCTCGTCGTCAACGCTGTAATAAATAGCTATGATGTACATAGGATCTTTGTGGATAATGGAAGTGCCCCAAACATCTTGTTTTACGACTGTTTTGAGAAGATGGGATTGAGTGAGGCTAGTATGAAGCCTCACCGGGGCCCCCTCTTCGGTTTTAACGGCTCGCCCTGCCGAGTAGAGGGTATTGTCCGGCTTCCTGTAACCTTAGGCTCCGCCCCCCGGCAATTAACCGTTGAAACGGACTTTGCCGTTGTAAAGGTCGAGTCAGCCTACAACGCCATATTCGGCCGAAGGCTCATTGGCGGGGTCGGAGCCGTGCCATCATCCTTCCATCAGAAGCTGAAGTTTCATACCAGCCACGGAATAGGCGAGGCCAAAGGGAACCAAGAAGCGGCCCGACAGTGCTACATGATTTCGGTCAAGGGGAAGACCGCAGCCGAAACCCTGACGATCGAGTCATCAGCCGAGGCATCTCCGGGAGAAGCACTCCTCGCCGTCCCTGTTCCGGGAGGCGAGGGACGAGTCCTGATGATAGGCTCCGGCCTGGAAAAGATTGAAGCAGAGAAGCTTACCGAGTTCTTAAAAGAGAATCTCGACGTCTTCGCCTGGTCTCCATCGGACATGCCCGGGGTTGACCCGGAGATAGCCGAGCACCGTCTCCACACCGATCCCAACCAGCCCCCAGTAAAGCAGAAGCGGCGCACCTTCAATCAAGAAAGGAGAACCGCCATCCAAGCCGAAGTACAGAAGGGGCTGGACGCCGGACACCTCCGAGAGGTGCATCATCCGGAGTGGATCGCCAACGTGGTCATGGTACCAAAGAAAGAGGGCAAGTGGCGTATGTGCGTGGACTTCACCAACCTCAACAAAGCCTGTCCGATGGACAGCTTTCCGCTGCCTCGGATAGACCAGGTGGTGGACGCAACTTCCGGCCACGAGCTCTTAAGCTTCCTCGACGCCTATTCGGGCTACCACCAGATCCGGATGCATCCGGATGACGAGAGTAAGACCAGCTTCACGACCGATTTGGGCCTGTACTGCTACACCCGAATGCCCTTCGGTCTGAAGAACGCCGGCGCAACATACCAGCGCCTGGTCAACAAAGTGTTCGCTCCACAGCTGGGCCGAAACACGGAGGTCTACATAGATGACATGTTGGTCAAGAGCCGTATCGCTTCAGAGCATTTGGCCGACCTAGCCGAGACTTTCTCCGCCCTTAGGTGGTACAAGATAAAGCTGAATCCGGCCAAGTGCGCCTTCGGGGTAGCCTCCGGCAAATTCCTCGGTTACATGGTTACCCGCCGTGGGGTGGAAGCCAACCCCGAGAAGATTTCGGCCATCGTACAGATGCGCCCCCCGGCAAACATCCGAGAAGTACAGAAGCTGAACGGGAGGATCGCAGCCCTCAGTCGCTTCATGTCAAGGGCGGCTGACTATTGTTTCCCCTTCTTCAAGCTGCTGAAGAAGGCCAACAACTTCGAGTGGACGGAAGAGTGCCAAGCAGCCTTCGACCAGCTGAAGGCCTACCTCTCCAAAGTCCCCATCTTATCCAAGCCAGTTCCCGGGGAACCCCTGAGCTTATACCTTGCGGTCTCCGAGACGGCTCTCAGTGCCGTCCTCATCCGAGAGCAAGAAGGCATGCAGAAGCCGGTTTATTATACCAGCCGAGCCCTTCAAGGGGCAGAACTCCGGTACCTTGCCCTGGAGAAATTGGATCTGGCCCTTGTCTCGTCCGCAAGGAGGCTCCGGCCCTATTTTCTGGCCCATTCCGTGAAGGTCCTCACCGACCAGCCCCTGAGACAAGTCCTCTCCCGGCCAGAGGTGTCCGGCAGGCTGGCAAAATGGGCAATCGAGCTAGGAGAGTTCGATATCTCCTACGCTCCTCGGGTAGCTATAAAAGCCCAGGCGTTGGCAGATTTCATCGCCGAACTTACCCCCGGCGCCTCCGAGGCGCCTCAGCCAGTGCCAAACGCGCCCGAAGCCGAGGCTACTTCGGCTCCCGTGCCAGCCGACGAATGGCGACTCTTCGTAGATGGCTCCGCGTGCTCCACGGGCAGCGGCGCCGGATGGATCCTGGCATCGCCCGAAGGGGTCGTCACGGAGTACGCCCTGCGCTTCTCCTTCCCAGCAACCAACAATGCCGTCGAGTATGAAGCTCTCATCTCCGGCCTCCGGGCCGCAAAGAAGCTCGGCGCCCGGAACCTGAAGGCCTTCAGCGATTCCCAGCTGATCGCCAGCCACATCTCCGGGGAGTACGAGGCTCGGGACGCAATGATGGCTTCTTATCTCCAGGTGACTTGCAAAATCCTCGCCCAATTTGACTCTTATGAAGTCGTGAGGATCCCGAGAGCCGAGAATGCCCGAGCCGATGCACTTTCCCGGCTGGCGTCAACCCAAGACGGGGGGGGAGGCCGAATGATCCTCGTCGAGGAGCTCGCCGAACCAAGCCTCGGCGAAACCAAGGCCATGCTAGTCGTTGAGGCCGAGGCCGAGGCCGAGACATGGATGACCCCCCTCGTCGCTTTCCTTCTCCAAGGAGAAGTCCCGCCAGATCCGAAGGAGGCAAAGCGCATTCTACAGCGCTCATCCCACTTTCTTCTTCTGGACGGGGCCTTGTACAAGAAATCCTTCGGCCGACCACTGCTGCAGTGCCTCGGCCCAGCTGAAGCCGACTACGCCACGAAAGAAGTCCATGAAGGGGTATGCGGAGCGCATGCGGGAGGAAGGGCCTTGGCTCACAAGCTTCTAAGGCAAGGCTACTGGTGGCCATCACTCCGAGAGGACGCCTTAGCCCTGGTCCGGCGCTGTGACCAGTGCCAGAGGTATAGCTCCCTCATCCACCAGGCAGCCGCCCTTCTGACCCCCTTATCCGACCCCTGGCCTTTCGCTCAGTGGGGGATCGACCTCCTGGGGCCTTTTCCTGTCGCCGCCGGCCAGAGAAAATTCCTCATCGTGGCAGTAGACTATTTCACTAAGTGGGTCGAAGCCGAACCCCTCGCGGCAATAACCGATAGCAATGCTTGGAACTTCGTCTGGAAGTCCATCATTTGCCGGTTCGACATCCCTCGGGCCATCATTTCTGACAATGGGAAGCAGTTCGACAGCCGGCGGTTCAGCGACAACTGCGCCAGCTTCGGCATACTCCACAAATTCACTTCGGTGGCGCATCCTCGAACAAACGGCCAAGTCGAAGTCGTTAACCGAAGCCTCCTACAGGGATTGAAAACCCGCCTCGGCGAAGCTAAGGGCCGATGGGTAGAGGAGCTGCCAAGTGTTCTGTGGGCTTATCGGACGACAAGCCGAACCCCCACCGGCGAAACTCCCTTTCGCATGGCTTATGGCGTAGAGGCCGTTATTCCGGTGGAGATCGACCTTCCCTCTCCCAGGGTCATTGCTTACGATCCGAAGGCCAACGAAGAAGGACTGAAAGACCACCTGGACCTCATTGAAGAGACCCGAGATAAGGCTCGTGTCCGGCTGGCCGCTTATCAACAGCGCATGGCGAAGTACCACAACACTCGAGTAAAGCCCCGATGCTTTGAAGTAGGGAGCCTCGTGTTGAGGAACGCTCATGCTTCCAAACCAGCCGAAGCCTCAGGAAAACTTGCCCCCAACTGGGAGGGGACCTATCGGGTCAGGGAGGTGATCAGGCGTGGAGCTTATCGGTTGGAGACCCTTTCGGGCCAGCCTCTCCCTCCCACCTGGAATGTTGAGCGCCTTCGGCGTTATTATGTGTAAGTCACTTTTCCCCAGGCTTACAGCCGAAGAGTATGAATAAAAACTTCTTCTATCGGGAGCGGCATGGTATTCTTTCTAAGTCCGTGTAAACCGTACCGGGAGTGGCTTCGGCCATGTAAACCGTATCGGGAGCGGCATGGTATTCTTTCTAAGTCCGTGTAAACCGTACCGGGAGTGGCTTCGGCCATGTAAACCGTATCGGGAGCGGCATGGTATTCTTTCTAAGTCCGTGTAAACCGTACCGGGAGTGGCTTCGGCCATGTAAACCGTATCGGGAGCGGCATGGTATTCTTTCTAAGTCCGTGTAAACCGTACCGGGTGTGGCTTCGGCCATGTAAACCGTATCGGGAGCGGCGTGGTATTCTTTCTAAGTCCGTGTAAACCGTACCGGGAGTGGCTTCGGCCATGTAAACCGTATCGGGAGCGGCATGGTATTCTTTCTAAGTCCGTGTAAACCGTACCGGGAGTGGCTTCGGCCATGCAAACCGTATCGGGAGCGGCATGGTATTCTTTCTAAGTCCGTGTAAACCGTACCGGGAGTGGCTTCGGCCATGTAAACCGTATCGGGAGCGGCATGGTATTCTTTCTAAGTCCGTGTAAACCGTACCAGGAGTGGCTTCGGCCATGCAAACCGTATCGGGAGCGGCATGGTATTCTTTCTAAGTCCGTGTAAACCGTACCGGGAGTGGTTTCGGCCATGCAAACCGTATCGGGAGCGGCACGGTTTCTTTCTAAGTCCGTGTAAACCGTACCGGGAGTGGCTTCGGCCATGTGAACCGTATCGGGAGCGGCATGGTATTCTTTCTAAGTCCGTGTAAACCGTACCGGGAGTGGCTTCGGCCATGCAAACCGTATCGGGAGCGGCATGGTATTCTTTCTAAGTCCGTGTAAACCGTACCGGGAGTGGCTTTGGCCATGTAAACCGTATCGGGAGCGGCATGGTATTCTTTCTAAGTCCGTGTAAACCGTACCCGGAGTGGCTTCGGCCATACAAACCGTATCGGGAGCGACATGGCATTCTTCCTAAGCCCGCCGATACCTTGATCCGAGGGTGGCTCCGGCCACGTATACCGGTTCGGGAAGCGGCAGGGCATATCTAAGTTCACGCAAGCAGAAGCATGAGTGGCTTCGGCCATCCGAAATACATCAGAAGCGGCAAGATGTCCCTTCGGATAATGTGGACCACGATAGTAAAGGCCCCGGCCGAATACTATGGCGACATTCTATCCGAACCTACATCAGGTCTCGGCCTTACAAGCTATAGCGAACGATGACAGGATCTCAGGCTTCTGAAGGGCCATATTCGGTCAATCATACACAAACACCAAGGTAAAACCGAAAACATTCCTTATATTTATAGAAAAGGAAGTACAAAAACCGGCCATACCCTTGGCCGAGGGCTTACAACAGAAGAAGAAGTAAAAGCCGGCCGTATACTTGGCCGGAGGTTTACGATAGAAGAAGAAGCGTAAACCAGCCACACCTTTGGCCGAGGGCTTACAACAGAAGAAGAAGCAGAAAACCGGGGCAGATCCCCGCGTCATTCTTCGGCTTCGGCCTCCTCCACCTCGGCTGCGGCTTGTCCCGGAGAGGGAGAGGGAGAGGGAGAGTCGACGATCTGCGCCGCTTCAGGAGCGGCAGCCTCCTCGTCGGCAGCCTCCTCAGCGGCAGCCTCCTCGTTGGCAGCATCCTCAGGGGCAGCCTCCTCAGGGGCCCCCTCAGCGGGCGCAGCTTCATCATCCGGCGCAGGAGTCGAGGTCCTCTCGGCCATAAGTCCCTGCCACGAAGACAGGAGCTCCTTGGCTTCCTCACCCCTCGGTAGGGCGACCCCAGTCAGATCGACGCTCGGGCAGGCCCTTTGGGCGACAGCCAACCCGAGGTCGAAGACGGAGGAAGAAGCCAGCAGTTGAGCTTGGATAATCTCTTCGGTGAAGTCCGGGCCGGCCTTGTAATCAGCTACGGCCATGTCCGCCACCTCCTCCAGCTCCTGCTTCAGCGCCGATACCTCCTCGGCGTGTCGCCGCTTCTCCGAGGCCCGCCGGGAGTCCTTCTCTTGAATCTGGGCCTTGAGGGCCCGGATCTCGGACTGTGCCGCGGCGTGCTCCCCCTCGGCCTTCACCTTGGCCTTGGCGGAAGCGCGGGCCTCAGCTGCCCTCTCCTCCAGCTGCGCCCGCGCCCGGGCACTCGTAACCACTGAAGCACCTTCAAGCTCATTACCTGGACAGACAACCGAGCGCTCATCGCCGCCAGGTCGATGACCGAATGGCGCTTCAGCCCTTCAAAGGCCGAAGGGAGAGTAAGACTGCGGAGCAGACGGAGGCACGTCTGCGAGTCTTCCATACTCTCGTCCTCATAAATCCCCGGTTCGGGGCGCCACCACTTGCGCTGCGCCCGGGGCGCCTGCGACCCGGCGCCTTCGTCACCGACCCCGGCCGCCACAGCCGGAGGGGAATCGCCCCTCGGCGCCTCAGGAGACTCCAGCCTCGCGGCCCTTCGGGCCTCGGCACTCCTCCTGACCAGCGGAGCCTCCTCCGCGTCTACGGCCCCTTCCGACCGGGGGCGCTTCGACGCTCGGCCGCCCCTTCGAGCGGCGAATTTAGACTTTTGCTCCCTCTCGAGAGCGGAGGCAGCAGCACGGCCCTCAGTAGAGGCCGCAGTCCTTGGGACCCCGCCTCGGGTCCTCGGAGCCCCGACGCCTCGGCCGGACCTGCCTGCCGCCTGCGGGGCCGGTGCCCGGCCCGGACCGCGCCGGTCGGATATCCGATCAAGGAGGGCGTTGAGATCGGCCATTGCTGCAAGCAAGAAGAGCCTGTCAGAAACAGAACAGTGAACAAGTACAAACTTAAAGCCGACTTACCCTCGGCCGAAACTTCATCAGCATCCTCAGCCGGAAGAGCTTCGGCCAGAGGAGCGGCGGCCCTTCCTCCGCGGCCCCGCGGAGTCTCCCCGGGAGGAAGGTAGGGGAAGGCCCGCACCGGATCGGACCGGGGATCCGGCCATACCCCGGCGTTCACCAGACGCTCCGACGTGCTGAGAAGCCCCCAGACATTGTACGGGGCCATCATCTGGATGCGACCCACGAGGGTGCTCTGGACTGGGGTGAGGATAGGAGGATCCGAGAGGCCTGCGGCTAGCGGCGCCCATTCAGTAGGGAAGGGCCACACGCTCTCCTCTTTCTCCGGCAGGGAGACGAAGACGAACTTCCTCTTCCAGCCATGTATGGACGAAGGCTTCCCGGAGAATACGCTTCGCCCGACCCGAAGGATGAAGCAGTACCACTCGGACTTCCCCTGCCTTTGGATTTTGAAGAGATAGCGGAAGACATTGATGGAAGTGCAGATCTTTACATAAGCGAAGACGCTCAAGAAGCCGTATACGGTGCGCCAGGAGTTGGGAAAAAGCTGAGACGGGGCCAGCCCGTAGAAGCTGAGAAGGTTGATGACGAAGGTGGGGAGTGGAAGACGGAAACTCGCCTCAAAGCTATCAACGTAAATAGAGAAGGAACCCGGGTGGAAAGTGTTAGCCCGGGTGGCGGAGTCAGGCCGAAGGACCGTCATCCAGGAAGGGAGCTGGAAGTAAGAGACAAGGAGCATAACCTCTGCGTCCGAAAGGGCGCAGGATACTTCCGAAGCCATATCAGGACGACGGCGTCCCGAAGTGGAAGCCTGGCCTGGGTTCCGGACCTCTTCGGCATACTCGGCCCCGGAGGTCTCGGCCCCGGAAACCTCGGCTCCGGAAGCCTCGGACCCCTCAGTCCCGGAGACCTCGGACTCTTCGGACATCGCTGAGGCAGGGGAGTCTGAGGTGAGGGGATCTGACAGGAGAGATCGCGGAGAGTGGGAAGGAGTATACTCCTCGTCCGAAGGAGTAATCTCACTGGAAGAACCCCGGACCATAAGGCCACGAAGGGAAGGAGGAAAGCTAGGGCTTACTCGCAGGAAGGGGGAGGAAATCTCTCCTGAACCGAGTGCGGCCTCTCAAACCTCCCAGCTCCACCAGCGATGCGCTCCGAGGAATGGAGACCTTCCCGCGGTGGCCGGCAAGCTCGGACGAAGCCTTCAGGAAGCTAGCTTTCCGCTGGAGAAGGAAGAAGAGCTTGGATGATCGCAGAGGAAACGCAAGCGCAGCAGCAGGAAGAAGAACAGTGCCCTGCTGAGGGCTTGTATTTATAGAGCCCACTCGAAGCGCCTCCCGCCGAAGCCAACGGCCGAGATCGTCCCGCTCGTCCCCTCGCTCCTCTCAGATGCACGCCACGTGCACCGTCCTTCGGCAATGATGACGGACCGGCTCCGGGACTTGCAGCGAAGCAATCAACGGCCGGGGGCGCTCCGACCCTTCGGCTGACCACCCGGATACGCGCCACGTGTCCCGATCCGCGCGCTGAAGATGAAAGAGGCGGCAATCCGAGTGAAGCCTCGGGCAGAGAGCCGAGGCGATCCGCGACCCGAGAGCGGTCAGGATCCTTTTGTGTTTTCGACGGAGCGGTCGGATGCGCGACGCGTGTCCCGTGCTTCCTCGCGAGGCGACGCGCCATCCCGTCCATTTAATGGAGCCTGACACGAGTCAGAGGGCTCGGCCCTTCGGCTTCTTGGCTCTGAGCCTTCGTCGCCACTCCGAGCGGGGACGAAGCAACCGCGTAGCCCTCGGCCGACCGAGGGCCCCCTCTTCCCAGTAAAAAGAGAACAGAGCTTCGGGTAAGACACCTGTTATGATGTTCTTTTGGCAGCTTCGGGCTATACTCTCGCCATCTCAGAGCTGAGGAAGACAAGAGTGGGGGGCTATGTGATGAGGCAGAATCCGATTCGTCCCATTAGAGCAGGCCCAAACCCCGTTCAGCCCAACAGCAGCAGTATCAGGCCCTCCGGGAGCCTCCAGCCCATCGGCGGCCCAGCAGGCTTCGGCCCCTCAGCGGCCCAACCCCCTTCGGCCCGATAGCCGAGTCCGGCCCACTCCGGTGGCGGATCCGGCACTATGGCGGTTTACCAGTAAGCCCAAACATAGTCCTATATCGGCTACCACCGTTAACCAACCTCTATCCTCTGCTATAAATACACCGCTATTTATTGCCAAAGGTATGCAACTCTTTGCCTCCGAGACCCTTAAGGACTACGGTCCAAATAGCATTAAAGCTACTTCTTGCCTTCTGAATCGAATCATCTTCAGAAGCTAACTTGACCGTCGGAGGGGGTTCCTAAGGGCCAGAGTCCGGGACTCCTGCTGACCGGTCTTTCTTCTTCTTTTCCTCCTGCAGGGGCTCGGTTTGAATCATCGCCGACCTTCCCGAGTCGGTCTCGACCGCCGACTTCGGACTCCCCTCCCTGGTCTCGACGCCGTACGACGGCTGCCCTGCGACAGGAGACTCGGCCCCGCGCTGTCCCCTCGTCCGGCAAAAGAGCTTTTGGGCTCACTATCTAAGAGCAAGCCGAGTCCGAGACCCTTCCGGCCTCAGACCGTCGGCTTCGGCTTCATCGCCTGTCGACAGTACGGCCCGAAGGAGCCTCGGCCCCGACTTCCCGGAGACGAGCCCGCTCCGATCGAAGCGCCCTTCGGCCTTCGGACCCTCGTCTTCGCCTCCGCCTTTTCGGCCTTCCGGATCCCCGTCGGGCCTCGGTAGCACCGATCCGAACCGGATTTGGATCCACTTCTCCGGATTCCAGCCTCGGAATCCGGTCGTGATAGATCCAGTCTACATCAATTACCATTACAACTGCCATCCGCTATGATTTTTTATAAGGGAGAGATTCGAGCTCTCATAAGTGCCAAGGGAACTTTTCATATAAACTTAAGTTATTCCATCTATCAAACTAGATACTTACTTTGGATGATCCACCGTCAAAAGGCAAATTTCACCGATGATGCCTTTATAATTTGTAAGAATACAAAAATATTTAGTAGGCCAGGCTTGAAATTCAAAATCACTGTAAATAAAAATCGGTTTAAATATTTTTATTTTCATTAATTTTAACATCGATAATTTTCAATAAAGATTTTACAGTATTTTACTAGACACCAAATTAAGCTTCTAGTCATGACGTACGAACCATTCCAACATGTGGTCAGAAGACTCGGAACGAAGACGAGCTCTTGATGTTTAATTCCCGAAAAAATGCAAAACCAGGACGCTCGTTTGTGGAAACGTGGCGGTGCGCTCTCTTCCCCGTACTTCGCACGTGCTCTTTTTTTTTTGGGACTGTTTTGCACGTGCTCTTGCTCGAGCAACTAAGAACAATATTAATTAGCATTCTTTAATGTACGTTTTAATGTGTTGATGGGAACAGAAAGAACAAGAGTTGGTCAGAGCCGCTTTTGATGCAAACACGCAGACATTACAAATTTACAATACGCCGACCAAACAGGGACACGTAGCTGCTTTTGATCTCATCCCGCATTAGAAAATTGCGCATCTTTTTGGGTCACATGCACTTGGGCACCTGCCAATGGAGGGTTTGTACTGAGTTACTAGAGAGTTGGACTGAGCTGAATAGAGATAACTTTTAAAAGGTTGAGGTACATCTCTCTAATATATATATATATATATATATATATATATATATATATATATATATATATATATATATATAACAGGCGTTTTGTTAATGTTACATTTCATTGAGAGATGGGATCCTCTTAGGTAGGACTGTAAGTGGGCCTCTACCAAGAAAAATACATGGGCTGCTCAGAACCAAAATAGATCTATTAATATGTCTGAGTAGACGGATAAACAGGTCTGTTATTGGCCCTTCTTCCTTTTTGTTGATATTATATATACCTCAAATCAATTTAGAAAAGAAATTAGGCATGATTTGTTTCCTGTATGATTGAAAAATTGTCCATTTTCTTCAGGCCCAAATTCACAAAATTCTATTTAGAGAATTTAAACTAGTGATGATTAACGGTTTATTATTAGGTTATTGGTTATATGCTTAAACCTAAATTTACAAAGTCTAATGAATCAGATCCCGGATCTCAGACCAGTTCTGACAGCCCCACTAACTAATCTTAGTAAGTATAAGGTCACAGAAAAGCTCAGTGAGACTATTGAGAGGATCCCATCTCCTTTATTGGATGGCTAACCAACAATTAATGTGGTTAAGGAGATGTTAGAAGCGAATAGGTACATATGCGTTTATAATAAAAAAGAATAGATATCTTCTGCGTGCAGGTTTGGACTGATCTTAGTTAGTAAAGGGATGGGAAGATTTCAAAGAACCCCCTCATATGATGCTTTTCTCATTCCTGAAGAGGAGTTTTTATGAAAGATTCCTTGCTTCCCTCTCAGTACTGACTGAGTTCAGTCCATACCCGCATTAAGAGGAATTGCACTCAATAAAAAAGTGTCTATGCCTGAAGATATGTGCATCTTTAACAAAGTGAAATTTGTACATATGCATTGCAAGGGTCCTGTTCAAAAGAAAATGCCATGTGAAGGAAAGCGAGAGGGTTGGGGCCTTGGGACCAGGACTAGCTAGTAGCCGTGTGATGGTTCCCTTGTGGACGCCAAGTGGTCTTAAATATCCATCTCTCCTTCCACCTCCACCACCTCATCTCATTTCCCTATCAAAAGGTCTTCTTCTTCTTCTTCTTTAATAAGTATCTACTCTCTCCTTCCATCCCTACAACCTCATCCCACTTCACTAACACCATCAAAAGGTCTTCTTCCTCTTCTTCTTCTTCCTCCTCCACTGCTCAGAAACCCCACCCTTTCCCAACATGATCCCAAGGCCGAAGAGCATCTTCACTCTTGGGGAGGAGGGTGAGGAGGAGCACGGGGAGGGCCCAGCTCCCGCTGTTAGGGTTCCGAAGAAGACGAAGAAGATATCAACGGACCTCGTCGGCCTGAGGATCCTCATCCAGCGCTCCAAGCAGGAGTCGGTCGTGGTGGCCAAGGCTGCGGTGAGATCGAGCAGGCCAGCGGCAGAACGGCGTCACTCTCCCGCGGCCTTCCCGGAGCTGAGCTTCCTCAAGGCATGCCATCTCTGTAAGGAGGAGCTGAGCCCTCAGAAGGATGTTTACATGTACAGGTAGTGAACCCCACCTCATTCTTAAGATCTCCTTAGATGAACTAAAGCCCAAATTAAACGTCCTCAGTCACAAACAGATTCATACATATTCTGATGTTCATAGTTGTTCTGATCTTGTCACCTTCGTGATCTCCTTGTTCTGTTCTTTCTTTGTGTTTTAATTACTACCCAGTTTCCTTTATTTGCAAGACATCAGCTCCCACCGCATGGATCTTTTATTTATAATTTTAAGTTTTTTATATCCTTTTATATGAGAGGAGATTTTCTCGGTACACATTTAGGTCGTAGTCCAACAGTATAAAGATAGAAAGAGAGGTTAAATATTACAAAAAAATCTTTTGTAAAATTTTAAAATTATGCAAATATCTGAACTCTCCTCCTCTTTATACTATATTGAGAGGATCTCTTTTCCTTTTATATTGCTATAGCAATTCTTGGCTGCAGATTCCCATCAGGTTTAGTGTTCTTCTAGACAGTTTTTGGGGGGTCTTCACAAGCTAAATCTCAACTCGAATGCTCCTGTTTCATACATGATTTTTACTTTAAACTATGCGTTAATATATACTCGTATGGTCGTATATTAAATCGTTTACAGAGGTGATACAGTAAAAGAGCCATGCTTTCTCACCATGATCAGCTAAACGTGTGCAGGGGTGACCTGGGATTTTGCAGCGTCGAGTGCCGTTGCCAGCAGATTCTGCAGGACGAGAGGAGAGAGAAGTTGGAGGCCGCGGCGAGGGGGCGGCCGGCGGCTGCACCTCGCATTCCTGCCACCGGCCGCCGGCTTCCGTCCTCGGATCGCCGGAGGAGAATCTCGGCGGCTGCGTAGTAATCGCTGGTGGTTTGCATGATCCCCGCCGGGCCGCCGCCTGTTACATCTTGGTTTATACCTATATATATACACTATATGTATGTATGCTTCTTCCTACAGCTATAGCTTGTATGAGGGAAATTAATTAAGAAGCTTTTTCCATATTACTCTATATATCAAAACTTGGAACAAGTGAAAGAAAAAGAAGAGAAGAAAGAGTTAGTATCAGTATCATGCATGCTTGCCCATTGGCAAAACAATATATAGCAAATGGGTGCTGCCACAGTGTTGTAATATGATCGCTCTAAATTCGGAGAATATTTAAATGTAATATCCGCTTTATATTCAGATCATAAACGAAACAGATATGAATTATTCATTTAAGATAAATAGATGGATACGGAAATGTCATATCAACTCTATATTTACTCCGTTTACAGACTTAACTTTTGACACTTGCAGCAAGTATTACTCTGATTGTTCTTGAGCTTTGGCCAGGGCTCAAACAGGTTTATCATTTGTGTGATTAAGAGAGGTGATTCATACCAGTGGACAGCATATCACCGTTGAGGCCTAGATATATCAAGGAACTTGGATCTATTATATAAAATTGTGTGGCCTAAAATGATCAAATGCGAGGAAGGACTTATCTAGGGTTATGAACAAGTCAAGCCACGTTGGGCTTTCTTCTATTGGAGCTTAGTTTGTCTATTAGTCAAGTCGGAGTCCTTATTGGTTTAAGATGTTTGAATATTAAACGTGTTGATGTTTACTCGAATGCTCATTAGTAATAAAACCTTGTCGATCCGAACTTAATTCTATATTTAAATATTAAACTAATATTACTCCTTAAATGATTACAAGGTTGTTCACATTATTAAACAAGTAAAAAAGCTACGTTTGCACCTATCTCCACATATCAATGGAATATAAGCAAGTTCTAACTGTAGTATTAAATGAAAAAGGATAAATGCTTAAATAAAATCTTTGTTGAGAGATTAACTAATAGACACCTTTTACGAAAGTATTATATCATTTTCACAAGATGTATCACATAATAAAAAATGCCTACGGGAGTGAAAATTTTATATTAACGCGTTAAAATCTATTTCTTTGGGTTTAGTTCTTTGAGGCTAGAATGGGATGTGGGTCGTTCGGATTATCCAACAGTGTTCATTTACTTTGCGCAAATTTGTCACCATGAGTGAGAATTACTTATCTTGGAATAGAGTTAAAACTTGTTGCACGGATAGTCGGTCTTACATCAGTTGTTTTTATTTTAAAAAATTAATTTCTGAACTTTTTTGGATAGCCCCCAATCCAACTTAAGTAGTCGTATAATTCGATTTTTGATCGGACACTTCAAAAAAGATGAAAAGTAAAAAATGACCTCAAATGAATACTGAAATTTACTATTTTCACTGTTTATCTGGGGAAGGTTCTCGATTAAAAAAGATAAAAAAATTAAAAATTGTTGTTCATTTGAGGTCAATTTTTTTTTTTTCATCTTTTTTTAGGATGTTCCATCAAAAATCGAATTGCACAGTCATTTAGGACATATTGGGGGCCATAAAAAATTAAAAATTAACTTTTAAAAAAATAAAAACACCAGCAGTTAATGCAAGATTGACAGCCGCTCCTATAGCAAGTTTAACTTTTTGGACTAAATGGAAATAAACAATTCGATCAAAAAGCTTCAATTATTTTGTCTATCTAGAATAGGACTTACTTATACCTATTTTGTATGTTCTATTTTTACTTATTTTATCTAATTTATTGTTTTATTTAAAATGGAATACCTAAGGTTACACTAAAAAGTCTTATTTTGGTATAAACAATCTCATAATTTCTATGCGAAGATAAGCAATCTGATTTCTTATAACAAATTATCAGACTTTGAAAACAAAAAATGACGCATCTAAGCCTTAAAATTCCTTCCTTTTAACAACTGAATCAATTTTTATTAATGTTTTACTCATTCAGTCTATACCGACTGTAGAAGCATAAAAGCGGCAAATCGCTTTAGTCTTGCATTCGGATGTTGTAAAAATGAGTGTGTGCTTATAAGTTGAGCGCAACCTCTCTTCCCAACGAAAGCCATTTTTCAAAAAAAAGGATAAAATCTCACTTCCGCTCTAAAGACAATACCTTGGAGAAGGCACACAAGTTTTCACGCATCTACAATGGTTGCCGTCAAATATTAAAAATATTAAAAAATTGAAAAAATAATTTTCCTTAATAATAAATAAACACCCAAATGGTATAACAAACATACAAATTTTGAATTACAACTCATACAAATGGCAGTGTTATCGTTTGGAAAATCATGATCCGACCCACTTATGCAATAATAATAAGAAACCAGGAGAAACAAAAAAAGAATTAAGTGAGACATGGATAGAAATCCTGTATAACAAATCAAATGTTTTAGCTTTCAAAAATTAGAGTAGAAAAAGAAATTGCATGTTACATGCATAAATTGAAGCTAAAAATAGTATGTCTTAATTAAAGGATAAAAGCAGATACAAAATGGATCATTAATTTGACTCAGGGGGAGTCAAGAAGGATCTATATATCAGTTTTCGGAATCAAAGATGTCCACTGAGGGACGGGGTCAGAGCTTAGATTAGATGCTTGACTACCTCACTTTTAATGATGCATAAAAGGCCTCCAAGTTAGAAACTTTGCATTTCGGTACCCTTGGGAAAGGGTAACATCCAAGGGCCATGCACCTTGGTACCTTGTCGAGTATCTTTCTGAATGGAAATGAGAGTTTTCAAGTTTCCTAGAGCTCTAGCTTGACTGCTATCTATTGAAGACACTAGTTCCCTTCTGCCTCTAGTATTAAGTTATTCAGGCTCCTCCCTTGGTAACTATTCTACTTTAGATTCAAGGTCTTCAGAGAATAATATGAGAATAAAAATGTCTTTTGATGTGTCTTAAAAGTTGAGCTCTCATAATCTTTCTCAATGAGATTTTAAAAGGTAAATAACTTTTCCTAACATTTGAATTTAAGAGATGACGACGCGATTCTTTTCAAAATTTAAATTCCTCCAAAATTTAGAATTCCAAACTTGTACCCAAATAAAACCTTAGTCATCCAAATCAAAGCTGCAGCCAGTGACCACGTTACATGTTTTATCTTTTATATATGCCAACTTAATGTAGGGCTATGCTAATGTTTCTTCGGTTGCAAACCGGTTAAGGCAACTGACATTATATGATATTTTCATTTTATAACTTATCTTTACCTGAATTTAAAATTTATTCTAGAGTAATACCTACTGCACAACATGCGGTGAATGAGATGCAATCTATTTTTTGTTTTGTTATTTTTTAAAATTTCCTTAAGGTCGGATCCATCATGTCCAACATGTTTTTGTACAGCCCGATCTCTGATCGGACGACTTAAAAATGTTAAAAAATAAAAAACTGAGCTCTATGTACAGTAAAAAAACATCTTTAAAGGGCAGAGCCCAATAAAAGAAGTTCAATTCTTTATTTTTAATTTTTTTTAAGTCATTCAATCAGAGTCGAATTATGCAAATATGTCCGACTTAAAAAAAAAAAGAATAAAAAATTTACCTATAGACTCATTAAGTCAAATCGAATCATTAACTCGAAACGTTAAATCCATGTACTGGCCCGGAGAAAGGGACAACCACGAATTTGACCACCACCATTCAGTTGGGTCCGTTAATTCCCACTAGCTAGGTCTCCATGATATGGGCCCAGAGGCCCACGAGAAGTAGCCATCACCCACTACGACTTGTTCCTCACTCCAAAGGTCATTAAAATGGGATTAATTACTTTAATTCATGGGATATAATAAGACTAGAACTTGCTGCACTGCCATGCGATATTTAATCAATAGATTAAAAAGTGCACACAGGTGTTAAACATCCCTTACACTTCTTGTGAGGGTGCAGTAATGACATGTTGTCCTATCTGTAGATTAGATGACAACTGACGAGTGTGCTGCATTGCCCATTCTAAGAGCAGCTTGTATTATGCCCATTGGTAGTCTTTTTTTTTTTTTTTGGGAAGTGGGAGTGGAAGGTGTCCAAGTCCGATAAGAGACCTTCTTTAATCCTTGTTGCAAACATGGAGAGATGTTCTCCTTTGTCCTGTTCTAGGATAGATAACGTGAGATTTGGGTTTAGGACATTGCAATCTATTTTAGATTGCAATATCTTAGGTGCTGTTATCTTTTTTTTTTTTTTAAATATTCCAAGTTGGAAGAGTACCTCAGTTCGGTATTTATATGATTGGACAGTCAACAAAAATAATAACAAAAAAGATCACGCTTCTCTGCAATCCGACATAACTACAAATGCACATGTGTGCAATAAGTCTTACTCTTTGCTAAATTGAGCCATAAGAATTCATGCCAAGGAGTTATGTGCAAAGAGGCTCATATTCATATGTAGTGGATCGCTTTGTTCCCGGTCGCAGTTCATTTAGTTTAACTTGCTGCACTTCTATGCAATGCTGCATTGCACGGCGGTGCCAATGCACTATCTTTTTTTAAACTTTTTTAAGATCGAACCCCACGTGTCCCATATGTCTGTACAGTGTGATCACCGATTGGAGAATCTATAAAATTGTAAAAAAAATCAAAAGATTGTTATTGAGATCGGCCCATTAAGGATATTTTTTTTACTTCTCATTGGGGGTCTCTTTTTGATTTTTTTAGAATTTTTTGTTCATGTGCATCCCGACTTTAATTTTTTTTAAAATTTTCTTTTTATGTATTAGGACCGCCATACGATGCAACACCGAGTAAAACTCACTTTGTCATCCTTCCTAGAGAGCAGTCCAAGACCAATTTTGCTCCTTTGTATCTGATTGAGTTTTCCGAGCCCAAGATCAATCTATTCGGCTAGCGAAGGCAGGGCCCCACTGGCCCAAGTGGCTAGCTTCCGAGGCCCAATACATTTCAGGCCTCAGATCTTGTCTGACAAGCACATAGGACTTGGGTCACTAAGTCCGGGGGCGGGACACGTGACTTCACCTCATTGCATCGAGGATAGTCCCATATAAAGGAAATTAAAAGGATCCTTTGCCTACCTTAATTTATAAGGAGCAAAAGAGGGCTTTTAAAAGGTAAACGTCATCTTTGATCTCGTAAATTTTCCTCTCCTCACATACTCTCTTTGTTTCTTATGTGCCGCTTTAAACATTGAAGGATTTTTCTAGGGTGTTTGTGTTCTCATGATTTTTTCGAAAAATAGAGAAACACGGAAAATGTTTTCCTATAAAGTGACACATGAAATATTTTCCCATGAGAAGAAGAAGGAAAGTACATTCCAAAGAAAAAGAGAACATTATGAGAACATGAGAATTATTTTCTCCAGCTGACTACAGGAGGCGATCTATCCACGTTTCCATCCTCCATTTGAGGACTATGTTCTTGCTTGGTGAGCATCTGCTAATTGGGCATGATTAGTGATTCACCTAGTTGGCTGCATCAATTTGAGAACAAATATAATATTTGATAGATATTTATAATTGAATCTTATAAATTCTTTTTTGATTTGTATTAAGCCACACTCCTATTTAGACGTCTATCAACTTGCGCATCACCTTATTACCATAAGATTAGAAGGATGCCACATTTTATGGTTTCAAGTCAAATCAGTATTGAGTTTGCCTCTTTGACCCAAGTTAAGTTTAGACTAGATTCTGCCCCCTCCTACCACTATGTTATTGTCTCTTGGAGGAAGGCTGTTTAGTGTTCGTAGTAAATGACTTTTCTTTACTTCTATTTGAATTCTATGAGTGAAAAAAGGCCAACACTTTGTGTTTGGTAGATGGATACATTGGACAATATTATAGTTAGTTGAATGGGAGAGGAGATTTCTTGAATCTCATCTTCTGTATTCTAAGCTCCCACCTAAACTTCTTATCCATCACTGTCCTTTGACAAAAACTTTGCTGCCCCCCCTAACTGTGGCTGTTTGGGTGGCACCTCTTCCCCTCAAATGTGTCTTCCTCACACCCCTCCTTTTGTTTTCCCTATCTCTCTGCAGTATTGCCATCACCCCTCACCCCCTCCTCTGTAGATCCTCTTCCTCACCCTATCCCATTTTCGTGGTAGGGGCCCTCTTTTGCTTCATTTTGGGGCTTTCTTTATCTAGATGGTCTCAACTGCAGCATCAAGCCGCCTTCATCCCTTGTCTTATGTTGATCTCCTCCCGTTGTCCCTTCGATTTCTATATGTTTCCCTTTCTCTCTCTCTTGCCCTCTCTCTTCATATATATATATATATATATAGTGGGATGCTCGACTGGTAATTCACCCTTGGTACTATCCGGGATCTTGATAGTCGGCCCTATTCCTGATCTCCTCCAACGATATAAGGCATGACCTTTCCTTTCTTGTTAAGATTGCTTTAGATTTACCTCAGATCTAGGGTTGTCTTATGACATCCTTTAAGGTGCTCGTTAGATTTTGCTCATCAACATGCATGTGTCAATGATGTGTTTCATCTGGGCTCCTTCTGACTTTGGCTGACAGTATAAGGCAATAACCTTTTTCTAGTCGAAATCTTTGACTCTCTCCAAAAGATCTGATTCATCGTCTACCGAAATGTTGCTTCTTCAATGATCTACAACTCAAGTCGATTATATCTATCAGGTTTTCTGCTATACTTTATTTTTTGTGTGCCCTTATATTTGTACTGTTGGGATTTCTCGGATTTCTTCGGATCGCACACACAGCGGAAAATAAAAATTTACAGCGATCTGTTTTCCGTTTCGAAGAACTAAAAACAACGATAATCGGATTATCGGTTCTCACCGTGTGCGGATTCCAATCCGCAACCGTTCGGTTCCGTCAGTGCGACACTGCAAGCCGCGCAAACGCCCGGCCTCTAGCGAAGTCCACGCGATCCTCCCCGCGACGGATATCCTCGCGTTCCTCGTTCTTCGCAGCCCACGAAACCTCCGCCGGTCGCCGCAACGATCGCCGCAACGCGCGGATGATTTCCCGTCGAACGGGATTCGGAGAAGCGGCGGAGTAGATCTGGATCTGTCTGGACGCCAGAGAGAGAGAGAAACTGAGGAGGGGCGGCTAGGGTTAGCAGCAGCTTGGCCTGCTCAGCCCGTTCGCTATGTTTTATACTAACCGCGCGGTTTTTCATAAAAACCCCTGATTTATATAAAACTTACTTATTTATCCATCGCCTTGAGAATCATTTGCGTGTGACCCTCTAGGCCCAAGTACCAGTCCAGTTAATGGCCCAAGAAGTATAGTGACTCCTCACTGGCTTTATTAATCAATTAATAACCATTTATTAATTAATTAATCAATCGAATTGATGCCGCACATCGAATTCGACCGGGCCTCCGATCACGTTGGGTGCCAAGCAACACCGCGTGAACCCGGAAGGTATTTGGGGTTAAGTAATCCACTCTTGGAACCTTTCCGCCGACAGTTACCGCATTGATATAATCCTTCATTCGTACAATGCTCTCGAGTCAACTCAGGGCATGGCGAGTTGTCAAACCCTAACCGGTCGACTCTCTTGGATTGGATGCCGCTGATGAATATCGGAAAACTCGTTTCCCGATATTATCGTCCGCCCTGGCCAGGGACTTTCGCGCATCCTTCCTAGTGCATTCTCTCTTTAAGTATCGAGAGCGAATGATTCCTTATTGACACACAATTCCCTTCGACGGTATTCCGCTGTACCCAATCCTTGGCGTATTAGAATCCCGTGGCTAGAGATTCGTAAACCAAGGTCAAAGCACAGAAGTCCACCGCCAAGGTGTCCTTGGTGTCTCAGGTCCGAGGACCATTCACGCAACTGCGACAATAGAATCAAGCTGGTTGACAGTGAGGTACAATACCATCCAGCGATTCAATCGGATCAGTTCAGTGAACTCATTCTCCAATGAGCACCTACAGATTCGCCTTAGTATCTCCACACAAGTGACTTATGAGATCAGTCACCCTCATCATATGAGCAAGAGTAATCTGTACTAGTCTCACCGGATATCCGATGTCCTTCTCGGATATCCTCCGACTAGGAACAATTAAGAATATGTGTGTTTAAGTGATCAGTCTCATTAGTATGATCTCATCATAATCTGATCACTATAGCACATATTCACGGACTTCATTATGAAACGATAATTAATGCGATTTACACATAATGAATATTATGCCATTTTATTAATAAATGAACGAGATTTACATAGTCAGATTGGCTTGTAGGCCACCTAAAACTAACATGTACGACCCTAATATGGCCTGAAATGGGCTCTTACAATTTGAGTTGTATTATCTATGTTTCTTGTTCTTCCCATCCTTGATATGGTCTTTCTTCTCCCTCTTTGTACTATATCTTTATGTTTAATATGACATGGCATCATCTTATTGATAAAAAAATACGTTTCTACTTATAAAGGTAAGATGTGAATAAATCATTTGATTAAATAGAGTTGGTAAGATATTAAATTAATTCTTAATTTATATGAGCAAGAATGTATTCAAGTATATGTAGAAGATGTCATTTTGTTGGATGGTGATGATGCTTAGCATCCTTAGTGTTGATTACAAAGCAAGATAGGCATGTAAAGAGTAAAGATATTAGCTAGGGTTTGCAATCGATCGTGCCTTGCTAAAGGACTAAGGCATTAATGCTTGTGGAAGCTCTAAAGGCATGTTAGTGCCTTATTTTCGTGTATCTAACTTACATACATTTATGTTTATGTGTCTATGTTAATAACCCAAAAATAGCAATTTTCTCAATAGGATCTGATGAATAGCTTTTATTCATAAGTGATTTTTTGTTCCTATTCTGTGCTCATTCTTTTTTCCCATATACTCCAAGTAAAAGTAGCAACATAAATTCATGTAACTGCAACTTTTTTGAACATGTTAAGAGCATATTAGAGCAATATATAAGAGTAAGGGGTGTGTGTGTGTATATATATATATATATATATATATATGAGATGATATAATAATACAAAGCTCCTGCCACCATAATTTTAAAAGGATCAATTGTATGTAGTCTTATCTTTGCTTTCTACAAAGAAATTACTTTTGAATTAACCCATGACTCTTAAATCACAATAGAATAATCTTATGAAGGCTCTTCCAATTATCACGTAAATAACAATTAAGGTTCAAAAGTTGCAACATGTAAAATCAACTATCATATTATGTCACATATAGGTATAGTAAACATAATAAAATGAGTGTGCCTTAAAAAGAGAAAAACTTCATCCATTACCATCTTCAAAAAAGAAACTAAAGGGTACCCACGTCTATCTTCAAAAGAGATGTCACATGCTCTAGTCTCCGGCTTTACAATAACCATGCAAAGAAGGGCAAGGAGAGCTTGGACATAGTGTTCTAGCCAACAAGCCTTCTTCTAGAGGTGGCTAGGCTTGCCTCGCATCCCTAAGAAAAATAATCTACCACTATAGTGCATAGGGAAAAAAATCATGAAGAGATTAATTTATCTTTCTATGTTAGAAATTGACCCATGGTAAGTAAAAGAAAGAAAGAGAGACTCATAAGGATAGGAAAAAGAAAGGGAGAGAGAGCATGCGCAAGTGAATATTTCGGAGGCGAGAGAGAGAGAGAATATTTTAAAAGATATGGACTCTACCGAAAGAGTGGAGCTTGTGTTTTACTACAAAAGATGGGAAGAGAGAGTGATGGAGTGGGTAATTGGGGTATAGATGGTTGCACTTTGCATTGAAGGATGGACATTCTAGCTAATTAAATATATATAATTGGAAGTGGATCTCTCTCTTTTGAAAATATCACATGATCAATAGTTAAAAAGAAGAATGAGATAATATTATATGTGAGGAAAGATAAATTGACAGATGATTGTCAATAAAGTATGAATTTATAAGTGAGAATAATGGGGAGAACTAGGAAAGATTCACAGGTAGTTGATGATGATAGTGGAGATAGAGAGAGAGAGGAGGAGCAGCTTTAGCACTGGTATGGCTGCATGAAGAGCTTGTGGTTGTGAAGAGGGTAATGGATATGCTCCCATAGAGTGGATCAAGAAGAGGAATGGAACTTTTTTAACAATTCTATCTTCTTTGTTCGACATGATTGTTGTTGAAGTTTGATGTTTCTATAATGTTGACGAAGTCTTGATTCACCTAATATTTTTTTGAGATTCTTTTAAATATGCTTTTATAATATAATATACTTAAATTTATATTTTTAAAATTAATTTATTTTTTCAATATTTATCTTTTACAAAAAATATGTATAGCTTCACCATTGACACTTTTTCAATTTTTTGACAAAATGACTAACTTGCTTTTGGATTCTGTATTAAAATCTTTTGTGTGTATATACATATCTATGTAAATATGTATATCTATAATTTGCGTAATTTTTATCTATGTCTTTTTATGAATGTAAATCCTGAGGACATAGTATTAATTTTATCTGTAAATCAAAGCATATCGTTGATAAAGGCATATGTATAATATTTTTGAAAATAATAAATTA
The DNA here is from genome assembly GCA_030544215.1 of Zantedeschia hybrid cultivar. NCBI lineage: Eukaryota > Viridiplantae > Streptophyta > Magnoliopsida > Alismatales > Araceae > Zantedeschia > Zantedeschia hybrid cultivar. Next base: position 18,198,123 of record JARZZO010000016.1, read on the forward strand.
ATTTCAAGGATATAAATACAAATATGATAAATGATAAGAGTATATTTGCAAAAATCTTTTCTTTTTCCCTGGCAAGCGCATCGCTGCATCTTTTTTCCCCGACGGCGTGGCTGGAAGCTGATTTCCTGATTCCTTTCTGTTTAATATCGAGCCCTCCACCTCAAGACCTAATTACGTTATATAACCTTTTCTTAGGTTAGAAGTATTTACGAGACCTATTCAGTGGAGAAAGCATAAATATAAATACTTACATTAATTTTTTTAATAAGATGTTTTTTTCCACGATCATACGAATTCTGTCTTTTTCAAATGATTATTTCGCATTCAAAAGTCCTACCATTAAAAAGAGGAATAATCTCTTCGTTTGTAAATTTATAAGAGAAATCTCTCTTTTTGTACAACCATCAAAAGTGAGACTTAAATCTATCTTTCTTATGGAAAAAAAGATAAAATCCTCTAAATCTTATGTTTTAATTAGAGCGTGTCCTCACTTATAAAAGTACGTGTGAAACCTACGTGCACTGTTATTTTATGCGAGAGGAAACATGCTCCTATCTAAAGAATAAGATGGAGAGGATCTCATCATATAAAGGGAAGTCCATTGCGGTTGACTCATAAGCTCTTTCATAGTGCTCGTTAGATTAAAATTTTATTGAATTAGATTAAATTTTTTGAACTCGTTAATTAACTTTAATTGTCATTCTTGGTCGAGTGATGAAATTGCATCTACACTAACTCCCAGTCTTATCATCTTGCTGCCAACAACTAAGGTCAATCATAGGCATGGTGTCAACCCCCTCACTCCACTCCACTGTAGACAATTATTAGGCCGTGTTTGACATAGTTTTTATTTGGAAATATTTTTACATTTTTATTTAATTATTTTTTATAAAAATTATTAAATTTTGAAAGTCATTTATGTAGTATTTTTTCTTGTGTTTTGACTTTCAACTCAAAATAACAAGGAGAGAATTTCCAAGATTAAAGAAAAAATGAAGGTGTTATAAAAGAGTTGACTTTTGTAATAAATCAAAATTAATTATAACCTCTCTCTCAACTTATTTTATGTAAGAAGTGAAAAGTCAAAAGTAACTTTAAATAGAGATTTTGTCGTACAAATCGTTATAGAACTTAAAGAAAGAACAGTGAAAAGGGCGACTCAACTGGACACTGCAAACAATCCCAATTGATGAGAAAAAGGAAACAGACAAGATGAGGAGGTGACATGTGCCAAAGATAGAGAGAGAGGGAGAGTGGAATTAAAAAAGCGCCGCCCACCCGTTAGGGAGAGAGAGAGAGAGAGACATATTGCATAGATAGAGAGAGAGAACAAGACGGGTCCGAGGGGGAGCACCGGAGAGCAACGGTCGGCTTTCGTGCGAGTACACAGCAGCAGCCGCAGCAGCTGATCAACACGGGCAGCAACAACTAATAGTGTTGTCGTAGTACTATACTGCTGTTCTGGATCATAGCTGCAGGCGTGGACGTCTCAGGAAAAGAGGAAATTAAAAGGAGAAAAAAAAAAACCCAGAAAAGTGGACAGTGTCAGCCTTCAATATCCACGAGTGTCCAAGCCAACGGGAAAAAAAAAAAAAACACAAAAAGAGAAGGAACCCATCTCAAGATGATGTAGATTTCCGCCCTCGCTGCATCAAAATTCCATCTTTTTCTATTGTAATAATTCGTTCTCAGGGTGGAACAACGCATCACCAGTTGACAAATATGGCATAAAACAGGGGGGTTAAACCTCTAACGGTGTTGGAGTTAGAACACCCACGAATCTTCTGGGGCTGGAGGGGGGTGTGGGTGTTCTGATTCCGTTCTACCGCTTCTCTCTAGCTCATCCCTCCACATTCCGTTTTTTATTACATTATGGGGGATATTTTTAGACTTTCCAGATGGGTTTTGGCCTCCGGTTCTTCTTGTTCCGTCAATAGGAAGATTTCCTCCTCCTCCTCATCATTAATATTTCGTTTTCCTATTCTTTTCACTCCCCCAATGTCTCTTTTGTTTTCTTCCGTGTTTGACTCGTGGGCGCGCGGGGCGGCCTCCGATGGGTTCCCGACAGCGTCGGAAGGATCTGACACGCGCGCGCGCGCGCGCGCCCACCGACCCTCCCTAAACGGGGATAGATAGAAAGGCGGGGCCTTTAATTTAATTAATTGCGGGTTCTTGTTCTTTGGATCCGCGTTCTTCCTTGTTGGGTTCGCCGGGGATTTTCCCATATTATATGTGTGGTGATGATGATGATCTTGTGATTGTAATCCGTAGATGGAATGGGATGGGATGGTGATGTTATTGTGCATGGGGCTGTGGGGGGCAAATTTGATGTGGAATAGGGGGTGGTGGACGGATTGGTAGATGGGATTTTGTGGGGGGTAGGAATGGAAAGGGGCATCCGGATGCTACCCCCCACCTTTCTCCGAGATTACTCTTTTTTTATTTATTTCGTGGATTTCTTGCTTCCTCTCTCCCCCTTTTTTGTTTGTGATGTTTAAGGAGAGCTAGGGTTTCCTTCGCCTTGTTGTCTACCCCTTTACTCTTTCCTCCTCTTCTCCATCTTCTCCTCCAGGCTCTCTCCTTTCGTCCTCTGGATTTGTGGGCGTCCTCGCTTCTCCTCCCATCTGAGCGTCTCGTTGCTGCGGGGGCTGCTCCGGAGGAGGATTTCCCCACCTGGGTCGCGGTTCTTCCCCTTGTTTGTTCTGTGTTTGAGGGAATTCGGGGTCGATTTGGTGCGGTGCTATGGTGTTGGGGGGTGGAAAGGTGGGATCTTGTGAACATTTTTGCTGCTTCCGCCTTGTGGGTTTCTCCTGATTCGAGCTGTCGTGGAGGAGGAGGAGGAGGAGGAGGTGGGGAATTAGGGTTCCGGGGGAGAGGGATTTAGGGGGCTGGAGATGGGTCCTGCGTGGCGGCGGCGGCGGAGGTTCTGGTAATCTGCTTCCCCCTCCCCGGCGGCATTGGAGGTTGGTCTCTCTCACAGGCTTAGGGTTGCTGGTCACTGGTGTTATGTGTGGAAGATGTTTCATGCTCAAGGCCTTTCGAAGCAGAACTGCACTCTCCTTGCGGTTCTGTGTGGGAGGTTCGCTGATAAGCAAAGGGAGGACTCCAAGCATCGGCCCTCGTATCCCTTCCCAGAGCTCAAGTCATCCGGGCGTCTGGAGGTGAGTTTTAATATGTTATTTTCCTTGTTATTGCATTTTTTTTGGTCCGTGGGAGGTATTCGGGCACGACTCCATGGATTATTCAGTTGAATTATTCCAGATGACGATGGGAAAACCTGCTTATCCTTCAAATCCACAGTGCAACACTCAACACAGGAGATGCTTATTGAAGGGCCTAATCTGATTTTTTTTTTTTTTTTTTCTTCCTGTGGTTTTTAATGTATAATGCTGGGAGTAGGATTGCATTGTGTGGGTATTCCTGTTTAGATTTTGGGTTGCCACCCACTGAAGAGCTTCATTGGCTGTTCATTGTAGGTCCACGCACTTACTAATCCGACAGTTGACAAATTCCGGGAAGTTCTGAAATCGACAGATCCTAATATCCTCTACTTTCAAGGGGAGCAACTTGAAAATGAAGAGGAAATTGGTTCCCTTTTCTGGGATGGTGCTGACATGTCGGACCCTGCGGCACTTTGTCCACTGCTCACCCCTCCCTTTGCCACCATTGTAAGGCGTTTCTGTAGCCAGTTATATTATTTCATGGAAATTCCTTTTACACTATTTAAATAGTCAGCTTGCTAGTATTTCATCTGTTCTCTTTCTCGCTCTCCCAACACCCCCCTCCAAACCACCACCAATGAATATGGAATTTCTGGGAAGAAAATGGGGAAGTTAGTTATGAGATAATGGTCTTTGCATATTAGATATTTTGCAGAGTTAGCGGTACATAGTTTTGCTTTTGTTTATGCTAGATGTCTTAGTTCACTAGCATATAATTGACTGGATTGCTAGTAAAGGCAGCCTAGTGCCACGAGGCACTCTCCATTTCAGGGTCTGGGGAGGTCAGTTGTATGCATCCTTACTGTTACTTTTTGCAAAGAGGCTATTTCCTGATTGGAACATGTGACCTCCAGGTAGGGCTGTAAATGCTACTCCGGCTTTCCAATTTCCGATCCATTTCCGATGTTTCGGAAATGGATATGGAAACACAAAAGAGAAGGCTGTCTCTTTCTGATTCCGAAGTGCTCCCAAATCTGAATTTTCCTATAAGTAAATGGATGCAGAAGCAGAAATACTCATTTCTGCATCGGCTTTCCTATATTTATTCCTATAATATGTTATTAGTTATATTTTTCTACTATCACAAAAGCTAACTAGTACCATCAAGGATTTGAACTTTAGTTTCAAGCTAGGTAGATGTATTATTAATGTTTTAGTTTGATAAATCATGGCATTTTTCATAAAGGGGAAAGGTCTTCACTCTTGTTCTTGTCTAAATATGATGTTAAACAATAGGCATACTATCTTAACCCAATATAATAAACATCATATTACATGTACATTACATGGTACTCGATAATGAGTAACATATATTACATGTGATTTATAAGAAATATCACATTGCATGCGTCTTATAGGAAATGGATACATCCATTTCCCTTTCCGTTTCCACTTTCATATAGGAAATGTATACCGAAATGGAAACATGCATTGCCGTTCTGCTTCGGTTTCCGATATCCATATAGGAAACATAAGTGGAATTACCCATTTCTGTTTCCGTCTCCGACTCGTTTACAGCCCTATCTCCAGGTCACTGTGGAGCAACCTCTCTGTTGCATCAAGGCTCCCCCCCCATTGACTGTATTGCCAGTGGTTTTGTTTTTCACAAAGGTCAAAGTTATTCTTATTATCGTATCTGCTCTGCACTGTGTACCTTTTTGGTAGGCCAGATTATCAGCAGGGCCCAACTCATATCTTAGAATAGCAAGTTTAAATGCATGCCATAAAACTTTTCCGGTCATGAAAAGAATAGTCAGTGCTAGGTAACGAGTTGACGGTAGTATGGCTTCGAAAACCTATGCTATTGTATGCTTGTTGATAATTTATATAAGTTCTTTTTCCATTTTATAAAGCTTGTAGGTTGTTTCTCATGGCTTGTCAAGTCTGAAATTCTATCAACTGAATCAGTTCCTTGGTTAGTGGATGCTCAATTTTTGTTCTGTTTAATGTTTGTTATGGCTTGTCATGCCTGAATTTGTATCTACTGAATTTGTTAAGTGGTTTCCCAATTTTAGATATATGATTGGTCGCAGATCTGGTTGGTCAGAGCCAAATTTATTGGTAGCATTACGTTTATAACAAAATATATGCTTCTTAAGCTTCTTGCTTTACCTTGCCTTATGCCCATGTAGAAACACAGCAATCTCAGGAAAGGTCAAATTAGAGAAAGCTGGCAGGGTAGCAGAATTGTCTTATCTCTCAATGTGATAGATTGTTCTCTCAGCAGGATGTTGCTCGATAATCTTCCTGTTTATTTTTATATCATTGCTTAAGATCTTAAACTTAGTTAGCAGTTAGCCAAGCATGATGCTGTGGGTTCTTAAGGCAGCGGTAAAGTACATCCATGGAAGTGTGGCCTTGCAATTAGAGGACGTCTTGTTTGGCAAGAGGAGATATGGAGATGTTTGTTTGATTGATGCCATGAATATTGCAGTACTGAACAAATGGTTGTGGAGAGTTGGGAGAAATACTATAGGTGGAACAGTGTGGGGCCTTCGGCCTCTAATGCCTTGGAACAAAGTCCTTAAAGCAGTAGACATTCTAAGCACATGTGTGTAGAGGTGGGGAATGGTGGAAATACTGGTTTGCCTTCATGCCTGATGTGGGGACTTTCCTTTCAAACAGTAGTTATATGGCTGCAGTTGACAAGGTAGTCGTGGATGATTGTGACAATCATGTATAAGGGGTGGCTGGCCTCGTACATTCAGAAGGGCATTCTTGGGTTGGGAGGTTGACCATGTCAAAGAAGTCATGGAGATGTTAGAGGACAGATCTTTGGATTGGAAAGTAGAATGCCACCAGAGATGGAAAGCCAGTTTACATATTAATTGCAGGAGGAAGTAGATGCACCTCTAGCAGAACAGTTCAGTGTCCATTGACTCCATCCATGGACTAAAGTTGTTCTACGTTTGGAGGGTACCCAAGTTGATATTGCCTACGTGTGAAAAATTGGCAAGTTTCATCTCAGGTATTTAAAGTGGCACTGTTATCAATGAACAAAAGACCCAATGTAGTTGGAGCATTCGTATTATCTGGCTTCTTCATCAAAATGAATTTGAGTGATGCTTAGCATGCATCAGTGTTGTAGAGGCTTTTTTAGTCTCTGTTAAAGGAGTTACAAAGGAGATGAAATAGGAGATATATTATATGTGGAAAAGCATGATAAATCATACCCAATGCAACATCCTGGTCATTCGGGTGGAGATGAACAGCAAGGTTTTTTTAAGAAAATTCAGAGATGTGGAAGCTGTGTAGGGAAGTATCACTTGGTAGGAACACGGGACCTTGGGTCTTGTTGGCAGGGGAGGGTGTGGTACATTTTGCTAATGATACATGACCAACCATTTTTCAGAAAAATAAATCCATCTTCTGCTTGTTTGGCACTGAATCTGTGTTATTCATTCATCATCTGTGTTTGTCAATGAGTCTTGCTTTTTGTTTAAGTTTCTTTCAAAAGAGTTGCCTTTTTTCTCAGCTGTGTGATTAGAGTTTGAATGTAGTGGCTTTAATATTTAAGGATTAGAAAAGGAATACTTGTAATACAGAATGAAAGAACACACAGTAATGCCAGGGTAAACATTATCTTCGTGAACACTGAACAGGTATTGAGAAGAGAAAGGGCATTCATGAGTGGCTGAGGGGTGTTTATAGTAGATACTGGATATGCCATGCTTTATCTTTCTGCCCCACTTTCCTTTTTTACTTACTATGTGTGCATTAAATTGTTTGGACATCATTTACAGTTATTTTTAGTTCTTGAAATGCAATGTTATCTTTGTTCACTCACTGAGAAATGTGATTTTAGGTCTACTTGGAGGTTCCCAATGGTGAAAAAATTGCGGAGGCTCTTCATTCAAAGGTAATTTTTCTATTAGTGATTGCTGAAGATGATGGCTGAGGCTTTTGGGATAAATGGATATATGTGGGGGCAGAAATAGGTAGTGTCGTCTAGTAAATTGTTTTGGAATGTATATACCATGTCTCGTCCATTTGTCAAATTGGTTGAATGTTCATGGAAAGTGTTTGTTGGTAGTTCAGTTATTTTCTTTCTTCATAACTGATGACAAGAACATAAGAAAGTGATCTCAGTCTCAAGAGAACCTGTAAGGCTACAATGGGGCTGCCACTGAGAGCTGCTTACTTATATCCTTTTTTTTTAAAAAACTTTTAAAAGAAATGGTCTGAGCCTTTCTGCTGAAGGTAAAATCAAGGTTCGCCGACTCGTGGATCCGGATCGGATCGGATTTGGCCAGATACGAGTCAGATCGGATCCGACTCGGACCGAGTCGGGGCGACTCGCACGAGTCGGACTGATTCAAGCCAATGCAGGCTAGTTTTTTTTTTTTTTGACAAATCTCTCATTTTTTTAATAGTTACCTAATTATAAACATCATACTTTGTGTCCATCGTTACTGTGAATGATTATAAGTCACATTTAAGAAAAATACTCCAATTTAATGGATTTAAATTTGTAAAAAAATTAGCATAGGATACTAATTGAGAGGAATTTAGTCTAGGTATCTCAATTTGCAAAAGAAAGTGGTATACCACATCTCATAGAAAGTTAGAAATGTCAAATCTCAATTAACAAAACAAAGTAGTACACCTAGACTAAAAAGAGTGGATCACACTTTATCAGTCGGATCGCATTGACTCGAGCCGAACCGTGATTGGCTCGGACCGGATTGCAGCGACTCATGTTCGTATCGTGCGATCCGGCACGAGTCAATCCGATACAATGCGAGACGGCTCGATCCGGAAGCGTCCCAACTCGACTCGTACAATCCACCTGTGCCAACGACTCGGGATTGTCCAGATACGAGTCGACTCGTACGTGTCGGCCTGATCCGGTATGATACGGCAAACCTTAGGTAAAATAATAGAAATTTTCTGTCTTATGCATATCAAATAATACATTATACAACAAGAATATAAAAATTTTCTGTCTTACATTATATCAAAGCATACATTAAACAACAAGCATATAAATTCTTATTTAAATAAGAACATGCTCGAAGTTCCATTTATAGATTTTCTTTTTCTTCATGGACACATGATACTGTTATTCTTTTTCCTCACTACTTCATGAAGATATTGACCAAAACTTTACTTTTTAGGGGATCCCCTATGTGATATATTGGAAGCATGGATTCTCATCCTATGCAGCGTCTCATTTTTGCCAGGCGCTGCTGTCAGTTGTGCAGAGGTGCATTGTCTTTTTCTTTCTTGACTAGATGAGTTGAAAAATGCAACCATAACGCATGTTGCCCATGTTTTCGATTCAGCTCATGCAGCCATACTTGGGATGCATTTCAACTTGCACATGCATCTTTCCGGCTCTACTGTGTAAGAAACAACCATGTTATGCCAGCTAACAGTTTAAAAGCTGCTGGTAAGCTTGAGCCCCGTTTGCTTGGTGATGTGCCAAAAATTCATATTGCCCTGCCAGAAAGAGATCCTGGTGAAGAGGAGGAAGAAGAAGGTTCATCTGATGCTCTTCCTACTATAAAAATATATGACGATGATGTTGAGATGAGGTTCCTCATCTGTGGAATGCCATGCACACTGGTGAGTGCTTATTGTTTTGGTTATCCTATTGTTGATTCTTCACTGTTACTTGTGTATATCAAGGTTCCTTTTACCAGTCAATCTAAGCGTTCCCTTTCTCAACTGCTCTCCAGGATGCATGCCTATTGGGTTCTTTGGAAGATGGTCTTAACGCTCTTTTGAACATTGAGGTAATCATGATATGAGATGGGTAAATATGCTTCTATTTGCATGCTATATCTTCTCATGCAATGTTTTAAAAGTCGGCCGACTAAACGCCTAGGCGGGACGAGGGGAAAGAATCAGGTTCTGCATTGCAACTTTTTCCTCGCGGGCAAATGACGCAACATAGCCATGCAAAGGCGATTCCTGGCCTGGCAGCCGGGGACCCTCCTCCTCCTCTTCTTCTTCTACCACTACTACTCTCTGACCTTTGCTCACTATTTGACTGTCTGCCCTTTTTTTCCTTCTTTTTTTAACTGCAAAGCCATCCCCCATTTGCTGCCTGTGGCCCTGCCAGGCTGCCAAAATGAGAAGGCAGCATCAACAGTGGCGGGCTAGTGGCATGCCAACAGAGTCACAGGCGCCCTTCTTCTTCAGAACCACCTCGGACTTGAGGCGCCCGCCTCAGTAAGAAGGGGGTCAACTGCCTCGCTCCGCCTAGGCATTTTTAAAACATTGTTCTCATGCTTTGGTGCAATTTTAGCCACTTTCGTTTTGGCTTCATTCTCTTAAAAAAAGCATGCTTTCAATCTGTCAAGTCATCTGCCGTTCCAAGGACATTATTGTACTCCTGGAAACTGCCATGTTCTATGGAAAAAAGGCAACTTTTCTCAAAATGTTGTAATTTCCCAAACTTTCGTGGTGGTTCAAATATTTAGTTCCCTCGGCAATACTTCGCCAACTGAGCTGCTGAGTTGATGGGGAAGGGGAAGTTGATTTGCCTACCCTAGGTTGAAACAGAACTCCAGCGGTGACGGGATGAAAAAGATCTAGATGTGAATTAATATATGTATTAGGCCTGGTAGCCAAAAAAGATCTTTTATGATACAGTTAGGGACTTTTCCTTGGTTATTCAGTTATTTGAATCGCCATCAAAGCTTCTATGTTTCTGTTTTTAGGGGGTTTATTGCTGTTGTTGATTATTCTCTTGATGTTCATTTCAGATTCGTGGGAGCAAGCTCCACAACCGAGTCAGGTATATTTTGACATATTTCAAAGGTTTCAGTCAATTGGTCATTTATTTTATTCTTCTTTGATTCACCAATTTGCATTTTTCTTCTGGGCTCAGGGTATCTTTATTTTACTTTTATGTGGGGCAATGACATAGCTTACAGCTGATTCACGATATACACACTATATGAACCGTGACACAACAAAATAAAAGACATGTTGAGGAACTTGTATGGTGCATGCCCTTTAGCCAAAACCCTACTTATCCACCATTTGTACCCAAGGAATTCCGGATCGGATCGGGTCCCCCAATCGGGACCCGCCGATCCAGATGAAGTCTGGCCAGTCCGACTCGGCCAGATTAAAAAATAATAAAAAATTAAAAAAATCAGAAAAAATAAAAAAAAATCAGAAAAAATTACATACATATTATTCAATTGATGTACAATAAGAATGAATGTAATTCATGTACATCTATAAAAAATCCTAAACCCTAAAACCCTAAAACCCTAAACCCTAAACCCTAGACCCTAAACCCTAAAACCCTAAAACCCTAAACCCTAAACCCTAAACCCTTAACCCTTAACCCTTAACCCTAAAACCCTAAACCCTTAACCCTAAACCCTTAACCCTTAACCCTTAACCCTAAAACCTAAACCCTAAACCCTAAAACCTAAACCCTAAAACCCTAAAACCCTAAACCCTAAACCCTAAACCCTTAAACCCTTAAACCTTAAGGGGGGGATCGGGACCGGCCCGAACCGGACCAGATCGGGTCCGGACCGGCCGATCTAGCCGGTCCGGCCCCGATCTGGTCCGGTTCGGGCCGATTTCGGCCGTTTTTTTTTTCTTTTTCAAATCGGTGGGGGGGAACAGTGAAATCCCCCCCGAATCGGATCGGAACCCGCCGATTCCGATCTGAATCGGCCGATTCGGATCGGAATCGGCCGATTCGGATCGGAATCGGCCGATTCCGCAATCCATGTTTGTACCACAACCAACCTTTTCTACGTGATCATTTCTAATTCTATATTTGTGCCTTGCCACTTGTCTACATGCTAGATGATGTATTGTGATGTGAAAATGGCAGATGAATTTGATCCATTATTGAGTGCAGGTCATTGTTTTCCACCCTATATGTGACATATTCTTTGATATTTGTCCATCATACATAGTCGCTTGGATAGTTGTTGAGATAAGTGATGGATATGCAAGTTAATCTATACTCAGTTCTATATCTTCATGAATCTAGAAACTTCTGCTTGCATTTTATTATTTGGAAAATGGTTTTGCTAACTTCTCTGATGTCACTGTTGACATGAAAAATATAAGCATTGTACACCTGGCCTTGTTACAAATTTCCAGGAAACCCGAAGTTTATGTTTGTGGTTCTGGCAGTTTTTTCCCCCTTGTAGACAAGAATGTTAGGGCACTGTTAGTGACCTATGTCATTATTTGATCTGAGTTGTGGAACTGAAAACATTTGAGATTACGTATGAAAGATGCTTTTCTGCATCTCTTATTCAGGTCTGTCTCTTATCCCTGGGAACTCTTCCTACATTAGACTTTTTTTGTGGAGGAGGGGGATTCTTTTCAGGCGTGGATGGTGGGGAGGTGTTTATTTCTTCGTTTCAGATTATAGGTTCACTCTGTGCAAGTCCAGACTGAAAGAGGGTTATGTACATTTTCTTTATGAGAAGTCCAGACTGGAATGGGGTTATGTACGTTTTCATTATGAGAAGAGTCATCGGAGCTTATGCATAATTATTTCGACACCGTTGGCATTTAATCCATATGTGATGTCATTCTCTTTAGGATAATGGGCATATTCCAACATGGTTTTGACATATTTATTTGTATTTGTTTGACTTCTCTGGTCTTCTATCCAATCGAGGAATACATTTAATACATTTTTTGGGTTCATGTTTAGAGTTTCTTTATTTAAATTTATATTCTTAAACAATATGAATAGATCATGGGATCGGTTTGAAGGCAAATTGTCTTAGGTTAATGATTTTGGGTTCACGTCTTGGAGATTTTATGCAAATTGTTTTAGGAAAGCTCAAAAGTAATAGGATTGATGTATATTTTTGTCTTCCATATGGTGATTTTGATATAATTTTGCAAATGTATGTTCACTTGGCTAATCCTACACCCATTTTGCATTTTGTTCACTGAAACAGCCGCAAATCTTCTATGTGCTATGCTCCTGTTGATGCCTTGGCACAGGAAGCATGACATGAAAGCACATATAATACCTGCATCTGCATGTGCTCATGTAGTTCATGTTTTCATCTCTGCATGTGAAGTATTCCATTTTCTTGCATTTAGATGTGGGGAACTTTCCGTACATCGCTGATCATCTGCCAACTATATTTTCTTTCTCAGTTTAATATGAAGCCATATTGATTTTAGCTGTCAACTTCTACATAATCGTGATGCATTTTCCTGCAAAACTTACCAAAGAAAAAAAGAAAAGACTAATGGACTAGTATTGGAAATTTTTTTGCAGTGCCACACCACCTCCTCTGCAAGCTGGAGCATTTGCTCGAGGTGTTGTGACAATGCGATGTGACCTAAGTACCTGCAGTTCAGCTCATGTATCACTCTTAGTGTCAGGTAGTGCACAGACATGTTTTGATGACCAGGTAAGAGTTGTCTTTTTAGTTTTGCTGGCACTTGAGGACACAGCTTCTGTGAATATTTATTCATTTCTTGTTAATATGAAGCTTTTGGAGTCTCATATAAAGAATGAGCTTATTGAGAAGAGTCAGCTAGTCCATGCCGTGCCGACCTGCGAGGAAAGTAAGCCATGTTTGTCAGAGCCATGGAAATCTTCTTCTATAGCTTGTGGGGCATCAACTTTTGAAGTCCGCATGAAAGTTCCTACATGGGCTGCCCAGGTTGTCTTCTCTTCTGGTCATGTAAATCATTTTCGTATGTCCCATGTAGAGGAACCCAGCAAGGCGCTTCGCACTGCATCTTATCTTCTGAGCCTTGTTCATTCTGTGGTTCTATTTTTCTCTTTGTTGATCAAAAGGATTTCAAAAATTAGTATGATGCCATGTTTTCAAGTTCTGAAAATAGTATGCTGTTGTGTTCTCTATTTATGATTTTGAAATATAATGAGTCATAATGAGTTATAGTCCGGTTCAATTAATTTATTCTTGTCTTTGTATCAAATGTTGGTTAGTGTATGCGATCTGTGTCATAATGGGGAGTTAGGTTAACCTGATTAATTTGACTCATTTTTGAGTTAAAACTCGGCTGTCATGATTACAGTTTTATTCTTTTAATCTTCTTTTTCCTCTATTCTCTTGGCCATTTCAAAAATAAAACAAGAATGTAGGATAAACAATGGTCATTTCAAAAATAAAACAAAAATATAGGATAAACAATGGCCTCTGATGTGATGGATGTCACAGCACGTTGTGAATATGCCTAGGCAGTGGAGCAGTGTGCTGTCTGTGCATTGCCTTACCTAGATAACTTGCATTTTAATGAAAACCTAGTATCTCTTTTTTCCCCGGTTTTCGAAGGTGGATGGCACCACATTTCATTAAAAAACCTACTTTTTTTGCTAACATGCATTTTAAAATAGTTCTTGACATTGTGATGGTAGTCTATATAAACTTAGTTATTCATGAGAGAGAATGGAGTAATATAATAAACTTTGGTCATTGATTTGTTGTGTGATGAAGAAATTCTTAGGGTATGTAGTTGCCACTTGGAATGTAATTTGATTCTGTGGTGCATTCCTGCAGGTTCTGAAACAGCTTGCACCTGTACTTTCTTATCGTAGCTTGGTCACACTTGGCATTGCAAGCATTCAAGGGTCAGCTGTTGCTTCTTTTGAGAAAGAAGATGCAGAACGTCTTCTCTTCTTCTGTACAAAGCAAGCAAAGGTCCCAAATGTGCAAGATAACGTTTATCTTGGTCCTCCAAATTGGTTGAAGCCACCTGCACCCAGCAGGAAAAGAGCCAAGGCAACTCCAGAAACAAAACTTCTCACTTACAGAAAGAAGATAGATGAAAATGGAGGAGTTTATCTGAGAGCTGATCAAGATGCCAAACGAGGGGGTGCCATGGGAGGGTCCAGCATGCCCTTGTTACATGCTAAACAGCGATTGAAAGTTGCTGCAATGAGGCCTATTCCTCATACACGGCAACATAAATTGCTACCTTTCCATGTAATGCCTGAGGCTGACACATTTGATGGATGTCAATCAAAGCCTAGCTCACAAGTCATTCCTGCTGCAAAACATAATCTTTTGCCTCCTCCTGTGACCCATAGGAAGTCTCTATCAAGCTCCTTTCATGCTCAGCAGATAATTTCATTGAATCCATTGCCTCTGAAAAAACATGGATGTGATCGCCCTCCAATCCAAGTTTGTTCTGAAGTGAGTTATTTTACTAAAACTCGCAGTTAATCTCTTCAGGACGTGGGCATTTTCTTCTCTGGTTTTCATTTAACCTTCTATTAACATATTTGTTGCAGGAGGAATTTTTGATGGATGTTATGCAATTTCTAATCCTTAGGGGTCATAGTCGACTTGTTCCCCAGGGTGGGATATCAGAGTTCCCTGATGCCATACTTAATGCAAAGCGGCTGGATCTGTATAATTTGTATAGAGAGGTTATCCCTGCTCACAGGCCTTGCATATATTCTAAAAAACCTCCATTTTTTGTTGCATTAAGATAATTTCAAAATTCATCTGGAATTTCTCTTCGTTTTCATGTGGCCATTGCTTCTAATATCAAAATTGTAATCAAAGCTTCTTGCTTCAGGTGGTTTCTAGAGGAGGCTTTCATGTTGGGAATGGCATCAATTGGAAAGGCCAGGTTTTCTCTAAGATGCGGAACCATACAATGACTAACAAAATGACTGTATGTTCTTAATCTATACATCACCCACACCCCTGAGTAGGAATTCTAAGATGGTATATGTTGGTATTTCTTTTCTGATAGTTGATAAAATGCATAGGATTTATCACTGGCTTTCAGTGGGGAAATTCCAGTTCCTATAGGTCAACACCATCAATATCATTCAGTCTTCGTTGATCAGAAAGATAATGTCTGGAAGCAGATTTTTGATCTGGCAGTTCGTAATGTGAAGATTTGTTTCACATGCGTATGGAGCAGACATTTGGAAGGACAACTGTAGGACAGATCGCTGTGGCACTAAATAGGGAATTGATTCTGCCGTGGATGTGTTGTAGGTTGGGAAGGTGGATCACCCATGTTGTGCATCCCTCTAAAACATGGTGGATTTAGACTAACTGTGATGGAGCAGTCTGCCAGATGGAGAAACGGGCAGGAGCAGGTTATGCCATCAGAGACCACCAGGGCAATGTTCTAAGAGCAGGGAGCATTCACCCGGGAGAAAGGAGCATAGAAGAGAAGTTAATAGCCATCTGGAAGGATGTAAGGCAGTAGTTCTTGTTCAAGAAAAGAGAATCGAGATAGTGGGAGACTTGGAAACTGTCATAGGCTGCACAAACTATAGACCAAGTTCCAGATAGGTACTGATGCTGGATTCAAGATATGTCTAGGCTGGGGATTCTCATTGCACAAGTGACCTTCAACCATCAATACAGGGAAATCAACAGAGGTGGCAAACTGGCTAGTAGTATTGGGAAGGAATAACAAGAGCAACAGAGTGTGGCAGCAGTAGTTCCGTAAGGAGATTATGAACTTAAACATGGAAGAGCATTTAGTAGATCCAGTTTCATATAGAATCCCTGGGGTCTACAGTTGCAACCAAGGAAAAAAAGGGAAAGAAAATATCTGAGCTGTATGTAGATTGGCAGCTGAGGACTTGCTTATTTCAAATGGATTATATAGTTTTCCCTTTCATTTTGTTTGGTTCGTTTTCAAATGATGACGGTATTGTTATGTGATATTATGGTGATTTAATGTGACCTCTCTTCTGTTTGTTTCAGGGTGTTGGCAACACATTAAAGAGGCACTATGAGACATACCTCTTAGAATATGAATTAGCTCATGATGATGTTGACGGAGAGTGTTGCTTATTGTGTCGCAGGTCTCATCTCTCATTGACTCATTCATTTGCTCAAATCTTAAGTGGCTCTGTTCCTTTTTTCCTTTCATTTTGTGAACTGGTAGATTTATCTTGTAATCTATTATTGACGACTGTGCCAAATCTTTCACCAGTAGCGAGCCTGGTGACTGGGTTAACTGTGGATTGTGTGGTGAATGGGCGCATTTTGGTTGTGATAGAAGACAGGGACTTGGAGCTTTCAAGGTATTTGCTTTGTTAAACCATAGTGTTCTGTTGCCGTATTTTTTCCTCCTGTCGATCTATTACCTATATATTCCCTTGGTTGGTGGTTAAATCCAAGTCTTTTAATGCCTTCCCAAGGCTTGCCAATGTATAGTGTAGAGGTATAAAAATGGTAAACCGCTTTAGTCTCACATCGGATGTTGTAAAAATAGGCGTGTGCTTATAAGCAGAACGCAACCTCACTTCTTAACGAGGGTCATTTTTTAAGGAGAAATGATAAAATCCTACCTTCGCTCTGAAGACAATATTTCAGAGGCGGCACGTAAATTTTCATGCATCCACATATAGTATTTCTTTTTTTGAAGCGTTGAGCATTTCAAGTCTTGATTTCTCACTGAAGTGTACTGTGTTGGCAGGACTATGCGAAGACAGATGGTTTGGAGTACATTTGCCCTCACTGTAGCGTAGCAAATTACAAGAAAAAATCACAAAAACTAGCCGATGGTTTTTCGCAGGGATCTGCTGTTCCACGGCATTCGTAGTCTCTGTATTCTGTGCATGTATTCTGTCTGCATAAGGGAAATGCTCCCCTCCACCCCCTTTCTTTTGTTGGGGGTTAATCTGTGTATTATTCTCATTGTTCCATCAAAGCTTAGTTTAGGCCAAATCTTACAGTTGTCTACTAATCTATACAAAAGGGAAGCAAATGTTTGCCTTTTAGTTTCTTCCACTTGGTTCAGCATCCATTCCCGGGTGTTTTAAACTCTGCAGATTCCCTTGCTCAACCGTCTTGTCACATCGTTGTGTTACGTACTCTGGTGATGACGTCAGAAAATGACCAAGTTGTGGCATTAGGGTTGTACGATTCCTAGCCTACCGATCCGTTGGGATGACCATGTGAGGATTACTCATTTCTCCACGCTTTTCCTTTTGACCTGGAAAGGGGTTTCATATCTGGGCGAGTGATGCTTACTCTGGTTGTAAGAAAGTTTATTCGTGTCGATAATTTGTGGGACGTGTGTTAAGTGTCGATATAGACATGTCAAATATGATAAAAATTTAAAATAAGGCATGATAAGATAGTATAAAGATGTATGTTTAGTTATATATATAATATTATCATTAATAACTTTAAAATATAATAGGTGTACATAAAATATAAATTAAAGTTACTGAACGGCAGCATTCGATTGAGCATTAGGAGGAATTGTTAGCACCAACGCAGATGTTCAAATGTCTTACGAATAGAAGTATCTGCCAAATTACAGATTCACAATCATTTTGTTCGATTCTTCAATAGATACATCAGGAGTGGTTTTGTTTTCAGGGTCCGTTGTGGGGTTAAAACTATGTCAGAGGAACGATTCTTACTCGGGAATGGTCTGTGAACGCATGGAATAGTCTCGGGAGCACCTTTTTTCCCTTTTTCTTTTACATTTTTCTTAGGTCAATTCAGTTTGGCGTTTTCAAATCAGTGTTCATTTGGTTAGAACTTGAACAAAAATAGTTTTTCTCTTTTTAAAGCCAAAAAACATTGCATTTCCATGATACACAAAATGCAGCATGTTGCAGCATTTCACGTTAAAACGAAAAAGACAACTAAACAAAAGAAAAATGTTAAAAAATCCTCAATCAACTAGGCAAGCAACATTGGCGAAAGATTGCTGTTTCAGTCAAGTTCGGCCTGAGAACATCAGTCGTATTAGGTTTCCCCTGTGGAGGGTCAGCGCCATGAAGAGAGCATGGCGGTGCAGTCGGAAGGGTATTAGAGACCATCGCTACAGGACACATGCAATAGGTGGAGGTAGTGCTTGGTGTCATAACCAGAATGTACAATTGTTTTGCAACTCCAGAGAAGAGGTAACTAGCACAAACGCTGTGAATGAAATATATAATGTCTCATTGAGCTAGAACCATATGGAAGAAAAAGTTTAAGACAGTATCTATCCATTCCATTGTGTTGGTCGAGTCGGACTCGTAGTAAGTGCATACAAGCAAACCCAACCTCGTTGAATCTGGCTCTAGGAGAGTTATCAGACATACATGTATTCGCCACCGCGAACAGCATTTTCTGCACCTTTCCTTTCCTCCTCAGCCTCCTTTTCCCTCTCCTTCTTGCTCTCATATTCATGGTCATCTGTCCGCAGCTCATGTCTGCATATCGGGCAGGAGTTATGTCCATCCTGCCATAAAGAAAATGTGAGCTATGGTGTCCCATGAATCAAATCAGTAGGCATATGGATTTAGTTTGAATGGGACAAGGAAAGAGAGCAAAAAACCACAATTGAATGAAAGAAGACAGACAGAGAAAAGGACAAAGTCCTATCACTTTTTCACAAACTCATGCTTCTCTTTACATGAGAAATATATTCACTGCTATTTCAGTGATAGATGCGTAGAATCAGCACCATAATTTATAATCAGATTAAAGGATGCTGCCTAAAGAGTAAAGGATAGATATTACATCTCAATGAGTTGTGTTGGTGGAAACTATACCGAGGACCATCTACAAACTGGCTATATCATAGCTAAGACATTGCTCACCTAATGCATGCTCTCAGAATTAAAATCATTTGTCTATCGAATATTTGACATTTTTTGCACAGATAAAACGAAAGAAGCCATCTTCTTAAAATCCTTATGGCAATTGTTATAATAGAAAAATATAATAATCCAGCAGTAGGCTTCCTTAAGAACAGCACTCATTAGAACTTCATTAGTGGTGTATGTACTTAACTCAGACCAGAATATGTAACAGACGAGAGAAATACCAGCCAAGGCTTCAGACAAGGAGGGTGGAACAGATGATTGCAAGGTAGCTCCTGCATCTTGTCGTGTATGACCAGGTTCTCTCGGCAAACTGCACACTCTGTGTCACTTCCTAGCCTTGCTATTGTTTCATCGGTGACATCAATAACTGGAAGGTTGGCTACAACTTCCTTGGAGGCTGGTGGCGGTCTTTGTGGTCCAGCACCAATTTCCTGCACATGCACATTTCAGTTTATTCAGAAAGAAAAAAAGATACAAACAAACACTGTTCTACATTTCCTAGATTAGGTAAAATCAATTTAAAGCCATTGATGTGTTGGGTATAAGTTTTACAAGACAGACTTATAAAAACCTATCATAGGAGAAAGAAAATGAAAATTTTCTTGGGAATAGCATGCTGCTTTATGTGTTGCTTTCTCTATTTCCATGCCAAAGCAGCTTGGCTTTATGCCAAGTTGAAGGCTGCAGCCTCAGCAGGGGCATTTTCTGTTCTTAGAACAGGACAACAGATTCACTGTTTTTATGTGTTGTCTTTTACCCTGTCATAAAGGGCATTTTGGACATGTAATTGTTTGACTTAATGACCTAATAAAAGGGAGAAGAGAGGGCCTGCGGCTGTGCCATCCAGAACCACAGGGTTCCTCCACTGATGCCTCTTCTCTTCTTCTTCTTCTTCTTCCTCTTCTTCAAGGAAATCTACTTGCCCAAATGGTTAATCTACATTAGCATGTTCTACAACACTGCTGATCTTTTAGTTTGGTGGTATTGGAGTACGGGGACAACCATCTGGGGTTGAAACTCGGTGGCCATAGGTTTAGGAAAACCGCCGCCGAATCGCAGAAACTGGTTGCACTTTTTCTCTGAGTCACATAGGTCAGAGTCAGCTACGACGAAATGTGGTGTTTGATTCTGAGTCAGTCAGAACAATCATAATTCAATTTAGTTTTCCAGGTTTCAAGTTAGCGTTAGTGTCCATATCCAAGTTGAAGACGGCAAAAAATTGCTCTAAATTTACATTAATTGTTAAAAGCAAGAAATATTTTCCAAGTAAAAGTACATACTGCTTCGACTGTTTATTTCCTAAACAATCATAAAAATACCTTTTCCAAGCTAAACAAGTGGATCGTCCATTAGGCTTAATTCCGATGTGACATTGAATGAATCTTTTTTAACTTCATCACACATACGATGTAAGCTGATTAACACCCTATGGTACCCATGAAGCCTGACAAAGTTAAAAGGATGGACTGGACATACTTGCAATGACGCTTCAATGACTCCCTCAAGGTCCTGAAAGTTTAACTCTGGGATATTATTTATCAGCTGCTGTACAAATTCAGGAACTCTACCCACTTCAGCTGTGTTGTTATTGTTGACTCCTTGGCCTCGAGAAGATTCTGCCACAGCATTCCAATCTTGTGAAGCAGCAAGTGTTGTCAGTACATTCTGTGCGACAAGCCATGCGGGCAGTGGGGGCTCTGGTTCCACAGTCAGATGCCCCTCAAAGAGATATCTTGAATCTGCAGAGACAAATGAAAAATTACATGTTCTGTTATTAGATTACACAAAACGTCAAGCATACATTACTTTTGATTCTCAAATAATTGAGGAATGTTAAGAACAGTTAAATCACAAATACAGATTCTGATCATCTGATCATAATCTTGACTTGGAAACCAAAAAAAGTATAAAGTACAACAATGCTCGGTAAGTTCCATTTTCATATTATCATCGGTCAGTAATAATATCCACAGGATGGTCAATTCAAAGGCGGAGGTCTGCTAAAGGGTCACAGACTCAGGCCCAACTGTCTGAACCATGTGAAATGATATTTGGTCATATTTTCTTGTGTGCCCATGCTACTTTATTGCTTGCCATGGCCAGTCCCAGGCTGGGATGAGAAAGGAGGATGTGCAGTTGACAGACAGCATTTAATAAAATTCGTCACGTCGCAATCACAAATCCTCAACTGAATCTTCTTACTCATACTAGGGCATACTCCAGAGTTGATGTGCCACAATGGAGTGCAATTGTGTCGACAAGTCGGCAACATCTACCATGTGTTGGATGAACATGAGTAAGAATTTGTTAGCCATATGAAATACAGGATGCCTAAGTGGAATGAGCATAGAGTTAATGAAATATAGGAAGGTTAACATAGTGTGTTTCTGAGAAACTTTGTGGAAGAGAAAAGAGAAGAAAATGGCTGGTACATAGGAAAAAGCAACTAAAGAAATGATGTAGTTTTATTTATACAACTTCAAAACATGAAGTTGTAGAAGCCAAAAGAGCAAATGGATTGATAGAAAAACTCGTTAAGCGAAGAGGTTTTAAATATAATTAGTGCTTGTGGATTACAAGTGAGGATGAGGATAGAAGTGTAAATTTTTGGATAACATTGATAAGATAATCTAGGATATTCCTACTACGGTGACGATTCTTGATGGAGACGGCCTAAATGTTCATGTAGGCAAAAACAGTGAAGGTGCTACGAGGGAGAATAGATTCATATGGTCCAGACATATGAACCCTCATCCAAGACAACTAAAAGGTGTGAGCAAGTTCAAGTGAATATGGATAAAGGACACTCGTACCAAGAGCATCTTCCTTTACAAGACTAGCTTCATAAGATCCAGGATGACTTGGGCACTGCTCACCTCGACAACAAGATCCATAGCAAGCATTGCGGTGCGCAGAATCTGCAACTCCTTTAGCACTTCGAATCCCCCTACCAAAAGGGCTATTCCCGCTCTACTGCACAGGATAATGGGGACCATTTGGAGCCAACTGCGTACCTTAAGGATCCTCAGGCCTTGACAGGAGCTCCTCTGCCAATTCCACCTAGAGACCTGCAGCGAACATCCTACTACTACAACGAATCTTGTTGCCACCATCTCCTCTTCCACTATCTTCGACTGACTAATGCTAGAAACCCTCCTTCAGTAGTGCAAACCTTCTAGTTGTAGCATGTTCCTCCTCTCTTGTCTAAGATAACAGCTTGATCTGGGAAGCCTCCACTGTCCATGTTATAGGCGCCACCCACAAACAAATTGCAGCCATCTCATCCTATTAGCATTCAAGTCCACTGGAGGCACAACCCAGGAAAAGAGGCAGCAAAGCCATGGACAATAGTTTCTCCCAAAAAGTCAGCTTGAGAGATTGCCTCTACAAAGGATTTTAGTCTCGAACTCACTATCTCACCTCTATTGAATGCCTCGAGGTGCCCAGATCTCCCACACTTCAGAGTTCAGACACACCACCAGACTTGAGTAGGATTCTGGAGGTGTTCCCATTACAGACACCTGAAACACCCAGGCCCTCTACCCTGAAGCCCCAAGGAGTTAGCTGTGCACTCCGATTGCCAGAATGCCCGTACAGCACTTCTCTGCTGGGCCCATGGGACCAAAAAATGAAGAGGGAAAGTGTTCTGGCAAGTGAGGCAGGTCATATCAAGTGGGATATGGTTCACTTCATAGGTGAAGGCTAGGATCCTCCTCCCTCTGCTGGGCATCCTTTTCAGGCCTTTGCATGTTGGCAATTTGCTGATATTATAGTAGAGGATCTCTCAAGCTATCTTCTAGGTAAAGATTCTAGACACAAGATACCTAATCTTTTTTGTAGCTTTCACATGGCGGAAACAACCTTGAGAGAGATATGGGTGTTGTTGCCAGGCAAAGTGACTATATGATTATTGAAATTAAGCACTTATAGGCAGAGTAGAAAAATACATATCATTCTGGTCAAACACTCAGTTACAGTGCGATGCAACTAAATCAGTCAGTGAAAGCTATGCTTGCCTCTTTCATCCTAATACAAACCCAGATGTCAGGGCCTTGGGGTCACGTCCTAACCTCAAGGAAGTCCAACAGGGTTGATGCTTCATTACTTGAATACAAGTAATTTTATGCAATGAACTCGTTTGCTATGTCTATGATAGGGGTAAGGTTTAATTTCATACTTTATGTTCCCAGAGATTGCAATTTTGAATTTTTAACATCTATACAAAGTTAAACTTTAACTTAAGAGTTAAGACTAACAATATTGGTTATAATTCATATACTCTCTGCACATTCATTGTCAAGTCTGCCTATGATGCCTGGAATACATGGCTGAATCATAAGCAAGGTCCGAGGCTAATAGGGGTCTATTTGTCCAGCTGAAAAATTAACAGAAGACATCACATTCAACATACATGGTTCTAAAACACAACAACCAAATTTTACATGATAACAATCAAGCAAGAAAATAGAAAAGAATGTGACGTCCATACGTCTATTATGTTGCTCAGGAACCTCCTGTGGGTTGTCAAACTCATGTAGCTGCTCGCGAGCTCTGGCAATGCACGCCTTCAGGTGTTCCTTCTCCGATGACTCAGTTACCAAATGCTCGGCCTCTTCGAATAGCCTCAACCCTGCGAGCCAGAACCCCGGGGCCGTGTACCGCGTTCTCAGGATGGTTGCAACCCGACAAACAGCAGAATATATCTTCAAAAAGAAAAAAGTCACAAGCCACCCAACCATCATCCAAATTGATCACTAGAACACGACAGCGAGCAATTCAAGTCTGCCTCCCCACTAAATTAGATGGATTAAACATCCCAAACGTCATAATCACGACAGAGAAAAGGAAAAAAATAGCACAGCTTCTGGAAGAAGAAGAACATATCGAATTGGAATTGCATTCTGCCGCAGCAAAAAGCACCCTTTTTTGGTGGGTTCTTAGAAAAATGGTGAAAGAAAGCAAAGAAAAAGCAGAGATGTAGCCATAAAACCCAAATGGGTAAAATCCTATTCCAATTCCTCTCTCTCTCTAAACTTTTCCCTTCCTTCAGATGCATGTTTGAGGGGGGGCCGAAGCGAAGCAGATGATCAAAAACTAAACGGAAAAAGGAGATTTATTTTTGACTTTTATTTTTCTCCCACCGATTTGCGCAGCGCCGGGGAAGAGGAAGAGTAGCGGGCGCGGAGGACGGAAGCGATGGCGGAGACGGCGGCCTCGAAGGAGTGCTTCTTGCCCAGCTGCTTCTGCAGGTCCTGCAGCTGCGCCATCAGGGACTCCTCCTCCTGCCGCGAGCCCATCTCCGTGGTCGCCAATCCAACACCCCTCCGACGCAGAGGCAGAGGCGGATGCAGAGATTAATCCCAAGAAGGAAACTAGACAGAAATGGTCGAATGCGTTGGATCGCAGACAAAAGCTCTCCCCTTTCCTCGTTGCAAAATGCAAACCCCTCTCTCTCTCTCTCGATCGATATCTCGAGTCGCGATTATAAGAAACAACAACGAGGTGAGAGGGATTTCTTGCGACAGGGGTAGGCGCGTTCCTTTAATGAACGTTTCTTCTGGCGCACGACGCTTTTTCGCCATTTTAATATAGAATATAAGAGAAGAATAAGACTTTTTATTTTTTAAATAAAGTCAATCCTTATTTGACGGACGGAATGGCTTATACAGTATTAAAATTATTTATCACATGATAAGGAGAATAAGTCATTTTATTTTAAACTTAAGAATGACTTATTCTTTTTATTCCGTCAGTGAATCTGATAAAACTATCAAACCAAAACACTATTTATTTTAGTACACGTTATTTTAGATAAATAATTTCGAATAACTTATTCTACAATCAAAGTGGGACTTAAAGTTTAAAATTAGACTTAACTAAGTCAGTGCGGAGAGAAAAAAGATTTTCAAAAACTCCCTCGTATTTAGCTTTTCTTGTTCCCAATGAGAAGTAAATTTGACAAATTCCCTCTCCTCTCTTTGCACTTATTGAGGAGCCAGACTCTTTTGTATTTGCAGATATACCCTGAACTCTCACATATTGTTCTTAATACCGAAAAATCTCCAATATGTTGCAGTTATATTCATCCATCAAAATGCCTGATGCGGCAGAATCCGATTCGGCCCATTGAAGCAGGCCCAAACCCCATTCAGCCCAACAGTAGCAGTATTAGGCCCTCCGGCGGCCTTCGGCCCGTTAGCGGCCCAGCAGCCCTCGGCCCATAAGCGGCCCCGTCGCTCCCGGCCCAGTAGGCTTCAGCCCGTCAGCGGCCCACCAGCCTACGGCCCGGGAACAGCACGGCGGCCCAGGGCCCAGCAGGCTTCGGCCCGTCAGCGGCCCAACCCCCTTCGGCCCGGTAGCCGAATCCGGCCCACTCCGGTGGCGGATCAGACGCTATGGCGGTTTGTCAGTAAGCCTCCTTTTAGTCCTATATCGGCTGCCACCGTTAACCATCCGCTACCCTCCGCTATAAGTATCCTGCTATTTGTGGCCAAGGGGGGTGGTGGGAAAAACGGATGCCCCCCTAAGCTTCCGAAACCCCTTAAAGGACTACTGTCCGAATAGTGTTCTAGCTATTTCTTCTTGCTTCCTGAATCGAATCTTCTTCAGAAGCTAACTTGACCGTCGGAGGGGGTTCCCCAGGGCTGACGCCCGGGACTCCTGCTGACTGGTTCTTCTTCTTCTTTCCCTCCTGCAAGGGCTCGGTTCGAATCATCGCCGACCTCCCCGAGTCGGTCTCGGCCGCCGACCTCGGACTCCTCTCCCCGGTCTCGACGCCGAACGCCGGCTGCCCCAAGCCAGGAGACTCGGTCTCGCGCTGAAGTAGCCTTCGGACTCGCCGTCCGAGGGCAATCCCGTCGGTCGCCCCGCGCCAGGAAGCTCGGCCTCGCGCTGAAGGTGCCTTCGGACCCCCTCGTCGGAGAGCGAGCCGTCCCCCCGTCCGATCTCGGACTTTCCGGCTTCTGCTCCGACGCTCGTCGACCGCTCCGCCGACAGGAGCTCCTGCTCGCGCCGCGCCTTCGTCCGACCGAAGGAGCAGCGGCTCACTATCCAAGAGCAGCTCCGGCGGCAGATCGCGCCCCCCGCGGGCGGATCCTCTTCATTCCGAAATAGCCTCGGCTTCGCCCTGTTGTGGATCCCCGTCGGGTCCCCTCGTCACCGTTCGATCCGGACCGGCTCCGGATCCTCCTTGTTTCGGATCCCCGTTTGCGGGATCCGGTCGTGATAGATCCAGTCTACATCAATGCCATTAAATTAAACTTGAAGATTTTGCATACATACCCTATATTCACTAGAATTTTACAGATGTACCCTTTATGTTATCAAGATTTACGAATCTTTTTGAAATATTTAGTTAGATTTCATGTCATTTTGACAGAGGCATAACCGTAATATTTATGAGATTTCAGGATTATTAAAAGTACTATGCAGGAGTTAAGGATAAATATACAAATCAAGTGTATTTTAGAGGTATATATGCAAGAACAAGTGGGAGTGACCGTATGAGAAAATTGGATTACTCAATTATCTTCGTAGATTTTTGTTGTTCGCGATGTATATTCATTTTGAGAAGAATAATACTTACTACCCTGCATGCGATGTTTAACCTCCTAAAACGCGCCGTGGTTAGGTGACGCGATTCGTAAATCGCGTCAGCCACCATAGACGCCTTTCAGCGCATTAATCTAGGTTCAAAATTAGAATAAAAACTCTTAATTTTCAAAATAATGAACATACTCATGTTGTTAACACCCTAAATATATGCTGTAACATGGACCCTGCATATTCATGAACTTTCACAGAAATTAAACATCATAATTGAGCATACTAACAAGGAAGACATGATTTAAAGACTTCACAAGATATTAAATATTTGAGAATATAACAATTAAATGAATACTTAAAAGAGGTCTTAATGATAATTCAGCTCTTAGTGAGTATACAAATTAGGAGTGGTAATGAACTGAGTCGAGTTTCCCCGCGCTCAAGCTCAGCTCCTCAAAAAATTTTCGAACTCAAGTCGAGTTCGAGCCTCATTTCAAGCCCTAGACCAAATTCGAGCTCGGGTTCGAATGAAATCACACAAACTCGAGCCGAGCCCGAGCCCAACTTGTTTAACATGGGCCATATATACTTAAGCCCACCCACTATTTAGTTCAGAGCCTAGCTCGATTGAGCTATAGCCCATATTTGCTCAGCCCCGCCCATAACTGTTTAATTTAAGTTATACAGCCCATGTTTTATGATAAAGCCCAAAACCCTTTAAGTACAGTTCAAGCGCCTACCCAGATTGCTTCGCCCAAACCCCTTACTTTAGTCAAGTTAAAAGTGTGGGAATGAAGGAGCAGTAGGGTTAATTTATCGGGAAACTGAGGTCTGCACAAAAGCTGGTAGCTGGTATTGGATTAAACCGCTGAGACCTATAATCTGTGAGATACGGATACGAATGTCGAGTGTCAATATGGACACATACGTCGGACACGATAATATCTTAAAAATAGAACACGAGGATATGAAGAACATATGAATATATACGTAGTTACACATGTATATAATAAAATATAATTATTGAATTTATCTAAATATAAAAGATATAACTCAAATATATCAAGTTTTATCATATAGACAAATATTCTGAGAAGATATGTTAAGTATTTTAAAAAATCTCGAATATTTACTTTGAAATCTTGAAGTAGAGAGTTGGACATGATGTCCGAGTGTCGTGTCGTGTCCAAGTGTCCGACATGACTACATAACTAGAAGTGTCCACCAAATCATAGGCTATGACTTGCACGTAACCCGCCTGCCTTCACAGGTGTGGTAGCTGCCAGTTGAGTTGCCGCGTCATGTTAGCCCTGTGTGGGGCAGTTTCTAACTTTCCCTCCGTGCACAAGAAGTAATACTTGTTGCAATGCCATGCATTACAATCCAACGTGCATTGCAATGCATAGCACAACAACCGTTTGACCTGACCCGATCTGACGGTTGTTGTACAACCCGTCTAATGTAAGGGAGCCGATTGAGGGGTATTTTTTAATTTTTTTTATTTTTTTGTCGGATTTTTTTAATTTTTTTAGAACATCCGATCAAAAATCCGAGAGTACATTCGAGTTGCTCGGGTCGGCCCCGACCCGATTGTATATTTTTTTAAAAAAAAACATGTTGCACATAAATCGAAGTTTGTGTCCAATTTTTTATTTTTAAAAATATATAATCAGATTGGGGCTGACCCGGGCAATCTAGATGTATTCTCGGATTTTTGATCGGACGTTCTAAAAAAATTAACAAAATCTGACAAGAAAATAAGAAAATTAAAAATACCCTCCAATCGGCTCCCTACGGGGTGCACAACAGCTGTCCTATCCAACGTGGATTGTAATGCCAGCTAGTATTACTCGTGCAACAAGATGGCTGGTTAACAGAAGAGTTCTTACTATCTACTTAAAATAAACAATAATTTGTCTTGACACGAGCCGGCTGATGAGTTCACCCAGCCAAACTCGACGGAACTCTCGTTTACATGAACGAACTGTTTATTGAACTCGGGCATGGCTCGTTTGGTTGAACGGGTCAAGTCGAGTCAAGTTCAACTTGAGCCGAATTTGAATAGCTCGCGAGTGACTTGACTCATTGCCAATCCTAATACAAATGAACTTTCAATGAATATTGAAACGAGCTCTTAACTAGTGCTTAAACAAACCCTGTTCACATACATTAACTGAGTTTAAACTTTGTTCGATCTTATTTATTTAGCTTAATAAATGAGTTAAATTGAGTTATTATCGAGTAGTCTTACGAATTATTCATCAAACATATTGGTTTGTATGCCGCCGTAGTTTTGCTACACCTGTGAAATAATGCATGCAGCAATCGCACATGTTTGAGCTCGGCTCAACAAAAAAATTTCACGCTCGAACCAAATCTAAGCCTAAATTAAATCAAGCTTGAGCTTGAGAGAGGAGAATTGAGCTCGAGCCCTCACTGGGTTAAGTCCGGCACCTTTAGGTCCATCTACTTTAAAGTCCTGTTTTTTCAGACAGAGCCCACCTCAATTGACTTAGATGATGGGTGTTGTCCAAATAGAGCCCAACTCTTAAGGTAGAGCCATTTGCTTTGTCCGGCTAAGCCTGATAAGAAAAGAAAGCAATAACTTATTTTACAAATAGAAGGGAGAAAAATGAAAAACTCGATGTCCGACTAAAGTCCCTTATTGTCCAGGCATAGCAGCGCCCGCAAATCTACGCAGGGTACAATTAAGATATTTAGTCTCACATTGAAAAGTCAAAATAATTTTCACATTATTTATACTTATAATGTTCAAACCTATTAAAATTGACGCATGGCGAGTATGATGTAAATCACTGGATCGTGATTGTTTTGACCAAAGAATTTACATAATTTAAATATAAATTTAGTAATATGTTTTATACTAAGCCGGTTCACGAGCCAAGCTAGGTGAAGCATTGAGCTCAACTTGTTACTTTGAAGAAGCAAGCTTGAAGCTAAACTCAAGTGTGGCGCATTTCATCATATGAGCCTAGTCGAGCTCATTTCATTAGATGAGTTTAGCCAAGTCGATCTTTTTTCTAACCAAGCTAGAGTTACTCGCGAGCAGCTCTGGTCGTTGCAAGCCCTAACTGCAGCAAGTATGTATTATTCTTCAAATAGATAGTTAGACATAAGATCCAAATGCCTCCATTTCCCGCGGACAATTACATCAAACTAGCAGGTGTGATGAACACACAGATGCTTCACCATTCCTTTCACGGCTGCCATACAACACTATTAGAGAACATCGGATCAATTCTTATTTGCGAATCCAAATGAAACTGCAAGCTCCATCCACATCTTTAATTGCGGCAACAGCATGTTGGGCCACCCACGGCTGCCACGCACTGGGACGAAGTTGGAGAGAGACCCAAAATCTTGCATGGCGTTGCACAGTCCGAACTTGTCCTACATTGCCCTGCAAATGTGCATGTAGCTTTCATCTCCTTCACCGTATACCCTACAGGGAGCAAACCACGCCTATATTAATGAAATAAGTAGTCAAGCATAACAAATATCTGCATACTTGCGAGGAGCATAACAAAGGGTAGTTTGTTTTAGCGTAAAACAACGTAATTTAAAATAATTGTTTCATTTTATAGTGTTTTTAGCTGTTTAGATTGATGTAAAATAAAATTATGTCTAGACCCACTTGACAGTCCACTTCTCTTGTTTTAATTTGCAGCAAAGGTCCACTGTAAACTAACACAAGAAGATTTGAAGCATCCTTCTTATTTTATTTTGCAAACAACTAAACGAATATTTCGTGATTCTAAAACAATAAATTTTGACTTGTTTTAAAACTAGTGATTTTGAAAATTTCACTTGTTTTAGTGTAAAACTTAGTAAATCACCGGTTTCAAAATTATTGGCTTCAAAACAAGTGAAATTTTCTTGTTTTAAAATCAAGAAATATTTGTTTGGTTATTTGAAAAATAAAACAACAGGGATGCTTCAGGCTTCTTGTTGCTGTAAACCAAAACAAGAGAATTGGACTGTCAAGGTCCAAACATGATTTTACTTTACATTGTTTTACATTATTTTAAACATCTGAAAATACTGTAAAATAAAATAATTATTTTAAATTATGCTATTTCATGCTAAAACAAACAATTTTTAAAACAAATAACCTCCCAAGTGTGAGAACTGCATAGTATTGCCCATGATAAACGAGCGAGGAGAAACTAAACCTTACCATGTGACTCTGCGGAGATGACAAGAAAGAGGAGGACCGCAACTGTGATAGGGAACTTGCTTGTAGCCATCTGAGAACAACAAGCAAAACAACTTAGATTCGCATAGAAGAAAGCTAGGGAAAAGATGCAGTTTTGTTATATATATTGCAGACAGACCTCTTCCAAGGGTGGTGGTGGTGCTACTTGGTCGCTTGCAGGGTACTTTATAAGGTGTAGAATTAATACTAGTGCTGTAAAAAGATTAGGTAGACAATTGAAAGCACGTCTCTAGCAAGTGTCAAACCTCAGGTTGTGAATCCAAGGCACATTATTACCATTTAATAAGTAATGCTACGCTTACTATTGCATTTAATAGATGGCTATGTAGAGAATCTAAGGCACATTATTACCATTTAATAGATAATGCTACGCTATGTACTACCATGCAAGATTTAGCTCTTATTAAGTCTAACATTTACTGCCCAACGATCTTCTATTACTTTAGGGCATTGTTTTTTGAAAGTGGATAATACCACAATGTCATTAAATGAAAAAAGAAGTGTACAAGTATAGAAGCTGATGCAGTCGAGGCAATCATGGGCAGTTCTCGGATGTCGGATCCGAGAGCCGAAGGGAGTTCTCCTATCGAGAGGAAGATTCGAGACCGGGAAAAGAGGAGATGCATGTAGAGAGAAAAGACTTCGTCAGTAAGGACCTCGAGGTATCGTCCCAAGGGAGCCCTCTCCGACGGTCGAATCAGTAATATGAAAAGGATAAGGGTGGCATGTTAAGAGAGAAGTGAAGGCTTAGGTCACTCACCTTTTCTGATGCAAGCAATATTCTATTTATAGGCAGTAGGTGAGAGAACTTTCTTCACGGCAGTCGATGTTGGACTATTCATAGATATGGAAGTGCAGATCTCCAAAATGTTATGGACCTTTTCTATATCTACTGGGCCGAAGGCCCATATCCCGGGCGTCTTCGGACCGGGCCGAGTCTGAGAGGACCTCTTACCTCTCGGCTCAAATCGGCCCCTAGGCCACATTGATTTCTGATCGCCTCTCGGCCCAGCTTTCAACCCAACTCTTGGCCCAATTGCTGGGCCCATTCGGATGAACCCCATTAGAAGCCAAAGAAGCCTCCCAAAAAATTCTCCTATACACAAGATTGAGGGTAAGCCTTTGACTACGTCCCATCCTTAGATGTTTGATGTCCGTTTCCTCCTCTCTTCTCGAGCAGCTCATCCTGCTCTTCTTCTAAACCACATCCGTCCCAACCTTCTCTCTCATCAATTTTTTCCATTAATTCCTTTATTTCTGTAATGGTGGAAGAGGCCACCTCGGTCCCGAATGTGTTTGGACTCATCGGGGCCCAACAGACTGAGTTGGTTAGGCCTAGCTGTAGACTGGCCGAGCTGGTCTCGGATGTACCCTCGAATTTGTCTTGCGAGGTGGTTGAGGAGATGTGGGAACGTCACGATATCCCGGAGTGGATCTATCTGATTAAACCCTGGCCAAATGCCAGAGCCAACTCTCCTCGGTCTGGTAGCTTCTCCATTTATGACCACAGTTTCCGAGCCGGGTTTCAACTCCCCCTTTATCCCCTCATAGTCGATCTTCTTTGTACTTACAGCCTTGCCCCATCTCAGTTCTTTCCAAACTCCTGGCGGACTGTCTATGGATACCTTGCCCTTTGTACCATATTAGGTCTAGCCCCCTCGATAGCCATCTTTCGCTACTTTTTTAAAATAAAACTCTAAAGAAACTCTTCTTGGTTTTGCTTTACCACTTGGTCAGGCAGAAATATTTTTTCAGGGAAGTCCTCGTCTATCCATCACTGGAAGGAAGGGTACTTTTTTGTATGCCTCCCAGAAGGGGACGAGAGCGTCTGGCCTTTTCCCATTAAGTGGAACCCATTGGCCGATGGCATCGCGGACGGCCCTAAACTTAACGTCCAATAGCTGGTTGATGCCAGAAAAATAATAGACGAGTCGCCCATTAACGAACGATCTTTTGCTAGACGAGAGGAGGCTCATCACCATGGAAGCGGGGCCGAATCTAGATAACATGCCTGCTCGAGCAGCTCCCTACTAACCTCCCGGCCAAAGTCTGGGAACAACAACTGAGACCGAGGCCCCCGTGACCGCCTCGGCACCGGTCGCTGTGCATGTGGCCGATGACTTGGCTGAAATTCACGAAGTATCTAGCGACAAGGACACTCCCGCCGGTGCCGAAGGTAAGTCAGTCTCGGGCTATTTCCATTCCTTAATAATACTATTAAGGAATGGTATCCGAAAAAAAGAAAAAGAAAAAGGATATGCTATTGTTGTAGTGCATTGCACCTAGGGATGTAAATGGTACCTGAAAATTCATTTATCCGTTTATTTCCGAAGCTTAAACGGTGATGGGTCAAAATCTCATCCACCATGATTAGACTCCTCCGCTTGAGATTAGAGGGCATGAATTCATCATTAATACAAAAAAGAACACTGTTAAGGGCTCCCGGTGATGGTCCAAGGGATCCTCCTCTGATACTTAAGTTAGAAGGTTGGGGGTCTAGAAGGAGAGTAGGGAGAGATAGGGTTGGTTTGAGCGCACCTCCACCTGTTGAACTGGGGGGTCCTTACACAGTGATTCTGGGGTGACTTCCATCCAATTCTGATAAAAAAGAGTACGTCATTTGAGCCTCCTTTTGGGGGCAATTACCTAGGAAGGAAGAGCCTACTTTAGAAAGGTTGGATCTGAGCCGGATCCGTTAGTTTATCATGATCCATCGAGAAACAAGAAGGGTACCCTACATATTCATATCCAAGTATGAGTTTATCTTGATCCACTTCTGCTCAAAGTAAGATTTGGTCGATAAAATAAGATTTTTTCCGAGGAGATAGGACCCCACTTGATCTACCCCTTGGGTTCTACAGGGGAAGGACTCAGATCAGTGGGCTAACATCAATGGGTTGAACACTATTGGTGGCAGGGCTTTGTTATTGTCCATAAGTCTTGTCTCAAGCCCACAATATTAGGCCGGCCCACAGATCGCTTTGGGCCGAGTGAAACTTTCATCCATCACTTGTCCCTCACTCCTTGGCATGCCCTGCACTATAAGGAGTAGTATGAATGGTTGTAATGTCTCTGTAACCATGTTCGCGTTCCCTGAAAGGGAGCATATGACATGCAACGATCGAATTCAAAGAGATGAAATGGAGGCTTCATCTCTATCTTGCAATGTTTGAAATGATGGGGCACTTTTCTTGTCGAGGAAGGCACACAGTCTTTCTAGCTGCCGTGAGCAGATGTGATTCTATACATCGTGTTTGCTCTATCTTCCCGTACTATTTTGGGAAATTATGCCCCTTGATGCAGCCCGTCGCTTCGTCTTCCAAGAGGCGTTGTCTCTTGAAGTGTCGAGCCGCCATCACCAAGGCGGCCTTGTCTATATGGGGTGAGGGACTAGTTCAATTAGAGAGAGTTACAAGTGCCAAGAAAGGTGTATGACTCCTACAATGTGGGAGAGTGGACCCTAACCCAGATGACCTACGGCCTGGGTAGAACCACTGGCTTTTAATGCATAAAAGATGAAGAATAACAATGAGTGCAAAGATCCAAATCACGTCTATGCAGAGGGGCGTGTTTCGTGAACGTCGTTCTGAGTCAACGTGATTAAGCAAAAAAGCCTTTTTCATAGCCACTCCTTGAGCAGCAAGCATGTCAACTAAATGGCGTCGTCTATAGACGATGCTACTCAGAAACGCGTCTTCCTGAGTCGATGTGTTTCAGAACACGTAACAGATCACTAGAAGGGACACTTCCCATAGGCTAGAAGATGGATGAACGTAAAAGGCACACAAGATAGTATGAATTCAACTTAACAATCAAGCATACTTCATTCAAAGGCATTTGATAAACTCACAACTTTAAAATGACCACGAAGAGAGCAAACGTATCGTTGCAAAGAATGTGCACATAGCGCACGAAAGATGAAAATAGTAAAAAGGCATGCTTGAGGAGCACTAAAGGTGCACACAAGGGTGCCAAAAGGATGCACACGAAAGTGGCAGTGTAAAAGAGAGTTAAAATAGAAGGAATCGGCAAGAAATGGGTCCCACCTTGATCACTAAAAAGCTGTGAATGCTCAAATAGGTGTTGGAACATCAAGTTTAAAATGTCATGAATAACATTAAAAATAATAGATGTGATCATCAAATAATGAAATTTTCAAATGAAAATAAGAATGATCGCGAAATACCGTGAAATTGGGAATATTTTATATAGATCTTTCAACTTCTCCTTCTTTAGCCGGCCGAAAAGCCTTTCTTTGACTTCCACTTTTTCTTTGAAGCAACTGCGAGATGAAACTTTACGTTCCTTCGAGATCTTCCTTTCTCCTTTCTCAGTTCCTTGTAAGAAACAAAACTAACACACATAAACAAATTATTAGAGCTTGAATGAAGTGCAGTATCTATCCTAAAGAGAAAGAAAACATGCAATTCCACTAAGAAGCTTACTTGTTTTGGATGCTTTTTAAAACCCCTATGATGTTAGTGAAGAGATAAAATGATGTGATTCTTGTGATCAGTGTGTTTGTAGTGATCATGATGAATGTATGCAACCAAGAAGTTGAAAGAAGATGAAAGAACTAAAAATATAAGGAGAAAATGAAGATAATTGGCCCCTCCAAATTAAGTGTTCTATCATACAATCTCATATTCTATGATATTTAAATGGCAAAAAAATTTATTTTGATTTAATAATATAGTGTATTAAATAAGGAGTATTAAACAACTTTTGTATTACAAGTGAATAAAATGGTTAGTGTCAAAAAAATGAATATTTTTCTCCATCTTTCAGTTAGGTGCTGCTTACGGGAATTTTATTCGGAAATTCAAAAGTATGTGAATTATGCATATATTATAAATAATTTAACTAACATCGAATCAAGTGTCTCATTCATTGGAAATCAAAGCTAAAATCTCAAGGATTAGGATTAATCTTAAAAGTTAATCGGATGAAATTATTATTTAGTGACTACTTTTTAATATTTTTAAATATTATTTCTTAATACGTGTCCTATCGGATGACTCTCATTGATTTTCAAAATCAAGGATAAAAATTAAAGTCCCTCACCTAATCCTAATCAGACGACTTCAATTGATTTTCCAAATCATGTGTGGACCCCACCCTAAAAATTACTCGAGCCGGAAGTCCAAAAGCGGGAAACTCGGTCGTGAAAGAAGATGAAGTCCAAAAGCGTTGTCTAATCAGCCGGCCTCACCTAATCAGACGGTTAATATATTTAATTTTTCAATTTTTCTAAATTTCAGATCGGATTCACGATTTATATTTTCTCATCCACATCTTTTTCGCGAATTTCGATGCCGAAGGTGCCACAACACATGATTTATGATCGTTAGATTACATCTTATTAGATCCAGTGGTTAGAAAAAATTTATGTACATTTGTGTGTGCTCGCACATGTGTGCCATATAAAATACTCATTACATAAATAATTGTGTTATAAAGTTTCTAAGTTTTTCGTGCAGTATGTTTACCACAATGATTTGTTTAGCAATAGGGAAAACTCTAGTCAACAGAACTATTGATTTATTGACCCCCTCTTTTTCTCAATTTTAACATCTACGGGAGGAGATAAATGTCCTTTTCCACAACAGTTGAAAGCAGTTTAATAAGTACCAAACAACAAATTTTTGTTTTTTATTTTTTAAAAATTTATTTCCTTAAAAAACTTTTCACTCGATGTATTTTACATATAACCAAATGCACCCTATAGTTGACGGATTTTCACCTTGGCTGTATATTGAGCAACATATTCAGTGAGACATTTTTTTATTTAGGTGACTAGATAAACAATATTATCATATTGTTCTGAGGCTATAACCAATGTGTAGTTCTCAGGGTACCTTATTATAAATGGGAGACTAATGTGATTATGTGTGGATTCATTCTTAGTCTTTATATAAAGAGATTTTGATAAAAATAACCCTCCTAAAGTTTCAATTATAGATTTGTCTATCTTATTTTATATTATTATAAATAGCTTCACTACATCGCAACTTGTTAAAATATCCTTGTGATGGTAACATGCATTAAAGATATAATGAATATTCCTTCTTTAATTATCACATTTAACATTTAGATAAAAAATTTCTATAAAAAGGAGTACTTTTGATTGACATGAAGAGAGAGAGAGATGAAGTATTTTAGATATTTTAAAGTTTGATTAGAGGCTAATTAGAGTTAGATAAGAGATTTTTGAAGAAATAGCAATGGATGGTAACAACAAGAGAATTTTTGTTATTTATAATCTTATGAAAATAATGAAGACAAGTTTATAATTAAAATTTTAATAGACTTATTTTTGTAAATATCTATCATATAAATTTAACTTCTCATATAATTGCATGTAGACACCAGCTTGATTAGCAGAACACTACAACAAAGTGTTGTCAATGCCGTACCGAAAATGAGTATATCTGGACCACGTTTCTTCCCCCCCCTCTCTCTCTCTCTCTCTCTCTCTCTCTCTCTCTCTCTCTCTCTCTCTCTCTCTCTCTCTCTCTCTCTCTCTCTCTCTCTCTCACACACACACACACACACACACACACACACACACACACACACACACACACACACACACACACACACACACACACACACGAAGTGATGGAACCCAAATTCTACTCAGGCTTTGATGTCCAGCAAGTGGTCCTCTTGAGCTGCTCTAATGCCATTAAGAGAGCACACCAACCTAGGCACGACAGAGTTCCCATTAATGGCATCCTTTCAAATAGCATTTCAGCTTAGATCATGCACCTCTTATTCAAACCCCCCCACCCTAAAAGGGAAAAAAAAATCAAGCTCTCTTACAGGAAGTTTTAGCATTAGAAAAAGATTGTCAATAGATGACACTGGGATCTTATTTGGTTTGTCATTAAGTATCAGACATTATTATAAAACATTCCTTTTTGCAAGATATAAAATATGACATTTTACTTATAATATTTCATATCAAACCAAACACTCAATTAAAAAATGTACAAAATATTATTGTATCATATTGTTAATCATGATCATTGGGAGCTAGTCAGAACACATTATCATACAACTTCTATTACATGTGTCAATTGGAAAAGGTAAACATTATTTTTCACTTGAATCATTTAATGCAGGGATCAGATATCTTCCATGGAATAAAATGTGATCTAATGGCATTCCTCAAAAATGATTTATCTATCAGATTTCATTGATTCAGTCTAAGAAAACGCATTATCATCTCCAAACTGAACAAATTGGTTTCTAAATTCTGCAAAAGCTGACCCTTACTTTGGACATGGGAGAATGGGTCCCTAGGGTTGTCCTTGGCATTCAGTGTAGTAAAGGCTTCCTTATTGTTCCTACCAAAGAAGGCTTCTGTGTTCCCCATTGTTCCTCATTCTGAACAAGGGAGTATCATTTACCTGTCATACCTAATTTATAGGAGAATGCACTCTATAGCTAAGAATGATTCAAATTAATCTCTTTTTAAGAAATAATTCTTCATTCTAGTGCGATCTTCTTACATGGGCTAGAAGATCTTTCAATGGGAAACCTTACAAGAACCTTCTGAGTCATTGGCAATCACATGAGCACAAAACTTCTCTGCCTTCTAAGAAGTTTTCCCAGGATGGATGCCAGGTTAGACCTCTTCTGTCTCCATGCTCCTTTGGAGTGAGGAACGACTCCCCCAGAATGGGGATCAAACGCAGCATCAGAAGATCTCAGAATCCTTCATTTGATGGATTCTAAATAATCTGCAAAATTTTGATGATAAAAAGGTCTGCTAAATCTTGGACAAAAAAAGCCATGTTGATGTATCCTGTAACTCCGCCCCCATTCTCATCTAGAGTTATTAAACCCAATAGCGACCACAGAGAGAGGGGCAGAAAACACCAACAAGCATCAATAAAAATTCAGTAGCAAACAGTAATTGATCATCAGTAACAGTTTTCAACAGCACAAACAATTAGACAGACATATTAGACATACACAGGGTCCAAGTTCCACAATTCAGAAAGCTCTGGAGCACACTAACGAGGGAAAACCCATTGGGGCAGCCGCAGCAACAATAATAGTAGAGTAGCAATAGTAACAATAGTAGTAGCAACTGCCCAAGGGATACTGCACTTATGTTTTAGTGAGAGCTGACAACCCCTGTTCCTATCCATTTCCTTACATCGACAATAAACATCTTCCTGCAAACACAGACACAGAATGAGAACCTTGTTTCCAACAAGATATGTAGCATGTGGGCAACAAGGCAGCATTGCATGGATAAATGGGCAGCCAAATGCCATGAGGTTCCAGCCACTGAGGGGTCAACCTTATACAGCCTTACCCTTGCTTTTTGCAAAGCTACTGTTTCTGGATCTGAACATGTGACCTCCGGGTCACAATGGAGCAACATCACCGTTGCACCAAGGCTCCCCTTCAGGCAGCACTGCAAGGACGCAAGACTAAAATACCCAGACATTTCTTTCTGAAAAAGTAGTGGAAATGGAAGATGGGGTAAGGATGCCTTACACTGTTCCTCACTTTATTTACAAAATAGCAGCAGCTAGGGCTTGGACCCCTCAAAAGACAGTGCCCGCAAGGGGCATGTCATCGAAGCTCCATAAGTCAACTGGGCTATCACCATCCTGAGTCATATCAGTGCCCAAGAGGCTCTCTATCGACTCATCCGGACTCCCATCTAGATAAGGCATCTGCATGAACATGTACAGATCAAAGCCTGACAGATCTTCGGAAAGTTTCATTGTATTCTCCACTGTGGCAATTGCATCTCCAGCATTACTCTTCAGCTTTTTCTGTGGGTTCTCATTTTCCAAAGTGGCCAACTTAGCACCTTCCATTATGGTGGGAACAAGGGCAGAAGTAATCTCTGGGACCTTGGATTCATGCTCCCAACCAAAGTCTGAATAGTAAAAGGAATTACTACTTTGATCAGACTGGAAGCACACTGTACCTCCACCTGCAGGTTTGACAGAGTTGGCTGCAGGGAAGGAATTCAGGTACTCAGACTGCTTGATGAGTTCTTTTTCCTCGATAAAATCAAAGGCAGAGAATAAATCACATTCTGGATCATTCAAGTACTTGGTGACATTCAATTTATCAGAGAAGTTAGGTCTAGGAGCCTTCGGAGCAATTGCTTTGGCAGTGTGCTTCTGAGCAGCACCAGGTCCCTCTTCAGGGAA
The DNA here is from genome assembly GCA_030544215.1 of Zantedeschia hybrid cultivar. Taxonomy (NCBI): domain Eukaryota; kingdom Viridiplantae; phylum Streptophyta; class Magnoliopsida; order Alismatales; family Araceae; genus Zantedeschia; species Zantedeschia hybrid cultivar. The sequence continues at coordinate 18,237,828 of JARZZO010000016.1, forward strand.
GTTCACCTTGGCTTTCTTCCCACGGATCCTGCATGCTTCAGCATCATAGGCTCTTGCAGCCTCTTCAGCAGTGTTATATGTACCAAGCCAGACACGAACTCCCTTTCTTGGGTCTCTGATTTCAGCCGCCCATTTACCCCATGCGCGCTGTCGGATTCCCCTGTACTGGTTCTTTCTCTTCCTCTTTGCAGATTTATCAGCAAGTCCCTTCAATTCAGCTGGTTTCAGAATGACAGAGCCCTCTGCCAGAAATTAGAGATGGAAATTGCATAAAACAGAGGATAACTACATAAACAACAATCAAATCATATTTCATTGTCCAATCAGTAAAATAGAGGCAAATGATTCTTGAACAAGAGCTTAAATCATCCATGATAACAATTTTAACCAATACCTAATGGTTTCTTTGGTCATCCTGGGTAACATATAAGACAACCCCACTGAAAGATATGGCGTGCAAGCAGAAAAGATAGCTTCAAAGGTCACATACTAACAACTTGAAATCACCCTCCTAACAGCAGATAATCAGTTCTACATTAACTGAAATCAGATTACTCGTTCACACGATAACTACAAGAAAAAAAGGGTTTTTTGCATACATACCCCTCAAATACACCGTATTTGCATGTATACCCCCAACTCTCACATATTATTATCAATACCCCTGAAATCTTCAAAATGTTGCATTTATACCCCTCCCGTCAAACTTAGGTGAATTTCAACAAAATATGTCGAAAACATTGCATAAATCATGATATCATCGGAGGAGTTGGGGGTACGTAGTGCAAGATTTTAGTGAATTAAGGGGTACATATGCAAAATATTAGTGAGTTTAAGGGTATTTATGCAAAACCATTAGATTGAGGGGTATAAGTGCAACTTTCTAAAGATTTCAGAGGTATTGATGCTAATACCTGAGAGTTGGGGGAATACATTCAAACACGGTGTATTGAGGGGTATATATGCAGAAAACCCAAAAAAAACATACAATCACCACCCATTGGACAGACCCGAAAAGGCAAAATGTTTAATAGTTATACAGATTGAAACAGCTTACATGAATTGGTAGCAAACGCAAGAAGACCAACAGGTATAATTGTGAGTAATCCTTGCAGCACAGGATGGGGTGAAACCCAAATTTTTCTATTTTTTTGTTTTTTTAATTGGTGGCCCCATACTCTATATGTCTGTACAATCTGATCTCCGATTGAACAACTCAAATCTAAAAGATCAAAAAACCGCATTAGAGTTTAGTGGACTTGGCCCGGTAAGGGTGTTTTTTCAATATTCATTGGGGCTCATTTTTTTATTTTTTGAAATTTTCGTGGGTTGTCCGATCATATATGGATTGTATGAACATGTCGGCCATGATAGGGCCAACCATAAAAAACTTTACAAATAAAAAAAAATGGGCTGCACCCCATGTTACTGCACCGCATGCAGTACAGCGAGTATTACTCATATAATGATAGGTCATAGGTAACCATTCCCCAAGAGGGAAAAGAGTTGCAGGAAAGCAGTTTGTGCACTGAGTAGGCATAGATTCCATATTTACAACAGAAGCTCCCAAACTAATAATCAGATAAGTATATGCATCTTTAATTTCTGACAGAAGAAGAGAATCTCCTTGTATGCTCGTGCTGCTTGGCAAAGTGCTATTTCTTTGTCCAAGAACAGCGTCGTTGACTTGCAATGGATCACTTGATTACAAGGATCATATGCTAGAAACATCTAATAATTCGTTACTTGATTGTTATCACCATCTCTGCTTTTTCAACATCCTACAACATACAAGTGCATAACTGATTGAATAAGACTGTGTCTGGATCCCCAAGTTTTTTACATACTAGAGCAGATGTGCATGTTTAAATGTAGTACGAAACGAGTGATAGTGATTTCGTGGTTAAAAATTGCTCTATCTAGCGCAGATGTGAATATGAAATATATTCCATCATGATCAGGGCCATAACCCATCCATTGGGAAGCAGCTACATAGATACTGCCCCTTCACGTCAATCTGTTAAACAGACGTGAAATCTAGTCCTAAGCAAATAATTTGCTAGCTGAAATAGGCCCCACCTTTCCCATTCATGAGAAGAATTGTTGGGTAAGACACTGGCAAACGGTGGCAACAAAAAGAATAAAGGTTTTAGAAGAGTCCCAGCGACCATTTGCAAAGATATCATATAAAGATACATCCAGAACAGGTGTTCGGTTGAATCTGACTAGGACACAAGGAAAATCAAACTAAGAAATTTCAGATACATTAAGCAAAATACAGAAAATACAAATCCCTAACTATGAAAACATAGTCATGGTGTAAAAGAGAAGACAAATAAAAGATCTGCCCCATTAAAAAGGCAGATCTAACAAGATTATGATTTAGGAACCTAATGTGTAATGGTAATGATCCTGGCTTTGATATGGATTTGTGTAAGAACCGAACCTCATTTTTAAAGGCTATATGAGAACATACTCCTAAAAGATCAAATCTATCATACAAAAGCAAGCTTGTGAAAATTCTCGGAATATCAAACTATAGGTTACAAAAGATCAAACCTTTGGCCAAGAAAAACGGTAGCAGGAAAAAAAAAAAAGCCACAATATCACCAAAGTTCCAAGAGGGGGAAAAAATCTAAAATTTAAACGTTAAAAAACACAGGAAAAGGAAATAGTAAAGGATCCTGAATTAGAAGCAAAGGAGGAAGAAAACCCTGAAATTCCTTCAAAAGAACCTAAATGAGCAGCACAAGAGGCGGAAAAACCCCTATCCTACAAAAACAAAAATAAAAATAAAAAAATAAAAGAAAGGTACAATTTTTATCACAGCTCCGATCAAAAGCCACACGATCAAACGTAATCCTGCCCATTCCCAACAAAAATCACACAAAAATTCTCATACCCCACAATACATTTCCATTCCCAGAAGGAGTGAAATCCAAAGTAAAAGAATACCCCCAAGCTATATCATCATAAGAAAGAGGAAACAGGAGAAAAAGGAAGCCCCTTTCTCGTTTCTTCCTTGTTCCAGATGGGTTTACCTCGGGCAAAGGGGTTCTTGGAGGCGCCGAAGGCGAAGGGCTTGACGTCGAGGAGCTCCTGCTCCACCACCACCTCCTCCTCCTCGGAGTCGTCCTTGAACTCCTGGAAGTCGGCCTCGAAGTCGTCCTCCTCGAACACCAGCGGCCCCTTCTTCCTCTTCTGCTTGGAGTCACCCAGCAGCGACTCCTTCAGGTCGGGCAAGAGGTAGTCGGCGGTGACCCGCCGCGACCTGGCCGTGGGGATGAGGCCGGAGATGATGGCTCCCCCGCACATGTCGACGGGCCGAGAGGAACCGCAGCAGAGGCAGGGAAAGGGGCGTCAGACGGGAAGAGCTTGTTGCAGGAGAGGCGCGTTGGAATGGAATCGTGCAGGTGGGCGGCTCTCCTGTGCTTCTGGTGGGGTGAGGGGGTGTTTGGGGGGTGGAAAAAGATGCAAACTTTGGGAACAGAAGGGGATTCCGAGGAATCGTTGGAGGCGGGATTTTTATAGTACTAGTTGGGACGGCCGGTTGTTGCTAGAGTAAAGAGAACAGGAGAGGAGAGAGGAGGGAAGGTCCCGGGAGAAACGATAGGGGTGAGAAGGAAATTAAGGAATTCTTTTACGTACATGGTAATTACACAAAAGATCTCTTAAATTATTAGTATAAAAAATGCCTTCTATTTGAGGAGGGGGAAAGATAGTGTCAAGACCCGTGATCAGCTTGTTCCAAGTGAGTCAGCTTGGTTTGGATTGAGACTAATAAATGTAAAATTAATTTTCTAGAATAATGTTTATTGTGCATCCAATGGCATGCTAGCACGATCTAACAAGCTTGGATCATGCGAGTGCATGATCTTGTTTTTTCTTTTTTTCAGTTGTTCGACCAAAAGATTAATTGATAGGTGAGCTGAGGCGGGGGCCAACTTAGTAGTTTTTTTAAATAAAAAATTTGTACTGCTTTAATGCCGTCCAATCTAAGAGATCGAACGGCAACATTGACACAATGTAATCCATGTACAAGTATTACCATAGTTTCAAAGGAGACAGAGATGAAGGCCTTCTTTGTAGCAAATTTATGTTGGTAACTGAATGGAAGCCAAGGAAGCAGAGGAACAGGAAGAAAATCATTGACTAGTTGGCTGTTGTTGGCATTGAGCCACTGTGAAGGGTTGTCACCAAGAATAGTGGCCTCAGAAGAGGTTGGAGGGGAAAAGGAGGAGAAAGCTGCATGCTAACTTGGATGCTAAAGCTAGTGTCGCCAATATCAACTGTCAATGTAAGCTTTTCCATATGGCCTTGTAGCTCTCATGTTGCACAACGGAGAAGAGAGAGAGAGAGAGAGAGAGAGATAAGGAGTAATTGACCGGCAAGAGAAAGTGACAAGGATGGAGATTCTAATTAGGGAAAATAAGTTGGAAGTTGGCCAGGAGAAGAAGAGCATGTGACTAGTCTTAGGGTATGTAAGTGAGAGGAAAAAGTAACCTCGATGAGGGAGAGGAAGGGAGAAAAGTATGGATGGCAGTTTCGGTTGGTACCGGTACGTATCGGTACTGGCCGGGACTGGTACCGGTACACCCATTAAAGGTCGGTACCATTAAAAAAAAAAAACTAATAAACACTATATCGGCCCGGTACCGGTCCGGTACGTCCGTGATTTTTCCCTCTCACAAAAATATATCTGTGAGAGGGGAAGCTCGTTCTTGGGAAGGAGGGGAAGGGACCGCCGCCGCCACCCGTTGCCGCCGCCGGAGACGTTTTCACCGTTTTGGATGGAAAAAAAAAAAGAAGGTATGATATATATTTTAAATGTAGTGATTATTTTTTAGTTGGTTATTAATTCTTAAATTGTTTACGTTCATTTTCTTAGTAAAATAGACAACTCTTAATTTTGACTCTAATTAGCAGTTAAAAATTAGAGTTTCTGTCTAATTATTTAAATTAAACATCAATTGAAACCTAATTAAGTTTTATTGTATATTTTAAAATAGGAGTGTACCGTGAATTGCGTTGATCGACAGTTAATTAGAGAAAATCACTAATTTTAGCCCTAATTAACGGTTAAAAATTAGGACTTCTGTCTAATTATTTAAATTAAACATCAATTGAAACCTAATTAAGTTTCATTGCATGTTTTAAAGTAGGAGTGTGCTGTCAATTGCGTTGATCGACAGTTAATTAAGAAAAATCTCCAATTTTAGCCCTAATTAGTAGTTAAAAATTAGAACTTTTGTCTAATTACTTAAATTAAACATCAATTGAAACCTAATTAAACTTCATTGCATATTTTAAAGTAAGAGTGTGCTATCAATTTCATTGATCGACGGTTAATTAGGAAAAATCCTTAATTTTTGACTCTAATTAGCAGTTAAAAATTGAGATTTTTGTCTAATTAATTAAATTAAACATCAATTGAAGCCTAATTAAACTTCATTGCATGTTTTAAAGTAGAAACATAATGCTAAATGTTCTTAAATTTGTTTCTACTTTTTTTTTTTCTTGTTATAGGAACATGGCTGAACAGCAAAAGCAAGACCTAAGGTGGGCCCATATCACCTTAGTTAATACTACAAAGAAGAGAGTGAAATGTAAATATTGTGGCAAAGAGATGGGTAGTAGAATCACTCGAGGAAAAGAACATTTAGCAGAGAAGACATGACAGGTGTACTGTCTGTCCCCGATAAGTTGCCAACGAGATACGTGAATTGTTGCGTGGCCAGAAGAAAGTACAAAAAGAGCAAAAGAATGAAGAGGAGGTTGAACTCCAAGACGAGATTTCAGGTAGACATAATACAAAAGACAAAGAGATGTATACTGGGGCCAGTGACATTTCTATACGTGAGAGGCAAATGGCTGAACAAATTATAGACTCTAGTGATGATGATGATGATGAAGATCCTGAGATGGCTGCAGTTAGAAGAGAGAGTTTATGGCATCAACAAGAAGACGAAACCCGAAGGAGAGGTGATGGACCATCAACAAGAGGTACAAGTCAAGCTAGAGGCCAAGTGGGTCTTATAGATAGTTATCTTTTTAGAAGACAGAGTTCTACTTAACCAAAAATCAAGCAAGTAATGAGAGAAGTAAAAAAATCAGATGAAGTGGTAGGACATGCTTTTAAAAGTATCTGTAAATGATTTTTGCATGCAGGTGTTCCCTCACATACTGTTCAGTCTCCTTATTTTCAGCCTATGATTGATGCAATAGCAGATCATGGTCGTGGGTTCAAAGCCCCCACACGTCGAGACATATATGGACGTGGGCTTGATGGAGAATACGAGGAACTTCAACAGTGAGTTGAAAGTTTTAAGGCAGTATGGAAGGAGAAATGATGCACAATTATGTGCGATGGCTGGACTGGTACCACGAAGAAGTCTATGATTAATTTTTTTATTTATTGCACTGAAGGGACAATTTTTATGAAATCTGTTGATGCATCAAACTATTTAAAGAACGCCAAATATTTATTTAGTTTGATGGATCAAATGGTGCAAGAAATTGGAGAGGAAAATGTTGTCTAGGTGGTCACCGATAATGAACCAAGTTATAAAACTGCAGGGAAGAAGTTAATGAACAAGCGCAAACACTTTTATTGGGTCCCATGTGCAGCGCATAGTATGGACTTGATACTTGAAGACATTTGTAAGGACCCGACTGTCAGCAAGACAGTAAAGAGAGCACAAAGAATTACTCAATTTATTTATGATCATCCTAAGATTTTGAACATGTTCAGAGAAAAAACATCTGGGAGTCGATATCTCATCCGTGCGAGGCCTACAAGATTTGTATCTAATTTTATTTCTTTAGAATCTTTGCACAAATTCAGGAATGAGATCAAAGGGTTTATGTTTAATAAGGAGTTCTTGGAGTATATGCGGACCACCTCCAATGAATCTAAATATGAACATTTGGAAGTGGGAAAAATCATAGAGAATAAAAAGTTTTGGAGTAATATGCAGACTTATCTGAAGTTGGTGGAACCTCTCATATAGGTGTTAAAATTGGTGGATGGAGATGATAAGAATTACATGGGATATTTGTACGAGGCAATTGACATTGTTAAAGTGCACATCAAGAATGCATTTTCCAACACTTATATGAAGTAGTGGGACCTTATTGATGTCAGATGTTAAAGCACATTACACCACGACTTGCATGCAGCTGGTAAGTGAAGTCTTATACTGTTACATGGGAGATTATTTACTAATTTGACATTAATAATTATTCACCTAAATGCAGGTTATTTTTTAAATCCTCGAGTAATGTACAGTCGTCAAGTGCACATTGATGGAGAGGTAATCCAAGACACACTGAATGTGATTGCACGCTTGTCGAGGACAATAGAAGATATAATTGAGGCAGAGAGACATGTGTTTATCTCTTATATGAAGAATTGACTTTAAGATATATCCAATTACTTGTATTTTCAAGAGTCTATGAATTATATTAATTGTTAATTCCATCTTTATAGATATAAGCTTATAGGCTAAGGCTGGAGACATATAATAAAGACTCCGTGCAAATTGCCGTAGAGAAAGTGAGCCCAGATATACTTAGTGATTACATTGTTGTCATATGTGCATAAGAAAGAAGAACATACATTGAATAATTTTTTTGTTTTTTACTGATGGCACAATTGAGTGGTGGATAATGGTGTACAACAGAGATAGGTGTTATAATCCATTGGCTTTCGTTGTAGTGAGGGTTTTGAGTCAGACGACAACGGCAAGCCAATGTGAAAGAAACTTGAGCACGTTCAGTCTTATACACTCAAAAATTCGTAACCGGTTAATGGTTGAACGATTGGACAAATTGGTGTACTGCTATTACAATATGAGATTGAGGATCAAAAACATCCGGTTGAGACAACAATTGAGGGAGAAACGAGCTGTAGGGCATGCAGAAGATGTTGTTGGCCAAATTGATGTGGAAGACTTATTTGATGATGATAATCCCTTGCATACTTGGGTTGAGATACGAGCAACTGTCGATGAGCCAATTTTTTATCCTGATGATACAGAATGGGCAGAGGGCATACTAGATGGAGTTGTTGCTAGAGATGCATAATTAAGAACCTCAAAAAGGCAAAAAGAAAATTCACCTCCTCCTTCATATGAGCATCAGAGTCAGACTGAGCATGTGCCTTTATTTGCACCTGATACTGAGCTTGAGCCTGCTAGACACTTAGAATCAGATAGTAGGCCAGTCACTCCTAGAATGGTTGGGCCACCATCATTCTTGAAAATGAGTACATCTACACTTGAAAGGACTAATATGTCTGCCAGAGACGATCCTGCGATTGATGAGATGAAGCAAATTTATGTGAGGCATATACCACGAGGAAAAGGATTATTGTTTCGAGTCAACTTGCAAAAGAATCTAGAAAGAAAACAAAGCCAGCAAAAATAAGCATCACAAAAAAAAATATCAAGTAATGTCAAGAGAAAGTTAATTGTTGATTATGATCAAGATGATGAGGATGCTGGGACACAACCTCCTGGTGATGATGTTGGTGCAGCTGTAGGTGCTATTACTGTGGGCGGAGTGTATATATCTTCTTTCTCTTATATATTGACAGGAAGAGGACAACATGAAAGTCAAGGAGATTATGATTCACAAAGTCAGTATAGACAGCAGTCAGGTTATGGAGGTGGCCAACAAGAAGCATGCATGTATAGCTGGGGAGATCGAGTAGAATATGAAGGCTTTTAATTCCATCCATCCAGTAGCAGTTATGGGTCAGGATCTTCTTCTTATCCTCATGTTGCTTCTTTGCATCATGATTCTGGAATTTCATCAAGTCAACAAGCGTATACTCCAATAGAGATTCAAAGAGGGATGTACGACTTGGCTGCATCATTGTTTAGTTATGGTGAATATAGGAAACATATGTAACCTTATTATGGATACCAGCAACAGCAACCAGATGATGAATCAGAAGGATCTACAGGTTATTATCCATATTAGTATACTCACTCATGTTTTTCATAGGTAAAGATCGTTTGATTTCGTTAAAAATTATTATTTGTAAATGTTTAGTACATTAGCATAATATTTTTCATATTTAATATGTATGAAAATAGTCATTTAGTATGTGTTACGTGTATTTATTTGTCTTAACCTACCTTTCTCGCACCCAACACATAGCTAATTAATTATTTACATTTTTTTTATTTTTTCTTTAATTTTTTTGATTTTTTTTCTTTTTTTTTTCTGATTTTTTTGAGCCCTTTTAAGTCCGTACCGGTGGTATCGACCGGTACCAGTACCGGTCGACACCGGTACCGGTACTGCCAACCTTGGAGAAAATGAGGCAATGTAAGATGACATTTAAGCTAAGATTGCTTGAAGTGCAAGAAGGCCCTTTGATAGGATGTGCTTGGGTTAGTTTGGGCGACCTATGGGACCCATCAAGGCTATGTTCAACAATTAATCAATCCAACCAATGGTTAGGTTCTTCAGATTAGTAGATTGAGTTAGCCTATGCAAGCTTAAGTTGACCAATCTAAATTTATTACACTAGTTCGTGGGCTATATGCAAACTATGGTGTTACATGATAGAGATGAATGACATTTAAAGGGAAATCATGATATATTTTTGGGTTAATTTCATGTTAACCATCCTTACATATAAAATGTCAAACATGCCACTCTTAGTTAAACAATATCGTATATATCATTGTTATAAAAATATAGTATCATATTTGCCATTAACATTAATGTCCCTTTGCAATTGTTAGATATGTCAAGAATATTCCCTATAATATCTAAAACATAATGATAAATGGGTGGGCAGAAGGAATGTGACCGAATGCCCTCCCTCCCCCAAAGAGAGAGAGAGAGAGGTATAGAGAGAGAGAGAGCGCTTTGATGAAACCCCTACTAATGATAGAGGGGGTGGGAGCATATAAGTGAGCAATGCCTCGGTGTTTGCAGCTCATGCCTACACGAGCCCCTCTTCACTCACTTTGCTAGGTTAGGTCCTTCCCAATACTATTGTGTAGGCATCCCCTATAAGATTCGAACCAAGAAGAACGACATCGCAGTAAAAATTAAAATATTAATTTCTTCCCTTGAATCTTGTGAATCCATTCTCATACTATTTAGATCGCAACTAAATAACAAATAAAATATGAAGATCAGATCCTCACCAATGCAATGATAAAAATCACTCGTCGAGTCGTAGACGAACGATTAGTCGTTCTCGAGATTACGAGCCGTTCACATGTCTGACCTCTAAACGTATCCACATGCACCTTCGAAGGCAAGATCCTCTCATGCACATCGAGACGATCTCGATGATCACCTCGGCCTTCTTGTAAGCTCCTCCGTACGACCATCATAATAGAGGAGAGAGAGAGAGAGAGAGAGAGGGGGGGGGGGGGGGGGGGGCGGCCACGAGAGAAAGTCCACGTGCTAGTTAAGGTTTCTCTAAGCCCTCTATTTATAAAATAGTCGACATTTTTCACAAAAAAATTGATATTCTTATAAAACCCTCAATTAATCCATCTTCATAAGATTCTTTATGTGTGTGACCCTCTAGGCCTAATATCGAGTTGACAATGAGTGCATATATTAAATCTCTATTTAATATCTTTATCAAATTAACTCTTAATTCAAATAATAGAACTATTTCTATTATTTTATGTAAACTACTACTTAGTTTATTTAAATTAATTATCTCATGGTTAATTTGACTGACTCACATATCACGTTTAGCCCCAAGCAATGTGTCATTATCCCCAGACGATATTAGGGATTCACAATCCATTGGAACTTGTCCGTTATTAGTTACTGTGCAATTCTAATTTTCCACTCATGCAATATTTCTGGTCAGACTAAGAATATGATTATATGTCAAATTTCCATTGTCTGATCCGATACAGTCTACACAAATGATCACCAAAAATAGAAATATCTTTATATCCAATGATCTACCTTTAAGGATTAACTTGCGTACGACTTAATAGAATACTCTCTCTCCTATGCACTATATCGGAGAGTGAGTGATGCCTTATTAAGCATACAATCATCTTCATATATTTTCCATCACATTTAATAACTGGATTGTACAGGACATATGGCTAAGGCCCATAAATTTAGCATATAATGTTCTACACATAAGATGTCTTTAATGTCTCAAGTCAAAAAATCAATTGCACCATTGTGATGATGAGTTTCATGATTGACAATTAAGTATAATTAACTATTCAGGAATATCACAAGCGGATCATTCAGTGAACTCATTCTCGAATAAACACCTACATACTTATTTTAGTGTCTTCACACAAGTGACTATGAGACCAGCCACCCTTATCATATGAGTAGACAAAGTGTCTATCGATCTACCCAGATAATTGATGTCCGTTCTCAATTATCTTACGACCGAGAATATTAAGAACTTATATCTATAGAAAATTGATCTCATTATCACAATCTCATTGTGATCAAGTCTTCATTGCATAAGCTCACAGACTTCATTATGCCTAATATATAACACACAATCATAATAGACCCAATGAATATATTGCCATTAATTAAGTAAATGAGATTTTTTAAAAATGTCTCTACTATATCTCATGTGATTGGCTTGTAAGACACTCATTTTCAACATCCCCGTGTAACTGATGCAACAATAGAAGCACCCAAAAACAATAGCAATAGTAGAAGCACTTGCCACGTAGCTCGCATTTTGCCGATCTGTCTCATTGTATGTCTTCTTATATTCATCTATCGACTTGGACTTCCTCCCCAACACTAATAACGATCACTACAGGATCTAAATACATGAACACCACTTTAGATCTGAGTATGCAGACCTAGATGATAGCACTGAGCAGAGCTCTTGGTTCGCCATGCTCGTACCTATGTGGAGGAAGAAGACATAGAAGATGAAGGATTTTATAGCACTTTGTAGAGAAGTACAAAGGCACAATATGGAGGAGGTTGAAAGTATTGTGCTAGGATGGGGGATGTCACGGGGGTTAAGAGTAGCAGCAAGGATGGTTGTAAGTTGATAAAGTGTTAAATTGATCATTTAAAGGCAATCATATGCATCATGTTCATGTTTTTATCTGCAAAATAGCATGAAATGATAGATAATTGTGTAACAAGTCCAACGGTACCAATTTCATCAAATTCTGACTTAAAAACATCGTCATTTCATGTGATTAAAGGAGTATAGCGCATTTGCGGTTTTTCGACAAAACCGAGACGAAATGAATACATATGATGATATTTTTATGATAATGCGCTAATTTATATTTATTTTATGTGAACAGGACATGCCGATGATGCAGTGCAACTGGTGAAGTTTCCGAAAATTTGGGAGAGGTCTAGTGTTCGGATTTCAAGTAAAGCAGGAGTAAAAATGCAATTTGATTCCTTCTTTCTCTGGAGTTTCCCAAAACCCTCTATTTCCTTCATTCTCTCCAATTTTCCAACCACATCCCTTCCTTTCTTTATTTTTTAAAACCCCCTCTCTATTTTTAGAAATTCTCTCTCCAATTCCGAATCCTCCTCCTTCTCCAGTTTCCTTTTCCTCTCCTTTAATCTCTTTCCTTCCCCAATTCCGACTCTCTCTTCCTCTCTATAAAACCTCCCACGACCCTCTCTTCTCTTTCTCCAATTTTTCCTCCCTCTTCCTTCTCCAACCTTTCTTCCCGCAACCCTCTCCTTCTCCAACTCTCTCCACGAAGCTCTCTCTTCCTTTCTCTCCCTCTATTCTCTCTTTCACGGCTCTCTCTTTCTCACCTTAAAAATCCAGTCGGTTCTTCCTCTCTCTCTTCTATTTCCTATCCCTCTCTCTGGATCCTACCCTCTCTCTCTCGGTTTTTCTCCAGCAAGCCTCTCTCCTCCTTCTTTCCGGTTTTCTTCTCCTCTTCTCCTCTCTTCCTCCCGACAGCTCCTCCTTCTCTCTCTTTTAGATCCTCTTAGTTCTTCCTCTCTCTCTGCTCTCTCTCTCGGTCTCTTTCTCTCCAGTAGCCATAGTTCTCTCCCTCTCTTCTCTCTTCTCTGCCTCCCTCTCTCTTCTCTTCTCTCTCTCCACCGCGTCCTGTAACAACCCGCAGCAGCTCCTGTAAACACGGCAACCCCCCCAGCTTCGACCAGCACCTCCTGCGGTGAAGCCCACGCCGCACCTGCACGACAAGCTCCAACAACCTTCCTCCTCACCTGTCCACGCACCAGCAGAAGCCCCAGCGCATGCATGCACGTCCATGCTGAAGCCAGCTGCAGCTCCATGCCGGTGAAGCCCTCCTCCAGCAGCATCCTCCTCCCAGCCTGAAGCATTCCAGCGGCAGTCCACCAGCACCAACTTCACGGCCCCTGCGCGAACCAGCCTGCACACGCCTGTTGAAGCCTCCACGTGCCGGCAGCCTCCTCTTACTCTCCACCAGCAACTGGCCCCTACGGACGTCTACGCACCTGCACTCCAACGCACCCAGCAGGCGAGTTCTCCAGCACGCATGCACGTTCTCCACGGCCTCCAACCGAGCTTCAAGCTGCTCCAACACCCTCCACGTGCAGCGGCGACGTTCGGTGAAGCCAGCTTCTCCAGCGCATGCAACAACCGCCTCCACGTCAAGCATCCCAAGTCCTCCACCTGCTGCGCTTGAAGCCAACCTCCAGCATGCATGCCGGCAAGGCCACCAGCTCTTCCACGTATCCATGCATGCCGGCTGCATCTCCACGTAGCCAACCAGCCACCAGCTCCTCCACGCACACCAGCGCAGCCATCCACGCCAACCAGCAACACCACCACCTGCCAGCAGCTGCGCCTGAAGCACCAGCAGCCTCTCCACGCCTCCACCTGCTGCCACCGAGGCCTTTAGCTGCATCATTATGTTGTTGTTTTAGTGATTAAACAATAAATGTTTAGGTTTATTTATCTCTTAAAGAAATTTCAATTTAGGTGTTTAACAATATTATCTTGAATTTTAGGTTACAAGTTATTGGTGTTTTAGCTTAAATTTTCCTTAGATTAGACATTTAATTAATGAATGATACTTAGGTCTTTTTAACTAATTTATTTCACATGTTTTGTTACTCACCTAATTCTCAATTTCTTAGTTTTATTTGAAATCAAATACTTCATATCTTCTAAATTTTCAATCCAAATTCAAGATTTTCAAAGTTAAAATTTTATCTCCCTGTGGATCGACTCGGACTCACCACTATTAATTTTTAAAATTTGATTTGAGTGAGCCGGATAAATTTAGATTGAACGTTCTTATGAGTGTTTAACGACGCACAATTTAGAACGATCATAAGTCATAGAGCATGTACTCAACAAAGTCATGTACCAAGTGGCAGCTATGGTCAGAGTCTATGGTCTCTCTCCTCTACTTCAATTGTAGATGATAATAGTGACACTGACAGGGGTTGGGGCACTACCTTTTGGAGGAGGCCATCCCCTTTCTCTTCATGTTTAAGGGTTGGCGCTTCCCTTGGGGTGACGACTTAGTGGAATGTTACTGGCTGTGCGTAGAACTGGGGCAAGGCGAGTTCGGGGTCACCCGGCACTAGGAGGACCTATTGTATATGGCTTCTCTCTCTCTCACTCTCGTTATCCATGCCCTAATTGTTCCCTTTGTTCATCCCAACATTGGGGTGCCTCCCCTACTTTCCAACATTGAAAGATGGGTGCTAAGGGCAACAAGAAGCACCTCCACCATGGCAGCATTGCTGTCAAAGATGATCATCGGTTCCTCTATGCAATGGAGGAGGGGTATAAGTTGTTGGGGCTCAAGTTGGTGGCAGCCAAACTTGTGAAGCAGACACCACTACTGCACTTATCCTATCGCACGACAAGAATGGAATAGTGAACAAGTATAAGGATAAGCATTTAATATTTAACCAAACGGTATGGTAGCCTTTTCACACTCTCGTTAATATTTAACTATATTTGATTTGGTTAAAAGGATATAGGGTAATGACAATGGTAAATATTATATTATTACAATGATGGTATATATGCTATTGTGTGTGTATGTGTGTGTGTATATATGTGTGTGTGGGGTGTGTGTGTGTGTGTGTTTCAAATAAGAAAAGTTGTAGTAAGTATAAGGCTAGAAAATGTCAAAAAGTGTGGTGATGTATGAAATCAATTGGCTAATAGCCCAATCACATAAGGAGCTCTCCCTCCCTCTCTCTAAATGAGAGGTCTAGGGATCCAATCTCAAGTGTTTCAACAAGCGAGAAGAAGACTTATCTTCTAAGCTTCTAAGCTCATTAGGGCCTATGCCCTCATGCTCCTGGTAGAACGTAGGACATGTGAACCCTAGGCTTAAAAATGTCACATGTATGAGACAAATCATGATGGAGCCATGTAAGAAACATTTTCGCTAGAGTAAATTGTTGAGGATGTGTATATCTAAGTTTACTTCAATGGAAAAGTTATGAAAATATTTGCTCATTATGCAACTTGAGCAAAAAAACAAAAGATACTTGGAGGAGTAGCATTTGTTATTAAAATAACATGCTGGAAGAATAATATATGTGTTGACATAGTGCTAGGAGGAAACGAATGCAGAAGGATATGAAATATGATTATTTTATATATATATATATATATATATATAGAGAGAGAGAGAGAGAGGTGTAGGGGTTAGACATCATGGGGTAACCCCTTTTTGAGTTTGGTACTACTATATAGCAAAATTTTCATGTTGCACAACTTTGGTGCCCAAATGGTCATAGGAGATTTATTGTGAAGATTAAACAAATTTCATTCAAAAAATAAAAAAAATAGAAAATCAGACTTTTAATCACACCAAGATGATGTGATCAAATAGAAATCATGAAATGTGGCTGCTCCCTTTCTCTATTTTTTCCTTTTTCCTTTTTTTATTTTTTTAGTCTTTGAGACCATTGATTGTAGATATACCATTTTTTATGTAGTTCACTTTCAGGGAATGAAAAATACAGCATCAAACTATATCACTTTCCTATACACTCACACCCATCCATCCCCCACCCACATACATGTACACATATTTCAAATGTGGATATCTAATGTCAATTTAGTATAAATAAATGTTTGTTTCATACAAATGTAAATAATTTAAGCAATTAAACAAAACTACAAATGTATTTTTTCCATTCATTGCTTATAAAATTCCTATATAGAACGGTCTCACAACTAAAGTCATTTGTATCTAGAAAAGCAAAGAGGAGTAATCTTAAGTGCTTTTGATAATTTAAAAGAGAATAATATACCATTAGTTTGTACTTGATGTATAATCTTTTGGAACCATTGTTCTAAAAGAGTAGATCAAATTGGATGACTAGAAAAAAATAGAACGTGTAACCTTTTTAGCTTAATAATCTAATGCAACTATCTTTGAACTTGTCTAACATTTAGTTGATCTTTAAAATACATCAAGTTCAATTAGTTTTGAAAACTTAAGAAATGTTGGATTACTCATATTGAAGTGAAGGTATTGGGAAGTCTAATATTTTAAGGTCGATGGAGCATTTGGAAACCTTCTTGAATAAGGAAAGTGATTAAAAAGAAGTAATTATGAAGAGTTTTGCCAATTTTATAATCTCATTTGAGGAATGCGGAATGAGTTAGTTTTCAGTAGGTTTATCTTCATAAATTAAATGTGAATTTTGAATGCAAAAGAAGAAAAGCATTAAAAGCAACATTAAAATCTCCTATAAAATCACCTTAGTCCTTTTAGAAAACTTATTATGAACTATTTTTGAAAAAAAAAGGTGTGTCAAATATGATGGTCTATCTCTTTCCTATTTTTCAAATACTAATAATCCTAATTTAAGGTTAGTGAATGTCATTTAAAAATATTTCTTAAAAAAACTAAGTGAAATCTAATAAGCAGAATCTATTTGAAAAGTATTTTTCAACAAAACCTTAACTTTGTAAGTTTATAAGAACCTAAATCTTTGAAAATTAAAATTGTCCAATCGAAAATATGGAGCTTGCCACAACAAAAAAGACTTTAATGGTTCAATTCTTTGATAGAATCCAGGAGAGTCTTCATAGCCCTTGTTGAATCAAAATCATAGAGATATCATTTTTTAAAAATATATTTACATATATATCCTTCTATGTGGCAACCATATTCTCACCCAACGGGGGACATATTTTAACTCAACTACTCTCTAGCTAGTCCCTCAACTGAGGGGAACCTCAATAAAGGCGGCATAACTAAGGTGAAATTCAAAACAAACTACATAATTCGGGGGGTTGTATGCAAATATCATCATAGTTAAGTGGGTGATAACACAAATATGAATTATATAGGGAGTTATCAATAAATTAGAATCTTCTAAGGGGTTATTTGCAAAAATCCCTATCTTTTATTATAAAGTCCAAGCTTCGAGTGGCATCGTTAAAGGGGTGGATTATCTTCAAAGGACATGTTTCAGAAAATAATAATTTAATGATTGCATGAAGGATCTTGAGACAAATATAGTTCTTGCAAAGGTTGTCAAGTTATCAAAAGAAATGCAACTCTTTTTCACGTTGAAGACTTGAGGAGATCTCGTTGCAAATACTAAGGGGTTGTTTGTTTTAGTGTAAAATTTTGTAAATCATTGGTTTCAAAACAAGTGAAATTTTCTTATTTTAAAATAAGGAAATATTTGTTTGATAGTTTATAAAATAAAACAAGATGGATGCTTCAATCTTCTTGTTTTGATTAACAGTAGGCTTGGACTGTCTAAGCGAGTAGACAAGATTTTACTTTACATTGTTTTACGTCATTTCAAACAACTAAAAATACTGTAAAATGAAACAATTGTTTCAAATTACGCTATTTTACATTAAAACAAACAAACCTTAATTGTCTCCGAGTGAGAAGAACTAATAGAATTCCATTGAAATTAGGTAAGATTGAATTTATTTGCTAAAGTTCAGATCTGAAACTATCTTGTGGTACTTAGAGATGGGATAAATTGATAGTGGTAGGATGGAGTTTGAAAGTGGTGATCCTGAATGCATGTTCAACAGATAGACATCTTCTCATTGCCTTTCCCTGTGTTGAACTATGCCTTCAATTCTCAATGTTATTATTTTGTCCTCAATTTGCCTAACTTAGCCAATTGTCTTGCAACAGGCACCAAGAGTTTTTTTTTGCTTGGTGGGTCTTGACATTGTCATTTGTCTTACTTACCTTGAAAGACGTTGTTCCTTGGCTTTACCTCACCTAAGAGTAACTTGTTTTGTTTTCACCTAAACTGGTTGTTTGCTAGTTAAACGAATCCTACATTAGCATACCTACCAGCTTTGATAATGTGAAGACATCCACAACTGCATCTGCAAGTGTGCCTTAAAATTTAACTTGCAGATTTTCTTTAACCCACTTTGTTTGCAGAATAAGTATATTACGTGGAGTCCACGGATGAAATAACATATACTAGAATAAGGGATATTTCGGTTTGATAATTTTGTGGGACGTATATTAGAAAAAGGGATGTTTCGATTTAATAATTTTGTGGAGTCCGTTGACGGAATAATAAGAATAAGTAATTAGGTCTACGATGGTATGGCTTATTTTTCATATTCTTCAGATATCCTATTATGGTATAAGCCATTCTGCTTGTCAAAATAAAATTAAACTTATTCTCTCCTTGTTCACCTTTATTCTTCTCTTATTTTTCAATCAAAATAGCTCTTTTTATTTTTTAAAGTATTGTGGAAGACTCTAGAGCTTATTCCTAGAATCTCCTGAGATCTTCCATTAATGGTGAAGGGTATCAAAGAGACTCCCATGTAGGATGCAACAATGGATGTCCATTATTTGCTTTCAATGTAGGATCCACTTCTCACAACTTGTACTGGTGCATGCTTTTATTTCCTTTCTTTCTTCCTTGTCCCACACAATTTGGATTATTGAAATCACTAATTATATTTGGAGGGATTTTTAAATCATTAACAACACAATGATTGATTTCTCTCCCCTTTCCAATCATGACAAACAGAACCCAACACTGTTTTCATTGCTTAATCACTTTGGGTTGAAGGCATTGGAATGGGTATATTAGGTTAGCTTTTCATATTACAAGTTGCTTAGTGAGTAATTAATCTACACCCACAACCCCTAACACTCCCATCAAATCCATCAGGCTCCCAAGATGAAATCTTTTTAATGGAACATAAGTTTTAAAGGGAAATGAAGAAGATTTCTCATGGTAGAAAGAAGTGTAGAGAAGCTTCGAGTGTTCTTACCACGTCAAACGGGAGCTGCACCTGGATGTACGAAATATGCGGTAAATGATGAGGGCAGAAGTGGAAATTCGTAGTGGTCGTCGGCTGGTGCACGATTTGCCACGCGTAATGACGCCCGGGCTTGGTCTTTTGCTCGATTTGGACTTTTGTCAGTTTGTCTTCTTTCTCTCTACCCAATTTACCAAAACTCGCCAACCACAGGATATTACGAGGGTGCCCTTCTCGTGCCAATGTGAAGCACCATTTTAGTTAGTTAATTAAGGCTGCTGCATCCATCCCAAACCCACATGGCTACCTAAACTTTAGATTAGAAAAAAGATTATATATATATATATATATATAGAGAGAGAGAGAGAGAAATATTAGAATGCGAACCACCACTACAGTGTGTACATATTATTTTGAGCTCTATTCTTATATTTTAAAAAAAAAACATATTCAATAACCCCTGAGAGGGTTGTTTTCATTCTGTGGATTTTTATTTTGACCGTCCAATCTTGATTCGATCTTGAAACTCTATTTTAGCCGTTCATCGGACACATGTTAATTTTGATTTTTAAGAATCATAAAAAAAATAGTCAAAAATAAAAAAATCGTCAGATTATTCCTTAAAATTATTTCCATCCCTTAGTCTCATTTTGTTTGCAGAATAGCTTAAACCAGAATAAGATTTTGAGGATTTCTTAAACCAGAATAAGAGGTATTTTGATTTGGTAAGTTGTTGGTATTCCACCCAGAATAAGGAGAATTACACTGTGCTATTCCAAGTGATTTGGTAGGAATAAGTGGAATAAGGAGTGAAATAAAAGGTAAAATTGGGGGAAGGGAGAATTAGGTATTCCAAGTAGAGTTTGGAGAGTTGGAAGAATTAGGGGAATTAGGCATCCCCGCAATCAAATCAGAATAAGACCTTTATATCGGTTATTCTGGTCCTATTCTGCAAATAAAGTGAGCCAGAGTTTTAGTATTCCTGATCAATTTACGAATATAAAATCGGACAACTTACATTGCAAGTCTCATGATCCAACATTAAAATTTAAGTCCAAAGAGATGAAATTTATTTTGAGGGGAGAGTTGAATATTTAAAATTTTATTATAAATTTTATCTTTTTAAAACATAGGGGAAGATTCGAAACAATACACACGCATTGTAGCATTCGCACCATAGCACTCATATGAATTATCATATTTGTCCGTGACTCTTACATATCATTATAAATACTTTTGACATCTTCGAAATTTTTTTGCTTATATCTCTCCATCAGAATGTTGTGGACTTCAATTAAATATGCAAGAAAGACACCATCAATGGCGAATTTAGGGGTATACAATAACATGCATGTTAATTTTATAAGACTATCTATACAAAATTCTGTTAAAAATTAAGGTTTTGGAGATGGAATGGGATGCTGATGAACTGGGCAGATGCACAAAGGTCAAATAAGTTAGAAAGATGACAAACAGTGCTGTGAAGGAGGGTACATCTGTTTCATTCCCTCTTGCCCTTCTTATATAAGATTTCATTTGAGCTGCCGAAAGGCATCAGATCATGGTGTCATGAACAGAGTGCATTTGGGTGAGGGTAAGATCCAAGTTGATGCTGCCCTCATTGTTGGTCCACCACTACTCAGCTGGTCTAGGTACATGTCCTCTTCAAAAAAGCCTTTGATACTTATCCAGTGGCAAAGAGTGGCACACAGCTAAGGAAGCCAACTTGGTCCTTGGCAGTGTCTCCAATTATGGGTCTTTAAATGAGCTTTTTTTTTTTTTTTTTTTTTCTTGAGAAGTTTTAAATGAGCATTGGGACTAGGAAGGCTTCCTATACACACTGAAAAATATCTTCTCCATCTGTACCTATGATATGTGGAGTTGAGGAGAAATAAGATCCCATTGTGTGGTAATCATAGTTATTCTAGTCCAAATCCTTTGTAGAGCTCACAGTTGAAAATTATAGGAAAGCTGTCTGTACTGTAAATACAGTTAATTGCAAACTTACCCTGTACTTTGGCAACACTCTGCAATTCTAATGAGTTTGGGATCAAAAGGTGGGCTCTTGATCTCTTAGTTATCCCTCTTTATTAGAAATTTCAATAGCATGAAGGATTTGGCTTTCCTTTCTATTGGCATAAGATGAGGAATTACAGAAAAACTATGACCAAACAAATCCAAGTGTTAAGAGGTTCCTAGGTTTCAGCTTATTATTTGACGGGTATTATTTATTGTGCAGCTTAATTAGTAGCAAATCAAAGAGTCAGTAAATAAGATTGGGATTTTGATTAGGCCTAAGGGTCTGTTTGATTTAATACAAAATAGGCATGATGGAAGTTTTTTTTTTTTTCTCCAAAACGGTATAGCACAATGACTAATTTGATAATTCAGAAAATTCTAGTCAACAGAAGACTTTAACATGTTGACTCTCCATTTTTTTACGATTTTGCCATTCATGGGATGAGACAAAAGTCTTCCTCCAAATAGTTAAAAATGTTTTCATAAGTATCAAATGATAAATTTTATTTTTATTTTTTTTATAAATTTATTTTCTTAAAATTTTAGGAGATTAATGATTTAAGAGAGTCTTTATCCTGAGTCCTTAATTAAAGAAGATATATTAGAGCTGAGACCTTTCTCCGGTTAATATGAGATCATATAGTGAAATCTTGCCTTAGGCGTCTTTGATTTTAAATATCGTGTATGTTATCTGCCTCAGTTTGTTTGCAGAATAAGTTATCCAGAATTATTTATTTGGAATAACGTATATTAGAATAAGAGATGTTTAACTTTGATAATTTTATTGGGTCCACCGGCGGAATAAGAAGAATAAACAATTCTTGAGTATAAGGTAGAATTGCTTATTCTCGTTATCTAAATATAAGTAATTCTAATGCGGTATAAATTATTCCGCCTATTAAACTAAAATTAATCTTATTCTAAAAATAAAATTTCGTATTCTAACCGGTGTGATCTGTTCTTTTTTGTGATGGAAGGTGGTCACAATGGCAGTATTGATGGGAGAGACTGCAAAATTGTGGTGTTCTATAGCTGTGGGGAAGCACCCAATCCGAAAGCAAAGACGCAGTGGACAAGTGGTGGATATCTTATGGTACGAGTTCACTGCTGCTGACCTGAGCCGTGTCCTGATGTGTCTGCTCTTTTGGTACGAGCCGAAAAGTATTGTCTTTTGGTGGGGCGTGGCATGATCCATCTGGTCCCGGATTCAGCATATGACAACTGACAAGTGGAGGATTCTTTTCTTTCTGAATTCTTGTGAATATAGAGGATTAGGGGCTGCAAAGGAACCCATAAGCTCTATGAACACATTTGAGAATAGTTCAATTCGGCTTATTTATTAAATTAAATAAATAAATTTGAACAAAAATTCAAGTTCGATTCATTAAACGAGTCAAATTTGAACACAAGTGAATTTGGCTCGATCGATTATACTCATGAACAAACTCATATAAATACTCGTTAAGAGCTCGTCTTAATACTTGCTAAGAACTCATTTAAGTATTCATTAAGATTTATTTGAAGTATATATTTAACTATTCTATTTTAAATAATCTTAATTAATAAGATATTTAATATCTTGTAGAACTTTTTATCAAATAACTAGGAGCGCAAATAACTTGCTACTTACTATAGTTTAGCCTGAGTTTATATGTTTAAATTTTTTAAAAAATTGAACTAATTGTATTGTAGATTCATTGAGTTCACGATCTACTTGATACAAAAGTCGACTTCGTTTAATGTCTAAATGAACTAAACTTGAACAACCATCATAGATAGTTAGTTCGAAGTCAAACTTGATTAAAATTAATGGAATCAAACTTGAATATGGTAAAACTCGACTTGATTCGACTCGTTTGTACCCCTAGAATAAACATCATATCCTCATTACAAATTTGTTTAAACGAAAAAGTATATTCCTTAAAATGACGGCACTATGAATATTTTGATGAAATATTATTCAATTCCACTTGATTAAGGTTCAGCATTAATTCTAGTTAGTTAGCTACTAAAAAATAAGGAAGCCCATTTCTCTACGTCCTCGTACGCCTCCACTTGCATATAGGGCCAAGATAAATGTGACATTTTTCTATCTTATTTTAGCATGTAGAATAATTATCCTTAATCTCATATGAGTATTGTATATAAGGATGGAAAAAAATCTCGTATCTTCTCAAGAATAAGACCATTAAGATGACCATTTAAAGAAAATAAATTTTACAACTGATTTTTCTATAGACACTATCTCATTCAAAATAACCTCTAGGGACGAGAACAATCCGGTGGATTAATTGAAGTAGATTCTAATTTTTTATATATTTTTAAATATCTTTTATATGCAACTAACTACAATTGAGTTTTATGATCAGACAAGATCATATATATGTTGAACATAAAGTTCAAAAGAATAAAACCAACTCTAGGAGGAGATAATTGAATATTTAAAAATTCTAGATGATTTTTATTTTTTTAACATAGAAATGAAATTAATTAAAAGATATATAGTCAAATCGCACACACGGTAGCAACTATATTATATATGTGTAATACATACATACACAGCTTAGGGATACAGTCCACCTGCAGAGTAGGTAAGAAATACTTCATTTATAAAAGTCTAAAGAAGAGCAAGGATTATGAACACAAATTTAAACCAGTTGTTGCCATGTAATGCACATTGCAAGTGGAGAGGCTCAATGGGCAGAGTGGTTCGTGGATGCGAGTTGTAGGATTAAATAGCTTTTGCCAACTCTCCTTCTAAAGTTGTGAGATCAAATAGAGGGGAAAACCCAACAAATGAACCATTACTAAGCGGAACCACCAATCCACAATTTGAATTGGTAAGTTGAGAGATCCAGATTAATATGAGCATAAAATGGCTAGTGAATATCTAGTGTGAGATGAACCAGCTGCCTAACGTGGTTGGTTCTTCTCTTGCCTCTCAATTGGAAGGTCTCAAATTTCATTATTGGTTAGAGCTTAAAAATTCTTTTGAGATATTTATCTTCGGTCCGTAAGATTACTTTCTTAGATGATTAGATGAATTTAGATTTCTCACCTAATTAAGCGGAGCTATCGACTAGTTCGTAATTATCTCCAATTCTGAAGGATCTCTTAGGCTTTACTTTGCCCTTAATCACGTGTAAATTATTATATGTACCGATTCAGAAAAAAAAAAAGGGCCAGTGAGAGATTAAATAACTTTTGCCAACACACCGATCCACAGTTCGCATGTTCTCCACTTCTCCAATTTCACAATTTCAGATAGGAGTATGGTCGATGATACTTTCAATTCAAAGTATTTTTGAGCTTTATAATTTAACTTTTGCGCAATTCTTTCAAAGAGAAATATTCAGATGATAGAAGTCATTTATATAATCGTTTGTCTTCCAACTGAAGCTCCATGTTTGAACTTATCACATTGAAACAAGGATGAACCATGAGAGATGGATTGATTGGCGTGTGATTGTCCAATTAAAGTGACTTCCAGAGTGGAAATTTCGTCAAGTACACACTTCATCTTTTGCATCATTTTCAAACTTTCCCATCACCAACAAGAATGATAGTGACTTGTTTATGCATCCAACTGATGTTAACCCAATTTGTGGCACTAAATATCTTCCTTGACGTGACATCTTGCTAATAGGATGGATAACCTCAAACCAAGTTGCAAGTTAAGGACAACAATCTCAAGATTATATGGTTAAAAGTAGATATTAACTTTTGCAGAAAAGAAATAAGTGGACACATGAAAAGAACTAGTTCCTGTCTATAGCTCCATGTTCTTTCACATATTCACTTTCTTCCAGTGATCGTGTCACGAATTTATAGTGGAATAGCACCTGAACAAATTTTAATATCTTTAATACCCTTCTTAAAGGAGAAATAAAATACTTATCGTTTCCAATGTCGCTCGAGGGGCATATAAGTAAACTAGAAGTATTCGTTATATTAAAAATGAGAATCGTGCTGGTGGTCTTCTAAGAAAGATGTTTATGACATATGATTTTAAGAAACATATCTATATAAACGAAACTTAACCAAAGATATATGAATTTTTTCTTTGGTTGCTAGCCCACCACTTTCTTCCTCTTTATAAAATGCTTACTTTGACTACTAGCAAACTTAGAACAGCTTCGTTCAAAATTCATGCAAGGCAATCCCACCCTCCCCCAATCAAATGAGGTTGGATACTTTGAACGTAAACTTTACTATTTATCTAATTTTAATTTTACCCATCTGGATTGATATTAAACTGGGTCCCCCCTCCCATCATTAACAGATCTTTATTGGAATATTCCAGGGAGTACAATTGTCTGAGCTGGGCTTGGAGCTGGTGGCCAACACGGTCCAAGACGTTTCTTATAGATTCTAAAGTTCCTTACGTGGAGAACACTAGCTAGCACCTTAGAAGAGGAAGCACAAAATAAAGATGTGAAATGACCTCTGTCCCCCTTAATATATACACTTGAGGGTAGATCACCTAAACCACGTAAAGAGGGCATTATTGATACTGATATTTGGGCTTGTTATTGCACCTCAATTACGTCCGGCAACCTCCCCTTCGTTAGGGTCTTTTGGATTGATGAGAAATTTTGAATCTCCTACAACAATTTCATTTAGATATTTTTATGTTGATGCAAAATCCTTTAACCTTTGGATTTTTAAAATTTTCAATTTCAAAATGAACGAGAATAAAACCCACGATTTTGGTTTTCGGATGTATTTTGATGAAAATAATAAAACAGAAGGTTCTTCTGTAAGATAATGGATTTCACTTTTATATTTTGGTGGCACTTTATGCCAATCTAAATCAAAGGAATCCAAATACTTTCAGTATTTTGCATTAACGAAGATAAAAGGAATATGAGGATTTCGGTGTGTTATTTCAATCCAAACTACCATTTAGAGAACTCTTTTAGCACTTGGATTGATGTAAAACAAGTGAAAATGACACATGACAATTGATTTTGTCAACTTTGGTTTTCAGAGGAAAACGCTGTGAATGTTATTTGAAGGTTCTCATTCAGTTTTCATGTGTTCTACTGCTAGGCAGAAAAAGGGTCACTCTAATAAAATCCAAAGAGTGGTTAGCTAAAGAGACTTCAATGGACAATTGCCAAGGAATTGAAAACAACTTAGATCTGTTCTTTCCAAAGTGTGTTGGTTGGCATCTCCAACAAGGAATCCCTTTACAAGCCCTTGAGATTATTTAGAGGGCAAAGCGCCTCCCTGACCTTGGCCTTTTGTTCTCTCCCCCACCCCTCCCCCTTATTTTAGTACCTCTATGCATGATGAGAGCACTCTTAAGATTCATGAACCCATAAATCAAGCATGGGTAAGGAATTTCTTTGTCAACTGTTGGTGTAGTACCTTTTGTCTCTCTAGCTGGTACCAAGCAAAGTTGTACTAGGATCAACTGTTGTAGATTGGCTTCCTTTCCAAAGGTTCATTGGGTTTAGCTCAAGGAGGAATCTCCACTTGCAACAATCAAGGCAAATTGGGGAACAAGCATCTCTTGTCAATGCCTTATTTAATAGAAGTGATAGTACTATTGCCAATGTGTAATACCCTATGTTTCAAGAGGCTAAATATGCATTAGAGGTCTGTGGGGAGCACAATCCATGATTCTTCCCAATTAAAAATACAAGTAAAGAAGCATAAAAAAGGTTATTAAAAAAGATTAGTTTGCCTAGGTTGGAGATGCCACCACCAATTGGCAGGCAGATGAAGACTAAAATCCTTTAATTAACCTAATGACGACATTGACCGGGCGCGGCGGATCTTGTTTATTCCCTAAGTAAAATATATTAGTGCGTGGGCCTATTAACTACCTTCTTAATCCCACTTCGGTTAAGAATTAGCGGAAAATGCCCCCCTCATAACCTTAGGAGATGTCGATGGATTGGTCTCTGGGACCACTTCATCTAAGGGAGATCTCTGCGACAAATCTTCTCAAAGCTTTCGTTAACCTTCGTTCGGCCCACATATATGTGTGTGACAGACCCACCAACATTTGTGACATCTGACAAGAACTTTTAAGTTAATCTGTGTAGATGGATCTATAGGTCATAGATTATCTATCATCTTCACTAACATGACTGGTGTTATAAATTTGGGTTTTTAGTTTTTAGTCCTTCTAATCTACTTAATTTAGAAAAAATAACTCCCTATAACTTGCATATTTAGTAAAGACTCCCCATAATCTCACTTTTATTTGAAAGACATTCTAAAAAGTCCCAGAATATTCTGAAGAAAAAACCTCCTCATAACGAGTTGTTTCCTATTAAGAGTGAGGTTGCAATATAGAGGTTACAGGCAGTTGTTTTTCATAAATTAAATGGATTCGAGAGAGTGAGAACTAAAAACCCTATAATCTTTTTCAGGGAGAAGCAAAAAATATATCTGAATAAATTACTTCAACAGAATCTAATTCTTTGGATCATCTTTTGGTAATCGCAGATCATTCTGTGCAACTACATGGAAAATTAACTTAAAATGGACCATACAGTGCATGTGAAATTTATAACGCCCAAAGAAAGCCTCAATGTTATTTCTCCGCAAACCTTGGCCCATGCCAAGGCCCAACTCGATCATGTGATAGCGGACGGAAATTTTCCAAGGGCCCAGTGCCCATAAGACAGGTGGGGCCATGACACCCATTTGCTCTTCTTCAGCAGTGCAGTGGGATGAGAGGAGATGAGATATTATTCTATGACCAACTTGCATTCCTTTAACTTCACTAGGAAATAGGAATTGAACAGCTTTGCAGGGAAAAATCCTCAAAGTTGAGAGGTGTTGATGTAACCTATCATTCTTCCCTGTTTCTTTTGGGTTCCATTTTGGTTGCCTCTTGCCCTTGATAAAAGGGACAATTGAAAACCCTAGTAGTACACGATAAATTGGGCTGGGGCAACTATGGGCTGGCCTATAAGAGAAAATGTTGACTAAAAGATTCTTCTATCACAAAGACAAATTTACCAAACGGTCAAGGATTTGGAAAGCCATTCTCACTGGTATTAAGTGGCAGCTGGGACCGTATGATTGACTTCCTCCTAGACATAAGGAGATCATATTGACTGAGATGAATTATTATCCTAATTATCAAACTTTTCTGTTCGTCCGAGCTAAAGAAAAAAAAAAAAGCTGCTCTATTAACATTAATAAGGTCAGCTCAATATGAATCCTAGCAAATTTAGTCAACAAAAAAGTTTAATGACTAAGATAGATCATCATTTCAATCACTTGATCTTATCTCTCCACAGGAAGCAAACTTGCAGATCTACCGGCTTCCAGGACATCACTAACCATTTGTCTCAACTCAACCACAGGCTACCCTTGGCATAACCATGCGGAACTCCTGTGAACTCCACCTGCTCTCTACAAGAGGTTCAGGTTGGCTGAGGAGGTCACTTAAACCGTTCTCAACCCGCAACCATGATGTCACTAACTTCATTGGAGGAGAAAAAAATGACAGAATAACACAATTAGTGCGTCCTTAAACACACATTATCTTTTGTAACATTATGTTTCGATATAATCCTCAGCATCGGAAAAGCACTACACCTGCACCCTTTATACTGTCATTAGGAATCTTCAACATTATCATAAACCCTTATTTACAGGATGATGGTTCAGTGGATGACAATTAACACCATCAGGGATTAATGTCACTAAACGATTGGATTTTGTACAACTTATATACATCTGTGCTTATGTCTGTGTGAGCTTTTAGCCGTCCAGGAGGAAACAATTTATATGTACAAGTGTTTCCTGGCAGCTAGAGATTAACAGCTCAGATTCCTGAACAGATCATCCAGGGCAGTGTACAAAGGCTCGGCTGCTCTAGGTCTCTCCACTGTCCCCAGAAGGATGTCATTTGTAGTCAAATACGCATCACCATAGAAGCGTGCATTAGCGTCCATCCTTGTTATGACAACGTTCCCTTCGAGGGAAGCCCCCAAAAAGGCACCTGTTTCGATCATCAAAACATGGTATTAGCACCTCATTGAAAGAATGCTATCAATACAAACTTAACAGAGTCAATAGGATTAAAAATTAGAGTGCAGAGTCCCCTAGGCGTTGTACTGTATCCATAAAAGCATATATGTGAATGCAGACAGGAACAATCTCAAGCTTTTTATTATGCATCTAAAGAATTTTGCATGGAGATGATCACTTCGGTTGTTCAGGTCTGCATTTTTTTTCAATTATATGCACCTTCCAGGAAATAAATTATGCCACGTGCAGAACCGGCTGTCCACGTCCGCAATTACATCTGCTAAAGTTGGCAATGTGTATGACTTAATGATAAGTCAATCCAATAAGGACCGACGCCAAAAAAAAAATGTCAGTGACTAGGCTCCCTAGTGCAGGTCTTGTTTAAGCCAATGAGCGCTCTGATAGAAAGGCTGAGTTTGTTGCAGCAAACTGGCAAGCTTCTTTTCAAGTGAAAGAAGATCACAGTGATTTTAATAAAATTTCAGTAAAGTATCGTTTTTCAGATATTTTAGTTATTAGTGTGTTTTTTCTAGTTATGAAAATAGGGCCCTCTTTTAGATATTAAATTTCAAAGGAGTATTCTTTTTCAATATTTTGTAATATTAGTGTCCTTTTGATAACTAAAAGAAAATTGTGTCCCTTTTAGACTTTCTGATGAAGGATACAAATTCCTACTATATACACTTGGACAAGGACAATCCATTTATAAAACAATCGAGGGCATTTTTGGCAGTTTGTAAGACAAAAAAAAAGTGACCTTTACCCCTCACAAATACGTACTTTAGGAGTGACTTTTTTAGATATTTCAAATTGAGTGACCTATAGCCCTTTTTTAGAAAATTTCCATATTTATTTGGGCACTCAGATCATTTGTAGAATATTATCGCATGCCCATGTTGCTGAATAGCAGTGTCATCTCATTATCCTCGGGTAAAGAATCAGGGTTTACAAGCATTATCTTAAGGGAGTACAAGTGGATGCTGTGATAGCAATATGCAAAATTTAGGCCAAACAAACCAATTCGGCCGCCAGATTTAATTGTTTGTTTCTCAGAGTAGTGTATGCAAGCACCAAATTGACAATTAAGAACCACAAAACTCCTTTTGTCTGGTAAAAGAAAGTCAATTTGGTGATTCTCATCTGGGGAAAAAAATGAAGATGGAGAATGGTGTCACCTAGTGAGACAAATGGCAATGGCATCACACTTCCTATAGACTGTTTGCAAGGAACAATAGAAGCTACATTGTTTTCGCAGCTCTGCTCATTTTTCACGTAGACTTTCCAACCCCACTCCCCCCACCACAAATCTCCTGTCTCTTTTGTCACCTAGCAATCTGCACAGATTTTTGCTGGTACAAGAATTTTGCTGGTACACAGTTTGAAAACACAAACTAATGATAATCACCCAAAAGAGAAGAGCTTTCACTGCACACCATCATCAATCCATGGGTCATCACTAACTCTTTAGACACACTTGCAGAAAGCTTGCATATAGGGGCACATCTATGGTGAACAACTCATTGTATTAAAGAAACTACGTACAAATATAAATGCAGGTACTGTGGTTATCTAGAAAAATATGATGGTTAACGTATTTATGCTGGTATTCTACATGTCTAGAGAAGAATATAATAAACACAACCAAACACTAACAATCACTATCATTTTTCAGGAAAGATGTTAAATTCATAAACCAGTTAAAGAGCTTCACCTTCATAATTCTGTATTTAGATGAGATGAGTAAGATCATGTCCAAAAATAGATCTTACGTTCACACAACTGTAACATGGACAAATTGAAGAAAAAAGGTAACCACCAAATGAACATAATAATCATTCTTGAACATCAAAATGAATGTAATTGCACCAATATTTTAAAAGTCAGCTGCGTAGTGCCCTAGGCAACCTGCCTAGATACCTTGGATAGGTTTACTGCCTCAGCCTCTTTCCAATGGCTTTGCATGATTGTTTTGTTTCATCATGCAATTACCTAGATGTTCTTAAATATCTATCACATGACAGGAACCTATATTTCTATATGTTGGGTAAGACTAGAAAACTTGATAACAACATCATTCTCCATTAAATATCAGAGTTCGGGAACAGAGGAAATCATAAAATTATATGGGGCCTTCATCCCTCTTCTAACATAGTTTATCCAATTTCCATCTTCTCATGATCATAAGCTACTAAATTGCACCTCACTTCCCCCTTCTCCCCACCCCAATGTGCATGTGCATATGTGTGTGCGTGTGTGTTTGGACGCGGGAGGAAAAGGACCCCGTGCTGTTGTTTTTTGGTTATTTATCTTTGGTAGACTTTGAGGACTTAGAATGAGCCCTCAGGGAGTCTAGGACATCGGATCAGGTAAGGATCCGAGAACTTGACCTCTTCCCCACTGACCTCGGTCAGTGTTAATTACGTCCATAAACTAATCGACAACCTTTGATTAACCGCCCAATGATGCCCTTTAATAAATATCAAGCACTAAGTCATGCAGTTCAAGCACATAAAACATAATTAAGATTAAGCCCAAAGCTTCACCCTGGCTTAGGATTAGGTTTGAGATGGTTTACAAGATTTTTAAGGGGTTTTGGATTGATTCCAAGTGTTTTAAACCTAAAAGGATATTTTCAAAAACCAAGTTGAAGGGTACAGTGGTATTATGGTCATTTTAGTACCTGTGATGAGTTCTAATAGATTGGGAGGGTTTCAAAATCCTAGGATGTGTTTTTAGGCTGTTTTAAGTGTGTTTGGATTGAAGGGCTATTTTGGTCATTTTGGAAAAAATTTAGGTTTTAAAGATACTTAGCATGTTTTAGGTGATTTAACATTTTTTAAAAATTTCTGTGATTTTTAATGATTGTTAGTGCATTAGGGGTATTTTGATAATTTTTCTCATTTTCAGGACTTCGAGGGTATTTAGGGCATGTTGTATGATTTTTACATTTTTTGGGATTTTCTGTGATTTGTATAGGTTTTTGTCATTAGAAGGGTATTTTGGTCATTTTTGCTTGATTCTATGGTTGAGTGGGTTATTAAGGGTTGTGAGAGCATTTAGGTCCTTCTAGAGTCATTAAGGGTGTGTTATTCAAGTTATGGTTAATGAGAATATGCTTCATGTCTTATTAGTTAGTTGTTTGTTCAAGGTTAGGGGTATTTTAGGACTTATGTGAGTTTAGGTAGGGAAGCCAAGGGCATTTGAGTCATTTGGACAGCAATAGAACAAACTCCAAACCCATGGGTCAGCTTATTGGACTTTAGTAAATTACATCCACATATGCCAAGCATGATGGACTTACTTAAATTCAACCAAGCCCACTAAAGGATAGCCTTAATGGACATTGGTAGAGGATCCAAATATGTCATAAACCTCTCATGGATCTGTTAAGTATCCTTTAGGGCAGAATTATTAAATGACCTCTAAGTAAAGAGGAGCATGATTATGGCCCATTAAGCATTCTTTCATACCAATAAGCAAGTTTCATAAATAAACCATAGTCCATCGAAGATGATGAGGGTCTTTGATTAATGGGGCACAAAGGTCACATGATCAAAGTTACATGCATATCAATATTTGGCCATCCAAGTAATATGGATGCACCAAAATTGCATAACTTTGGTCCCTCAAAAATATGAATGAACCACAAAAAACCTGCACAAGAACCCTCCAAAGTCTTCAACCCTTGCCTTTTCGTATTCCCTTCCTGTGTCCTTGCAGCAGCCCTTGGGAGATATTTATAGGGGATGGAGAGGTTACTAGTGAAGGGGTATTTACCGGTGGGTACCCCCACTGGAGGGCCACAGCCCACTAAAAAAAATCAACCCAATAGAGAGAGAGAGAGAGAGAGAGAGAGAGAGAGAGAGAGTGATAAATGAGAGATGAGAGAAGGGGAAGGGGCCACTCACTGGGTAATAAAACCCACCATGGTCAATGGGAGAATAAACTTCTCTCTCCTACTAACTTCACCACTAACCAAGGCCATTAATCACTAAGCATCCCCTCCACCTTCTTTTCTTACCTTTTTTATTCCTTCCAAGCCCCCCAACCGGTGGAGCATTTAATGCCCACCGGTAGGAGGCCATAAAGCCACTAGTGGGTCTCTCTCTCTTTTCCTTTTTTCTCATCTCTCTTTCTTTCTTCTTGCTTTTTTCTTCTTTTCTTCTTTCAATGGAGAGGACCCCCTTGGTGGCCAGTAATGGGGCCAACCGGTAGCCCGTTCCTCCTCTCTTCTTTTTTGCTCTTAACCCCCTCCCCTCTCCCACCAAGAAAAAAAAACTGTCCAACAGTGTGCAACAGCTCTCATTTTCTCCATTTTACCCCTGTAAGTGCCAAAAGAAGGGGTGCTATCTGAAGGATAGTTAAGGGGTGTTGCAACCTATGTAGTTAGAGGTGAGAGGCAAGCAAGGCGACCAAGGGTTCACCTCAGCCTCAAATGCCTACGTGATCGCCTAGGCGTTTGAGGCGATTTTATAAAGCAAGGTGTTGGACATTTTTTATAATTCCTAAGACTGTCCACTATATCTATATACAAGCAGTAGATGGTCTTAGGAATGAAGAGAAAAAGGGTGTTGGACATTATTAAAATAGGTATTAGCCGCTTTGAAGTAATTAAGAATAAGAAAAAGTAGTATCACATAATTAAAAAAGAAACAAACATTTAGCATAAACAAGCAAGTGCCTAGGTGAGTGAGGTGAACATGAGGCGAGGCGTTTACGCTCGCCTTAGCTTACTACCCCCCCTTTCTCCCTCTCCCTCCCTCTCTCTCTCTCGGGGGGGGGGTTAATTAGTGTATAGTTCACATCCTAAAAAATTTATTAGTATATAGCTATGAGATACTATATATGTTTGAAAAGTGTAAAACTACTACAGTAATAAAGCAATAAAAATACATTCAGTTGGATCAAATATTAGATAGAAGAATAATTTAAAATACTAAAGGATTGGCAAACAAGACCACCTCATTAGCAAGGTGCCCACCCCACTGCTTAGGTGGTCTGCTCAGGTTCAATAAAGGGCTATATCCTTACCCTACTAGGCATTTTCAGAACATTGAATAGCACCCTGAAACTTATTCAAGCTTTACATACTCTTAAAACTGAGTCAGTCAAATCGATGATTTATACAGATCACTTTTACCACACACAAAGAACTAACCATGTACAGATTGAATGGGCATACATTGCGTGTGCTAATTTCAAGTTTATAGAGAATTATATAGTAAAACTGAAGATCAATACAGGAGATCTGCCTGTCTACAATTGAACTTTGCAATGTTTCTTAAGCAAGCATTCTCAGTGGAACAGACGAAAACGTTCAGTACTCAATGCAGATAACAAATATTGGAGTAATAAAGGTGTGTTCGTAATCTGATGTTACCTTTACTGCAACTGTAAGTATAACACATTCCAGAGCCTCTATCTCCAGCTCGAAGATCTGCCTCAATAACTCTTCCCACTGGCCCTGCTGCAGCACTTAAACCAGCTCCAAGAGAAAAATGCATGTGGCTACTAAATGCCTTAACAGCTTTAGAACCATGAAGCACAAGTATAAAGTCTGTAAGTTCACCACCAATCTGGAAAAAAAAAAAGGAGAAATATATCACAACAATATCAAACTAAGAATAAATGAAAAGTTTGGAAACACAGGAAAAAGGGCAAAACCACACAGCTGAATGATCTGTGAACCTACTTCCTAACTCCCGTCAAGAATCTGGCAAAAAATTATAAAGGTGTATGTAGCTTCATAAAATTCAAATCTCATTATGACGGATTTAGACTGCTCTTAGGAGGCAATCGTACTCGGTTTTGAACAGGAAGAGATCAGCCTAATCGCAAACCATTTAAGGTAGGGAAGTAAATATAGTGTTAACAAATCATTATTTGAAGTACAAAGTTAAATCCCTCTGCCACAACCATCCAGGTGATAAACTCTCACGCCAATCCCAGTGGACCAGGATGAAGTCCAGATACACCTGCAAACCTCCTCCCAGACACACGCTGGGTTGTGGAAAGTGGAAGTTGAAACTAGAGCTTGGTAAATTGAAAAACAAAAAAAGAGTGGGGTGAAGGGGAGAGAGAAAGTAAAGATTTAGATCATATTTGATGCATTAAGAATGAGGATAAAAGAGTTTTCATTAAAGAGTGTGCGATTAAAGAGAGGTGCTGTAACGTATTTTGAGAAATCATTAATGGGATCACTTTAGGGATCCTATTCACTGAGGAAGGCGATGAACCAAGTAGATTATTATGATACTTTCAACATATTTAGAACTTTAGAAGTATAAAACATTTTTAAGAAAGTTGGAAGTAGGTAGGTCCTAGGAGTAGATAGCATACCTACTGAAGTTTGAAAAAAAATATACGCAAAATTAGTATAAGGCAACTGACTAGACCTTTTAATAGGATTTTGAAAGAGAGAAGAATGTCAGATGATTAGGGAAAGAGGCATGATTCCTCCCATTAAAAACAAAGGAGATATACAGACTTCTAATAATTATTGTGGTATTAGCTTAGAAGTCAAATTTGAACTTTTGGGAGAGAATAATTGAGTATTGAGATTTGAGAAGCATCTTAGATTTATGACTAATGTGTCAGAAAATCAGTTTGGTTTTATACATAGCAGCTCTATTACAGAAGTCATTTTCTTTATTGAGGCAATTGATGGAGAGATAGAGAAAGATAAGAGAAGACCTACAGATGACTTTTGTTGATTTAGAGAAGTTTTATGATCGATGTGAGGACACATGTAAAAAATAAGGAAAACTTTAGAATTAACAAAATTCATGATTTTAAAATAACTAATTAAATATATGAGGGCTCACTTGAAATTTTTTTATAGAGCTTCTTGCTTAGTGGACTAAAACTCACTCTTGAGCGGGCTAATTTTAGGGCCCTTGGATCATGGTTGTGCAGGTTTGACCAGTTTTGATGTAAGCCTGATTTGGCTCTATGTTGTCCATGGGATGGGAGGACTCAGAAAAGTACCACATAGGTTAGACTTAATTTTCAGGCTTTAGGTTTCTAACACGTACGACAGGTGGCATGATTTATGAGATTTTTTTTATTAGTATCTTTTTATGGATTCATCAAATACAGTTGTTTTAGCAGACTGCTCAAAATAACAAATTTTCTTTTTGAAGGGAAAAGATGTCTTTTTATTGGTTAGAGACATGGTTTTTCTAACAATTTTATTGGACTCGAATGAAGGGTACTTCTCTTATTTACATCTAACATCTTAAGTAAATAAAAATAGATATAACTTCACCCCCTTCCACTGTCGCTTTCTCCACCGCCTACCCCTTCTTTAACCATCTCAACCCTACGACCTTTCCCTCTCCCTCTCCTATAAATAGGAGGTCAACCCCTTAAGCCTCCCACCCATCCACCAAGGGCAAGTTAGGAGGGAAAAAGAAAAAGAGGGAGAGAGGAAGGAAAGAGGAGGAGGAGGGAACAAGGGGGCAGGGGCAGTACAGCAGGTTGACAGTGGCTCAGCAGCACTCCAAAGGTGGCTCAATGTCAATAAGACCCTCTGAGGGTCACCCTTTCAAGTAGGATGACATGTTCCTATTCTCATTAGTTAAATTTGTACTTTTAGATTAATTAGTTTGCAAAAATTAGGAGATTAGGAGTTTCCAAATAAAGGAGGAAACTCTATCAAATCGATGCAACAGTTTGGGCTCTTGTCAAGTAAGAGAATGCTAACATACCACTCCCTTTACAAGGTTTTCAATGGCTTACAAACTTCATTGTATAAATTAAATGCAATTTACAAAACCAAAAGATGACCCCTACACTAATTTTTAAAAGTTTGCAAGCAAAAGAGAAAACATTCCAATACCAGCCAGTAACATCACCTGTGCTCCCCATCCTAAACCGACAGACAGTATAGCAGAGGGTGCCGACCACGACCCATTCGACCTCCGGGCAACAACCAAACCAGTACCGAGTTTGTAGGTAACAAAAGCACCAGCTTTGGCAACTGTTAAAATAGCAAGCCCTTTTGCTCCTTTCAGGACAGACGTGGGAATGGACTTCTCAGGATTCAACCTTGAAACCTGAATGTGACAATGATCAAAAGAAATAAAAACTAGGAAAACATCTACAGTTTGTAGAGATTTTTCAAGTAGATACCATCAAATTTCCAATTTTACATGATATATAATGAGCATACCTATGCAGATAATTGAATAAGACAAGTGCTGACATGCAAAAGTGAATACCTGGCAATAATTCCTTAGAGTATTTGATGCTTTATATATCTCATGTTCCATTGATAAACCCAAAGGTAAATTTAGCCACCCCCTAGAGCAGGTCCAATCCAGAACGTCGTGCTTTGCAGTCTGCACAGAATTGCTGATGGATTTTATCAATACGTCCTGCAAGGGTTCAAGCCTGTCATAGCAGTTGTCACACACCCTTTGAGGTTCTCTCTGCCGAAACTTAACGGGCATCAAACATCTTCCTTTGGTGCATACCCAACAGAAAATACCACCACAAAACCGGCAATGATGCCTACCCCGAGTAAGTGCTTTGAACGGAGAGCCACATTGCATGCAGGTAGAAGCATGACTATCTGGCAGCCATTCTGGTGGCTCTGCTAGTAGGACTTCTTTATAATTATGATATTTGAGAGCTTCTGTCTCTCGCAGCGATGGTGCACTTGGTGCATACACAGAAGAATGTAAAAGGCTGTCTCCATTTTTACTGGACTCCAGGAATGAGATATTTGAATTAACACTCTGACCTTCTGTATCTACGGCACTTCTATTCTTTCCAGTTACAATTGCAATTAGCCCTTTCATAACATTTTCAAAGTTCACTTCAGGGCGTACATTTGGCTGTGTAGAATGAGAATCATCCTCAACTGAGTCATATCCCCCAACATAATTTGAATCAAAAGGTAAATTATATGAATAATCTTGCGAAAAGGATCTCAAATCTGTCATGCGTGTGCCAGCCTCTGTTACAGTCCAGACACCAGGTGTAGAGTCATCATCATGGCTTCCTTCGTCAAACTTCGGCAATGAGGAATAGGAAACTGTATCTTTGGATTTCATCATGAGCTCAAAGTGAAGTCCCCACGTACCCCAAGAAAGGTTTCCACTGAATATCACAGGTTTACCACTGACATCAAGAGATACTCAGGAAAAAGGAATCACCAGATGTAAATTATTTTATTTTAATAGCTCAAAAAATGCATATGATTGTTAAAAATTACCTAGAACAAAAAACAGCAAAAGGAAGCATCAAGTAGACAAAATCGCTTCTATATTTTACAACAAAAGCTATATATTGAATATAAAAATAGCTAGTAGCTATTGATGGGGATCCAGGACCAGTGCACCAACATCGCTACGTGCTACATATGGTGGAGCATGTTTACCGCCCCTGAAAGACTACACAGAATTCTATTTGGCTCAAAGACAGTTTGCATAATCTTTCAATCATAGGGTATTTGGCGACAAGTCCATTGAGTTCTTGTTCAGCCCATTTGGGGTATGTTTAGTCACTTTTCTATTTTTCAGGATTTTCTGAACGATTTTTGCACTACTTTTTCAGGTTAATGGTATTTGGTCCAAAGTCGAGTTTAGGGAGTCATTAGGGTTTGTTTTCTTAAATAGTCCTATAAGATAGTTTATTATTTTTAATAATATTTGCTGCAATTGTAAATATTTTTCTTGAATTCCTCTCTGAGACGGAGAAGAAAACCCTAAGATAGGTTAGGCAAGATGCCCAAGCATCACAATCACCGCCATTGTTTCGCCTTGGACCGCCATCTTCCCGCTTTCTGCATCAGATTTGGTATCCGAGCCAAGTTTAGATCGTCCTCATGGTCTAAATCCTACCCTGTTGCCACAACCTCCGCTGCTGTCGCGTCGCCGCTGCCGCCACGTCGCTACTGCTATGCTGCCACCCTCTCTCTCTGCTTCCTTTCTTTCTCTTTGCAGCCCCTCTCGCCCTAACCAAATCCCCAATTATTGTTGACCAAACAGTACCTGCAATACTATTCCAATGTCATACCCACTTTCTCTCTCTCTCTCTCTAGAGTTCCCCCCCCCCCCCCCCAAAAAAAAAAAAAAGGTCCAGCATGAACAGGGTGGAAGACCACCTGGCCAGCACATGGCTGTATGTGTGTTCTGGTGGTGGTGGGTTTTTTCTTTTCTTTATTTTTGTGTGTGTGTGTGTGTGTGTGTGTGTGTGTGTGGGGGGGGGGGGGGGGGGGGGGGGGGGGGGGTGTTGCAGTGGAGGAGTAGGGCGGAAGGCCACCTGGCCAGCGCACAGCTGCATGCCACACCCCCGCCCATGAGCGACGGCGCATGTCTGCACGTTGCACAGTGCACTAGCGGATGCATCTGCATGCTGCCCGCCCAACACGTCCCAGCCCATGGGCCCTCCAACCGACGTGCATGGCATAGTGCGTCAAGCTGTGCACCAGCTGCACTAGTGCACTGCCACCACATCGCGCGCCATTCTTTATGTAGTCAGAGGTGAGAGGCGAGCGAAGCAGCTAGGGGTTCGCCTCAGCCTCAAATGCTTAGGCAATCACCTAGGCGTTTGAGCCGATGTGTTCTCTCTCTCAAAAATCACCATAAAGGAAGAAAATGGCAATATATGAAAAATAAAGTAAAGATCTAAGATAATCATATGTAAGACTTTCGGAAGCATTGATCATGTCAAACATGCAATGTCCTATCACCATCTACAACTCATATAAATAGTGGATGGACTTAGGAATCATCCAAAATAAGAAAAATGTGATAGCACGTAAGAGAAAAAGGGCATTGGATATTGTTAAAAGAAGTATTAGCCACTTTGAAATAGTTTAGAATAAGAAAAAATAATACTACATAATTAAAAAACAAACATTTGACATAGACATCATAGACAAGTGCCTAGGTAAGTAAGGCGAAGATGAGGCGACACAAGGCATTTTGGGTCGCCTCATCCTACTTCATCGACTAGGCAAGTGAGGCGATCACCTTTGATAACATAGGTCATTCTACTCAAGGTTTGCCGTATCGTACCGGATCGGGCCGACTCGTATGAGTCCACTCGTATCTGGGCCGAACCCGATCTGCTGGCACGGATCGAGTCGGACCGGATCGTAAAGTCTCAATATGGTCATACATACATAAAGACTTGTTTTAGATTGAGTTTTACTCATTTGATAAGTAAAATCACACCTTATATGAATTAATAGAGTTTCTTTCTCTAAAATATAATTTAAACTTATTATTTTTTCTTTTTTTTAACAAACTCATTGGCTTGACTTGTGCAATTCGTGCAAGTCGGACCGAGTCGGTCCGAGTCAGATCGGTATCGTACCGTATCTGAGGAGATCCGATCTGATCCGAATCAACGAGTCGGCGAACCTTGATTATACTATATTATGTAACGCTCTACGCCTTCCAACTATAGGTCATTGTCCCTGCCGCCACAACGATGCTCCTACGGCTGGTGCATCGTTCATCCGTCGTCGACAACCTATCACACCACTGCTCATGTTCTTCGTTCGTGGACAGTGCCGTCGACCTCCTTGTGTTGTCTACATGCATGACTTCCTCAGTCTTCCACATTGGAGTTATTTCACAAGCACTTGTTGATTTACTCTCCAAGACATGAGAAATTGTGCTCGATGGTGATCGGGCGTTTGTGAAATTCTCTAAGCCCTTCAACAAAGTTTATCATTTTGACAGGGCATGGTGTACTATTCTTCCAAAGCTAGAACCGTACATCAGAGTTAGCAGAGACTGGATAGAGGAACAACATGCCACTGTGGATCCTGAGCAACAGTGGTGCACCATCCGGCTGCCTCACTTGAAAGAAAAATTTATTTTTCCAATCAAGTATCCTTCAAGTGCGGTAAAACCCCGACATGAGGCTACAAGTGAGGTTGTGAAGTTTGATGCCGATTTTACAACCATCCCAACAAATTCAAGTTCTTTGGACACCACTAGTAGTGCATCACCATCTGCACACCCTTATCCTCCATGGGGTCAGACCTTGATGTGCCCCTATTGTAGTGGCCTCTTTGCCTCCACTTGACCCACCTACGTAGGATTAGACTATCATAGTTGTGGCCAGTCTTGATTTGTTAGAGGATTCTTTATCCATGAGTAGCGATGATCATGCAAAGCAGTACTCTACACACCTCGATGCAGTCATTGATTTTAGATCTTCAGTTTTGTTCTCATTTCTTACAGTTACTATCGTGATCCTCTAGCACTACAAAACTTGAGGACTAGTTCTCTTAAACCAGGGAAGAATGATGGGGATTCAGGACCCGGCAACCAACCCAACATCGCTACTCATTACATATGTGGGGATTTACTGCCGTCGGAAGACTACACAACATTCTACTTGGTTCAAAGATAGTTTGCATAACGTCTATGTAGTAGGGTATCAGACGAGTCCATTGAGTCCTTGTTCGCCATTTAATCACTTTATATTTTTTAATATGTGTTGTGCAATTTTCGCACTATTTTTTCAGGTTAAGGGTATTTTGGTCTAGATTCTAGGTTAGGATGTCATTAGGATTTGTTTACTCTTTATATGGCCCTTCAAGATAGTTTATTATTTTTTAGTGAATATTTACTGCGATTTTGAATATATTTCCTGAGTTCCTTTTCGAGACAGAGAAGAAAGCCCTAAGACGCGGTAGGATTCGGATTGGATGCCTAGGTATCACCACCGCTGCCATTGCTTTGCCACCATTCCATTTTTACTTTTACTAAACTTGTGGTACCATTATTACTTCCATTAGCCTTCCCTAGCAAGTAGCATTGGAGCTAAAAAGATTTTGACTCAAACACCTCTGAAGAGGGCCTCTCATAGAGGCAGATTGCCTGAGACTTCTCATCCTAAAGTGTGGCACCGGCTCAAAAACCCATGGCAGTCTAAATACTAGTTGAGGCAATCCAATGAGATAGTCTTTCTCATTTCTTGTGATGAAAGACATCAAAGCCATAAATTCAACATAAGAAATGCTAGCATGTCAAACTATGATCTGGTGGACACTTCTATTTACATAGAAATTGGAAATGTTGTCGGGCACTCAAACAGCACATGACATAGACACACACCCAATATTTCATATTAGGGTCTTAAAATGTACAATTCAATAATTCTTCAAAATACTTGTTTGAATGTTAAGGTTTCAATAATTAAGCTAATGTACTACTTATGTTATAAGTTCTAAAGACATTTCAATGCAATGGAATATGTGTTACAACATGCATCCAAAAAAAATATAAGTACATAAAAATATGTGTATATATGTATACTTCCCTTGTCTTTGTGTCATGTTTCTAAAACATTACCAGACCCAACACATACTTCCACGTCGACACTTGATATATGTGTCCATGTCCCTCAAATCATAGATATAGAGGTCTTTGTTAAAGAGTGTGTCATGGTGAATGCATTAAAATTCATATAGCAT
Source organism: Zantedeschia hybrid cultivar (assembly GCA_030544215.1). Taxonomy (NCBI): domain Eukaryota; kingdom Viridiplantae; phylum Streptophyta; class Magnoliopsida; order Alismatales; family Araceae; genus Zantedeschia; species Zantedeschia hybrid cultivar. Next base: position 18,280,490 of record JARZZO010000016.1, read on the forward strand.
CATGTCCCATTTTTCAAGTAAAAGACTCGCATGTAGAAATATACATTCAAATTTAAAGGAATAAATCAGTATCTGCCATAAGGAACTGCAAATTATGTACTGAGAAATACAATGGTCAATCATCCAATGTCATCATAAACCTTGTCTCTTCGATTAGGTTCAGCTAGATCCAATCTAGGGTCAAGTATTTGATTTACATACCATAAAAAATGCAAGGTTTTCCAACCTGCTGTCTACTTGACATTACAAGACAGTGCCAAGTTCTTGGCCAAGTTACCTTACACAAGAGAGGCTCTACCAAAGTCCTATGGGGCGAATTGCCAAGTAGAAAACTACCACTTGGGTTACACTGTTTAAGCTCATGTAGCCAAGGAACAACCCTCAAGACTCCCCTAGACATCAGAAAGAGTCTAGATAAAGACGGGATACATTGGCTCAATTCCCGAAAAGCCACAACGAAAACTCCTATTTCCTGATTCATGTCTCCTTTTCCCCATTAGTTGATTGTGCATTAAGCCTAAAACCTTTCACTCTATCATCTGTTGAAGCAGCATATTTTCTTTATACCTATAAATTAAAATACCCTTTAGAACTATCCATTATCTGTTGAAAGAAACCTAATGAAATAGAGCAATTAAATTGACTCTATTTTGCTATGTTATCAAAGGCGATTGAGGCGGTCACCTAGGCAACAAGGCGACGATAAGCTGCCTCGCTTCGACTCTATCGCCTAGGCAATCGCTGTAATCACCTCAAGCGATTAGCCTCACCCGCCTCAGCCTGCCTCACCCACCTCATGTCTATGTTGGTCCGGCCGAACCGGTCCGCTTATAATGCAAATGCAATACTGGCCCATCATTTCGGCCCAATAAGTGGGTGTTTATAAACCCGTGGCCTTGTTGTACCCCCTTGCCCTAATCTACAACGGTCCCGTGCTTCCGCCCCTTCCGCTCCCCTCTCCTACGAAGGGGACAAGACTGGCGAGCCACGAGGCAACTTCTCCGGTGCAACCCTAGCCCTTCCTCCTCCACTCCTATGCTCGAAGACATCTCCTATGGACCCGACGACGAGGATGGCTGCGAACCCTAGCAACTTCGACAACCTTCGCCAACCCTGTGATGCCCGATGGAGACGATGACTACAAAGCCTGGCAGCTTCAACGACTTTTGCGAGCCCTGCAATGCCCAATGGCCACAATGACTTCAAAGCCCAGTAGCTTCGACGACCTTCCGACACAGTCCTCTACGCGAGGTAAGCTTTGATCTCTCTCTCTGAGATTGCAGAGGGCCCGAAGCCCCCCCCCCCCTTTTTTTTTTTCTCTCTATCTAAAGTTACATAAGGCTCAGAGCACCCCCCCCCCCTCTCTCCCTTACACACACACATACATACACACAAATAGAGAGTTTCCCTCTCTTTCAATCTCTCACTCTCTGCATCTCTTATTTAGCATGAATTTGTGTATGCTTTTTAACACTTAGTTGATAAATTTTCATCTATGGTGTGTTTATTTAGCATCAAAATTTGCATAAATTTTTTGATTGCATCTTGATTTGATTAAATTTTGTTTCAATTTGGTAAATTTTAACTTGCTTGGTTATATTTAAGTAGAGAAAGAAGTCATTTTGTATGATTTTTTATGTGTTTCTGACATGTTTAATAGTATATTTAACTATCTGAACCTTTTTTATTTTTTAAATAAAATGTCGCATCAAATGCCTAGGCCATCGTATAGGCGTTTAAGGCTGAGGCGACCCCCAATCGCCTCACGCCTCTGACTACATAGCTATCTGAAGTTGTAATAAACCCATTTACGTAAGGCCTTTACTTTTTCTATTATTTGGTGATGGGGGATTCTCTCCTCCACCATCAGTTGCACTCTCTCTTCATTTTCTAATAAGATTGATAGTGCACCCACAACTTCCTAAAGAAAGGGCAATTAAATTGACTGATTATGGTGCATATCCTACCACTCAAAAGAAACCTCCTAGATACTGTTTTTACGTCAACATTCATTCCATTACATGATCTGATCAAGCACCCTCCTCTCCAATATGCCTCCTCACGTGCTAGAATTTCACATTAACTAGGAAAGAATGACAACACAATCAAACAGATGACACACAAGAAAGCAAACAACGTTACATCCGGAGGGGGAGAGAGAAAAAGAGCATAGACTATAAAGTTGCAGTACCTATGACAAACGATCTATATATCAGAGTGCAACAGGATTAGAAGTGTTATATCAGCCACCAAAAACCTCTGCAAAGGACCTTATACATCATAACTATAGGGAGAGAGATTCCTCAAAGGGCTTATACCAAAAGTCAGCTCCAATTGCGAAAAGGATCTTGACCTTAGCAAACCAGCACGCACAACAATGGGAATCTCCCAATGACAGAAAAACTCCCCGTTCAAGCGAGTCAGACTCGGGATATGAACAGCAAAATATATTATGCCCGTCATCCACGTGGAAACAATTTGGGGAAGAAAAAAATGGAAATTTGAAGAACGCCGCAAGAACAGAAACGGATTAGAAAAGAAACAAAGATATAATAACAACCATTGAAACCCACAAGCGGTGAAGCTTCGGCAAAGCCCTCCCCCTCCCCCACCCAAACCGCAAGCCGCCGTTGGGCGCCAGCGAAAACCTAAAACTGAGATTTCGATGAAACCCACCGGAAAATTAAAGCAAAGAAAACCCTTTTTTCTACATGGAACGAATTCCTGATAGCAATGGATCAGGGGGGACAAAAATTATGGGGGAAGAAAGGTAGAAGCGTCAGATAAGAACCTATTGAGAAGGAATCCTCCGGCAGTACTGCTGACGACCCCTCCTCGTCCGCCGCCGGCCGCCGGCGCCGCAGCCCCAAGGTATCGCAGAGAGCGACAGAGAAAGAGAGAGAAGGGAAGGAGCAGAGAAAGAGAGAGAGACGAGGAACAGGAGGAGGAAAGGGGACAGAGAGAAGCGATAGAGGGAAAGAGATGGGGGGGAGAGGGAGGAGAACCAGAAAGCGTATCGAGTTGGATTGCCCACCGTGTACGAAATAGGAGTTAATGGGCCGGAACCGAGCAAGCCCAGGTTGCTGATGGGCTGACTATTCCAAATTCAGAGTAGGGTAAATATTTGTTGCGATGCTCTCTAGACATTATGTATAATTGATATCTGATCGGCGGCGCGTTACATTTGAAACACGCTGGGGGTTAGTGAGATGAGGAGTTTAATTCACTCCTCTGAATTGTATTTCTTTAGGAAAATTATTTCAATGGGGCTTTTATTATGAATTACAACTCACATGTTAATGAGTTAAGTGAGAATCTATTAAGAATTTAATTCACAATTTAGTGAGTTCAGTGAGAATTCACTAAAGAATTCAACTCACACTTTGGTGAGTTATGTGAGAATTAAGTAAGGCTTGTATTCACCTTTTAGTGAGTCAAGCAAGAATTCATCATGAATTTGATTCACCAATTAATGACTAGGTGATGTAAAAGATACGCAAACAATTGTATATCTATTTTGATATTTTAATAAAGTTATATAAAAGATACATAAAGATAATGACATGCTCTTTGATAAAATATGAGGATATGACTACTATCTAACTGGATAAGTGAACAGGAAGAAATCATAGATGATGCATAACTAATAAATATTAAAAATTAGAGTAAATTTAAATTTACAATATCAAACTTAGTTAGAAAGAAATATTTTGATATTGACAAAATATTTATTATAAATATCTATTACCACTAACATGTCTCATAAATTTATAAATTTAGAAAAAAAAACATGAGTATCCACAAATTATTGTTTTTCCCACATAACTAAAGCAATTCCATTACGAAACCTTGCTGCTTTATGTCTTAGCTCTTTGATGACAAATTGTGGTCCTCATCATGTACATGGATGTAATATGAATCATCTTCTACTTCTATATTTTGCTACGATCTGTCTTCTTCATATGGTGCAATCTCATCTTTTCTATCATATAATCGAATGTAATTATGTAATATGCAACAGGCAATCACCAGTTTATGTGTTAGATATGGATAAGGCGATGCATTCTTCAAAATAGAGAAACGGGCTTTAAGTATTCTAAACATTCTCTCAATGACATTTCTCAAGGATGAATGTCTATGATTGAATAACTCTTTTGAAATTTGAAGTTGATTTGTTCATCATCAAATTCTTTTAAATGATAAAGTGTCATACGATATGGAGCTAAAAATTCAGACAAATTTGCATATCCAGCATCCACAACATAATATTTAACTAAAAATATTAAATCAAGTCAACACTCATTTAATAGGTTGAATTAACATCTAAACTACGACATAAAATGAAAACACACCTTCAGGTACTATAAGTTTATCTTCTCTTTGTAGTGCTGATTTCAAAATGCGAGCATTAGCTACTGAACCCTCCCAACTAACTAACACATATACAAATAACACATCAAAGGAACACACGGCCATTACATTTTGTGACAAAATGCCTTTTCTATTTCTAAATCTTGTTGTATTAAGACCGTTGAATAATACTAGAATATATGTTCCATCAATTGCTTCAATGAAATCCTAAAATAAGATATATATTTATATATAATTTTATAATTCAAAAAATAGAGTAGATAAAAAAAAAAAAAAAAATCATACCTTGAAGCAAAGATAGATTCTTTCATCTTCTATAATTTTCTTAGGTACATCATATGGTGGATAGAATAAAAAATATCCTTGCATCGACACAATGGCATCTAACACTTTATTAAAATAATAACTAACAGTCCACACTGAACGTCGAAAGAACTGTTGATTTTGTCCAACTATGCCCAAAAAAATTGCTAGTTCTTCTTCTAGACTAACAAATTTTGTATCTTTCAAAAGTTCATTTATTTTTAAAATACTGCATAAATTGAGGAAACATTCGGAACACATTCTATCTTTCTTAAATAGTGCATGTGTATTGTCCATTAACCACTTCATATATGCTCTTCCATCAGTACTAAGTAAACAAGGTTGAGAAATCAGAACAACCCTGCTAAGAAATTTTCTTATAAAACAATCAGTAGAGATGACCAATGTCTTGAACTCTTCATGATCACTAAACTCTGACTCTGACATAATTAATAACCTATAAAAGATACTATTTTTTTCATTTACGAAATTTAATAGAAACAAAAAAATATTTTCAAGATCAGTCAAAATAATGTACCATATACAATCATAAATTATCAATGCAATAAAAACTTAATAGCATAGATATCAAAATAAAAATGTAATTGACATAACCAACAATTAGTTCTATAAGTACTCTGAATATCAAGTAACAAATGAAAAGCAAAATATAAAATATGTTCTGTATGTAACCTATAATACTAGGAAATCCAAAATTCTTAAAAAAATCTCTTATTCTAATATTTATGTTTTAGTAGCATGATACTTGACCATGTTCTTCTCTCTTTAGGCTGCAACCTAATGAACAATAACTTTTGTTTTTTTGATGTTATAAGGTATGCAACATGAACTTTAATGATAGGATCCAAGTTTGGAATTTCATCTAGTGCATATAACCAATGATCTTCATCATGGACTGCTTTATTTGCATATTTTTTCTCATGAAAATTGTCAAGTGATTCAATTAACATTGGTACATCTTATTTTCCTTCTATGTCCACTCTTTCTCAGCTTCAAGATGAAAAGGCGTTGATGATTTACGTTTTCTCTTGTGACTTCCATTATGTGTTTCTTTATCTTCAGCAATAATTTGCACATCATTAAACCCAATTTTATTATTACTAGTAGCTTCTCCAATTTTGTTGTATTGATATTCTCTTGCTTTTGGGTGAGACTATATGTCAAAAATAGTACAAATATTAATATGAATATTCTTTAAAAAAAAAAAAAAAGTACAACCTTTAAATATGTTGCCCATTGTTCTCTGCTAGCCACCACTCTCTTATTCGCATCATCCCATGCAAACCCACTACCCTCCTTTAAGGCCTTGAAATTGTTGTCTTTTTCCATGTTCTCATCCATGATTTTATATTTTATCAATTGTTGTTGACTTTCGTTTCCTTGTTACAACGAGTCAAGACATCATCTGAAACATCTTTTGGAAAAGTCCCGTCCACTAGTCTTCTTCCTTCATCAATTTGATCAATTAAAAGTCTAAGAAGACACTGATCAAGCTTTCACTTACAAGAAAAATAACTCATCCCTCTTTACAGGATTTTTTTTTCTTTTCTCTGATCAGTATTAGTTGATAAGTCATCCATCTAAAGTAAGGAAAATAAAGAATTAATAAATTATATACGAAATATGTTAGATGGTAAGACAAAATATATAATTTTATTTTTCACTACTTTAGGACTAATAATATAAAAACAAAGGCCAACTTAATAATAAGGGAAATCTTTCAAGCATCAGGTATCATAGAGTAGGAACGATTGTAAGAGCACTCCTCTAAGCAATCTAAGTCTATTTATTCACTATGAATCATTTTTTCTCAAAGCATACATTTTTTAATCACTTCATTTTTAATTTTTTTTGCGGCTCTTGTGATGAGATCGAGATGATACAACAAAGCATTGACAAATTACAATAATTAATTGATATTATGAAAAATCTAATAATATTATCACAAATGTAAAGAGAACAAAAGGTTATCAAGCAAACAAGTGTAGATTAATGTGGGTAAGAAAAAAAAAGATTGTCCTTTACGTTGCATTTTTTGAAGCTTAAAATGAATTTATTCCTTACGTTGCATTTTTGAAGCTTAAAATGAATTTATTTTCTAAAGAGAAATCTAATGAAGAATGGCCTAACTAAGAGAATCATAAATGAAAATTAAATAAAAATAAAAAAGCCTTCTAAAAATGGAATAAAAGAACAAGGAGAACATGTGGGTGGAATTTTTGGAGGCATGAGACAGTTTAGGGGCACCAAAACATGACTTCATAAAGATGCTCAAGGCAAGCACTGTTGCGTATGATTTGTTGTCAAGGTCTAAAGGAGCGAGGTCACCTAGTACAATGAACAATATGCACCGTAAAGGAGCTTTCAAATACAAGCACTTTTGGAGCTTCTAGCTAGTTATTTTTTAGAAGTGGTTAGGTCATGATGTCTAACCAAAGTTATGGAGTAATACCTGTTGGAACAACATTGCAATCCTATGTAGATTGAAATTATAGACATGATTGTCAAACCTTTAAGATTAGACAACTCACATTGACATAAATTTTTTTCTTTGAAAATAATGCTCAAGTTCGGAGGTTATCCAAGCTCGGCATCTATGTGATGTATCAATTGAATCACGTCAGGTCATGCATGTGCAACATGCACATTGTAACAAGTATTACTCAAAATCACAAATCAGAGTTTTTTAGAAGGGAAAAAAGTAGAGTTGTTAGGAAAAAAGTGACTTTATAGTTATTTAAAATTAATCATAATCACTCTCACACAGTAATTTTTATACCGAAAATGAAAGTCAAAAATAGCTTCAACTTAAAGTCTTGTTAAACATGCCCTAGCTTAGTTTTTATTTATGTCACAGGTTTGATTTTGTGTTTTGTTTCCACATGGAACTTGGAAACAACTTATCTGTTTTGCTTTGGCTTTTAGATGCTTTCACAGATTCGCCAGCATTTTTAAGAGATTTGCGCAAACTTCAACTTAGTTAAGCCGAACATACCTTTCATCAATCTTTGTAGGACTAGAGATTTAAATAACCGGAGGAAAGTCATGAAGGCTTTAAATGACTCAAAAGAATGTTTTATTTTCTCAAATTTTTTATGATATGGTACTGTTGGAGCTCCAAAGTTGGCATTATTGTCACCGAATTCCTCCTTTTCTAATATTTTTTTCTAAGAAAAGTGACATGAAAAAGAAGAAATTGCCAAGACATGCAGGTATTTTTCATGCATGACAATTTATGGGATTATTTTGTAATTATTAATAAATAACCATTTTCTTACTATAGAGTTAATTTTGTATTATTCAACAAAAAAATAATCAATACAAAAGTGGCCCCTTTTGAATCTCTTTGCTTGTACGCTTTTACCTCCTATCTGTGTTATCTAGTGGTCCACTATGCTAGCTAAAGAGGATATTAAAATATATATGGATAATTTCATATTAACCATTCTTATATGTTAAATTTCAAAGATACCATACTTATTTACATAGCTTACATACCGTCCTTACAAGTATGGTGTCTCAAAATGGCCACTTCAAAGGCATATTTGGTATATATATTATTAGGTAAGAGTATTTAGGATAATGTGAAAATAAGCTTTAACATACAAGAGTAATTAATATGAAATTAACCCAAATATATATTACCACCAGGAATACCTCAAATATTGCTGCACCTTATAAGTAACCTACATCCTCATGATTCATCATGGATGTGAAAATAACATTTCCAGCACTCCTTGATCGCATAAGGATACAATCCCATTTTTGCTTTAAAAAAAAAACCATCTGATAGAACAGTATGAGGAGTGAACTCAAGTAATCTTCAAAGTAAATAATTTTTTAAAAAATAAAATTCCCTACCTGGTATTGCAGCAAGTCAAATTCTTTGGCATATGAATAAATTCCAAAGATTGAAAAATACCAAGGTTAAGATCGGGCATTCCAAATGGAATACACGAATTGCTATACACCAACATGCAAATGTGAATTAACCGGATAGGACTGTTGGCTACATCCCTTCAGCTCCCTTTGAAAGGTCACAGATTCGAGTCAGGTGTGAGTCAAAACTTCCCCTATAATTCGGCAGTATAGTGTGCTGTGAGATTATGTCCCCAGATCCGTGAGCTTGTCTCCCTGAATAATCAACTTGGGTCAAAAATTCACTTAATTAGGCGGAATTGTCGATTTGTGCAGAATTCTCTCTCTATTGGTAAGGAAAATTTAAGCTTTGCTCGTATTCAAACCTTGGTCCCCTGTTCATATGTGTAGATTAGGCCAATTGAGCCACCTTTGGGGGGGGGAAGCAACGTGCAAATGTGGATGGTACACCTGTATTTAGCTTTGCTGTTCTTGAAGATTGCAATTTGTGAAATATAGATTAACAAGGGAAAGTTATGCTTGCCTACACTGATTTGAGGAATCTAAGAACAACTGCATCCAACCAATCCCTCAATGGCATCAAGATAAATGTGAGAAAGGATATTCACCCATATATGGGTCACTCTGTTGCTATTTTTTGTTTGAGAAGAAATAATTGAAATAAACAAAAGTAACATGAGGGTAAAATATGCAACTGCTTTTCTTTTATTCAAGGGGAAACTTTGAATGAAAATCATCAAGTTATTCTGTTCTTTGACTGAATATCCTACCCCCTGAATATTCAAGCTGCCAAATGACTTGTGGCATCTATGAAAAAATAACCTCCTATTTCACATTATCCTTTCTCCAATTAAACCTTCGTTAAAACATGTCAGTTACAAACAGTTAGCATCCAAGACTACTTTTATAGCAGGTTAAGGAGTCTTCACACGAACAAAAGAAGAAACCCAATTGACTAAAACAATTTTGGTTCATGACATGTTCATGAATCTAACATCTTCCACAGCCTGTTGCACGTCTCAAATGAGGATGATCCTGATTCAAATGCAAATTTCTCAAACTTCTTTTGCTCGCCATCCACAATATCTGCAGCCAAATTTTAAGGAAAGCAACTGCATAAAAATACTCAATAAAATGAGCAATTCTAGGTTGAATGACACTCCTGCTGGATCTTCCTCAAGAGGCATGGTCTTCACATGGAATACAAAACAGGAAAGGAACCTTAACCTTATTGATAAAGTAGATGTATAAAAATAACTTGATCACCTTCTTGTTAAAAAGGATACAGCCTGAGATGCTTGTTTGATTCACTAAATCAGGAATGATACGCGTGACTTGGGTGCACATAGAAAGTGTATTCCTGCAAGAGAAAGCCGTCTCTCTCTGAAATATTTTCTTAGAAACAGACAGACCATCTCTCTCTGATATACTTTTCTTACATACCAGAATAGGCATATACACAACAGGTAACAAGGATTGTCTTTTTTACATACCAATATACTTTCTTACAAGAAACAAGGACTGTAATAAGTTATAAAAAACTTGAACTTCAATTAGATAGTCTAAGAAGACAAGTGCATCAACCAGATGTTCCTAAATAAATAGGCAAATCAAACAATGTAAGCTTATCAAACCATGAATTGCAACATCATGAAGACATGGGCATAAGGACAATGCTGCTGAGAAAAGAGGGACTATAACTAAAGATACTAGGAAATGAGGATATGTTCAAGATGACTATAGGAGAGAAGAATGTTCTGCTGCTCAAAACAAATAACAGAAAAACAACTCCAACCATCCAACATAGATCATAAACCTAAACTTGTTGACAACACTACGACAATTATCCCCCAACCATGACATGTGCATTCCACCCTATGGTGGCACTCCCCTCAATTCTTTCCCCAAAATTCAGAAGAAAATAGGATGCTAGGTTGGAAATGCAACACTCACCTATAATAATTTTGCCACTGGCCCTTTTGATGAAAAGCTTCTTCTTTGTTGAAAGCCAAAAACTCCCAAAAAAAAAAAATCAGAGGCCACTGGCCAGACAGAAAACTTTAACTCATTTTCTAAACATATTCCACGTTGAAGTAGCTATATACAGTTATATTTTTATGCTTCTCTTAGTTCATTGTGTCACGCTTATCCATCTTCGAATAATTAAAATATAACTTACAGAGAACATGCCATTTATAATATACATGATTGCAGTGGACGAAAGCAATAGAAGAATAGTGTGATTGTATACAGTTTTCCAACTCTGCAAATCGTTTCCTTCCAATATTTGGACCAATCATAACATGTTGCGCAGTGTCCATTTCTCTCATTCACAATACTAGGCACCTAACATCATTCTGCGCTACTTTCAGAATAAAGTGGAAACCTTATTTTCAGAACTTGCCAAGTGAGCTACTTCAGAGACATGTCTTCACATGCAATAATATTACCTTGGTCACAGTTAAATGTTCTCCGTTGTTCTAGGTACTGTTTTCTTCCTATTTTTGAAGCATGGCTTTACTCTCCCCAAGCGAGACACTTAATCACTGCTGAATGGACTTCTGACTTGCTATTCTCAAGTTACTTTCAGCTGGATGTTCATCTTTTTGTAGTTTAATAACCTTTTAATCATCTTGGTGCACTTTTCCTTAAAAAGAAGAGCTCCAAATAGACAAATCAAAAGCAAATGCAGAAAAGCAAGTATGGCTAACATCTAACAGCACTTTAGGAACTTTGGTGTTTAAAAGTTGATCCAAATCAAGATATAAAAATTCTAGAACATTGTATCTATGGTTTGCTATTACGCAAGATCTTGATCAGATCACAAACATCAGCAGGAGCACCTGGATCCAGAATAGCAGCAGCCCTGGATATGTCGTGTGTTAGCGTACATGTTTATTCTTGCTTTTGTTGAGATGCCTGTTTCTCAGGTTTCATCTCAGTGACCTGCCGAGCTGACATATGCCAAGAACTCGTGAGATGGTGTACCATGGTTAAGTACAGCTTCAACAACCTTCTCCTAGCAATATATATATATATATATATTGAAAGTGGACGGTACCACAAATGTACTGAAAGAAAAAAAGAAGGGGGGACGTACAAGTATACCCAACTCAGCACAAAGACCCCAGGTACAAAAGAGAACACCAAGCAGGTGTAAGATCACCCTTCCCACATAAAAACAAAAAGGGAAGAGCTGTCAAGAGCTCCTTTACAAAATGCTTCAACCCATTCTTTCACTCTACCAAAAATAGACCTAACATGTTCAGGGACAAGAGCTTCCTTTTGAAAGATCTTTTTGTTTCTCTCATTCCAAATGGCCCACACTATGGCAAGGAGAACCAACCACCAAATACAAACATCATCAGCAGAAAATTGTTGCAATCTAGGGAGTAGTGGATCTGCCCAAATCAGGCACCTTTCCCACTTTAAGGAGGACTATTGCCACAGTTCCATGGCAAAAGAACAATCCACAACAGGTGGTCCAGTGTCTCAATCTGATCCGCACACGTCGGGCAAATGGAGTCAATCCCCTCAATGAATCTAGCCAATCTGTCCCGTGTAGGAAGCCTTCTAATACTCAAAATCTCCACAAAAGGATTTTAAACTTCATAGGAGACTTCTGCTGCCAAATATGAGAGGTGTAGGGGTGTCTATGACCACCATCAGAGATAACCCGATAAGTAGCTCTGACAGAAAATATCCCCTCAGCCTCCCAACCCCAAGACCATCTATCAAGAGAGAATGTGTTAGGCTTGACGTCCTTCAACAGATCCAAGAGTAGACAGAAGTCTTCTACTTCATCATTTGTGAGCTGTCTTCGGAACTGAGGGGCCCACACTCCACCTGGCTGTTCATGGTCAAACACTTGTGCAACAGACTCCATAGGATGTGAGTTGATGTTAAAAAGCCTAAGGAATCTGTCTCACAACGGGATACCCTCACACTATTTGTCCAACCAGAACCGACACATCTGCCCATTTCCCAAAATAATGTAGGTACCAGCCTGAAAAACATCAAAACTCGAAGGAATACCCTTCTAGACAGGAGATATAGATTGCAAAGAAGATGGCCATACATACCAAACTCTCGCCCTAGTGTACTACAACTGTCAAATGATGTCCACCCATAATGAAGCTTCCCCTAAACACAACTTCCAAAGCCATTTGGTAAGAAGCGCAATATTGACTTCATCCAAACTTTTGACTCCCAGCCCACCATTTACCTTACTCTTACACACTCTGCCCAACATACACCATATGTACCCTTCTTGTAGTCTCCACTCCCATTCCAGAAAAAAGCGGCTTTTGATCAAATCCAGCTTCTTAAGGACCCCTCTAGGCACCCTGAAGATGGAAAGAAAATATATAGGCAGACTATCCCATACCGAGTTACAGAGCACTAGTCTTCCTCCATAAGATAGCAGTCTCCCTTTCCAGGAAGCCAATCTGTCTTCAAATCTCTGGACCAATCTCTGCCAGTCCCTTATCCTTAACCTCCTTAGGGTAAGAGGCAATCCCAAGCAAGTGACTGGAAACTCCCCAGTCTGGCAGCCCAGAATGATAGCTGCCCTCTGAAAAGCATTGTCACCAATATTCACCCCGATAAGAACACTCTTCGGAAAGTTAACCCTCAAACCCGACACTTCATTTAGCCATTCAAGAACAAGCCTACCTGAGAAGAGTTGGTCCTCACTGTCTAAAAAGAACAACATGGTGTCATCTGCATATTGCAAGTGTGTAACTTGTCCACCCCTGGGGGACACACAGAACCTAGAAATCAAAGAAGCTGCTGCTGCCTTATCCCACATCTTGCTGAGAATATGTGCCACCAAAATGAGTAGGAGAGGGGAGAGAGGATCCCCCTACCATAAACCTCTGCCACTATGGAAGAAGAAGGTAGGTTTCCCATTCACTAGGACCGGAAATCTAGTTGAGGAGATGCAAGCTCTGATCCAACTCACCCACTGATCACCAAAACCAATCTTTCGCAGGACTTGAAGGATACAATCCCAGTTAACCCAATCATTTGCCTTCTAGAAGTCCAACTTAAGCACCAAGCCTTTCTTGTTTTGTTGTTTCATAGCATGAATGCACTCATGTGCCACCAGGAAGTTCTTGTGGATCTATCAACCCTTGATGAAAGTACCTTAATTGAAAGAGATCAACCTCTCCACCATCCTCTCAAGCCTTACCACCAAAAGCTTGGAGATGATTTTATATACCCCATTCAACAAACTGATGGGTCTAAAGTCACTAAGGCAGTCAGCTCCTTGCTTCTTAGGAATAAGAATAATGAATGTTTTGTTGATGCCCCTCAAATGAGCCCTCCCATTTTGGAACTCCACACAACCTTGCATATGCTATCCTTGACTATACTCCAACAATGCTGAAAGAAAACCATAGGAAAGCCATCAGGACTGGGAGCTTTGTCCCCACCAAGAGAGAAAATAGCTCCTGCACAGAGAAAGGTGCAAAGATAGCTAAACTTTCTTCCTCAGACAAAGTAGGAAGAAGGTCATCAGAAATGGATGGCCTCCAAGTGTCCTCAGAGAAAAGTATGGCATAGGAAGTCTGCACGTGTCTTCTGGTATCTTGTGGATAGGGATGAAAAAGCTTACTTAACGGTGAGGATAATAGTTATATTCTTATCCTTACCTTTAAAATAAAAAGTCTATCTTTGACCTTATCCTTATCCTTACGTACCTTCATCCTTATCTTTAAAAATTAACAGAAACAGATACATAAAGGTTAAAATTATCAGACAACATATAATCTACACATTTTTGCACAACAAAATTGAATTATAAAATTTTCATTGTATGCATGAAATACAATCATCATAAAATAAAACATTGATACGATTACTTCTAACTTCAAATTTATCATGTGAATGAACATATAGCATAATGAAGTCGAACTTATGAAGAAAGTAAATTAACGAGTTTACTAACTACATATAGAAGAAAATATAGAAGGTAAGCATTATGCCATATATAAGTATATATTAAAGTGCATACCATAACTTTTACATTTTGTCAAAATTTTCAAAGATTTTATGTTTTCATAAGTATGTTATATTATAATGTTATAATATGAAATATAAAATATGTTTTTATAAATATGCTATATTATAATACATAATATAAAATATAAAAGGATGGATAATCGGGTTACAGGATACAAAATCAATTGTTTCCTTTTCCTTGTCCTGAATAAAAAGGATAATGATAATTTCTTTATCCTTTTCCATAAATTTATATCCTCATGTGTCCTATAAGCTACGGATAAAGACGGATATTTCGGATTATCCTTTTCCCTTTTCATCCTTACTTGTGGAAATGTAGAATTTTGCCCATCTCTCAAGCTTCTAATGTGATTAACTCTACGTGTCCCCAAGGCCACCTTCTGAAAATATTGAGTGTTTATATCACCTTCCTTGATTCATCTGTCATGGGACCTTTACTTCCAATACATTTCTTCTTTGCATAGAATCTCTTCATAGTCTACTTTGAGCTTGTTTCTCTAAATCCTATCCTCATCTTCTATAAGGCCCGCCTCCTCCAAAGCATCCAAAGCCATAATATGGTCAAGAATGTCATCCTTCACTGCCTTCCCAGGTAAGCAACGATCAGCACTCCAAATAGAAAGGGCTCAAGCTAAAGACCTGATCCTCTGGACAAGTGAAGCCATGGTAGAAGCCTCCTGATAACCTACATTCCACACACTCTAAAGACTATATCCAAGAAGCCTTCTTCTTGCAACCAGAACTTCTCCAATCTGAACAACTTCTTCCTCCTTTCATCCCCTAGGGTGGTCTTGAGCAAAATGGGCTTGTGGTTAGAGAAAGGTCTCAATAGACACATGGCCTACAAGTGAGGAAAATGGTCCTCCCAATCCACTGAAACTAAGAATCTATCCAACATGGTGCAAGAAGGATCTAGCCTTAAATTCGACCAAGTAAAAAATGAATTCAGAGTAGGAGGATCAATCAACGCTGCCAAAGAAATAAAAGCCTGGAAATCCTCCATAACGCTTGAAGCCGAAGCAAATCCGATCTCCCACCAGCCGCCGCAATAGCATTAAAATCTCCAACAACACACCAAGGCTTGTTTGATCTCGGATGGAACTGTAAGAGTTCTTCCCACACAATTTGCTTCTCCCCTCTACTTTGGGGCCTATAGACCCCTGAGAAATCCCACACAAAACCATCCTCCATGCTCTTAAAATTAATGGAGATGGAATTCAAGCATATTTTCCTCCCAGCCAGCACTTCTTCTACAACAAACTCATTCCACAACATCATAATCCCACCTGCATTGCCCATTGCCAGGGAGCAAACCCCTTCGGTGAGTATTTTGCCTCCAAGTTCCTTTATAACTGCCTCTACCCCTCCCTCATATTTGGTTTCCTGCACACAGAGGATATCTATCTTGGAGGTACGAACCATCTCCCTCAATGCCACCTTCTTCCCCACCCCTCCTACTCCTCTAATGTTCCATGACACCAGCCTCATTGGGAAACTATTGGGTTTTCTTCCGCCCCCTCCCCACCCCTTCCCTCTCTACTTCCCTTATTCTCTGCCCTCCCTCCCTCCTTGGCTCCTTTCTTTCCCCTAGCACTCCTTGCCAGGCTGAGTTGCCACCTATTCATAATTTTATGGTACACCCTCCAAATGTCTTTCTCTACACCCTCAAAAGACACCACAATCTTTTCTGCCACCTCCCTGGCTGGGTCTTCAGCTATACCTTGTATCTTAACAATGAACTCTTTGATAACTTCCTTGCCTCAATCATCCTCGTTCTCTTCAGCCACTTGCAGTTCCTCTCCCTCATGAGAGATAGTCATTTGAGGCTCCACAAAAGTAGAAGGAACCACACTCAATACTATTTCCTCACAGAGTGGGGCACTCACAAAGCGCACGCGCTACAATGTCGGGGGGAGGCACCCAAACAGTGAGTGCCCCAGCCAGGCCGGTTGATGCAGTCCTTATGGAAGTCGCTGAAGGGTGGCGTCCTGCAGCGATCCCTGGAGGAGAACTAGGTGGTCCGTAAAGGAGTTCTTTCGCTTGCACCACCTCAAAGCCTTCGAGCAGCCGACAAGGTGTCTGCCTACCGCTATCCTCTGGCAGTTCCTCCAAGACATAGTCAACCCCTACCCTTAGGGGTGGCTAGTGAGTAAGACTAGGCAGCTGGGCTTCTCCACGAGAGACACTGCCGCGTGTCGGCAACAACGCCGAAGGAGCTTGTGCATCCATCACCACAGCCAGCTGCTGTAGAACACCCTGCTGAAGATCCTGCAAAAGCTGTAGGCAAACCAGGCGAATCGGGCAGGGAAGACGCACCCATTCGGATTGCGACGAAGTCCCGCCACAAATACCAGAACCGGGTAAGTCATGGGTCTTACCCGGATCACCTGAAGCCATGCATGAAGGACCCAAGTCATGCACTTCCCTCGAGCCGCCCGGTTCACTTGTATCCCTGGGTGGGGCTTTTGAACTTTGAACTCGGCTCGTGCTCTCCCCTCCGTACATCATCCCCAACCTCTCAATGCTCCTGAGCAAACCCTAGCTTCGGTTGACCAGAGGAAGAAACACAGAGCACCCAGATGGGGATGACTCTCCCTTCCAAGGAGACTTCCAGAGCTGACGGGATAGCCTCCAAGCTGCTCACCATCACTGCCCCTTACAGCAGTAGGAGACCTCCGGCACCAGAGATAGAAACAACCTCTTCTACCACCCATCCAAAGACTCGAACCAGCAGCCGAAATCCTATGAGGTCACAGAAGACCAGTAGGACTGGCAAGATGAAGGGTCCTTCCCCACCAGTTGGCCACTCTTAAGGACATCTGCATACGATCTCCTTGCCACAGTAGGCATCCCCAACCCCAACTCCTGGGGACAGAATCTCCACCCATGGCCTATCCCTCAACACCATAGGCATCAAACAGGTCTCCAGCAGGTTCTCCCAAGGTGCCCCTTCTCAAGGCACCTGAAGCACTTCACCAATGAGGAGACTGAGGTCCACGCACCGGGAAGCAGGCTCTCCAGCGACCACACCCAAGCGGGACTCAGTTCGCACCAGACGCGAACGGAGGAGGAACAGCCATCTTCTCCTAGCAATATACCACCAACCAGTGATTGCCACAGAAAAACTCCATCTAAAAAAGAATAAAATAACAAGAAGGAATAAGAAAAAGGCTGACTCAGATATAACAGAAGGCACTTTAGCCTAGAGTAATCTCAACACACGAAAACGAGCATCTGGATGCAAAATTTGAAGTGGTAGACCACTAAAGGTGAACAGCACAAGCATCATATAATGATAAATGTTAGTCTAGAAACATATTATGAGATTACAACATTTAAAAAAATATGTTAAGATTTAATTCAACCAACTTAATACCTAAACTTAAACTTGAGCAGAAAGGAAATGAGAAGAATAAAAACGAATGCAGTAAAAAAAAAGGCACTACACTAAGAACAGCTTCTGAAGATATGATGTTGAGTTAAAATCAATCCCAGGTGTACTCACTGCATCCTCAATTCATCTCTCTCTCTTTTCTTCATGTTAGACCTTTGCTCTTCAATGGAAATCTTCTGACGCTCTAGATCACCAATCTTATCTCTGATTGTTGTGTTGGGGGAAAAGAACAATATCAAGTGTAGTACAGAAATATTTTTACACACAGAAGACAGCTACTACTTATCTAAGTTCCTCAAGAAGCAAATTTTTTCTCTGAAGTTCCTCTTTTAGCTCATTCTGAAGATGCTCAAGTTCTGCATCAGCAACTGTTCCATCCTTTGCCTCATCTATCTGCTGTCTGCACACCTCAATCCTTTCATTGAAATCTGCACCAAAAAGTAATATATCAACCAGAAGTCTAGAAAAATACCTCATATCAACAAATCATTGTAAAATGTCTTTACTGTAGTTGAAAATTTTGCAACACTTTCCAGTCTTTCCGTGGGACGGTTTGAGCAGAGGTTAGCTAATCGCAGGATGAGAAACATAGTCCAAGTAAAAGAAAATTAACATAACTGTTAAGATAAAAATAAGATGGATCCATTCGTAAACATCGTTGGCCCCAAGTATACACAACTCATTCAGTTAATATAGATGTGGTCAGGAATTTTTTTATTTTTTTTTTTAAAAAAATCGCTCGGGCTTGTTTGATGACCAGATTGCTTATCCTGGCCGGAGTAAGCAATCCAGGATTGCTTATACCCAAATAAGAGATTTTTTGCTTTGATGACGAATTAGTATTCTACCTGGAATAAGAAATATAATTAAGTAAAGTAAATTTGAAAAGTAGAAAAAATAGGTATCATTAATCCCTATTCTAGCTAGAATAAGCAATTCAAGCTTTTTGGTGGAATTTCTTCTCCTGACTTATTCCGGAATAAACCATTCTCACCCAAAATAATTGATCCGAGCAACCAAAGCAAATAAACTCAGATAAAGTGGCAGTCTTATTCCAGGCTTATTCCACTATCAAAGAGGACCCTAGTGTATTTTGGACCACTGAGAACTCTGCCTCCAATCAGAATAGTTGTGCTCCTTTAAGCATTGCGTCAAGCTCTTTCCCTTTCCTAGTGAAGGCATCAATTGGTCCAACCCTGAACATAAAGGACCTTTGAAACCTCCCAAACTGATAAAAGACGTATAAAGGCATCATATCATCTGTTTTGAAACTGCTTGAACCAACGTTACATCTAAACCATAGGGTCAGAACATGGTATTATGCCCAAAAAAAATTCTAGCAAAGGGGGAAGAAAATGGAGACATGCATTCTTCCCTGCAGTTGGTCAGCAGTGCCAAAGGCTGGCTGAACCGGATCAGAACTGACCAAAACCAGTCTGCTTCCAGGGAGAATGGATGGCCATAAGTGGCCCAACTGGCCTCTGAATCAGAACTAAAACTAGAACTGACAGGGCCAGTCTGGTTCCAACATCCAGTTTTTAATTCCTTGATCAAGTTCAATTTCACATCTTAGTTGGGAACCACTCTTTAGAAAAAGCTGCCATCTAGGTACCTCAGACAGGTTGGGTTGCACAAGCACTGTTTAAAAAATAGTGGCTGTCACATGCCTCAAAATGTAGGTCACAGCAATGTTTTCACCTCAGCAAACAAATCAGTGGGACTTAACCGAACATGTCTGGAGCGCGGAGAGAGGAGAGTGAGAGAGGAGAGTCCATGGTGGAGCTGCTGCTGGTAGGGAGAAGGTATGGACTCTCTGTCCAGGTGAAGAGTGCTCACAGACAGCTTCCTGGGAAGAAGGCTTCAACTGGACTCCCAGTTGGCAGAGATATTTGTATCCGCTGCCTCTGCAAGGGACACCATGCCGCAAGCTGCAGAGATGTTGTTCGGTGCCTACACTGCAGAGGAGTTGGTCATAGGAGGAGTAAGTGCCCTGTTCTTCGGCTAACTGCCAGGAACCCAGTGGAGGGAGCCAGAGTGGTGACTCCAGGGCAGGCTGCTAACCCAAGTTTTCAGTCCTCCTCCAAGATAATTCCCGGAGTCTTGGAGTTACCCTGGTCGCCGGAGGTAGCACCAGCAAGATCCTATCTGGATCAGTGTGTTGTGGTTTCACTTTAGGAAGACCTGCGTCGGTCAGAAGTAGACTGCGAGGAGATGAGAGCAAGACTGAAGATTATCTGGCCGCAAGTTTGTAACTGGTGCATTCGGAGACTGGGGAAGTGTTCTTTCCTGGTTTACACTGACTTGGAGTCCTGGAAGAATTTAGCTTGCTCTAAGGGGTGCGTAGTATTGAAGGAGGGTGGTGCTCCTCTATTCTCGCCATGGTAGATTGAAGTGGGGACTTTTCCAGTGGAAGATGTACTTGAAGTTTGGTGTAGTCTATACAGGATTCCCCTACATCTGTAGAACATTGCTTCATTCCAAGCCATATGCTCAAGGTTCGGAAGACTAAGAGAAGTAGATGGGGAAGGTCTCAGGGGGGTTGACATCTCGGCAGTTCGGGTTAAAGTAGATGTTGATCAGGTGGGCGATGTTCCGGAGAAGTTGAAGATTGCAGTGGGAGGTGGAGTTTTTTGGATCACTATTTCTGTGGAAGATACTGGCATCGATCGAACTTCTGAGATGGAATGGACGTAGGCTGAGGTTGTGTCTGAATATAGGAAATTTAGGAGAAACAGAGGATGTGGTGTTTAGAACAGGGGAACCGGAAGCACCTGTTTCGCCAACCCAGGGAGACGATGGTTCTGACTCAGAGCGAGTTTGCTCTCCTCAGAACTCGGTTGAACTGAGTAGTAGGGAGACGAAGAGTCAGGTTGGGGAAGGTGCTAGCCAAGGCAATCATGGTTGTGGGGTTCCAAGGCTGTATGGAGGAAAGGGGCTCCTCGGGGCGATACCAGGGCCTTTTGAATGCAAGAAAGAGAAAGTTTTGTGTGTTGGGAAGGGTTACAATAATATTAAAGAGGTGGGGGAGGCAATGCGGAAGATCTCCAAGAAGAATGTGAAGGAGGGCGATTAAAGGGAAGGCGAAAGGCTAACGGGTGAGGAAGATACTCAGTACCGGTTTAATGGTGAGGAGGATCCGTTTTATGGCGAGGACCCGATGCGGTTGGATCTGGGCGTCTCGGATCTTAACTTATCCCTGGACCGGGTTTCCACGGATACGGTTCAACCACCAGGGACATCCTTTGGACCGGTTCATCTGACCTTTGACGAGCCGGATTTGAACTGTCGTCTTCCTCGCAACGAAACTGGTCGGGTTTCAGTCACAGAGAAACAGAGGACCGTTGTCTCCCTTACAGACTTCAACGGAGCTTTGAATCCCATGACTAAAGTTCAGGAATTTATCCAACCTGAGTACGGGGACAACCAAAGGGATGAATGGAAGCTTTGGGCAGAGGAAGATAGGCCTGAGATGATTAGACAACAAAGGTTTCTTATTAGTACGGACATGGAGACTAGACATGGCAGTGATAGTATGGATGGGTTTTTGCAGAAGTTTGACTTGCCATCTGATATGGTTGGGCCTCAAGATGAACTGACAAGAATTTGTTTCTTTAAAACAGTGGAGGATGGTTTCGGTCAGGATAATGATTTGGGCGCCGAGATTATCTCGTATAATGGCTGTCCTGAGCCATTAGCTGTGAAGCAGGTCCATGATGTGGAAGCTTGGTCCAAGGAAATCATTCAATTTGGACAACGGATAGGAGTTTCCATCCGAGGCAGAGAGGAGACGGTCTTCAGTTTCCTCAAGAAACTAAAAAGAAGCGATGCACTTCAACTATCAGCTAAAAGAAAGGGTACGGGAGGAGGCATTAAAATAGGTAAGAGAGAAGCCGAATTTGTGAAGAACAATGTTCTTCTTGACAGCCTGAGAGGTAAGAAGATTAAGGAGGGGGGTTTGAACCTGGTTCCATCATGAATCTGGTCTCATGGAACATTAGGGGGATTAATGGGGATCTCAAGGTCAGAGCTGTGAAAGATATCATTATCTCTTTACAGTTAAATTGCATTTGTCTGCGAGAAACTAAGATGAATAATGTTGACAGACCTTCTTATCAATGTTGGGGGGGGACCTTTTCTTGACAAGGTTGCAGTTTTGCCGGCTGATGGAACAAAAAGGGGGCTGTTATTTTTGTGGAATGGCAATAAATTAGATGGCAATGTTTGTGATGTGGGCAAGTTCAGTATATCGGTTGCTTTCAAATGGAAGGGTGGAAGCTCATGCAGCAATAAAAGTTGGATTATTTCTTCAGTGTATGGCCCGCACACTGATCAGCAGAGGGAATTGTTTTTTCAGGAACTTTACATATTGCACTCTCTTTTTGCTGAAGCTTGGTGTATTGTTGGGGATTTTAATTGTGTAAGGTTTCCCTGGGAAAGGTCTGGTGTGTAGAAGTGGAGCAAGGAGATGGCTACCCTTAATCAGTGGATTAGGGACCTTAATCTTATAAATTTAGATATCCCTAACAGGAAATTTACTTGGTCAAACATGCAGCAGGTTAGTATCCAGTCAAGAGTAGATAGAATATTGATTTCCACTAAATGGTTCAAGAGATTTCCTTTGACACATTAAAGGGTTTAGTTGAGTTGTCTCGGATCATATTCCTCTGTTACTCATGATGGAAGATAAGAGAAAGAAATGCAGAATCTTTAGATATGAATTGAAATGGCAGAGGGAAGAAGGTTTCAAAGAGATGGTTTCCGATTGGTGGCAGGAAGCTCCAAGGACTGATTCAACTATTCATACTTTTCAAGGCAAATTGAAGAGGATCAGGAAATGCTTAAGACAATGAGCTATACAGAAATTTGGGAGACTTTCAGAAGAGAGACAGTTGCTGAAAAACACAATTGAAGAATTGGAGTTGAAAAGTGAGAGTATGGAGTTATCTTCTCAAGAAATGCAAACAATAAAACAATCCAAGTTCATGCTGAATGAAGAGTTGTTGAAAGAGGAAATCAAGTGGAGACAGAGAGCCAAGGAACATTGGTTAAAGGAAGGAGACAAAAATACATCATATTTCCATGCGGTGGCCAGTGCCAAGAAGAGATATTTGTCCATCGATCATATTAGAGATAATGAGGTTGTAATTGAAGATCCTCTTGAGATTAAGAAAAGGTTTGTTGATTTCTACAAGAATCTTTTCTTGGAAAATTTCCCTTTCAGACCTCACCTAGAAGAAGGTTTGCTTCCCAAGCTTAATGTCTCTAAAGCTGAGGCTTTATCTGCTTCCTTTTTAGAAAATGAAATTAAAGAGGCTATGTTCAGTATGGATCCCAATAAAGCTCCGGGACCCGATGGGATGTCCCTAGGGTTCTATCAATTCTTCTGGGATATCATTAAAGAGGATCTTCTTAT
This sequence comes from Zantedeschia hybrid cultivar, assembly GCA_030544215.1. Taxonomy (NCBI): domain Eukaryota; kingdom Viridiplantae; phylum Streptophyta; class Magnoliopsida; order Alismatales; family Araceae; genus Zantedeschia; species Zantedeschia hybrid cultivar. The sequence goes on from JARZZO010000016.1 coordinate 18,303,898, forward strand.
GTCTGTTCAAGAATTCTTTGATAATCCAGAAAGGATTAAGGTCTTCAATCCAACCTTCATCGTTCTTATTCCAAAATCAGAAGGTGCTGAAAACTTGGCTGATTTTTGTCCTATCAGCTTACTCAATGGGTGTTATAAAATCATAACTAAGATATTGACATCCAGACTCAAGAAAGTTATTCATAACATTGTAGGTGCCAATCAAACAGCTTTTCTGCAAGGTAGATACATATTGGACAGTTACATGGCAGCAAATGAAACAATCCATCACTACAAGAATAGAAATAAGAAAGTTGTTGTAGTAAAGATTGATTTTGAAAAGGCCTATGGCAAAATCAACTGGAGCTGTCTTCAGAAGGTTATGGAGCTTATGGGTTTTAATGGGAGGTCGATTAGTTGGGTGATGAGTTGTATATCCTCATCTACACTCTGTGTGTTGATTAATGGAGAGCCGTGTGGCTAGAGGTCTAGAGGTCTTAGGCAGGGGGATCCTATGTCACCTCTTCTTTTCATGTTATTTGGATAGATTTTGAGTACTCTTTGGGATAATGCAGCTCATGAGGGCCTGATTGAGGGATTTTGTATTAGTAGAAGTAATATCCATTTATCTCATCTTCAGTTTGCGGATGATACATTATTGTTTACTGTTGGAAGTAATGTGGAATTTCAGAATATCAAAAGATTGTTGATTCTGGTAGAAGCTATCACTGGATTAAGAATTAACTATGAGAAATCAGAAGTTATTGGGATTAATGAGGCATAGGACATATTACAGGAAGTGGCAGATTTTTTTCAGTGCAGAGTTAATTCCTTTCCTATCAAATACCTTGGTCTACCCTTATCGGATGGAGTGATCAGGGTTAAGGATTGAGACGACCTTATTAAGAAATTTGAAGATCAATTGGAAGGATGAAAAGGTAGATTTCTTTCTGGAGAAGGGAGAATGATCTTATCCAAATCAGTTCTTTCCTCTATAGCCACTTACTATGCTTCTATTTTCAAGATTCCCAAGACCGTGGAGAGGATTTTAGAATCAGCCAGAAGCTCTTTCTTTTAGTCAGGTGGAAAAAGGGAGAAGAGAGGGCTTCATCTCATTAAATGGGAAAATGTGTGTAAAGCTAAGGGGCAAGGTGGCATTGGCCTATGTGGAGTTGCCACTTTTAATAAAGCTTTGCTAATGAAATGGCTGTGGAGAAGGGGGGAATGTTCAGAAGTCCTTTGGGCAGTCATTGTCAAGGACTTATACTATTATGCTGATAATAAGTGGACTTTATTTCATTCTATCACTTATAACTTGTCCCCTATTTGAAAGAACATAGTGAAGAACGCTGAGTTCATGGCTATCTCTTGTAATATCTAGGTTGGTAATGGTTGTGATACATCATTTTGGAAAGATAGATGGTGCTCAGATCTGATTTTGTCTTCAGTCTTCAGCACTATATTTAACATCACTCTTCACAAGGAGGCTTCAGTTGCAGATGTCCTATCTCATAATGGTTCAAGATTTGTTAATTTGCAGCTGAGAAGAAATCTGACTGACATGGAAATAGAGGAATTTTTGAATTTGTTAAACCTTATTAGCAGAGTCAGAATCTGTATAGAAAACCAGGACAAGAGAGTTTGGAGATGGAATTCCAATGGGTTGTTTTCGGTCATATCTACAGTTCAGGTATTGAATGATGGTGACTGCAGGGTTTGGTGGAAGAATTTAGTTTGGGCAAAAAACCTTCCTAATAAGATTAAGGTGTTCTTATGGAAGGTTGCTTGGTCTAGAATTCTCACGGGCAAGATGGCTAAGAAGTTCCATATCTCAGTTAATTCCTCATGTGCCTTTTGTGCAATCTTTGAGGAAGATCTTAAACATCTTTTCGTGGACTGTGGCATTATTAACATCCTATGGAAGTCTCTCTGCAGTATATTTGGAATCAGCTGGGTGGACCACTCTTCTGCCATGGATCTCCTATGCTGGTGGTCTGAAGTTTGCCCTTTTCCTGGCCAGAACCAACTATGGTCACTTATAGGGCCGGCTGTGATGTGGACAATCTGGTGTGAGAGAAACATGAGGAAGTTCAGTGATCAATTTATTAGTGCTATTGAATTATTGAACTGCACCTTTAGAAGGGTAGAAAAGTGGGGAAGTGCTGCTGGCATCATTATTGAAGAAGTTTCAGTGATTATATAGAAGGCCAGTCTGTGGAGAGTTTTATTTCTATGAGGGGTTTGTTGTAATGATGTTTTATCCCCTTCATAAAACAATCTACTTGTAATTATTTCATCATGGATTTGTGAGACTTGGTTGGGGTTTTGTCCCACCCAAGCTGAGGTGTATCTTCCCCTTTGGGATCTCCCTTGTAACATCTTCTTATCTTCATTAATGGAATAGTGACTTGAAGTCACCTTCTAAAAAATAAGCAATGTTTTCACCTCATCCTTCCATCACTGATTTCATAAGTTCAGTTCATTTTTAAAACATATAATTGCTGACCATGAAAGTGCTTCGCAGGGCAGAGACGGGGAGTGGGAGAATTGGTAACACCGGCTTTCGCTTGGGAGTGGCAACCCAAGAGGTCATGTGTTCGATTCCTGCCCAGGGGGTTGACCCAGTGGTATTCCCCTCCTGCCACCCAGGGTTTATTGTCACAAGCGGTGTAAAAAGGCAATATAGATAAATGGCCCTGCTAAGACTCGCACTTGGGTTTCTGGGTGTCCTGCCTTGAGCCTTAACCAACTGTGCTAGGTTCCCTGTTAACAAAAAAAAGAGCATCGCATGGCATGTGCTATATTTCTAGATAATGGGTTGGACAAGAAAACAATTAGAGAAACACTAAGATGCTTCTAAGAAATATTAAACTCCCTCCGTTGTTTGTTTGTGAATATTGTGATATAAGAAAAGAGGTTAAATCACTATTTGCAAAGTAAATCATAAATTCTGTCTCTTCATCCTTCTTTCTAACATCTTGCAGTTTACAGAGTCCTCCAAATCAGAAATTGCCAAATTGTGCCTTTTTCACTTTACAATCACCTTCTTCATTTCTTCCCTATATATTATACCCAGGCCAAGAAACTCCGCCATGGTCAATCCCAAGCCCAAATGAGAAAGGAGGAGGGTGTGCATTAGGTCGACAACCAACACTTAATAAAATTTGTCATACCCAATCATGAATCTTGTATCAAATTTAATCCTTGCTAATGCTAAGGCGTCCCTCAGAAGCAAGGCATTACACTAGTGCCCAAAACTATAACCTACACACCAGAAGCACGAGTTTTTGTCTGGTCCGATTCTTTAAGTTGTTTTTTTTCAATCAATCGGCTTGAACCATTTTGGCTTTCCTTAAACTGATCTGACTTTCTCTCTGTCTTCCTTATCTATCCCACTATTCCTTCTCGCAGCTGGGCTTCCTGCAGCTGGACGTTCTTCCTTCTAGCAGCTGGACTCTCTATGCCGCCACTTCATCTCTCCCTTCACTTTTCACCGCCCTTTTCTCTTCACTCCTGTCTCTCTCCATGCCACTTCAGTTTTCCTATTCTTCTTCATCTTCATATGCATGCAGGGAAAGCGTCACTGGACCAAAGTCTATCAACATTACCGCCCTCGAGGCCATGTGAGGATGCCCCCACCCAGCCCTAGCTAATTTATGGTTGAGTGGCTAATCTGTTCTTACTTGTTAACACATCATTGGAGCATAGCTTTTGTTTTTGTTTTTGGAAATATGGTATAATAACACTGCTTCTTGACACTGAACTAAACAGAAGTCACCAGAAGACAAAAATACCCTCCTACTACTGTAATAAATAGGTCATTTGAATTTTAAAGTTTGGTACCCTTTTTATCCTCTTGTGTCTAGTGTCAAGGAAGTGAGTTATTATACCAGTTCTCTTTGTTTTTGTTTTTGTTTTTTTGTTAACTTGGGTCCTTGGGCACAATGCCACAAGGTATCTGAAACCTAACCCCTCCTTATGACAGTGGCTTTCATGATTTATGCAAGATCATGTCCGGCAATACTGTTGCAGGATTTGTGTAAAACAGATGAAATATGTAGAAATTGATCTCATCTCTTATTCTTGTGCTATGCATGTTACTACCTTTCATGATTTATGCAACATCATGTCCGGCAATACTGTTGCAGGATTTGTGCAAAACAAATGAAATATGTAGAAATTGATCTCATCTCTTATTCTTTGTGCTATGCATGTTACTACAATCTTAGTGCCATTTTATCCGCCTCTAACTCCCTTTGTATTCAGTTTCCAACAATCTTCCAGATTCCTACAAGAATATAGGGTCATCTGAATGTTCTTTGTTAAATTACCATAGTTGTGGTTTGCAAAGGAAAGCAGCAGCATTAATGGACCTCACACCCACATTTACTGTTGTAGGTGACTGATATGCCAGTAAAGGAGATGGCTCCTCCTCAAAGGGATAGCACCAATCCTCTAGATGCTATGGACAAGGTTGAAATTGGGAAGCTGTTTGCGAAGATTTTCCTAACCTTCGTCGGGACCTGACCTAGACACATCTCTCCTATGTCGGATTATTTTGAAAATCCATTTTTGTTGTTTATCTAGAGGAATATAGGTCGGTTTTATATTTTATCGGATTATGAGAGCTTGAGATTAGCCCTCAGGGAATCCGGGACTTCGAATCAGGCGAAGATTCGAGTATATGACCTCTCTCCACTGACCTCGGTCAGTGTTAATTACGCTGAGCAACTGCTCGGCAACCCTTGATTAACCGTCCGTATGATGCCCTTAATCATGCAAAACTACTACTACAGGCAGCGCATGCGTATGAATATGAAGGCATGTTTTAGGTTGGATCCTTAGCCTCACCCCGGTCCGGAGACAACTTTTATATGATTTAAGATTGATTCCCAGTTATTTGGATTGATTCCAAGTTATGTGGGTTAATTCCGAATTAAATGGATTAACTCCGAATTTTTAATCCCACAGGGTTTTTTTTGCAATTATACACATTTTAGGGGTTTTTATAAATTATGGGGGTTTTATGAAAGTATTATAATTTATAAACGTATAGGAGTGATTTTTAAAGGGTTTCAAACCTTATGGAAGTTATGAAATTAATTTTTAAATGTATGAGGGTTTTTTAGTAATTTTACCCTAAACCAGGTTATTATGTCTAGGGTTTATATTTAATGATATTCTGATTATATATAGAGGGATTTCATTCATGATATGAATTTAATATTTTCGGGGTTATATATATGTAAATATTACACATAGGGGTTTTTTTGTAATTTTGTATTAAGTCTTATGTGCCTCATTTGTGTTCTTTCAGATTTTTTATTCTCTGATTTTTTTATTAATTTTATTCATTTTTATGATTAATTTAATTAATTTAATTAATTAATTAAGTATATGAGGGTATTTGGACTTATTATGATTTTTATATCATATTTCAGATTTTTACTGGTTTTTTTACCGATTTTTCCTGATTTTCCTATATTTTCGTATGATTTTATTAATTTTTAATTAGTTAATTAATTTTAAGTCATTTTTTTATTCAGGTATGGTTTTATTATTATAATTTCTGAACTTCATTTTTATTTTTATTTAGGGGGTGAGGTCAAGTTTAGGTTGAGGATGCACCCGGATTTTTTTTTAAGTTTATGAAATTAGATATACGTATATTACCTTCAAAATATGATGGTAATTATATAATTTTAATAGCACACATAAGCACACAATTTCAGATTTAACTTTGACAGCAATTCGCCTTGTAGTAAGGCATTTTTACATAAAGATCCGGCAGAGCTTCCCCTTAGGATTGAACCTTAGGAGAGAGGACTCCCCGGGACGAAAAAGAGAACTCCCAAAAACGCAGCAAATCCGGGTTAGAAAACCCGAATTTGGTCTTCAAGCAGCACCCTCTCTCACAAATTTCACACTTGATCTTTGAGGCTAAGTGTGAATGCCCTTAGTGTGCATATGTGTATATGCCTATTTCTTTTTGTCTCTCGTTATGTTGGAGCTTTGGAGTCCTATTTATAGGCCCAAATTTTGATCCGGTGGGGGGTGCCACCGGGATGGACCAAGGTGGGGGGTGCCACCGGTTCCACTATCTCTCCCCCTTCTCTTTATTTTTTATTTCCCAATGGCCAATAGGTGGCAAAGGGGTGAGAGAGAGAAGGCAAACAAAGGAGAGAGAGGGGGGTAAGTGGGCACCCCCACCGGTTCCAACCGGTGGAGGGGGTGCCACCGGTTGGGCCCCCCACCGGTTGGGAACCGGTGGGGGGGTCTCCCCACCGGTTTTGGGAAACCGGTGGGGGGGTTCTCCCCTCCCCATTCTCCCTTCCTTTTTCTCTTTCCAAGGCCCATTAATGGGGGATTTTTCAGATTTTGGGGTTTTGGGGGTTTTAGGCCAATGTGAAAGGGGTTTAACCCCATTAACTCCATGTCTTGGCCCCATGTGAAAGGGGTTTGGGATAGGATTTAAGGAGGGTTCCACATGGGATTCTTAACCCATGTGTGAATGGGGTTAAGATCCCCCATTAATTCTCCTATTAAACACCCCCCCCCATTTAAAATTTGAAATTTTAAAGAGATGGAGGGAGAACTCCTCCCCCCCCCCCCACCGGTTTCCCTCTTGGAACCGGTGGGGGGGCCCCCCACCGGCTCCCCCTCTCTCTCCTCCACCTCCCTCATTCCTATTTAAATAAGGGGGGAAGAGAGAGGGGGTCCACATGCTCTTTGCTGGGAATTTTTCTTGGAGGTTTTTTTTTGCTCTATGGTTTGCAGGTTTAAAACCCTTGTGGGACTGATTTTTTTTTGGGCCTGTTAGAGGTGCATATTGGGCCTCTTTTTAGGCTCCCCCACTGGGCCATTTATTGGGCCTATCTCCCCCATCATTGGGCCTTCATTTCGGGGCTGATTTAGGTAAATTCCGAAACTGGTTTTACCTTATTTCGGGACAGATTTCAGTCCGCTTCGGGACTGAATTTGGGCCTATTCGGGGGCTTAATGGGTCTCATTTCGGGCTCCCCCATTGGGCCACTTAATGGGCCTGCCTCTCCCATTATTGGGCCTCCCTTTCGGGGTCGTTTTGGGCGAGTTCTAGGACCAATTACGTCCCACTCCGGGACAGATTTCAGCCCACTTTGGGACTGAATTTAATCCGCTTAGGGACTGATTTTGACCTCTGTTTTGCAGCATTTGGTGCCCCACTTGTCGCTGCACTTAGGGTCTCCTTTCGGGTCTCGTTACCGAGGGTTGCAACGGCGGTTCGGGAATTGACCTTGGAAGCCGAAGCGAAAGACTTGGGGCTGTCTTAGGCTCCTAAAAAAAAATCTGATTAAGGCCTTCTTGGCCTAGGTATGTTCCTTACCCCGTTGCCCTCGTAATGCGAGCCCGTGACTTCACGCATTCGATGTTCATCCATGCCATAGGCATATATATTTTTTTGGCCTAGCATAGTCTTCTATGAACATGTCGTCATGTCCATGTATATGTGTTTTCCTATGGGAATCCCACATCGACGTGGGCATGTGTCGTATATGTATAAATGTATATTCATATAATGCAAATCTGCATATAGGATTATTTTTGGGTTCAACAAATGCCTCCCCAGCACCTTTCAGCTATCCACATTTTATGAATAGTGCTCAGCTGGTGCCATCCAAAGAATTGGTAAGCTCTTCCCATCCACCATAGCACACCAATGTCCCTTTCAAATTTACTGCTTGTTTCAGCTGTAATTAACAACCCTGTTTATGGTCAACTCATTTTCGTGTTCATTTCTTTAAGTTTGGATACCCTTCAGATTTCAAGGGCACTACATCCATTTCTATGTAGTAGGGATGCAAACGGGTCGGATTCGGTGTGGATCTAAGGCAGGCTTGTGACCGTATCTGTTATGTTATCGATTTAGAAAGTCTATCTGTTAATTGTCCTGTAAGTTAATAATTAATCAGATTCATAGTGTACTATATATATTTGGACATAAAAATTTTGTGTCCGTTATCTTATCTGCGACGCATATTGGTTTAAAAAGACTATCCATCAACTGACTTATAAGTAAATAATCAGTCCAATAATCGAGTTATCGGTTACCATTTGCATCCCTAAGATTATAGTGATGTGACTACAAGTGACTGACCTACAACCCTACTCAAGTCATATTATTGTTTAAATTTGAAGGTCAAATACAGTTCAACTTCAAAAAGGCATACAACATGAACTACAAAACCTTATCATGTATGTGAAGTGTTCTTCTAGGAATAGGGATTTCATTGTTCTGTTGTCCTAATATATGATGAGGAACCAGAACCTACCCCCCCCCCCCCACTCTTGTGATGGTAATAGAGATAAGAAGAACCAAGTAAAAAAGTTGGAGGAGAAGTAAACTGTAAAGATTTGCGAGAGCCAAATTTATGACCTAGAGGGAGCAAACTCTGGGCATGCGCCATGTTCTTGTTCAAGTTTAAATACTAGGGCAATGATGGGAATTGAGGGAGAGGAGGGAGGGTGGAGAGTTGTGAGGAAGAAGAAAGCTGCACGACTAGCTGAGGTTCACAGGAAGGGGAGCAGACCAATTGACGATGTTAGTCAGAAGGCGCGGTCTTCTCTTCCAGTGGAGGTGGACGTCTGCATAAGGTGTCTTGAGAAGGGCCAGTGGGTGAAGTCATGCAAGAATTCTTTTAGATGCCTCCATTGCGGCGGGATAGGGCACAAATGTGATGTTTGCCTCCTAAGGAAGCAGCTAAGTGGAGTGTCTAAGATTGAGCCTGCAAGTCGGCCTCCCACGGTTGATGGGTGTCCAGTCTCTCACACGTACGTCAAGCTGTGCAGCAGGATAGATATCCCCTGGTCACCTACTGTGGCCGGGGCCAGAGCCTCTCTTCGAGACTGCACAGTGGCGACAGTTGAAGGTGGTTGATGTGTTCCTGATGGATTTCCCAACCTGGTCGTACTTAAGCTGCTCTGTGAATTCTGGCCGGGGAATCATTCGTGGAGTATCAGGGAACTGAAGGGCAAGTCTTTGTTGATAGGTTCGTCTTTGGTAGGATGGAGGAAAGATGCTCTGTTCAGGAAGTCTGTGTGCAGAGGTGATGTCTCTGTGACCTTTTTGCCGTGGATGGAAGATAGTGGTACTGAGCCTGCTGCAGAGGGTCTACTAGTTTGGTGTTGTTTGAAAGGGATCCTACTCCATGTTTGGAATGTGGAGACCTTTCATAGTATAGTTGATAGGTTCGGCATCCTTTGAGGTGTTGATGTGAGGACCTTGGAGATGTCTATGTTGATGTATGCTAGAGTCCTAGTGGAGGTCGACAGTCTTGATAGGATTCCTGGCAAGGTGAAAATTAGGCTTGGAGGACGTTCCTTCTGGGTCCCCGTCTCCAGAAAGAGTTCCTTGAAAATTATCCCACCTAATGCTAACTCCAGCCAACTGATGATGATTTTACCGGAGGGTAACGATAGCTGGTCAGAAGAAATCATTCAGTTTGGGGAAAGAATTGGTGTGTCATTCCAGGGTTCAGAAGATTTGGTCAGAAACTTTATTAACAAAATGAAGAGATATGATGATTTTCAGAATTCTTTGAAGAGGAGAGGCCAAGGGGGTGGTGTCAAGATAGGGAAAAGGGAAGTTAACTTTGTCAAGAATAATGAGGTGGTCGACTGTCTAAGGGCAAAGAACTGGTGGGGAGAAGGTTGTTGTTGAAATGAATATTTGTTCGTGGAATGTCAAAGGTTTGAATGGGGAATTCAAGACAAGAGCAGTCAGGGATTATATTAGAGCCTTCAGATTCAATTGTTTATGTTTGCAAGGAACTAAGATGAGTACCTTGGATGATTCCTTGTCAAGGAGGATGTATGGTTCTTTGTTAACTGATAATGCTGTTTTTTTAGTTGTGGGAACCAGTGGTGGTCAGATCATCCTTTGGAATGGCAACAAATTCAGAGGTAAAATTTGTGATATGGGAGAGTTCAGCCTTTCAGTTTGTTTCTCCTCTATGAATTCTAGTGTTCAATGGGTAGTCACTTCAGTTTATGGGCCTCACAGCCAGCTGCTCAGAGAAAGATTCATGCAGGAGTTGTACAGATTGTATATTCTATTTGAAGACGGTGTGTCCTTAGTGATTTCAATTGTGTCAGGTACCCTTGGGAGAGATCTGACCACCATAAGTGGAATAAGGAGATGGAATGCTTTGGAAAGTGGATGAGAGATTGTGGGATGATTGATCTGGATATTCCTAATAGAAGAATCACTTTCTCCAACAGGCAGAGAAACTCTATTCAATCTCGTATTGATAGGGTGTTGGTATTGACCAAGTGGTTGAATGTCTTTCCCCTCTCTCATGTCAAAGGATTGAATAGATCAGTTTCTGATCATATTCCGATCCTCTTAAAGTCAAGATAAAAGGGTAGAAACCATAAGGTTTTCATATATGAGTTGGCATCGCACTTACAAAAGGACTTTAAACAGCTGGTTACCATGTGGTGGGGTGAAGCTCCAGGAGCCGTTTTTGCAGCGAAGACTTTTTCCATGAAGCTTAAGTGGGTGAGAGAGTGTATTAAGAATTGGAGTAATCAACCTTTGGGAAGACTGCAACAATTAGACAACAATTACTGCAGAAAATTGATGCGCTGGAAGCTAAGGCAGATTTCCAAGTTCTATCTGATGAAGAATTCCATCAATTGAAAAGCTTTAAGAAGGCGTATAATGAATGGTTTCTTGGTGAAGAAATTAAATGGAAGCAAAAGGCAAAAGAGCATTGGTCGCGAGAAGGTGAAAAGAATACTAGGCTTTTCCATGCTGTGGCCAATGCTAGAAGGAGATCTCTGAAGATTGAGCAGCTGAAGGTTGATGATCATATGATAGTGTCAGAGGTGGAGCTTAAAGATGCCTTCATTTCTTACTACAAAGAACTCTTTTCTGAAGACAATTCTTGGAGACCTCATTAGGAAGAAGGGGTCCTTCCGAAAATTGATAGTCATCAAGCTGAGTGGTTGTGTTCACCTTTCGAGGAGGAAGAGGTCAAGCAAGCTGTTTTTTCTATGAACCCAAATAAATCTCCTGGACTGGATGGGTTTTCGCTGGGCTTCTATCAATTTTTCTGGGATACCATTAAAGCTGATCTCATGAGGGTGATTGAGGAATTCCAAGAGAGACCTTTCAATATTAAGTGTTTCAATTCTACTTATATTGTTCTCATTCCAAAGAAAGAAGGAGCTGAAAGGGTGACAGAGTTTAGACCAATCAGTTTATTAAATGGCTGTTATAAGATCATCACAAAGGTAAAGGCTAACAGGTTAAAGGTAGTTTTCTTTAACACCATCAGCAGGAATTAATCAGCTTTCAGAGAAGGGAATTTTATTCTGGACAACTATTTGGCTGCCTACGAATGGATCCATAATCAGAAATTGAGCAACAAGGTGGGGGTCGTTCTCAAATTAGATTTTGAGAAGGCCTATGATAGAGTCAGCTGGATGTGTCTTCAAAAATCCCTTATTCTCATGGGCTTTAAACAGAAATGGGTGTCATGGGTGATGAATTGTATCAACTCAGCTAGGTTTTCTATTCTTTTCAATGGAGAGCCGTGTGGTTTTTTCAGCAGCATAAGAGGACTGAGACAGGGTGATCCTATATCACCCCTCTTGTTTCTCATTGTTAGGCAGATTTTAGGATCTCTCTGGGACAGGGCAGCTGGTCAAGGTCTGGTGGATGGTTTTACCATTGGAAGAAATGGTTTACAGCTGACGCATCTGCAGTTTGCAGATGATACATTGTTGTTTTCATCAGGCAATGAAGTTATGCTAGCTGATATGAAGAAACTCTTAGTATTGACTGAAGCCATCACTGGGATGAAGATTAATTTCAAGAAATCTGAATTGGTGGGAATTAATCTAGAACAGAGATTAATTTCAAGAAATCTGAATTGGTGGGAATTCATCTAGAACAGCAGACTGTGATGGAAAAGGCTGATCTTATGAATTGCAGAATGGCTGGTTCTCCCATTAAATACTTGGATCTTCCACTGACCAATGGTCCTATTAGAGTGAGGGCTTGGGATGCTTTAATCAAGAAATTTGAGCAGAGACTTGAAGGATGGAAGGCAATCTTCTCCTCAGCTGGGGGTAGATGGATCTTATCGAAGACAGTTCTCTTGGCATTGGCTAATTGTCACCTTTCCATTTTCAGATTACCAAAGACTGTAGAAAGAATTATTGAATCAATGAGAAGATCCTTCTTTTTTTCTTTTTCTTTTTTTTTTGGGGGGGGGGGGGGGGGGGGGGGGGGGTTGGTGTTGGCGAGGGAGGAGAGATAAGAGGGGTCTTCATTTATTGTCATGGGATAAGGTTTGTTCTAGCAAGGAAGAGGGTAGTGTTGGCCTACTCAAGATGGAAGTATTCAATAAAGCCTTGCTGGTCAAATGGTTATGGAGGTTGGGCGAGCATGTGGATGCAATTTGAGTTAGTATTACAAAGATAAGTATTACCCAAATTCCTCTACTTGGTGCATTGCTCCTACCAGGTATTCTACAGTGTCGCCTATATGGAGAAATATTGTTAAGCTGCAGGATATCTTTACTCCAGCGGTTAACCTTAAAGTTGGGGATGGGGAATTCATCAAATTTTGGAAGGACAGATGGTGTTCAGATAGGCCTTTCTTCTAAGTTCAGCAACTTATATCAGATTGCACAGGACAAGAATAAGATGCTGGCTGAAGTCTATTCTCATGAAGATTTGCCTCATTGGAACCTGCAATTCAGAGGGGATCTTACAGACACAGAATTGGAAGATCTTCTGAAAGTCTGGTCTACCATTAATGATACTGAGTAGAAGACTGAAGGATACAAGACAATGGTTGTGGGACAGCAGAGGAAGATTTTCAGTTGACTCTATTACTAAAATGATTGATGATGGGTGATTGAGAGTGTTTGGGTTGTAAGGGTATTTAGGTAATTTTTCCTTAAATTGGACTTATTAGACTTAGAGTCTATTTTTTTATATTTTTATATACTTTCTGGAATTTTCACTTATTTTTATTATATTGAAGGTATTTTGGTAATTTGTATTAACTTCTGGGGGTGTTTTGGGCATTTCGAAAATTTTATATGTTTTCAGATTTTGTTTTCTGATTTTTACTGTTTTTTGCTGAATTTTACTGATTTTTTTATTAATTTACAGGTTTTTATTAATTAATGAAATATATGAAGGGTACTTAAGTCATATTTTTGGTCTTATATAATTTTCAGATTTGGTTTCTGATTTTTGCTGCATATTACTAGTTTTTACAGAAATTGTTCTGATTTTTATATTCATTTAACTAATTTTAAGTAATTTTTATACAGATTTTATTAATTAATTAATCATGTGGGGCATTTAAGTCATTTTTAACTTAAGTATGTTTTTTATGCTTAGTTATATATGGGGTGAGGCCAACATTTAGGTTAAGAGAATGCATAGATTTTTAATTCAATTTTTAGAAAATTATATATATTAAAAGTATTAAAATATGATATTAATTATTTAATTTGATGACACACAGGCACACAATTTGACATAGAATAGTCATTTTTATTTTAGCAGAACTTCGCCTTATGAAGAAGGCTTTTACAACAGACAAATCGGCAGAGCTTCCCTTTAGGAATAAACCTTAGGAAGAGAGCCCTCCGGGACGAGAGGATCCTCCAAAACGCAGTAAACCCGGGTGAGAAACACCGAGTTTGGTCTTGAACGTAACAGAAACTCTCCCTTGGAAATTTTCCACCTTTTAAGTATATGGAGTGGTGTATGCCATGTGTGTTTTTGTTTGAGGACCATGGGGTCCTATTTATAGGCCCCAAATTGGGCTCGGTGGGGGGTGCCACCGGGGAAGCCCGAGGTGGGGGGTACCCACCGGTTTCCCTTTCTCCCCTCCCCTTTTTTTTTTAATTTTATTCAAGAGGGATGAGAGAGAAGAGAGAGGGTGAGAGAGTGTTGGGGGGGGGTGTTTTGGTGGACACCCCCACCGGTTTTGGGAAACCGGTGGGGGGTGCTCCCCTTTCCCCTCTTCTCTTGTTTTCTTTGACTTTTGCCTCTTAATGAGCTTTTACCCCTTAATTTTTCCTTTGGCCAAGTGTGAATGGGGTTTAAGATGGGGAATTAAATGAAGGGTTCTTTAGTGGGATCCTTAACCAAGTGTGAAAAGGATTTAAGAACCCATTAACTCCCTCCTTTTTAATTAATCTCCCCCCCCCCTTCTTTATTTTTTTTTTGAATTTCAAAAGAGAGAGGGAGGGAACTCCCCCCCCCCCCCACCGGTTCCTCCTCTCTCTCTCCTCCCTCCTTCCTTCCTATTTAAATAAAGGGGGAGAGAGAGAGAGGGGACCACTTGGCTCTTTCCTATTTTGGGCATATTTCCTCTTTGGGATTTTGAAGATTTTCCCTTTTGGGCTGCAGGTTTTGGAGCCCTGTGGGACCGATTTTTGGGTCTATTTGGACTTCTTATTGGGCCTTATATTGGGTCCCTTATTGGGCCCATTATCCTTGCTATTGGGACTCCATTTGGGGCTGTTTTGAGCCCGATTTGGGATTGTTCGTAGTCCATTTCGGGACTGTTTTGGACTCGTATTTTGCAGCGTTTGGAGCATTTTCATTGCTGCATTTTAGGGCTCTCCTTTGGGCCCCTCCATTAAGGCTATCAAGGAGATTTAGGGGCTGATTTTGGACAGCATATAGGGGCGATTCGGGGCTGTTTTGGACCTTTGCAAGAGCCTCGATTAAGGCCTCTTGGCCTAGGTATGTTTCTTGCCCCATTGCCTTCCTAATGTATGCGTATAGGTTTATATATTCGCATGCATATAAGAGGGTCTTCATTTAACATCAACCATCATATCATAGGTGCATGTTCATTCCCTTTTTGTTTTGCACAACATAGTCTCATGCGAACATGAACATATGCTATGCATATTTTCCACATCATGAGCTCACATTAATGTAAGCATATGCCATGTAGTTTTTTTTTTCCCGCACAATCATGTGCATATGCATGCTTGAATAATACTATTGCGTATGAAAATTTTCGGGTCAACACAACCATACCAGGTCTGAAAAAGAAGTGTCGTTCCTATTTCTTCCAGCAATGTTTTCGGCAGTTTGGACTGAGAGGAATAATAGAAGATTCAGAGATGAGTTCAGCAGTGATTCGGTTATTCTGAGGAAAGCAGTCAACTGGGTAGTTGAATGGGGAAAGGCAGCAAGGATTGCCCTGGATATTGCTGACCCATCTTGTTCTATCTACAAGGCGTGTCAATGGAGGACTCTGATTACTTGATATGGCCTGGGTTTGAAGCTCAGCTATAGTACTTATCCCTATTTTTTGTTTTCTTCCTTTTATCCTCTTGATAAAATAGTGACCTTCATTGGTTGGTGTATTGCTGGGATACTCTGCTCTTCATGGCAGTGTGGGTGTTTTTTTTTTTTTTTTTTTTTTTGGGGGGGGGGGGGGGGGGGGGGGGGGGGGGGGGTCTTTTGGCCTTGGCCAAATGATGTAATCTTTTTCTTTTCAATGAAATGTGACTTTGTCACCTTCAAAAAAAAGTCTCATTTACTCATGCCATTCTTTCTTTTCCTTTTTTTCTTTTATTCTAACAAAACATGTTGCTGTTTCGTTCTTATCTTTTGGATTTCTACTCAAATAATCCAATAATTGATGTTCACTCAATTATTGATAAACAACATAAACTTTCTGTTCGAATGTGCATGCATGATAGTATGTTTACTTAACTAGTGTAATGACAAGTGACCAAGAGTTTGCTAAGGCATTCCTGGATGCAATGTGACACAATGACACCCAATCAGGGAAACAAAATCAGCAAGGGCTTTTACGTGTTGGACTAGCACAAACAAAGAAATTAGTACAAAAGAACAAAATACATTAGCTATGTGGAAAATAGGAACCCTAACTGGTAAGAGTATAGAATTAGCAAAACTAATGAGAGATAAGAGATTCAATATAATTGTTTACAAGAAATTAGGCGAAAAGGATATAAAGCAAAAGAAATTGATGGCTATAGGCTATGGTATGTGGGCAAAAGTGATAATCGAAATGGTGTAACTAATTACAGATAAAGATTTAAAAGATAAAGTTGTAGAAATCAAAATGGAGGGGATAGACTTATAGTAGTTAAACTTATTTTTATGTGAAGAAATTTTAATACAAAAGCTAATTAGGGAATTAGTTCATGCAAGTAAAGCTAATACATGAGGTAGTTGAATAAGAGATATAGAGACATAAGGAAAGATCTCCATATGATTTTCATTGATTTAGACTTGAGAGAAGACTTATGATCAAAGTACCAAGAGAACTAATTTGGTAGACTTTAAGAAGAAAAGAGTTTATAAAAGATACATTGTTGTGGTTAAGGATATGTATGAAAGGGCTTTACTAACGTGGGAATTATCACTAGAAAGACATCTGAATTTCCTATTACCATAAATTTAAATCAAATTTGGCACTAAGCCCTTATCTCTTCACTCTAGTTATTGATGAAGTGACAAAATATTTACATGATGGCATCCCTTGGTGTATGCTATTTGCAAATGATATATATATATATATATATATATATATATATATATATATATATATATATATATATATTGAAAGTGGATGGTACCACTGCATATGATATTGTTTTAAGAGTTTTACTTGCTGCACCGCAGCAAGTTGACGTGGAATGGGCCTCCCGGCCCCATTCCGCCACCTGGAACGTGCACATGGCTATGTCCCCCTGCATAAATGCGCCCTAACGTCAGCCCAAAAAAAAAAAAAAAAATTGCCCCTCCGTATGTGATCTCAAGCACATCTTGAGGCGCTCTCGAGCGCATCAGGACACTCTCCAGTGCATGAGTGCGTTGGAGAGCGCCCTAATGCACTCGAGAGTGCCAGGATGCTCTCGAGCACTTCAGGGCACATCTTAAGGCACTCGAGAACATCAGGGCCCCCTCGAGCGCATCTGGGTACTCTCCAGTGCACTCATGAGTGCGCTGGAGAGTGCCTTGATGCGCTATCGAGCGCCAGGATGCTCTCAAGTGCCTCAGGATGCGCTCAAGGAGGACAGCCTGCAGTTTTTTTTTTTTTTTGGCTGACGTCAGGGTGCATTTATGGGGGGGGGGAGGAGACGGACAGGGCCATGTGCATGCTCTAGGTGGCAGAATGGGGCTGGGAGGCCCATTCCACATCAGCTTGCTGCAGTGCAACAAGTAAAACTCTTGTTTTAATGGATAAGAATGGAAAGGGTTTCAATGATGAGTTAAAATTTGGAGGGATGCATCAGAATGTAAAGGTTTTAAGACTAGTCAAACTAAAGTCAAAGTATTTGAAATATAACTTCAACGACATACAAGTAAACCAAGAGGATTTAGTACTAATTGATGCGGTCATTTTTTTGGGGGAAAGTGGATAGTACCACAATTGTATTAAAAGTAAAGAAGACGTATAAGAATACCCAATTGAACCCCATGTACAAAAGAAAACACCAAGTTAGTGTAATCAAAACAATTGATGGGGTTAAGTTATCCCTAGAGTTAATAACATCTGATACTTAAGTTCCGTTGTTCAAGTAGCCGAAGTGGAAAAGTGTGTTTGGAGTCCTCTAAGATTGTAAGGTCACCTTTACGCTCAAAGAAAGTTATATAAAAGTGTGGTAAGGCCTGCTACTTTTATGAGACTAAGTGTTGGGTTATGAGGGCAAAACATGTACAAAAGCTGTGTAGCAAAGATGTTCATGATGAGATGAATACGTAAAAAGACTAGAAAGGATAAGATTCAAGATGAACACATATGTGGAGACTTAGGTTATCTCCTATTGACAACAGGCTTGGGGAAAATAAGCTCGGATGGTTCAATCATGTGCACCCATAACCAAGTTCAGCACCAGTTAGAAGATGTGAGCAAATCCAGGTGGAGGAGGCTAAGAGAACTCAGGGAAGGCCACATCGCTAGTGTACAATTATTATGGTCTTTAATCAATGAGTGTAACTCTAGGATTTCTTATGTCATGCCACAACATATTCCTAAATCATAGAGAATTAAACAATATTTACCAATGACATCATGTCACAGGTACGATCCTTAATCTTGGTATACATTCATAATGGAGCTATAATTTTAATAGGAGGGCTAAAGTTAACAATGTTAGTTAATGTAAAGTTTTAATGATTAATATAAAACTTACTAAAATTAATTTTTGAGAACATCTTTCATGGACATATGGTAATATTTCTTAACATTGAGGAGCCAATAGATGTTTTAAAAATTTTAAGGAGGCAAAGTGCAAAATATGTAAAATTTTATATGCACCCAACCATGGAAGGTTTGTAGCATCTTGTATCGAAAAAATGTTTAGTTATTCTTCTATAACAAATGAGTAGCCGGACGTTTCAAATGTTTTTAGCAATAAAAATATCGGACAACACATAATTGCCTTCCTAATGGGCAACCATCTCACTGATCACGCAATCAGCCTAGGAAGTATTGGAGCCAGTATATCTTGGGGGTGTCTGCAGAAAAATGGGCCAGAGAAGTGGCATAAGTTTGTGAGGCTGTTTATTTTAACTTATTTCTTCTTTTCTTAAGATAGGAACCTCTCCTATCTTCTTGATTGTACTACTTCTATTTATTTTCTAATAAAATTAGTAGTGCATTCTGCTCTTTTTCGAAAAATCAGCCTAGGAAGTAGAATGTGTCCATTGCCTGACCATGTGAAGTTGTTTCAAAACATTGTGGATAATAGATAATAATTATTAATGTGGAGCAAAGGCAAATAGATGCAAACAAAATCGTTCATGACATTGTCCATGTTATTATCAAACTTTGTATCACATAGTCAATCTAGATATCCCTAATTGACTACACAACATATTCAATATAAAATCTCCCTAATTGACTGCACCTTTGTGGCCAAGCTTAGTTAGTGTACGTAGAGCTGATCTGAAAATCATTCACATCATGAGGGGGAGGTACTGTATTGCTCGGACTGCCAGGTCCAGGCACAATGCTGTGTATATTTGAATAGATGTGGAACCACCAAGAGCCAGTGACAATGTGATAGGAGATAAACATGTCTCCTTAGCAAAAGGGATTTTAGCCATCAAACTTTGATGACTCAACCTGTCAATATGAAGATGCTTTCACCATAACGATGAGAAGATTTCATCCTAGGCAAGGTGGTTGAGCATATTAGAGCATGGGTCCATACAAAACGATGGTGGAATTTAAAAATGCTTAAATTCCTGATTGATGCGACCGAGTAAACTCTTATATATTGACTTATTAAGGATAAAATGTGCAAATAGGCCCTTCATTAACATGTAGATATGTTCACATCATCATGACAATATGGGGAAAAAGTACTACACTTGATTAACCAAAAGCTGAGAAAGGTAATGTATGCACATTGCGGTCATGTCCGTGTTCCACAAATCATAGCACATTGCAATGTATGTGATCTAAGGATATTTCCTCCTATAATTTCCCAAAAACTACAAATATTTCTTCCAACCGTAGAGTTCTGATGTCGATTCACCAGAGATGATTTATTATGAAGGGAAGAAACATTATATTCTTCTTCCCTAGTCCACGGCACATAGACATGGTAGCAGCTCTTTTATATCTATGAAATGTAGGTCTACAAGTCTTTATAGATATCTGATTTTTTTTGTCCCAAAATGTCTTGTAGTTGTTACATTGTACTACCCCTTTTAGATTTTTAGAACTTTTTTTATTTTTTAAAATTTTCCATGAGCCACAAAAATCAGCTGGCCAAAGCTGATCCATGCCCAATCCCCAACCCTTTGTACCTTGTTTCACGTACATCTTTTATTGTGTTATCTAATGTGGTATAACAAAAAAGCATATATATTTCCCCCTTAAGATATAGATGATGAAATAAGAACAAAACGGAAAGGAGGTGAGATTTAGTTGCTGGCTTGCAGGGTACACTGCTGTTCAATAGTGAACAGATAGGTAGGCTAGGGCTGCAAAATGGGCCAGGACTGGGTAGGCCCAGACCCAAAACAGTTAGACCCAGACTCATATAAGACCTGATAATGTTAGCAGGTTAACAGGCAACCGGTTCTGCTTTCAGGCATATTTCTCGTTCCTTGATGTTGAATTTCAAACAAGCCTAAAACAGAACTTTTTCGTCCTCTTACCCTCATATGGTTAGTAAATGGATCTGACTGTTGGCCCAGATCACAGAATTCTAAACATAATTACATCTAAGATAGGCTAAGTGGCTAACGGGTCATTTATAAATGGATATCCAGAACCATGATTGTTGGGTCTAAATGGGTACAGTAATGGGTCTGGACCCATTTTGATGGCCCTGTAGATAAGGTTAGACTTGCTTAGTGAGATAATCCAACATAATCAAGGGGCACAGCAAGGAGATGATTTTCTGGCTATATTTGAGCCTTAGGGATGGGGGTATGTGAAATTTCTTTTTGATTCATGTAAGGGGAAGGATTTGAGGCTGGTGTCAGTTAGCCATCTGATGAAGTGATACTTTCAAGTTCTTGTTGTTGAATGCAATGTAACCGTAAAGTCATATCATAATTTGTGGTCCACCTCTGAAATCCAAAAGAAAACCCTTTCCTAAGGATTGCTTGAATTGTATACATCAGACCCATATGTTGGGCATCAGGCAAGTCAAAACTGCCATTTCTATCTAATCTTCCTCCACTACTGTCTATATCAGGTAAGGTAATGGTTTCATTTTCAGCCATTCCCAAATCCCAACACTGTTTCCTTCTCTCCTTCCCCCTACGTCAATTGTTGTGCTCCAAGTGGAAGAGAATGTGCCATTCCCCAACTTGTTGAATCAACGATCATGATAGAAACAACATGGAGCATCCCATACCAACCACAAAAAAAGGTTTTCTTTCCATTGCATCAACAAGCAAACACAACAGAATGTCATGACACATTATACACCACCCACAAAACAGAAACTTGAAGACACACAACTTGAACACAACAAAATAATCAAATTAGAACCAAAATATTCAAATAAGCAAATAAATAACAGAAGAAATTAATAAACAAGTTGTAAAAACCTTGTAATGAGGTGCGAAGCTCGCGGAACTCGGCGTCGCAGGAGGAACGGAGCGCCTCGGCGGCTTGCAAGCAATGGGTGAGGCTGTCGGTCTCCCTTGGTGTGCGAAGGACCCTGACGAGGTCGTCGCCCAGAGAGAGGACCTTCTCCACGTTCATTCGCCTGGGAACGCCACCACCCTCCATCCAGAGATCGCCGGAGCAGGAGAATGGGAGGCGGTGAAGCGGAGGGGCGTGGGGGAGCGGCGAGCTCGCGAAGGCCGCCGGGGAGGGAGGGCAGGGCAACAAGAAGCCGAAGGCGAAGCCTCCTTGCCTGCAAGAATAAAAAAAAAAAGGGTTTCTGGCTTTTGGGCGGGCTAGGTGTTCGGGTTTGGGGAGCTGGCTTCCCTTGGGAACGCTTTTATAGTTATGCCCCCTTGTATCTTTTATTTACGTTCAAAATATACAATTGCAATACTTCAAAAATAAAATCCGAATAAAACCGTCCACATTTGAACTGGCACCTCCCTCTCTCCGCAAAAATATGCTTATACTCCCGTTAAGAATTAGGAGTTTTTACTTTTTGGTCCTTATCATCTTTACATATTTTTGTATTAACTCCTACAATCTTTGTATTTACTTTAGACCCTCCTACAATCTTTGAATCCTCCATAAAAGGTTTCTCCATCATTCTTAGTATATTTCTTTTCTCAATGATTTTTAAGTGGAGTGATTTTTATGAAGGATTCAAAGATTGTAGGAGGCTTAAAGTAAATATAAAGATTGCAGGGACTAATACATATTATTGAAAGATTGCAAGGAAACGAAAGTATTAATTCAATTTTTTTTTCAATTTTTAGTCCATCTAAACAACTATTGAATGTAGAAACAACTCCCTATCTCCTGCATATTTAGTTTTGTCTCCACTAAACTAAAGTTTAATACTACTTTTTTAGTTCTTATCACTTATTTTTATTTTTGAAATGACTACTAACTAGATAGACTAGTTTTGCAGAAAGAATATTTTTTTAGAGTCAACACTAAATACGTAAGTTGCAAGAATTTATTTCAAAATATGAATATTTACATATCTTTAAAACTAAATAACCTATAAATTAAAGTATTATATCGGCATAATATATGACTTTATTAAGCAGTTTAGGGATATAAATGGTGTCCAAAATTTCATTTATTTGTCTATTTTATGAAGTTTAGAAGTGATAAAAGAATTCAACTTAAAGAATAAATATAAAAAATTGTTTGTAACTATATAATTTTGGATCAGGAGAAAGACACACTTATTTCTAAGTCCAATTATTTGTCCATTTTTCCTTAAGCGCATCTTACTAGTTGTTGACCATATCATATTTACAACTCTTGTTTCTCACATGTTAGAAATAAAAATCCCAATCACATTCCTACCTAATGATTTGTCTAATCATCTATACTATTCTTTAACCTCCTTCCTCAATCACTAGTTGAAAGGTTCATTTTCACATATGTTACAGTTTTACTGGTAGAACTTGTAAGGACTGCTTAAAAGGAACTTATAAACCTTCGTGTCTTGAATGTAAGATTTTTAGTCCTGGCTTCTGATGAGTCCATGCGTCACCTTGGAGTAGATACTCAGCATATTTAGGTGTTTTGGGTGTCTGGCCTAGGAACTACCCCCAGCCTCTACCGTTTGCATGGACATTGCCCCGTCTCAAAAAAACAAATAAATATAAATCTTTGATCCCTTAAAAACAACATAAGACGTTGTTTAAATTCACATTAGATCTTTTTGATCAATTTGCAATAATTTTAAAATATAATAAAGGCAAAGATATATACATTATTTAAAAGATAAGGATAAAAATGGAAAAAAGTGTTGATCTGGTACGGTACGAGTCGTCCGAGTTGGCACAAGTCGATCCGGTACGGCAAGTCCTAAGTCACTTGACTGAGTCTGTACGATTTGACCATGCAACTCGTACGAGTCGGCACGAGTTAATCCGACTGATACCTGATCATAGAAGATCCGAGCTGATCCGACTCGTCGAGTCGGTGAACCTTAGTTATGGTCTTTAATTGATTAGAATTGGCCAACGCCGATCCGATTTTAACGAGGGAATCAAGCTATACTTCCCTGTTGTAAATGGAAAAAAGAATGGAAAAAAGTGTTCCCAATCTGAGCCAATCTTGATCCTAATTCCAATCTTAAGTGGATTGGGTCCAACTGATCTTAAGAACCAACCCAATTTTGTAACCCTTGAATTCACTCCCTAGATTGTGCAAACATTAGAACTGATTAGTTGGAATGTCAAAGTATATCTCATCATGTCATCAACCGAATCACATCTCTACATACATATCCACTGTGCAAACACGAGTAAAAGTACCAAACAGAACCCTTCCTGATCATCGAGACCTATGGACATGTTACAAAATTGTCCTTATACTGGAATAAGGAGAATAAATAATTCAATCTTAGACTTAAAAATTACTTATTCTTCTTATTCAATCGGTAGATTTGACAAAACTATCAAAGCTAAACGTCTTTTATTCTAGTATGTACATTATTCCAAATAAATAATTCTGAATAATCCATTCTGCAAACAAATTGGAGATGACACATGTACAGTTATTGTTGCCACTCAGGAAGAGCCCATGTGCTTAAGCCAACACTACAAGGCAGATGAACAAACCACCCAAGAAGAGAGACATACATATCCATCTACGGTGTGATGACCTTGAGCATCCTCCGGCCAACTCTCCCAATCACTCTCTCCTCGAAGTTCTTTGCATCATATGGAATCCGGAGCGCACCGTCGTTCCGGTAGCCGTACTCCTCCGCCGACTTGCCGAGAAGATCCAGCAGCTCGGCGTCCTTGAATGATGTGGTGTGGACCATGAACCGCTTCGACTCGCTCCCGACGCCGACCAACACCGGGATGTACCCCTTGGGAGTCACCGGAGCCTCCGATCGGCCTCTTGTTAACCTCCGCCGGAGAATTCTACTCAACTTGCTGGCTCTCGTCCCCATCTTAATTGCTAGCCTCTTATCATCCCAAGCTCTATATAACGCCGGCTACAGGTGAGGATAGTGCAAGGTGACGTCTTGCTTGCCGGATGAACAAGTGGGGTACGCATCCAACTGAGGGGACCAAGTGATACCACGGAAGCAACTTAATTCCTCGGATCGAATCTTTGTACCTTTGTACATCAAAGTGCGGATCGCCTATGGTCTGTACATGGTTAGTAAAGTAGAGAGAGGGGAGGGATTTTGCAATCACAGGGGCCTTAAGTGGAGTGGTCATTTTTACTGACCGGCTGACCGTAGGCGATCCGCATTCGTCACATAATGCACCTTGGCTAATGCTTTTGCAGTATTGAGGCCACGTGGCTTGTCCCGATTGGAATGAGATCTTTTACTAGCTAGAGAGATAGAATCTCTCTTTCTATTTGGAAGGTCTTAGATTAAACTCCTACTTCTCTGGCGGCACAGGAACGGTCTATGTCCATGTGTTTTCCGTAGGTGGTGAGATATGTGGGAAGAGTATTATTTTTTTCCGGTGAAATCCTTGAGTTCGTATTGTCATTGGAAGAAGGTGGTACTCCCACGTCTATGTGGAAGAATTTTTTATTTTGGGAGAATTGATGGATGCCTATTTGTAGTATGAAAATTTTGTAAATATATTTGACCCAGAAAAGAAATGGAATCATCTAGATTTGAGCCTTTCAAAAATTTTGACCTCTTAGTATTTATTAAAGAGAATGGGGTGTGCGCGAAATCGTGCACACCTCATTGGGTATGCGTGCTTGTGAGTATTTCGTTTTATTAAATATTAATTTTTTACTTTGAGCCAATAATGTGGAGTGGTGCAAAATTATATGGAATTTAGTAAGTGAGAGAAGGAATTTTTTTTTTTTTTAAACCTCCCCCCTCTCTACACAGACGGAATGCAGTCCAAATCTGCACTTAAAAAGATCCCTTCTCATTAATGTGAAAGGATTCAAAGGATCTAATGAACTCGGATCCATAGATCCAACCACGATGACTACCTTGATGCACGAAGGCGTAGAGGAATTTGGTCCAAATGATCTCTCGTATAATTGATCAGTACGTTCGTTGTCCTCTTTCTTGATGTCAGGTTTGCATCATGGACTAGCCGTACACGCCTCGTTTAAAATTATTTAGAGTTTGGACCAACTAGGTTAACAGGACCGCGTTTTATATTCATGCTCTGGATGTTCTGGAGACGAGGTTGATTGGAAGTATTTTGGTGGGCACTGGCATCTGTCCATCATTCTTCCTAAGTCATCAAGTATTCTCTTCACCACCAAAATAGTATTGAAGATGAAAATTTTGTTCAATGAGATCACTCGGACATTAAGTCATAAATATAGTTGGGTCAATAGAATTTTAGACTGGACTAAGTCAATAAAATCTCCGACTAGAGTCACTAGATTGCATTGAACTGAATCAATGGACTTGACAAAATTCAGTAAAATCTTAAGACCCCACTAAATTAGTGCTAGATCCGCCACTACTTGAAGATTTCTATCTGCAGTTATTTGAGGAAGTAAGCTCAACAGGGCCATGCATGCACGCACACTCAGTTTTTACTGTCATCCAGAGACTTCTTTCAGAGGTGTGAACGGATGTGGGTGGATACGTGAGCAAAGAAGAAATATGTACCAGCCAAGCAAAATTTGCTAGGGACTTCTCAGCAGCATTTTGATTGAAGTTGATGAGGTATTGAATATGCAGACACATGTAAATGTGTGTAAAGATGGTTCCAATAAAATATATTTCTCTGATTTTAGCCAATACATGGGGCCAGTGCTGTCCACGACAAGATTATTGATCCATGTAGAACTATCATAGACGGGCCAGAAAATTCTCTACTAAGGGAGAAAAAAATAATGAATGTCCGTATTTATACTATGTCTATTATAAAGGCCTTATAAATATCACTTACAAAAAAAATGAATTAATACAAACTTAACTAGTCATGCAATTATGGAGGCCTTGCATTTTTATTTTTATTTTATACACCTTAGACTGTCACCCAAGCTAACTTTACATAGATATGATTAGGAAAAATAACATGGAATGATCATTTTTGTTTCTTTTTGAGTCTTGTGGCATCTGCAGGAAAGAGGTAAGTAATTCTTCCCGAGGGAAAACAATAGGCTGAACAAAGGTTGAAGAGTTAATTGCTGTTGCATCACTTCTCTATTAAAACGTTTGTGTCTGTATATATGTGTGTGTGACATGGTTCAGGGTGCATCTAAGTTAGATATGTTCTTTATATTAAAAAATTAAAATAAATAAATAAATATTCAAATAGATCTTTTAAGATTGATCTCATTCCTGAAGTTCTAACTTTCATCGTCCGATCTTAAAGATCAATTCTAGCCGTTCGATTGGATGTATATAAAATATAATATTTAAAAATATTTTAAAAAATAAAAAATAAAAAAAATTGTCAGATTAATCATTACGGTTGATCCCATCCTTTAACATTTTAATTTTGATCCTCCAAAAAGACGCATTTGATTGGATGACTATGGTTGATTTTGTTGATCGGATGATGAAAATTAAATTTAAAATGATGAGAACCACCCTAGAGGAGGGTATTTGACTATTCTAATTTTTTTCATGATTTTTATTTTTTTGACATTAGGAAGAGAGATTTTAAGGAATGTATTTAAATTAGATGCACCTCGATATGTATGTATATATATATATATATAGTAATAATAAGTAAAGGCAAGTCCCAAACCAGACCTATTATTGCTGCACGAGGAACGATGGAAGAACTTTCATGTACCCTTGGTGAACCCAAAGTTAAGGGCCAAAAGGACGAGCATAAGAGTTGGTGATTCAATACTTATAAATAGTCACAATAACATAAGCACGAGACTTGTTGATGGTTGTGACAAATCAGATGACCACGGCAAGGGAATCTGAGAAGGAGGACTTACAGATCCAGCAAAAGCAAAAGACTCTCCACCGTTAGAAGGGCCGACTGTTTTGATCCCACTTCGGCCTCGCGGGCGCAAGCGGCAGCTGCCATAGCTTATGCCTAGATCAGTGGGAGGGGGCCAACGAGATAGTCTATGCCATTCATTTGATGAGATAAGACATCAAATTAATCTTGATATTGTAGTTGATCATTAAACCTTTTTCTTTAAGATATGAAAGCGACTATAACGAGTCTAGAGGCACATCTAAATTTGATGCGCGATTGTAGCCATCTAATCAGGTGTGCCGTTCTTTGGGAATAAAAATTAGAACCTCAGAAAATGAGATCAATTAAGGGCTAATCTGACGATTTTTTTTAAATTATTTTTTATATTTTTAAATGTTATATTTTTGATACACATTCGATTGAACAATTAAGATTGATCATCAAGATCGGATGACAAAAATTTAAAATCTGAAGATGAGATCAACTTTAAGGAACTTATTTTAATATTAAAAATTATTCATATATATATTTTTTTAACATAGGGAGAGTGAGAGAGCACATCTAACTTAGGCAACATTTAGTATAATCCCCAACAAGCACGTTAGTATTTTCATCTGGCCATTCCCCTCTCGACTTTGGCACTGAATGCCAATTGCAGTTCGAGGAGAGAGATATGGACTGCCGAATTTCAAATCCGGTGTGATAGCAAAAGCTAGCAAAAATCTCACTCCCCCAGCCTTTGCAACGGGCGGGCACGCTTGTGAACACGTTTACCCTCTTACCTCCGACCTAACCTGGCTTTTGCAATGGGTGGGGGCTGGGGGAGGGACGAAGGAAGGGTAGTTTTGATCTTTTAGCAGGTCACATGCGCCCCATCCGATACTGTAGAAAGAACGTGCGATAGGGGTTTTCAACTTTTTTCCTTAGCGTCATTTTGATTGGAGAATAGGAGAACAATAAAGGGAGAGTAAGTTTAATTTAGTTTTGACAAGCGGAATGACTTATATCGGTGCAGAATAGCTTATTCGGAGAATAAGGAGAATAAGCAATTCGACTTTAGACTAAAGAATTGATTATCCTTCTTATTCTGCCAGTAGGTCCCACAGAATTATCAAAGTTAAGCACCTCTTATTCTAGTATACGATATTATGAATAAATAATTCCGAATTAATCTATTCTGCAATCAAATTGACGCTAAGAGTTTGTGTCGTACAATACATGTCAATAATCTAGATTTTGAAATATTTGCGCATTCGTCGAGCGCTACTTTAATCGGAGAATAAGAGAAGAATAAGTAAGAATAAGGAGAGAATAAGTTTAATTTAGTTTTGACAAACGGAATGATTTATACCGGTGTAGAATAGTTTATTCGGAGAATAAGGCCCATAAGTTATTCGGAATTACTTATCCGGAATAACGTATACTAGAATAAGAGGTGCTTAACTTTGATAGTTCTGTAGGACTCACTGGCAGAATATGAAAAGATAAATAATTTTTGGGTCTAAGGTCTAATTGCTTATTTTTCTTGTTCTCCGAATAAACTATTTTGCACCGATATAAATCATTCTGCTTGTCAAAATTAAATTAAACTTATTCTCCTCTTATTCTCCCTTATTATTCTTTTATCACTTTGTTTGTGGAATAGGACTAGAATAGCACAGTATAATTCTCCTTATTCTTGGTAGAATACCAATAATTTATCAAATCAAAATACCTCTTATTCTGGTTTAAGAAATTCCCAGAACTTTATTCTGGTTTAAGTTATTCTGCAAACAAAGTGAGCCTTATTCTTTAATCAAAGTGGCGTAAGGAGAATAAATCATCTCACCTTAGACTTAAGAATTACTTATTCTTCTTATTCCGTCAGCGGGCCCCACGAAACTATCAAACTAAAACACATCTTATTCTAGTATATGTTATTCAGTCTGTGGACCCCACGTAATAACTTATTCTTCGAACAAAATGAGGAAACGTTTTCAAACAAAGCCTTACATGCACCCTAGAATGCATTTGATCAAATGTTCAGCACAGGGCATTTAATCATCTCGAACGGAGGATTGATCGAATGATTTAAAAAATTCAAAACATTAAAGGAATCATATATCTGCACATTCCAATAACTTAAGTTTATTTTTTTCAAAAATTACTTGTTATATCAGACCCAACGATATCTGCTAACAGGCAAAATACAGCTACAACGCAGTAAACATTATTCTGATGGATGGTAACACGGTTTTATGTTAAAATATGGCCCAATTTCGTCCTCCAGCAGTGTCACAATCCTACGCATCTAATCAAGCTCGTTGCACAGCTGAAATAACTCCCCACCACACCTGAATCGCTTTAGGGATCCGCCATGTTGCTTTAATTAATACGAAGGCGATATATAAATAAACTCTGCTTTGCCGATCATAACAGAATTAATGTGACCTTTATGTATATTTTATGTATAAACTAATATAAGGTCAATATCAAAATAAAGTATTCTTTCTGATCAAATGGTCCACAAGCTAAAGAAAAAGGATATTAGAATGTCCTAATCAGGTACCACTTGTTCAAGGAATCTTTAGTCACGATCATCTATAAACTTCAGAGGGGTGTTTGATTGCATTATGATGAAGCTTTGTTATAGCATTATATTTTTATAATAGAAGTCTAAAAAGGTATGTCTAACAAATCAGAGTACATATTGACAAAAGTCTAGTCAAAGTACATATTTATTAATCCTTAGAAGAAAACATAGGGAGCACTCTTAGCTCTCCTCTTTGACATAAATTTTTATTGATTTTTTTACATATATACCTCTTAAATATATCGTATTTACATGTATACTTTGACTCTCACGTATTAACATCAATACTTGTAAATTTTTTAAAACTTACACTTATACTCTTCAATCTAATGATTTTGCATGAATGCTCTTAAATGTACTAATATTATATATATATATACCCTTCAATTCATTAAAATCTTGCATTATGTACTTCCGACACCTTCAATGGTATCATGATTTGTGCAATCTTTTTTACATATTTCGTTAAAATTCACCTAAGTTTGAGGGGAAAGATAGAAATGTAACATTTTGAAGATTTTAAAGTATTAATGATAATATGTGAAAGTTAAGGGTATACATGCACATATGATATATTTGAGGGGTATATATGTAAAAAACAAATTTTTATAGCTAAAAGTTCTTTAAAAGCTGATCTTTCTATCACCTATCAGAAGGTGTTAGATTATCTGTACCTATCTCTTTCTGGCCTTTTAAACATTTGAATTAGTGAAGGAGAATAGATATGAATGTGCATTCTTTTATCTTTTTACCTCAGAAGTCTCCCCCACCTTCATACGAAGAAACACGTGGTGCAAAAAAGTCAATTCTATAGAAACATTTTTTAAGGCTTGGATCAAAGCTGCCGGGGCCATTCCAAAAGTAAAAATAATAATAATATATTTATTTGTGTATGTCTCTCTTTTACTTTGGAAAAACAGATTATATCAAAACAAATGTGGCCTATACTGAAAAGCATGAAAGGGCATTCTCAAACGCCACCTCAAGTGTCTGACTTGATTTCCCTCTTCCCACTCAGCTACCCATTGTCATTGCCATTGGCTGTTGTTACTTGCTATCTTCGGCCCCAACTCTTTATACATGGTTGTACAGTCTGATTGAAAAAAAAAAAAAAAATCGATCTCAACACTATTTTTTACTGTTCATTTGGAGTCAATTTTTGAATTTTAATCTTTTTTTAAGTCATCCGATTGAAATTGAACTATACGACTGTATAAAACACTAAGAACCTATCAAAAAAATCTATTTTTTTTTAAAGTTAAAAATACAATAGAAGTTGTTCTCCTTATTCATTGTCATTTCCCTGTCGTGCATGCCACCAATGATCGGCCATTCTTGCCATAGAAGAGATCCTCTACGGTCCACGTTGGACCGTAGAGCATCAGTAATGAGGGGGGGGGGGGGGGACGCCAAGTAAGCGTCCATGCCCAAGCCCCCCCCCCCCCCCCCCCCCCCCCCCATTACTAATGCTCTACGGTCCAATGAGGACCGTAGAGGAATCAGACTCTTCTTGCCAAGACCGTCAATCATCACAATTGATCACCAGTTATCATTGCCACCTGGTGCTGGTTATCACTGTTGCTGGTGTCTTATCGCCCACCACCTACTACTATTGTCGCCATTTCTCACCTGCACTATTGCCACCAATATGATCACACATTAATTGTCAAAGAGTGGGGTTCCTCTCTGATTCTGCCGAGGCAATCACTATCGGACTCCGGGAGCAGAGCCCGAATGTTAGCCGGATGACCAGTGGCCGAGAGGGATCCGAATAGAAAGATGGGCGGAGACAGGGACAAAACTCCTGCATGAAGATGAACCAGTCAGGAAGGGTCATGAGTCTCGGCCTAGGAGAATCCTCTCCGATGGTTAAGTTAGTCTCGGCTGAAAGACTTAATATTTAGAAGAAAGGAGAAGCTTGAGTGCTTATGGTGTACCTTTTTCCGTAATGAATAGCGCTTATTTTATAGTAAGGGATGAGGGTTCCTTTCTTGTGGCAGTCGATATTAGACTATACTTGGGGGTTTGAAAGGAAATCGCGAGAATACCCCATGTTAATAGGCCGAAGGCCCACCAGCGGTCGACCAAAATGGGTCGGACCCATTTCGGCCCATTGTGCGCTTGGGTTGGGCCAAATACTGTCGTTTGGTAATTGAGCCTGTCATGTGCGGGCTGGACCTGCACTGACCCAGTAAGGCATCCGGGCCGAATCTGTTTAATTGGCTTCATAGACCAAATACTTCTCGGCCCATTCTTTAGTTGGACTGGCCTCAGCCGTTGGGCCTAATCGGATTATCCCCCATCACAGGGCCCCCTACTTTCAGCGTACTTTACTATTGTAAAACGTCGAGAGTAAGATTTGAATCCTTATGGAAGAATACGACTAGGGTTCAGACGATAGAAGGCCTTCGTCTGAAGCCGAGAGCCTGTGACCAATGCTCGCGGGGCAAGTAGCCCTCGTCCGAAGCTGAGGGGTGGTAGGAGTGTTTAAACATTTGGGCGCCAAGTGAAGGCGGCAATAATTTTGAATTTTTCGTCGATAGGCTCGCCCTGCGAGGAGCATGGGACACGCGGCGAGCATCTGAGGGGTTACCACAGGGCCGGGAGATCTCTATCGTTGACTGCTCTCACTCGGATTATCGCCACTTCGGCTCTCTGCACGAAGATCAGGGACACGTGGCGAACATCCAGAGGGGTAGCTGAAAGTTAGGTCGTTCTCAGTCGTTGATTGCTTCTTTTCGAACCGGCAGCCCATTTGTCATCATTAGGAAGGACGGGACACGTGGCGGACATCCGAGCGGGGATTAGCCGAAGGGTTGAAGTATCTCAACCGTTGGTCAGCCATCCAACCCCTCGAGATTTTCCTATAAATACCGACTCTTTTGCTTTAGAACTGTTCCTGTGCTATCTCCCTCCCCTGAAGTTTCTGCGCCAGAGCAATCCTACGAGCAACTCCGCGAGCGTCCCTTCATCTTCGCCCGCGAGTGTTCCGTCAAAGTCATCCGAAAGTGTCCCATCGATCGCCAAGGGTTTCCTGATCTGAGGGTAAGCCTAAGCTCCAGCCTTGTTTAGTTTTCAATATATGTCCAGCAGTTCTTTTTCTGTCGAGAGCAGTTCATCCTGCTCTTCGTCTAAACCTGTTCTTCCTCAACCTTCTCTTTCGTCTCCTTTCTCCTTGAATTCCTTCCCTTCCGATATGGCGGACGAAACCGAATCGATCCCTGCTCCTGTCGAGCCCTCTGGATCCGGCCGTCGTCTGGTCGAGTAGGTCTCGAACGTGGCCTCTAACCTTAGCGTCGAAGCGGTGATTGACGCATCAAATCATTATCTTCTGGTGTCTTGGATGACGCCCGTCCGACCTGAGAAGAAGACGAGAGCCAACTCTTTCCGACCGGGTTCTCTATCTACGAGCACAGTTTTTGGGCTGGGTTTCGTCTTCCCCTTCATCCTTTCATTATAAATCTTCTAAATTTCTATGGGCTGACTCTGTCCCAGTTTTTCCCAAACTCTTGGCGAACCGTATACGCTTTCTTAGCCCTTAATTCCAAGTTCGGTCTTGTCCCCTCTGTAAATATTTTTCGTTATCTTTTCAAGATCAAACCTCAGGGGAAGTCTTCTTAGTTTTGTTTCATCCCCCGCTTCGGCCGGGGTATCTTCTCCGGGAAGCCATCGTCCATCCATCACTGGAAGGAGGGTTTCTTCTTCGTCTTTCTCCCGGAGAGGCACAAGGGTGTCTGGCCCTTCCCCACCGAGTGGAGGCCCTTGGCCGAGGGGATTTCTGCGGTCCCCACACTCAGCCTCGAACAACTTGTTGACGCCCACCTGTTTATGGATGATTGCCCCCTTCGACATTAATGAGCTTCTAGAGGACGAGGACATGCTCGTCGAAATGGGGGCCTGGCCGTATCTGTCGAACCCTCTCGCCCGAGCTGCTCCTTATTTACCTGCCGATCGAGCTCCGGGAGGAGAGACCGCGGCGAGGGTTCCTGAGACTACCTCGGCGAGGGCCGCCGCGACCACGCCTAGGACTTCGGCCGAGGCCCACCGCCCACTCAGCGAGGGTGTTGAAGCTCTCGCCGAGGGTAAGTTGGCTTTTGGTCGTCTAATTGTTGCCGAGTTTCAAGTTTAACTCCTTTTGCTTTATTTTCAGAGATGGCCGGTCTTGGCTCGCTCATGGCTCGGCTCTCTCAGCGGTCCGTGCCTTCCCGGCCGTCCAAGCCTCGGCCCGCTGAAGGGAGGTCAGCCGATGTCATATCGGTGTCGGATGCGTCTCTGGCCTGACAGACGGCTGCCTCCGTCGAGGGACGAGCAGCCGCTGCCGCCATCAAGAGGGAGCGGTAGGACAAGGGCAAGGCTGTCGCCCATGGGAGCGAGCACTCCGAAAGGAGGAAGAGGCGGGCAGACCACGGTGAGATGGAGTCTGCCCGGACGACTAAGAAGTCGGCCGCGAGGCGGGACGCGTCGCTCGTGGCATCTCCTCCCTGACCGCGGAGGGGAAACTCTCCTTCGGCCACTGCAACGACAACGGGCACGGGGCTGTCGTATCCGTTCGGAGCGACATGGACCCACATGTCTCGGGAGTACGGGCATGAACCCTAGCGCCCGGACATGTGGGTCTTTGCAGACGACACTCTGGAAGACTCCCGAACATGCATGCGCCTAACCCGGAGCATGGCTCCCATGGCCGAGGACAAGATCCGAGAACTGTCCTCGGAGGGCCTCTCGCGGCAGTGCTTTCACCACGCCGTCCAGGTGAGCAGACTTCGGGTCTTCGACTCTATTTTGTCCCTCATTTCATTTACCGTTTCGTCTTACATCTTTGTTCCTCATTTCAGGCCGCGATCATGTGCGAAGCTCTCGCTCGCCACCAGGCTCACATCCAACGAAAGCTCTTGGATGTGGACTGTGAGGAATCGCCAAGAACGCAGCGGAAATAAAATCGATTCCATTGTATCGGTTGCTGGGGTCGTAAAACGGACATTAAAATTAATGCGGGAAGAACGGTTCTTCACCTTTGCGGGGTTTCAAATCTCCCGTAGATGATTCCGACTCGGTAATCGCGCACGCGCACGATCTCTAGAGGTATCCACACGAGTTCCCGCAGCAGACGCGATTTCCTCCTCGACTTGAGTGCTCCGACCAGATCTCAAATCCACCATGCGCGGAGAGAGACAGATCTACTCCAAGAGAGAGAGAAGGAGAGAGAGAGAGGAGAAAGAGAATCTGGGGTGAGTAATTCGTCCAACCAACTTTTTACCCCTTCCCCTTGGCCCTCCTTATATAGAAATAAGGATAAGCATAAGGATTAATCCTCATGATTATCCAAAAGTTTGGCCTTGGATAATTCTCCATTAAATCTTCATGTTTATCCTGCAGCTTTTCATAAAAATCCAGATAAGCATGAAATTTAACATCTCTCACCGTCTGACGAGAACTCTTATGTGTGTGACCCTCTAGGCCCATATATCAGTCCGGTTGCAGGCCCATTAAACTTAGAACTGTTTCTTGAGTTTAATATTTATTAATTAACATTTAAACATCATATGTTAAATGATTAGTTTAATAAACAAGTGAATTATCATCTGATGATTAATTCACTTGGCCTTCTGATCATGAACAGCACCAAACACTACCTCATGATCCCAGAAGATATAAGGGATACTGTTCCCTTCAATTGAACCTTTCCGTCTGCCGATACCGTACAGATATAATCCTTCACTCATGCAATGTCCCAATAACGCAAGGGTATGGTTTTATAGTCAAACCCTCTTTCGCATTATCTAGATGGATTCCAGTACTCAGTTAATATCTAGAAAGACATCTCTTTCATTTGACCATGGCCAGGGATTTCTGTGTACACATCCATAGGACATTCTCTCTCCAGTCTTATATCAAGAGTGAGTGATCCCTTGTTGTTCACTCAATTACCTTCGCAAGCTTTCCACTGTATCTGAGAGACCGACTATCGTGGACTTAATGGTTAAAGTCCACCAGTCAGAGAATCAAGATACAATGGTCCACAAACAAGGTATCATTGGTGACTCAGGTCAAAGGACCAATTGTGCTACTGCAACGATTGAATTCCCTGGTTGACTAATAGGTATAATTACCATCTAGGAATTCTTATTTGGGTCTGTTCAATGAACTCATTCTCTAATGAGCACCCACTTGTTTGTCTTAGTGTCACCACACGAGTGAATGTGAGATCATTCACCCTCATCATATGAGCAGACATAACTTGTGTCGATCTTATCGGATATTTAATGTCCATCTCAAATATCCTATGATCGAGAACTGTTTAAGACAAGTGACTGAGGATATTGATCTCACTATCATGATCTCATCATGATTCAATATCCCATACATTTGTCTATGGACCTTCATTACGATAGTTACTTTGCGAGAACTATAAATGAAGAAATGATTGCCTTTATTAATAATATGAACTAGAATGTACAATGATTGGCTTTGAGGCCACCCAATTCTAACATGGACGAGGCCGCGGATCATCTAGCCGCGGGGAAGGTAGCCTCGATGCAGCGAGACCTCGAGGCCGACATCGACGCCCTCATCGGGGCGAACGTTCAGCTGTGATCTGACCTGGACAGCCAGAAGGAGGTGGTCCGGACGGCCTCCGAGGCCCAGGAAAGGGCCGAGAGTCAACTGGAGCAGGCCCGTGCGGAGCCCGAGTCTTGGAAGGCTCAACTCAAGAAGAAGGAACACGAAGTCGCCGAGAGGATAGCTCGGTTGGAGGAGGAGCGGGAAAAAGAATGCCGTGAGCACGCCGAAGTTGTGTCGGCCCTGAAAGCAGACTTGGAGGCCAAGTCAAAAGAGGCCGAGGACGTCGCGCTTGTGGCCGTCATGAGCTTCAAAGAAGGTTTGGAGTATGTTGAAGCGATGCTCGAGGCCGGGGCTAAAGCGGCTGAAACCATGTTCGATCTGACAATGGCCATTGCCCAAAGGGCTTGTCCAGATATGGGTTTGACTGGTTTTGGTTTCCCCGATGAAGCCGAAGGCTACCAGCTCTTGGACTGGTGGCAGAAGCTCAAGGCCGAGAGCATCTCGGCTTCTCTGGAAGACGCTGCGGCCAATTCTGATAACGCTTCTTCTCCTCCGACGACCCCGGGCAACTCCCTCGTCGATTTAGAAGGCGAGGATGCTGATGTATAGCAGATCCGGGGACTTGTCCTGGTTATTATTTTTTAGTTGCCGGCGCTGAGTGAGCGGCCGACTTTTGTTCTTCCTTCATATATATAAAAAGAACTCTCTTTTGGAAATTATCTAGACATGTTTCGACTAAGAATCCTTATAGTTTTTCTACATTCGGTATCGTCTGAACATTTCATATCGTCTAAGTTATCATGTGTGCGGATCAACTGTAGGACGAACTCCCGAATAGCCTAAAACCTGGTTTGGTCATGGCTAATCTCAACATCATCTCTATGACTATTGCATATCTTTCGGTCAGTGTTCACTAAACTTGTTCCGGATATGGCCAAGGTCACTCCCGGCGCATTTCTACGGTCTTTAGGATAGTGCCGCTCCCAATACGGTTTGTATGATTGAAGCCACTCCCGGTACGGTTTATACAGTTTAGGATAGTGCCGCTCCCGATACGGTTTGCATGGCCGAAGCCACTCCTACTATAGTTTACACGGTCTAAGATAGTGCTCCCGATACGATTTGTATGGCTGAAGCCACTCCCGGTACGGTTTACACGGTCTAAGATAGTGCCGCTTCCGATACGATTTGCATGGTCGAAGTCACTCACGGTACGGTTTACACGGTTTAGGATAGTGCCGGATACAATTTTTTAGAATTATATATTCATTTGACGCCTTTGTATTAATTCATGACATATATCCGGATTTAAGCCGGGAGAACATTTTACATAAAATAGCACCGAAGGTGCTCCACATTCCAGGTGCGAGGGAGAGGCTGGCCCGAGAGGGTCTCCAGCCGATAGGCCCCTCGTTGAATGACGTCCTTCACTCGATAAGGGCCTTCCCAGTTGGGAGATAACTTTCCTGCGGCTTCGACCGGCTTCGAAACATGGGCATTCCGCAACACGAAGTCCCCGGCTTCAAAATTTCGAGGCTTTACTCGAGCATTATGATATCTGGCCATCCGTTGTTGGTATGCAGCCAGCTAAATGCGAGCCTGATCTCTAGTCTCTTCCGTGAGATCAAGGTGATCTCTCATGGCTTCGTCATTGCTTTCCGGATTATAAGCGATGACCCTTGGCGAAGGTAGGCCGATTTCGACCGGGATGACCGCTTCTGCTCCGTAAGCCATTCGGAATGGAGTTTTTCCGGTAGGAGGTCGACTCGTTGTTCGATAAGCCCACATTATGCTTGGTAATTCTTCCACCCATCGGCCTTTAGCTTCGCCGAGACGGATTTTCAGTCATCGCAGTATGCTTCGGTTAGTGACTTCGGCTTGGCCATTTGTCTGAGGGTGAGCCACCGAAGCAAATTTGTGTAGAATATCGAAGCTTGAGCAGTTGCCTCTGAACCGGTTGCTGTCGAATTGTTTGCCATTGTCTGATATAATCGCCCGAAGGATACCAATTGTAGGCGCCCAGAACGTCCCCCGCTGCTGCTGTGGGCTTCGGGCGAGGGCTTCTCCGTTCGTCTTAGCACTGTGGCGATTTGGAAGGGTTAGGAATTGAAGTAGTGATCGCCAGGAGCATTACCTTACGGTCCCTGTGCTCCGCAGGAGTGTAAGAGTGATCGCGTTCCGAGGGAGCGGGAAATGGTGGTTTCTCCTTCTCTTCCTCCGGCCGGCTAGAGGAGGAGAGCTTGACAGTCTGCACGCGAAAATGCGGTAAGGATCTCTGAAAAGAAAAGACAAGACAAGAGAGAAATATGACCCGATTAGAACTATGATATGCAGAATCTATCCATAAAAATATAAAAATTAACTAGGATTGGAGGGAGACGCACCGGATGGGTGTTTGGGGAAGGAAGGTGACCATATGTTATGGCCACCCACCTCCCGTTTTTTGTTTAAAACCTCTGGGGGAGTAAGGGTTGCTAAGTCATCTTAACATGCATGCATGCAAATGAAGGTTCTCGTGTGTGAAAAGTGAAGTGATATGTTAAGAGTGGAAAGAAGAGTGAGAGAGGAGGGATGTTGCGGCATGGATGGAAAGTGAAAATGCAATGAAATGATGAGGAGAAAAGTAGAAGAGGGTTAAGAAGACAAGCCTATTTGGAGTGCGAAGGATTTCTCTTGAAGCTCCTCCTGAAGCTTTCTGACTTCTTGTCCGCTCGACTCCTCAAAGCAGACTCACTGGCCAACCTCCTCTGAGCTTTCCTCCCAAAAAACTCTTTAACCCCCCTCCTCGAGAGGACATGGGGGGGTTTAAATAGGTGAAGGGAAAATAGGAGAAAATAGGGGTCTAAATCCCCGTAAATCATCTTGGAACCAATGGGAAGTGGTCAAGGATCGGAGGTGGTGCGCGCGGCAGTCGCCGGAGTGGGGAGTGATCGGAGTAGTGGAGGTGAGGGCGGCGAGTAGAGGAGATCGTGGGGAAAACGAGGTCAAGGTGGGAGTTAGGGGGGTGGACGGCCAGCCAACATGCCTTCCAATCTCGTGGAAGGCGGCCCGGTTGGCCTTCGAAGGGTGGTGGAAGGCAAGGGGTGGCCTTCGAAGGGCGGTGGAAGGCAAGGGGTGGCCTTCGAAGGGCGGTGGAAGGCGGGCTGGCTGGCCTTCGAAGGATGGTGGAAGGCGGACTGACTGGCCTTCGAAGGGTGGTGGAAGGCGGACTGGCTGGCCTTCGAAGGGTGGTGGAAGGCAAGGGGTGGCCTTCTACGAAAATGTGGCTAGAGTCGGGATTTGGTTAATGGGCCTAGTTATTAGTGGGCTGAGATGGCTAAGATGAGGGGTTTCGTGATGATGGGCTAATGATGGATGGGGTTCATGACCAAATGGGTGGTCCAAAATCGGTGTCTACACCAATGTGGCAAATAATAGACTTCCATATGAAGCTCCATGCATTATTATCAGTGATAGATGCAGGGGGTTTGGCTTCAACCCATTTCGTGAAATAATTTACTGTTACAATAAGAAATTTTCTTTGGCCGGTGGCTATAGGAAATGGACCCAGAATATCAATTCCCCATTGGGCGAAAGGCCAAAGATCCGATAGAGGTATTAGTATGGTTGTCGATTGATGAATAAGAGAACTGAACCTTTGGCATTGGTCACAGTGGCGGACGAGACTAACTGCGTCCTCTCGGAGGGTTGGCCACCAATATCCTTGCCTTAGGAGTTTATGGGCCAGGGCTCTTCCTCCTGCGTGTGCTCCACAAATTCCCTCGTTTATTTCTTGAAGGGCATAATTAGCTTCGGAGGGGCCGAGACACTGAAGGAGCGGCTGACCGAAAGACTTTTTGTAAAATATTTCTTCTAGAATTAGGAACTGAGAAGAGCATTGTCGGATGCGTCTTGCTTCTTTTGCCTTAGATGGAAGCTTCCCTCGGAGGATAAAAGCAATTATTGGAGTCATCCAGATCTCGCCTTCGGAAGTATCTACTTGCATTACCTTAGATTCTTGAAGACTAGGCTCAGACAGTTCTTCGGCCAGGACCATTCGGCTCCCTCCCCCATCATGGGTCGATGCCATCCGAGAGAGGGCATCAACTTGAGTATTCTCAGACCGGGGGATCCGCACAATTTCAAAGGGTGAACTCGGCAATGATTTTTTGGGTTACCTGAAGGTAGGATGCCATCAATGCGTCTCGGGCTTCGTACTCTCTAGTAATCTGGCTGACGATAAGCTGAGAGTTGTTGAATGTCCTTATTTCGAATGCGCCGAGCCTTCTTGCAGCCTGAAGGCCTGATATAAGGGCTTCGTATTTGGCGGCATTATTAGTGGCCGAGAAGGTGAAGCACAGGGCATTGATAAGTTCACAATTTTTCATAAATAACAGATGAAATTTACACACTTTGCTACCAATTCAATGAATAAAATCACATGGAATGATAGATAAATCAATTGTGCGTTCAAACATATCAATTATGTAAAATTCGAATTTTAAATATCATCATTCTATGGATTGAATAAGAGTAGTAATTTCATTCTCAAATAAGACTTTCTCGACAATTATTTAATGAGCATTGATTGCCGCATGAACGTAACTGTTATTTTATGTGAATGCAGGATATGAACAAGCAAATGGCATAGTGGTTGGACTACCTAGATTTCAAGGAAGTGAGAGTTTGAATCCTGAAAGGAACAAGATTGTATTTTTTTTTGTCTTAAAAAGGGAACCACAAGCCAACTAAAAGAGAGAAGAGGGAATTTCGGAATTCAAATTTCAAAAACATTATTTTTTAAATTTGAATTTCAAAATCTCAAAAATAACATTTATTCTTCAATTCAAAATTCGAATTTTGAAATATTCCTCTCCAAATTTAAATTTCAAATATGTATTCATGGAGAATCCTTTAATCAAGGGGGAGCTTAATGCAAGCAATTAAGGACCCATTTATTAGAAGATTTGAATTTCAAAATTTGAATTAAGAATCCTCCTCTATAAAAACCAAGAGAGTGGGAGAAAAGGAGAACCTTGAATCTTGATTTTGAAAGTCGTACTCTCAACTCCTGAATTTTCACAACTTTTGAAAATTTTAAACTCTCTCACCCCTTCCATCCAAATCTCCATCTCTCTCTCTCCCAATTTATCTCTCTCACTTTCTCCCTCTCTTTGCTATAGTACCCGCGGGTACTGTAGCAGCCCCCTCTCTCTCTAGTTTTTGTTTTCTCTCTCTCTCTCTCTCTCTCTCTACATCTCTCTCAAACCAGTGGCTGTCAGGGTAAGAGGTGGACTCGAGGCACTGCAACTAACCACTGGAAGAAGTTCATGGCTACCAAGGATACACGTGAAGGACTACGATGGCTACAAACATCAGTTTTCTCTCTCCACCGCCTCTCTCTCTAGTTTTTGAGTTCCCCATGTTACATTGTATTTAAAATATTTTATGTAAAATTTTCCTTATAAAAGTCATGTTAAGTTTTGATTTTTAATGTCTCTATAAAATTTCATGTAGTTATAATAATGAATGACAGTAGTTTCTTTGAAAACAGTTATCTTTTCTTCCTCTTTTTGTTCTAAAACTTTTATTTTTTCTTATGTTAACACTACTCAAACTTTATATTCTACTTTTAATTAGTGTTTTATAGGTAGTCTTAGTTTAGTAGATAGTCTGATTATGCTCGTTTAGGGGTGCTCCTTTTGTGAGTTCATAGTAAGTCCGGTTAATTTCAATTCTTAACAAATCAAATCATCATGCTCCCTCTTTTTTCTTCTTTGTTTTTCCTCTAAAAACTCAAGGTTTTCAACTTTAAAAATCTATTTTCCTGTGAATTCGACCCAATCTCACCACTTGCTATTTTTCAAATAATTATATGTGGAAATTGGAATTTTAAGATTGATGTTTGAATATGCTTAACGACACATAATTTCAAGCGATCAGGCATACTCGGTGACGATTCCTTCCGGAGATGCCAGGATCCACCCTGCGCCACTACCCGAAGAGCAAGCGGACCTATCTACGTATAATTGCCATTTATTGGTCGAGGGGGATACTGATGCCGAGGTGCCTGGGGCTTCAGGGTTTATTTTGATGGAGATGGTTGCTTCTCTTGGTGGGGGAGACAAGGATGATTTGGGAATTGACTCTGTGATGAAGTCGGCTATGTTTTGAGCTTTTATTGTTGTTCGAGGTCCGTAGGAGATGTCGAATTCTCCCAACTCGATTGCCCACTTGGTTAGTCTCCCAGACACTTCCGGCCGAGAGAGAACCTGCCTCAGAGGTTGATCAGTGAGGACTTTTATTGAATGTGCAAGGAAGTAAGGTCGGAGCCTTCTTGCAGATGCGACGAGGGCTAAGGCCAACTTGTCTAGGGATGGATACCGATGCTCTGCTCCATGAAGTGCTCAGCTTATATAATAAACAGGCTTCTGGACGCCATCTTCCTCCCGGATAAGGATGACGCTTAGAGCAGCATCGGACGCAGCGAGATATATGAATATTTGTTCTCCTTCGATAGGCTTTGAGAGTATAGGGACTTCAACGAGATAAGCTTTGAACTACTCGAAGGCCGACTGGCACTCGTCTGTCCACAAGAAGTTGTTCGCCTTCTTTAGCAACTTGAAGAAAAGAAAACAGCGATATGCTGCTTTGGACATAAAGCGGCTTAAAGCGGCCACTCGTCCGCTTAGTTGTTGTACCTCTCGGACGTTGGCCGAGAGACGCATCTGTAGAATTGCCGAAACCTTCGTGGGATTTGCTTCTACCCCTCGGCGAGTGACCATATAGCTAAGGAACTTCTCGGGAGCTATGCCGAAAGTACACTTGGCTGGATTCAGCTTCATTTTATACCTGCATACGGTAGAGAAGGTTTCTGTTAGATTAGCCAAATGGCTGGATGCGGCTCGGCTATTTACCAACATATCATCGATATAGACCTCCATGTTTCGTCCTAGCTGAGGGGTGAACATTTTGTTGCCGAGATGCTGATACGTTGCTCCCGCATTCTTTAAGCCGAAGGGCATCCGGGTATAACAATAGAGGCCAAGATATGTTGTGAAACTTGTTTTGTCTTCGTCATCCGGATGCATTCGGATTTGATGATATCCGGAGTAGGCATTAAGGAAACTAAGTAGTTCATGGCCAGAGGTGGCGTCCACCATTTGATCAATCCAAGGCAGCGGGAAACTGTCCATCGGACATGCCTTGTTGAGGTTGGTGAAGTCCACGCACATTCGCCATTTGCCATCCTTTTTTGGTACCATCACCACATTGGCCACCCATTCAGGATGATGTGCCTCCTGGAGGTGCCTTGCGTCCAGCCCTTTCTACACCTCGACCTAGATCGCCATTCTCCTTTCTTGGTTGAAGGTTCGCCGCTTTTGCTTGACTGGGGGATGCTTTGGATTAACGTGCAGGCGGTGCTCAGCTACCTCTGAATCGACTCTCGGCATGTCCGAAGGGGACCATGAGAAGACGCCGAGATTTTGCTTGAGGAATTCTACCAACTCTTCTACTTCAGTCTTGTCAAGATCGGAACCGATCTGCAAGGTTCGACCATTACCTCCTGGGACTGGAATAGTCACAAGTTTTTCCCCCGGGGATGATTCGGCAGAGGACTCAATAGCAAGGGATTCGGCCGCGATTTTACCTTTTACACAGATCATGTAACAATGCCTGGCCGCTTCTTGGTTGCCTTTAACCTCGCCGACCCCATGGCGGGTGTGGAATTTAAGTTTCTGGTGGTAAGATGAAGGTACAACACCGATCCCCTCGATCAGCCTTCGGCCGAAGATAGCATTGTAGGTTGAATCGATCTTCTCCACGGCGAAGTTCTTTTCCACGGAAAGCTACTTTGGTGCTGTACCGAGGGTCACGGGTAGTCTAACAATGCCCTCCACTCGACAGGGAGCCCCATTAAATCCAAACAAAGGGCCCCGATGCGCTTTCATATCGGCATCGGTCAGGCCAAGCTTTAAGAAACAATCATAAAAAAGCACGTTCGGTGTACTCCCATTG
Source organism: Zantedeschia hybrid cultivar (assembly GCA_030544215.1). Lineage (NCBI taxonomy): Eukaryota > Viridiplantae > Streptophyta > Magnoliopsida > Alismatales > Araceae > Zantedeschia > Zantedeschia hybrid cultivar. The sequence continues at coordinate 18,348,026 of JARZZO010000016.1, forward strand.
TCAACAAAAATACGATAAACATCGTAGTTTTTCATTACAACATTCACGACGAGGGTATCGTCGTGCGAGACTTGAACGTATTCCAGATCATCTTTTCCGAAGATGATGTCTTCCTGCCAAGCCCTCTTCGGTTCCATGTCAACTGCTATGACGTCCGAAGCTCTCTCGGTTCGCTGATGTCGGCGGGTTGATTCTCCCGCCCCCCCGGATATCACAATGATAGATCCCACACTAGGGGGCTGATGTGAGGCTTCTGTCGCTGATGCGGCTTTAGGTTGAGGTGCCTCTTTTACCAGAGGCTGAGGTTGCCTGGGCGTTGCTGGAGGGTCTTGGCCTTGACCCTGCCGCTGAGGCTACACTTGGCGATATTGCGGCAGACGCCCCTCCCGGATGAGGCGGTCTATTTCTTCCTGGAGGTGACGGCACTCGTCAGTTGAGTGTCCCGTCTCCCGGTGATATTCGCAGAATTTTCAAGAGTTTCTTCGGCGAGGATCTGTTTTCATTCGCTCCGGCCGACAGAACATGCCCTTCACCTCCATAAGCATTCGGGAAGGAGGAGCCGTCAATGGCAGATGCTGGTGTTGAGGAGGCTGGCGCCTGTCTCGGCCCCAGTCTTCTTCTCTCCTGTATCTTTTGCGGGACAATTCTTGATCTTTGGTGCGCGAGCGCGCGGCTGGCAGAGATGCAACCACTGTAGCTTCGGCGGTGTTCTTGTCTTTGGACATTATCAGGGCCTCCCGATTGATATATTTATGCGCCCGGGCCACTAGGTCTTGGAAAGTCGGAGGATGTCGCTTCCCAATGGAACTGAGTAACCCCTCGTCCAAGCAGTTGCTGATTACGGCCGAGACCGTAATAGAACTATCCAGATTTAGGATCTGGGCTGTTTCGGTCCAGAACCGAGTAAAATATTCTTGAAGCGTCTTGACTGGTCTCTGCCGAATAGCAAGCAGATTGGCCGAGGTCTTGCATTGCCAGGTGGCGTCATAGAATTGGTCAATGAATAATTGACCTAGTTGTACTAGTGAATGGATGGAGTTTGGAGCCAAGGCGTCGAACCAAGTAGAGGCTATTTTCTCGAGGCTGAGGGGAAAAGACGGCAACGAACTGCTTCGGGCATCCCTCGGATAGAAAGATAGGAATTAAATCTTTGGAAATGGCAGACTGGGTCCGTCATGCTATCGTACGGAGGGCCCTTCAGTAGCTTGAAGTTGGAGGGTACCTCGGCTAGAATTTTAGGAGAGAAGGGGGTTTGCTCCAGGATTGCGCTGGCGAGAGGTGCTCCATATGGCCAAGATACCATCTGTTGCATTTCCTTCCTTATCTCCATCAGTCTCTGGTCTAGCTCCGGAGTTGTACTCGCGGTGGCGTTAGCTGAACGTCCCTCGGCTCTGGTAAGGTGGGTACCGGACGAAGTGTTATCCAGTTCAGTTGGCAATTGACTGGTTTGCGGACCATGGTATTGAGGCCCATATTGCTCGCCATGAGCAGATATCCCTTCGGGAACATATGCTCGAGAGGGCCCTGGATGCCCAGTTGAAAATTGCGCAGTTGGGATGTATTGCGGTTAGGGCGGTCCTTGCTTCACAGGCTGATTTAGCAGCCCCATATGCTGGGCGATAGCCGATACCATATCGCGCAGCGGTGCCAGAGTGGTAACGGTAGTCGTCAGTGTGGCTACTTGTTGCTGGAGCTCTTCTACTCGGTCGTCTCTGGGAACGACAAGCTCCGGTATTACCGGGAGGACAGATCCCTACGGAAGGGTAGACGGGGCTCCTTCGGCATGAAGGAGTGATTGGGCTGGAGTCGTCTACATCATGCTTCGTCTTGACCAGATCGTCTCATCATTGGTCGATGAGACATGGCTGAAGATTCTTCCCACAGACGGCGCCAAGTGATGTTGCCGAGGCAATCACTATCGGACTCTGGGAGCAGAGCCCGAATGTCAGCCGGATGACCAGTGGCCGAGAGGGATCCGGACCAAAAGATGGGCAGAGACGGGGACGAAACTCCTGCACGAAGATGAACCAGTCAGGAAGGGTCATGGGTCTCGGCCCAGGGGAACCCTCTCCGATGGTTAAGTTAGTCTCGGCTGAAAGACTTAATATTTAGAAAAAAGGAGAAGCTTGAGTGTTTGTGGTGTACCTTTTTCCGCAATGAATAGCGCTTCTTTTATAGCAAGGGATGATAGTTCTTTTCTTGTGGCAGTCGATATATGACTATGCTTGGGGGTTTGAAAGGAAATCGCGAGAATACCCTATGTTAATAGGCCGATGGCCCACCAGCGGTCGACCAAAATGGGCCAGACTCATTTCGGTCCATTGTGCGCTTGGGTTAGGCCGAATACTATCGTTTGGTAATTGAGCTTGTCATGTGCAGGTTGGACCCGCGCTGACTCGGTAAGGCATCTGGGCCGAATCTATTTAATTGGCTTTATGGACCGAATACTTCTCGGCCCATTCTTTAGTTGGACTGGCCTCAGCCGTTGGGCCTAATCGGATTCTCTCCATCACTCTCAATCCGGATTTAGATTGAACTCAATCAATACAGAGAGAAAAAGAGATAGTCTTTTATAAAAATCTTTCTTCAGAAATGAGAAAAGTACCACATGAGAGGGTTTTTTGAAACCTTTCCTTCTCTTTGCTGACCGAGTTCAATCCATACTTGGACGTAGAAGATCTCTACTCATTGTCAAAGGGTGCTAATGCTAGCTTATGGACATGGGTGTCATCTCTACGAGCTGTCGTTGCTTTTGCCCTTCTTCCACCCTCTCACTACCTTGATACAGGTAAACGGTTACAGGAATATCAGAGAAAGAAAAGAAGCAACTTGAAGAGGAAGATGTAGGAGAAATTGTCAGAAGAACATTCTGCTCGAATTGAAAAGTCAAAACTTCTCAAATCAATTGAATAATTTATTTACAACTATGTTCCTTTATAGAGGAGTGAAGAAAATAAAAGATTTTCAAATTAAGCAATGACAACTCGTTCTCTAAACCAGGAAGATCCATGTACATGACATGACCGAGATGCAGATCCATGGGGTGGAAGTGCAAGTATTGTGAAATTGACCCCTATCATATTCGGTTTTGGTCTTTGATCCTAGGCGACGGGATTGGGCTGCTGGTGACGGGGGCAGTCGAGCAGGTGATGGAGGTGTTGCTGGAGCATGGGGACATTGAGGCTGTGTCAACAGGGGTGATTGAGTGGATCCAGCAGAACAAGGTGCGCCTCAAAAGCAGGATGGCGACACCCTCTCTCAACTTGCAGCTGAGGAGAGAGCTAGATCTTTACTCCTCATTGGTGAACTGTGCCAACATGCCGGAGGTGACAAGTAGGGGTGTCATTGGGTTCGGCCCGACCCATTTCAATAGTAGCCCGGCCCGGCTCGTAGGTTGGACTGGCCTAGTCCGGTCCGGCCCGTGTCTTCCTCACCAAGCTCATGGGGGCCCGGCCTGGCCCGTGTCTTCCTCACCTTCTGCCGGTCCTTCACGAAGTCCGACCAGCGGGGGCTTCGGAAGGGGAAAATGGTGGGGTGCTACACTCGGTACTTAGAGCGTGTTTCTTATAATTATGAAAAATCAAGGGTCACTATTAGATATTATACTTCAAAGGAGTGGTCTTTCTTGATATTTGTTATATTATTATTTTTAATAATTAAATAAAATTGATTATCCTTCTAGATATTTTGTGATGAAGGGTAGGTATAAAGGTCGTGTCAGTAGATTTTAACCAGGACAATCCATTTGTATACAAAATTTGAGAGCATTTTTTGGTAACATATAAGTAAAATTATGACTTTTGTCCCTCGCATATATAGTATTATGAACTATGAGTGCCTTTATTAGAGTTTAAAAGCTTTTTTGAGCCCTTTTTGACAGTCTTCTCTTGTATAATACTCCAATAGGGAATTTAGAAGGACGATTAAACCATCTTGCGCACAAGAAAAAGACCATGTATCTAGGTTAGGCCAGGTCAAGGAGTCTCAGGGTGGGATACACCGTTCCCTAAATTGGAGTGTTTAACAAGGGATGCAATGGATGTACTTGTGTTAGTGTTTAGTAGGTTTGGGCTAAATATTTCTACCTTGGGTTAAGGCCGGATTAGTTTGGCCAAGTGCTTGTGGGGGAAACATTGGGGGGTCACATTTCATGTTGTTAATTTGGCTTCTTTTCGGTTGAAAAATATAGTTTATTGTTGGTAAGGAGGGAGCTTCCAAGATTAGAGAAAAATTAAAGTTGTTATAAAAGAGTTACTATTGTAACAAATCAAAATTAATTATAATATCTTTCTTTCGACTCATTCTATGTAAGAAGTAAAAACCAAAAGTAACTTTCAAGTGAAAGTTTTATCAAACACATCCTAAAGATAGGAGGATCATCACCCGGAGCCTCCTGCTACCTCTCCTCCCATGTGATTTCAGGCCACTTGATTGCAATGTTCTCTTTTATCTTTTTATAGCCCCACCTTAATTTGTTCTTAAAGTGATTCAGTGACTAATAATGTTACATCTAATTTTCAACCTTTAAATATTCGTATATCAATAAAAAATATATATTTCATAACACATTTAATATAGTTTTAAATTTACATAAAACAAACAAACTTTTAAGAGTCTCAAGACTCTCTCTCTCTCTCTTCTCTAACTTTCCCACCTCCAACCTTCTCTTTCCCCTTCAGCCATTCCCTTCTGAGTTCTTCTAATATCAAGTCCAATATTTAAGCCGTAGACCTCAAAAGTATTAGCTAGTTCAACATTAATATTATGTTAAAACTAATATTTTAACCAAACGAGCTAGGCATGAGGCCTGTTATTGCTGCTGAGATATATCAAATAACATGCATGGAACCTGCTGCTGCAAGAGATGTTTCAACTCTTGTTCTTCAACCGCTTGAGCAATTTGGAACCCCATCGCCGGACAGGAGGGCGAAACAATCTGCTGACCCATCGCCGGAAACGGCTCTTCAGGTACCTGGTCAGCCATCGCCGTAGAGGACGCTTAACAAGCTTGTTGACACGTCTCTTCTGTGTGAATCCGACGAATAGACCAACGGCAAAACTGGCAAGAGACAGCTTGCCCAAGGTATGCAGAGAGACCACTCTCCTGAAAACATTGATGTAGCTAGGCATATGTTACATACAATATGATACAAGGCTGTAAGTTTTCAGATAGGTTAACCAGTGGTTTAGTCTATTCGAAAATAGTGTTAATAATCTCTCTCCAAATGAAGAGTTTGATATGATCACATGAATGAAAAATGAGTAATACTTGCTGCAATGACGGTGAGTGCTGCACGCACAGTCATTGCGGTGGGTTAACAAATATATATATATATCGTTTTAGAAGTGTTTTAACTGTCCGTACAGTGCAATGTCCGATTGGACGAGAACCTGCGACATCTCTTAGAATGTTTCTTCTTCTCTCTAAAACATATAACACACGAGAGAAAATAATCTTATCTTTTGTACGTAAATATGAACGCACTTGTCATAGACTCATGAACCAATGGGCCTGCCATACCACAGGGGGTGGGGATCGAGGGTTAGGGTACTGAAATTCTAAATATGAGACACAAGGTTAACAAAAATGAGGACAAGTTGGATCTACTTTAGTGCCCATCAAGCGGGCCGGATTCATACTAAAAAGTGGTAAGTATTGAGCTTCAAATGACTTAAAACGATTCATTCTTAAACAACATATATCTACTTGTACCCAATCGTTCTACTGTATTGCCTACTTATATTATACTCCGCTAAGATTTGCCTGGGTCAAGTCCGTGAAAGCCGGCAAAGAGCATGTGACACAACGGCATAAGAGCTCCCTTTTGTAGGAGTCTTGAATTCAAGTCTCACTTTGAGCATTTGTATAGAAAGGTCGCTTTGCTCCAGGGATTTGTAGGACTTATGTCCAAATACTCTTTATAAGTGTGAAGCCTTAAGAAAAAAAATCTCTTACTAAGGGAAAATAAATAAATAGTGTAAGTTTTCGTATTCATACTCTCGGTAATTAAGGAGTTCTTACAGAAAACAGACCTAAAAAGTTAATGATATATATTAACCATTGGGCATTCGATAGTGATATATGCATAGTGCATGCTTGATACATAGACGCACACTTCTGCTAGATTAAATCAAAGTATATATACATGAGCAAAACAAGCTCTCACTATAGCGGTCCTTGAGCAGTAGCTCGAACGGGTACCCTCCTCGTTTCCAACGAGGAGGCATGGATCTGACTCGCGAAATTATAAACCCCCCACATAGGATAGAAAAGTTGCACCAGGAAGGTGTGAAATTCTTACATTTGTACGATAAAAACCCATATTTGAAAACATTTGGCCGTTGCTAGAGTCAATGTATGCTCATTGAGGCAGGAGCTCCTATGCAACTACTGGGCTATTGCCAAAAAAAGAAGCTCTCACCATAGCAGGGACAATCGCCTTAAATACTCATTTCTCTAAGTGGAAAAGCCCATGGATCATGATCCTAGTTGACATCTTTAAAAGTAACATGGAAACTATGATCCAAGCTTCTCCAAGATCAATGGAGAGGGAACCATCGCTCCATATTGTATGCAAAATAAGGGAAGAAAAAGGCTCTTTATTCTTAGAATAAGGTTAATTCTGGTATGATCAGAGGAATTGATTATTTCGTACTAGAATTACTTATTCTCAATATTACGTGAATAAGCGATTCCATCCTACACGAAAGAAATTGGTATTCTACTTTGAATTCTGTCTTATTATATCAAAGTGAAATACTTCTTATCTCAAATAATTAAGCAATCTAAAATAACTAATCTCGTCGTAACATTTTCTGCTATCAAAGTGAGAAAGCATACAAGCGCATAGATAAATTAGTAAAAATAAATAAATGAACTAATGATGGAGGATAAAGAACCGCATCCTATTGGCAACTAAGAAAATCCAAAAATGTCAAAAACAAGATGCACATATAAAGCTCAAACTTGTCATTTTGCTACCTAAAACATGGGATTTGCCTTAGCCTTTCCCTTTAAACTGTTCTGAACATCTCAGGATCCCAATTAAGTTAGCACAACTACATGCTCCATAAAACTGAGTGGCCAATCAAACCACTTTGCCGGCAAGGTTAATGTAAAAACTTCAATCTTTAGCAAATATGTGAAGGGTTTGTGCTGCCTTGTAAGAAAGGGTCTAACCAGCTCAACCTGGCCGATCCCATTCTATAAGTCCATGAAACTACATGGGGGTTTGCTGCGTTTTCTCAGTAATTAAGGGTGTTTCTTGCTCCTTCCGTTGTTAAGGGGTATGATCACCACCACTAATACTCGGACCAGATGCTATGCACCGTGGCGCAATACACCCAACCAATGTGAAGAAAATTATGTAAATTGTGGATGCAAGAGGCCCCTCCACTCGGTGGGCGCAATGCGCCGCGGTGCAGAAGTTCTTATCCACTAAACATCGATAAATGTTCGGAGCCTAATTGTACCTGGCAGGGGCGCGGACCATGGTCGGGGGCTGGCCGGAGGGGGAGCACGAGCTGACAGGGGAGGCAGCGGCGGTGCTGCCGGAGCTTGGTTTCTGCTGTCCCGGGAAGCAGAGTGCAAGCTTGAATTTGTCCATTCTGCTCCTGGGGAGATCTCCAACTCCAAGTGAGCAGAACGATGCGGCTCGCCGGCGTTTGGAGGCGGCAGGCGTGGAGGGAAGGGGGTGATCGGCGCCGGAGGGGGTTGGGGTGGTTTGGGGGTGCTCCGTGGACTCGTAATATGCTGGTTTGAACGGAGGTGGTGGAAGCAGGTCTTTTCAACAAATGACGCCGAGGACCCACATGTGAGGAGGCCACGTACCCTCGCGTCCAAAGGTGTTCTTGTCCTCGGAGAAGAAAATAATACGCATAATCGCATAGAACACATCCACGTACAAATTTGGATAAGAGTCCAACAGTGTTAAGAGGGGTGGGTCCAAGTATTTGTCCATTTTAGAGATCATACGAAAGGACTTTTTCATAATGTTTGGCCCCCGTCTTCCTTTCAATATTACTGAACTACGGTCCAAATATGTACCGAGAGGATCTCCTCTCATAATCGCATGAGCTACATCATGGCTATCATCTTGCGTGAGTGAAATGGGCACTGCCCTAGGTGAACTGGGATCACCCATTGTTTATGTTAAATGAGGTGTCCCCTCGCTCTCCTTCCAGTAGAACTACACGATTTTTTTAGTTTTTTCATTTATTTATAATATTTCAATACTTTTTATTAGATTTTGTAAATTTTCAGTCATCTGATTAAACTTGAAATCTCCCCCATTCCCAAGTTAAAAAATAAAATACAAATCATCATAATTTTCTAAATATTCAATTAACTCTTTAGATTTTTTTTCTTCCCTTGGTGTTTAAATATTCATCATCTGATCGTAAGACTTAACTATAGTCAACGGCAGATGCATAAATTTCGTCCAGTGGGGTCACTCGAAGCTTAAGTCATAAGTATGGTTGGATCAATGAGATCTTGAGTTAGGCCATATGGAGTCCTGAATTGGGCTAGTTAGGTATTGGACTAGGTCAGTAGGATCTCAAACTAGACTGAGTTGGATTGGACCAACGGACTAGACAAAATTCAGTGGGGTCCCAGGACCCCATTGAGTCAACGTTGGATCCGCCACTTACTATAGTTGTCTAGTCGAGTGAGAAGCATTTTTAATTTTTTTAATATAATAAAAAGTATAAAATTACTCCCATTAGCCCTAAGGTTGATCCCATTTGTGGCATTTTAGTTTTCATAAAAAAAATAAAAAGATTGAACCTGCAAAAGATGGGGCAAATCTAGCTTAGATGCACCCCACCTGAAATCTCTCCCTTCCCATGTTGTAAAAAAATTATCAAAAATTTGTAAATATTCAAATATCTTTATTAAGGTTATTTCCATCTCTTGGGTTTAGTTTTTAGCATCCGATCATAAAAGTCAATTGTATTTGGTTCGATTGAGTGTGCACAAAAAAAAAAAAAATGTTAATTTTTTTAAAACATAGTCAAAAAATAAAAAAATTATTCAGAGTAATCTTAAGGTTAATCTCATCCCTTGAGGTTTTAGCTTTGACCTCAATTAAGGGCATACACGACTGAGGTTGAACTTTACAATCATACAGATACTTAAGGAATGGGATCAAGACTAGGAGGGGTTAATTGAATATTCTAAAACTTTTTTTATAATTTTTATTTTTTAAACATGAAGAGGAAAAGATCTTGGGTGGCCCCACTTGAAGTCTCTCCAATCTTGAAGATAAAAAAATAAAATAAAAATTAACAAATATTTTTAGATATTCAATTACTACCTTAGAATTGTTCACATCTCCTAATGTTTAAATTTCATGGTCCAATTGTAAGACTCAACTGTAGCTGTCCGATCGCATGCAAAAAGATATATATATATATATATATATATTATTTTTATTTTTTTAAATTACTCCCATTAGCCCCATGCTTGATTGCATCCCTTTGTATTTTAATTTTTCTAAGGGCCGAATGGTGGAGTACATCAAGCTCCAAAGAATATGTATATATGTATATATATGCATATACATATATAGATATACAAATATACACAGCATCTCTCTGTCTTCTCTTTGTATATATATGGATGTCCAAACACGTTCTAAAACGAGTCTGATTTTACACGAATCCGAAGCCTATCTTGTTGCAAATTTACTAAAGGGCAATCTAATAGCATTGAGATGACAACTCTTCGAGGCAACATGAGGCTTGAAATTTCGAACTGTTTGAAAGATTTATTTAAACTTTAGATCTTATGTATTTTTAGCTTTATCATGAATTTTGTCTGTCAGCAACATAATTAAATATGTCTTAACTACAAGACCCTACTAATACATCTTGGGCTTAGGGGTAAGTGACATGACATAGATCATTATTTTAATCATGAAAAAGGTAATTCGCTCCCAGCATAAAGAAAAGAGTGCGGACCACACAAGATGAAACAAATCAAAAATTTGATTGTCAAGATACTGATGCATCTTAATCACCTAATCTAACTTTAAATAATTCAATTTTCGAGGTCTTAACTTCATACCAGTTTGTAAGATCGTCAACGCTAACTCTAGCTAGAACAGTAGTATTAATTCCATTTACATTTCTTTATTGATGAGGTGATGACAGAGGTTCTCTTATTATGCATCTATTTTCTTCCATACCCTGTTGGGTGATGTTTGTCTTTGCTTCCTGTCTTTTATAGAACAATCTCTGTATAGTTATAAATAAATAAAGATAATGTCTACATGACAAACTCATGCATTAATTTTTGCTTGATGGGTTGATGAGTTAACTTTTTGTAATATGTTTTTCTTTTACTTGAATATTACCTTTAGTTATCTACTGCTATTTAAAAAGGATGATAAATAAAATCCAACAACAAAACTTAGGACGTGTTTGGTAAAACTTCTACTTGAGAGTCACTTTTGCCTTCCACTTCTTATATAGATTGAGTTGAGGGAGAGAAGTTATAACTAATTTTAATTTGTTACAAAAGTCAACTCTTTCATAACAACCTCATTTTTTCTCTAATCTTGGAAGCTTCCTCCTTATAGCTTTTAGTTGGAAGTTAAAACACAAGTAAAATATCACATAAATGACTTCTAAGATCCAATGATTTCATAAAAAATAACCAAATAGAAATGTAAAAGTACCAATTGGAAGCTGTACCAAACACGCCCTTACTCACATTTGACAGACAAATAGAGGGAAGAGTGGTCCAACAAGGAGGCTATGTACTTTGCCTCTCTGAACAATGAGTGGGTCCCTTCTATAAGAAAATATTAATTTGTATACATTATTAAAAGACTTATTTGAGAAATTGGGAAATTAATAGAATGAAGAGACATACCTAGAAAAGGCGTCTTCTCCCTACTCTGCCCTTCATCGTGCCCCTTCTCCCACAACCCCTAGACACCTTTGTTGCCACCTCTGCCCCTCGTTCTTGCAACTGCCTCCTCCCTACATGCTAATGCCACCCTCCATGCCTAGCTCCACAAGTTTGGCTACAGCCTCTCTGTGAATCATGTCTATATTGTCCTTCTCGATTTATATGGGTGTACATGTTGATCTATCCATGCTTGGAAGATGTTCGGCAAAATGCGTGACAGAAATATCATCTCATAGAATGTTCTCATCTTTGCTTATGTTAATGCTAGAAGATGTTCGAGAAAATGTGGGACTAAAATATCATCTCCTAAAATGTTCCCATTTCCTGTTGCCGTTAGGGAAGGAGAGAGGATGCCGTCGTTGTCATCGCCTCGCTGTTCATCGGGAGGAAGGAGAACAGGGCCATCGTCGGTCGTCTGCAAACTGGTGCTAGGGTTTGAGGGGAAGGGCATATGAGAGGAAAAGGGGCGTTGGGGGTCGAGACAAATGGGGATGGATAAATGAAATTAACTCATTCCACCTAAAATTTGGAATAATTTATCCCTAATTTTAACCCCGTTTTTTAAGATAACCCGATTCTCCCTCCTTATTCTCATGATATTTTGACATACCAAACGAAGAATGGGCATAACTCATCCCTATCCCCGTTGTATCCCGATACCAAATGGGACCTTAGAGCTTTTACGAGAAAAAGAGAGAGAGAAGCTTGCTGTTTGGGAAGTTATTTACCACCTCAACCCATGCCCTAGGTAAGTTATAAGAGAATGATGAGATAGGCCAAATTGTCGAGGAAGCAACGAGGAATTGCTTGGAGACTCAAGGAACCCTAAAGAGCACCTTTGACTTCAAGAGTAGGTACATCACTATCCTAAATATGATTACTTTATACTATGTGTTCTTTTAATATTTTGAGACTTTATAAACAATTAGAATCAAGTGGATTGGTTAATTTTAAGTTTGGATCGAGAATATGCAATTTACGTCTAGTTGGGGATGGTCCGTACTGGAAATGACCGACCAATTTGTCTGAATGGTTAACCAATTTGTTCTTGAAACTTGACAAAGCAGTTTGTCCTAGATAGTTGGCCAATTTCTTCAAATTGGTAGACCAATTTTATTGGGATTCTCTCTCTAAACTTTATTTGACCTCTATTTGGTCTAGTTGATTTTATCTATGTATGAAATTCATATGAAACATCATATTTGACATCTATTATATATTTTTAAATTATTCATAGATTTTAAATAAAATTTGATATTATTCACATAATTATTTAGTTTTCAATCTTGACATAATTATTATAATGATGTAAAAATTATAAATATTACTTCAAAAATTTTAAATTGATTCCACACTTTGAGACATATATTTGACCTTCTAAAATTAGTGCATTGGTTTGCACTTCTAGATCATTTGCACATTAGAAAAGGCATCATATATAGATGGGATATCTGCAATTCTACACAGTAGGTAGGTAGGACCTTAACACTTCATTGTCTAGGTGTTCTTGTATCTATAGCTTACTCTTTATGTTATAGTTTTGATGTTTGTTCAATGTGTATAATTGAAAATATAGTGACTCGGCACCACTTGCGATATCAAAATTTCATGCATCTTGTGGTATGTTTGATCCAATCAACCATATTTGGTATGCATAAGTAAGTTAACTTGATTAACCATGCTCAAATTTGGATAGCTATTCATGTTATCCTACGACAAGTCTTTTGATTAACCATCATTTGACCATATGCTATGATTTATGATATATGATCTTTATTTACTTCATGAAAATATAACTTAATTAATATGTTACTAGCCATGTGAAAATTTCATCAATGCTATGTGAACCTCTTCATGTATTAGAGGTTATTTATTTTGGAGGTGCACTAGATAGAGAATTATGTTTATGGAACATGATAATTTGACCATACGAACATTGACGTCAAATCTAATTATTTATGTAAGAGTATATTCCTTCAGTAAGATTTGACACATGTAATTCTTTAATTTATATAATCTCTTTACATATGTTATTATAGAATTTGATTTGATTATCATATTATATGTTTAATTATCATTTGAATTTTTAAAACTTATAATATGTCATGTTTGGGGGCCGGGGTTTGATATCTACTGAGTTTGTAGATTCGTAAGCCCTCATGAAGGATTGACTCAGGGTCTGATTAAGTAAGAGGCATCAAAGTTGATGAGCCCTTGTGGTGGATTATGATTATTATAGTTTAGTTAAATATCTGATTTTCAGATTGTAGTTCGATGTAGTAGCCTATTTGATAGAAACTATATGAGTAATTTGTTAATTTGAGGGTTAATTAAGAGCTTGAGATATTATTTATTTAAGTCGTTTTTTTTCAGTGAATTCGATATTGACTTCTAATGCAAACTTACTTACAATTTGAGATGGCAATAGAATGTCAGGATTTGTCTCGATGTTGTGTACTTAGAATCCAATACCAATCAGTGTAATAAACTTAATTTGTATGTATGACAATATGATATCAAAGTAATTTTGAGAGATTAAACATTCGTTGAAATTTGATATTGTGCTGTAACGTCTGATCTTTAGAAGTATTATAAGTTAGCTTAATATGGCGATTAGTACTAATGGACACTTAAGGAGGCCCAGTTCGAAGGGAGGCTTTTTAGTCCAAGTCAAGGGGCAATTTATGTTATGCGAGAAGTCGTACTTTATGACTTTGGACTGTTTTGCAAGTTTTTGAAAACATGGTTCAAATTAAGTAACTGGAGGTTTTTGTGAATACACTGAAGAATTCCTCGAGCACATAGATTGTGGATAGGTTTATAGATAAGTTTAAGTGGATGAGACCTTCTTCTTTAAAAGAGGAAAGTGAATGCAAGAGGGCAAAGAATTGAATAAACTAGATAGAGAATATTTTCAAGACCATCGAGTACACCAAAGAGGGTAAAACGAATTTGGCAATCAACCTTGCACGTATCTAATCAAAAGTATGCCCTTCGAACTTAGTTGGAATCAAAGTTAATTATGCCCCCCCCCCCAACACACACACACACACCCAAAAAAAAAAAAAAAACTAGAGCACGCCACTAGGGACATAAAACTTCTAACTGATACTGCCATATGCTTAGCAGGTGATCGTATAATGTCTACGTGCATGCATGATGGTACATTACCAGGCAGTGATGAGTCTGGATCCTCTCAGTATTCAGGTATTTAGTACATTGGTTGACCGAATTCAATTAATAGTACATTGAGAGGGTAGATATTTAAAAAAAGTTTTTCGTTGAGTTGAAATGTTCGGCGGACTCCATCCTTCGCTCTCTAGTGTATTGACTGAGTTCGATCAATTAGCGACTCAGGCAGTAATACATATAATAAAGACTATATCCCACTGGACACATATATGATCTGTTTAGTTCTTGCAGTGGGAGTAAACCTAGCCGTTGGATAAGGATGGATCAGAGGGCTTGGCCGAGGCGGCCGATGAGGTGCAGCGCGTTGCTGGTGTACTGCGAGACAAGGGAAACTCTCTCCACCACGGCGGCGCCCTCCCCGGCGCCGTCGTCGCCGGCCTCCTGGATGCCATCCACGCATGTGTCCTGGTTGCTCATGGCGGCGCTGGCCCACGTCAGCGCGTTCTCCAGCCGCCTTTGGGAAGTCTTCCGCCGGATCCGGCGGAGCTCACGTTCCGTGGCCGCCAGCAGGTCAGCGGCGTCGGCGAGCTGCTCCCGGCAGTCATGGAGCGGCCCCACGGCGGGGGAGGAGGCGGCCAGAAGGCGGGAGAGGAAGGTGGCCGTGCTGCGGGCGGAGGTGTGGGAGGCGGAGACGGCGGCGATGGCGAGGTCCGCGGGGGTGCTGGTGGCGGGGAGCCGGGAGGAGGAGAGCGTGCGGATGCAGAGGGAGGGATAGCGAGCCCCGGTGCAGGAGGCGAGCACGAAGGAGGGGCCCGGCGCCGGCGCCTCGGCGGGGGGCGCCAGAGGGAGGTCGTGGGCGGAAGCTTCCCAGGACGGGGAGAAATGGGCGTGCAGGAGGAGGGATAGGAGTAGGAGGTGGTGTTGGTAGGAAAGAGGAGATGATCCCATTACTGAGAGAGAGAGAGAGAGAGAGAGAGAGAGAGAGAGAGAGAGAGAGAGAGAGAAGCGTTTGTAAGCTGCGTTTAGCTGTAGAAGTAATGTTTTCCTTGAGCCTGCGTTGCCATCCTCTTTATATACAGGGAAGGGAGAAGGATGGGAAAACGTCCCTTCAGGTTTTTAGTGTTGGAACCATCTACGGCCTTAGTTAGGGCAACTTTGCCAATCACAGAGCCCATCTCATATTCTCTTGCCGGCCAAAGAATTTGGAAAACCGCGGGTAAACATGAGCTCAAGTGTGCGATCAGAGGAAGACAGCACTCAGTAGACAGAAGGCATGTTACTGTCGGTGACGAAGGGATGGACTTTTTATTTTTTGTACATAGTGCTCTTCCTCATCGGCTGCCAACTTCATAGGAAAGGAATTGCGTGCATGTGGACATATATGTATATGTCAAATAAGTTTGGATCTACAGCAGTTTTAATTTTGATCTCCAAACAACAATGCATTTGATTGGATAATTACGGTTATATTTTTTCGATCTAACGGTAAAAGTTAATACGAAGATGTTTTAACTAATATAGATGAGGGTATTTGAATATTTTAATTTTTTTGATAATTTTTATTTATTTTTTAATATAAAAAAGTGTGAATTTTCAAGGCAATTAAAAATTTTAGAATATCCAAATACTCCTATCTATGTTGATTTTGACTCCTTGACATTTAATTTTCATCGATAGATCGAAAAGTGTCATTGTTTAAATGTGTTATTGTTTAAAGATTAAAATTAAAAGCTCAAGAGACGGAGATCAATCTTAAAGATTAATCTAACGAATTTTTTATTTTTTGACTATTTTTTAATATTTTGACATTAATTTTTTATACTTACTCATCGGACGACTAAGATTAATCATTAACATTGGACATAAAAATTTAAGTTTAAAAATAAGAACAATCTTAAGGGATCTATTAGACTATTTAAAAATTATTGATAAATTTTATTTTTTAACATAAAGAGAAGAGGATTTAGAGGAGGGCTACTGAGCTTTGGGGCTCATTTGATCAATTGGATCAGAAAAGCTTATCCATAATCATCTAATCAAATGTGTTATTGTTTGGGAATCAAAATTAAAATCTCAAAAGATGGGATCAACCTTAATTAAGGACCAATCTAACAAATTTTTTATTTTATGACAAATTTTCAACATTCTTAGATGATGATTTTTGATAGATATGCGATCGGAAGGTTAAGATTGATCATAAGATCGAACGATGGAAATTAAAACTCTGAGGATAGGAGCAACCATAAGGGATCGATTTGAATATTTAAAAATTATTAAAAAAATATTATTTTTTTAAGATAGGGATGATGGGTTATTGAGAAGGGATGCATCTAACTAATATGAGATGTTAAAAAAAATAAAAATTATTCAAATAAGCACCTTAAGATTGATTTTCATTCGGAACTTTATTTTTTACCGTTCGATCTTAAAAATTAATTGAAGTCGTTTGATCGAGTAAGTGTCAAAAATCAATGTCTAAAAATACTTTAAAAATAGTTAAAATGTAAAACATTTGTCAGATTAGTCTTTATGCTTGATGCCATTTCTAAGAATTTAATTTTGATCTTCAAAGAATAGAGAAGTTGATTGGATGACAACAATTGATTTCGTTAATCGGATGTTAAAAATTAAATTTTAAAAAATGATAAACAACTTAGACGGAGATATTTGAGTACTTTAAAATTCCACCCATACAAAACACGTAGAGAGTCTCATTTCATGGAGTGCTCTGCGACCCCACCCCACTTCCGTGGGCAATTTCGCCATATGCATGGGGCCGTCGGATCACACTTCCAAGTGTAATCTGATGATCCTTTCTTTTAATTTATTATTATTATTATTATTTTTAAAAAATAGATGAAAATAAAAAAAATTGTGAGATTAACCTTTAAGGTCTATTTCATCTCTTAAATTTTTTTATTTTTATTTTCAAATAATGATGTATTTGATTGGACGATTACAATTAAATTTTTTGATCTAACGGTGACAATCAAATTTAAATGAATGAAAAACAACCTAAATAAAAATATTTAAATATTTTTATTTTTTGATATTTTTATTTTTTTCGAAATTGACTTAACCTGTGGCTACAGCTTACACTGCCACCTAACTGAGACAGTTGGATTACCCGGATCTAACGGTTGCTGGTAACACGCAGGGAAGCAGAAGCGGACCCATTGCACCCTTATCCTTTTTTCCAAACTAGAGAAACCCAGTGAAAATTCTCTCTCCAGCTGGTTAGGAAAATGCATGGAGAGAGAGGCACCGGATCTCTTTCTGTTAAATTAGTCTCACGTCGAAAAAAGAACAAAACAAAGAACACTTAAATAGATGATACATACTCTACTCAAAATATTAAGATTTTAAATTAGGATGACTCAATAATTTTAATATGATATCAGAATCTATGATTACGAATCGGGCGGTCTAATATTTGTAGTCCACGTCTTAGAACCTTAAAGTCAGCCTGTATGTGAAGAGACTTGTTAATATAGTCCCACATAGGAAAGGGATAAAATAAACAAATGCTTGGACATAACGCCACCAATATCACAGATAATTCAACAAATGCTTTTCTGAATCCAGTTCAACAAAGATGAATAGTTTTTTTTCCCAAGAACACTAAAAAAATCTATCCTTCAAACTCACACTCGTAAACTTGCATGCCTTGTCGGATAGGAATAAGGCATCCATAGAAATGTTGTCTTCGTTTGAAAGTGAAAACGACAATCATAAGTTGGAGAGAACAAAGAAGTAGATGGGTCTGCTTCTAATGCTCCTAGCGTATTATTAGCCACCATTAGATCTAAGTAATCCAATGGTCTCAATTCGGTGGCAGTATAAGGTGCTGCCACCGGTGGCATCTATAATATATATATAAAATTAGTTGTAATTTCGTGCAATGCACGACAAATTAATAGATTTGAATAAAATAATTATGATTAATATAAATAAAATTAATTTTTTACTCTTTGTGAATGAATAAATAAAATAATTATAGAAAAATATATGTTAAAAAATGCTAACATTTTTTTTCTATGAATATTAGGTTAGTTGTTTGGTAAATATTAAAAGTTTAGAACTTTAATTGGATTATAGATTGAGAGAGAAAACTAAAAAGTGAACTCAAAATTATTATATGATCCCATGACATTATCTCAATAAATATTATGTTGAAATATGAACTGATCTCATTAATAACGAAATTAGTCATTATTATCCTATAAAGCTATCTCAATAATGATAATAAATAGTAAAATGTATTATTATTATCCAAAGAGATTGTCCCAATATTAACAATAACAACAACAACAACAACAATAACAATAATATGAGTGAGAAAAGTGAGATAGAAATTGGTCTAGTTAATAATAATAATAATAGTAATAATAATTAATAATACTATTAAAAATAAGACATAAATTGGTCTTGTTAATAATAATAATAATAATAATAATAATAATAATAATAATAATAATAATAATACTTTAAAAAATAATAATATTATCAAAATTAATTACTATTATTATCTCATGACACTACCTCAATAATAATGATGATAATAATAATAATATAATGTCAAAAGTAATTATTATTATCCCAAGAGATTATAACGACAACAACAACAATAATAATAATAGGAGACAGAAAAAATAAAAGATAAAAATATTAATAGGGAGAGAAAAAATGTGAAAGAAGATAATAATAATAATTTTAAAAATAATAATAATATCAAAATCAGTTATTTTTATCCTATGAGACTACCATTTTGATATTAATTTTTTTAATAATAATAATATTAAAATTAGTTGTTATTATCCCATAAGACCATCATTTTGATATTAATTTTTAATAATAATAATATTAAAATTAGTTATTATTATTTCATTAGACTCTCAACAACAACAACAATAGTAATAATATTAAAATTAGTTATTATTATCTCAAGATAGATTGATTATATATATAGTATATAAGAAGTTTTTACTATTTTTTTTATTATTATATATAAGAAATTTTTGTTACAAAGAGAGGGCCGGTAGATCGAGATAGAGAGAGGGATCGTGAGAGAAAAAGAGAGGGCCGAGAGAGAGAGAGAGAGGGGAGAGAGAGAATTAATGAGGGAGAATTAATAAGGGACAAATATATTAATAGGGAATAGAGAATTAATGAAAGAAAGAGGGAGGGAGAGAGAGAGAATTAATGATGGAGAATTAATATGGGACAAAGACACTAACAGAGAATGGAGAGATAGGGAGAGAGAATTTAAAGAGAAAACATAATTCTTTGGTGTTGACATTTAATAATTAAAATATTTTATTTAAATCTAAAACTTTACCGGACATCTTGTGTCTGTGTCCATGTGAAGATGTATTTCACTCACCCAACTGTAAATCGGGGAAGACCATCCAACTTTACATCTATGTGTGTAAGACAGATGACTGTGGTGTGTACTACGATGGTGTACACTATATATATAAATATATCAAAGTATTAACACTTTTTGAACCCTCGTATTTTGTGTTGTGGTGCCTTTAACGTGCGAAAATCGCATACAAGGATGGATGATTAAAAGGGAAATGAGACTTGTTTTTTTAAAAAAAAAAAGTTTCCAGCCGTCTGATCAATGATCCTACGGCAATGCTAAAACTGATAACAGAAAGCTTGCCATACCGCACTGTCGCCCAACGTTGCCCAACGCTGGCCCTTTTTTTTAAATTTTTTGTTCGACTTTTTAAACCGTTAGATCTTAATCTAACGGTTAATTAAAAATGATAACAGAAAACTTCTCTGTTATAACAGATTAGCTTCTCTCTCTCTCTATATATATATATATGTGCGCCCCTTCTTCTCCTCTGTAAACTCATCTTTCTCATGTTAAAAAAAGTAAAAGTTTTTATAAAATTTTAAATACTAAAATAGTCCTCTTAGGATTGTTATCATCCTCTTAATATGAAGAATCTTTTATTTTCTTAACTATTCTTTAGTATTTGTAGATATTATTTTTTGATACATACCTAATCGGATAGTTCCAATAAGATCGGATAGTGAAAATTAAAATAACAGGAATAAGAACAACCGGTTCTATTTGAAGATTTAAAAATTCTTGATAATTTTTAATATTTAAAATATACAGCTCCACTTTATTTGCAGAATAAGTTATTATGTGGGGCCCACTGACAGAATGGCCTATACTAGAATAAGGGGTGTTTCTGTTTGATAGTTTTGTAGGGTCCGCTGACAGAATAAGAAGAATAAGTAATTCTTGAGTTTAAAGTGGGATGACTTATTCTCCTTATTCTCCGATTATGCACCAGTATAAGTCATTCCGCTTGTCAAAGCAAAATTAAGTTTATTCTCCTCTTATTCGCCCTTATTCTTCTCTTATTCCCCAATCAAAGTGGCGCACAGAGAATAAGATTTCAATGGGTCTTGATGTAGCCGAAGCTATCACGACCGAATTCCGAGGCTGGGATCCGGTATTGGGATCCGAAGCTGGATCGGATCGGAGGAGAGGCCCAACGGGGATCCGGAATGCGGTGAGGGCAGAGACGTGGCTGAAGATCCGAAGCCGAAGGTCGCCCGGTCGGATATGGGCTAGCCTTTGAAAGGCGCGGCCGAAGTCCCTCCGATTGAAGGGCAGCCAGTGCGGAGCCGAGGCACCTTCAGGTAAGGAGGACCAGCCAGCGAATGGCGTCGAGACCGGAGGAAGAAGCCCGAGGTCAGCGGCCGAGACCGACTCGGAGAGGTCGGCGAAGATTCAAACCGTTCCCCTGCAGGAGGGAAAGAAGAAGAAGAACCAGTCAGTGGGAGTCTCGGGCTTCGGCCCTTAGGAACCCCCCTCCGACGGTTAAGTTAGCTTCTAAAGATGGTTCGATTCAGAAGTCAAAGAGGTGGAAGAAGCAGCTTTAATGCTTTTCGGACTGTAGTCCTTAAGGGTCACGAAGACATACCTTTGGTAATAAATAGCGGTGTATTTATAGCGGAGGATAGATGATGCTTAACGGTGGTAGCCGATATAGGACTATGTTCTGGGTTTATTGGTAAACCGCCATAGTGCCTAGTCCTCCCACTGGAGTGGGCCGGATACGGCTATTGGGCTGAAGGGGGTAGGGCCGCTGACGGGCCAGATGCCGCTTAGTGGGCTGGAGCCTGCTGGGCCGAGGGGCTGCTGAGCCGCTAGCGGGCCGAAGGCTATCGGGCCGCTAATGGGCCGAAGGTTGCTGGGCCGCGGACGGGCCGAGGACCACTGGGCGGCTTACTGGGCCGAGGGCCACTGGGCCGCTAACGGACCGAAGGCTGCCAGGGGGCTTCTTACTGCTGTTGTCGGATTGATCTGTGTTGGGCCTGTTTTAATGGGCCGAATCGGATTCTGCCTCATCACATAGCCCCCCACTCTTGTCTTCCTCAGATTTGAGATGGCGAGAGTATAGTCTGAAGCCTCCTTGGGGGAATAACGTAACAGACGCTATCTGAAGCTTTCTGCTTTTTTATGAAAAGGAAATGCCCTCGATCGGCCGAGGGTCAGTGGCCATTAGTCGTCTCCATTCGGGATGCAGTGACGAATGCCTTCGCCCTTGATTGCGAAGGGACGAGGCTGCTGGCTATGTTAGGCTTGATAAATGGACGGGACAGACGTCGAGTTCTCCGTCAGAACGGTCGCGTCGTGAGGAAACACAGGACAGGCGTCGCGCATTCGGTCACCCCGTTAAAAGCACAAAAGGATCCCGGCCGTGCCCGGTGATCACGCGGATCGCGGGTCACTTCGGCCCTCTGCCCGAGACCTCACTCGGATTGCCGCCTTTTCCTTCCTCGGCACGCGGATCGGGATACGTGGCGAGCATCTGAGTGATCAACCGAAGGGTCGGATCGCTCTCGGCCATTGATTATCTCCCCTCGATCCCGGAGTCGGACTGTCATCATTGCCGAAGGATGGTGCACGTGGCGCACATCCGAGAGGGGTGATGCCGATGAGGGGGAGGATCTTGGCCGTTGATTTCGGCGGGGGATATTTTCAACTTTGTCTATAAATAGGAACCCCTCCCAGGGCACTGTTCCGCTCCCTTCTTCCTTCGCCTACGTTTTCCTGCAACCATCCGAGCCCTCCTGCTTCTCCGGTGAAGAACGGGCCATTGAAGGTGCTTCCGAGCGCGCTGTCTGTCGCCGGGGGCTCTCCGTTACCTGGAGTTATCGCCGGGGAAGCTTCCGTTGCTTGAGAGGCGGTGGGCAGTCAAGGAGATCTTTTTTGAGGGTAAGCCTCATTTTCCTTTCTCTGCTCCGTGATCCATGTCTTGTGGTTCCTCCTCGGCTGATAGTAGTTCTTCGGCCGAAGGTTATTCTTCTTCGTCTCAGCCTTCTGAATCTCCCTTGTCATCTCCCCTCTCTTCGAACTCCCTGGCTTCTCTTATGGCGGATGAGGCCGAATTGTCTGGTGCCGAGGAGGCCGAAGAGGTTCTCGCTGCGGGCCAGGCTTCCTCTTCCGGCCGACGTCAGGCCGAGACTGTTTCGGAGGCGGCCTACGTTCTTGATGACGATGGGGTTAAGTACCTTGCCTCCTACTATCAGCTCCCATCGTGGATGACCCCCTATCGGCCCGGTACGAACACTGGGGCCAATTCTCCTCATCCGGGTAGCTTTTCCATCTATGAGGAAAGCTTTCGGGCGGGTTTTCGCCTTCCCCTTTCTACCTTCGTAATTAATCTCTTGTGCTTCTACGGTTAGCCCCGTCTCAATTTTTCTCAAATTCCTGGCGCACAGTCTATGCCTTCTTGGCTGTGCTTGCCTACATCGATGTTACCCCTTCGGTAAACATCTTCCGCTATCTCTTCAAGATACAGCGGCAGGGGAGATCCGAGTGGTACTGTTTCGTCCCTCGCCTCGGCCGGAGTATCTTTTTCGGGAAGCCCTCGTCCATTCACGGTTGGAAGAGGAGCTTCATCTTGGTCTCTCTACCGGAGAAGGATAAGAGTGTGTGGCCCTTCCCCACTGAGTGGGCACCACTGGCCGAAGGCCTCTCCGATCCGCCTTCTCTTAACCCCGATCAGCTTCATATCGTAAGCCTTATAGAAGCCGCGGCTCCATACGACATAGTGGAGCTTTTTAAAGAACTGGAGCGGTTTGTACAGACTGGGGCCTGGCCGGATCCGACGAAGGATCCTCCTCGGGTTGCTCCTTATCTTCCTCCTGAGGAGGTTCCGGGGGAGACTGAAGGAGCTGCCGAGGTCGCGTCTCCGGCCGAAGCTCCTCCGACCAAAGAGGGTGCTGAGGCTTCGGCCGAGGGTAAGTCGGCCTTAAGTTACGGGGAGTCGCGCGCTACAAGTTACTAACTTTCTTTCTTCTATCCGTAGGGATGCCTAGGATTCGAGGTCTCCTCAGTCGGATGGCCCAACAGTCCGGCCGATCTCAATCGTCCTGACCGTAGGCGGCGAGAGGGGCCGGACGAGGCGTGGCTCCGAGCGTTCGGGCCGCGGTAACAACAGCGGCTTCGGTCGAGGGCCGCGCTACTGCTGTTGCTCTAGAGAGGGAGAGAAAGGGCAAGTCGGTCGTCCAGAGGGGCGGCCGACTATCGAAGCGGGGCCGGGTGGATGAGCCCGGTGAAACAGAGCCCGCCCCGACAGCTAAGAGGCCAACCGCTGCTCGAGGGGCCCGCTCTCGTCACCTCCCGAAGCGCCGAGGGGCGATTCTCCTTCGGCCGCGACGGCGGGTACAGAAGACCTTGGAGGTACCGGGTCGCAGGCATCTCGCGAACATGAGTGCGAGTTATGGGTCCCGGATCTGGGGATCTATAGGGACTAGAGTCTGGAGGACTCTCGGACGTGCCTGCGCTTGCTCCGAGGCTTGACCCTCCCGACGGCCGAGGACGAGCTGAAGGTGCTGTCCGCGAATGAATTGGCGTTGCTGAGCGCCCGACTGTCGGTCGAGGTAAAAAACTTCTTTATGCGCCTCGGTCTAATATTTCCATTGGCTTGTTTCGGGGTTGTTGATTTCTGTTTGCTTTTGGCCATAGGCCGCGGTCACGTGTGGTAGCCTGATTCGCCGTTAGGTGGCCATCCATCAAAAGCTTCGGGACGCCGACTAGGCATCGGACCAGTCGGCTTCTAGGAGGGCGCCCCGGCGCGACGTGGTCTTGAGGCCAGCGTCGACTTGCTTATGGAGGCAAATGCCCGGATGCGGGCTGAGCTGGAGGAGCAGAAGGAGGCGATTCGCGCTTCCTCCGAGGCCAAGTCGAAGGCCGAGTGGGAGAAGGAGAAGGCCGAGAGGGAGCTGGAAGCGGTCCGGGCTGAAATTAAGGCTCTTAAGGCCGAGATCCAGGACAAGGATGCCCAGCGGGCCACGGATCGCCACTGCCATGCCGAGGAGATGTCTGCTCTGAGGCTAGACCTAGAGGCTAAGGCCGAAGAAGCTGCTCGCACAGCCGTAGCCAGCTATAAAGCTGGCCCAGATTATGCCGAGGAGATAATCCAGGCCCAACTTTTAGCGGCTTCCTCCGTATTCAGCATAGGGCTGGCCGCCGCCCAAAAGGCGTGTTCGGCCGCAGACCTGACCGGCATCGTCCTTCCGACGGACGAGGAAGGCGAAGACCTCCTATCTTGGTGGAAGGAGCTTAAGGCTGAAAGAGCTTCGGCTTCGGTGGAAGGCGACGCGGCCGGTCCTGACGAGGCAGCTCCTGTCGATGCCGCCCCTGCCGAGGCCGTTCAGGTCGATGATTCTCCCTCCCCATCTCCTGGCCAGAGCCCTGTTGATGTGGATGGTGAGAACACCGAAGGCTAATACGGGGGCTTGTCCCGGTTTTTGTTTTGACTTCTCTCGAAAGACTGCGGCCAGATGTACGACCGATTTTGTATTATGTTTTTCATGTATATAAAAAGTACTTTGCTTCTTCTTTGCGTTCTGAATGGATGACCGAGTCTGGTTCTTCTTGTGTTCGAGACCTTATTGCTGTTTAGATGCGGCTCGCACGGCCGAAGCCTAATCCAGATTCGGATATGGACTTGGAGAATAATGTCGCTCCCGATACGATTTGCGTGGCCGAGGCCACTACCGATACGGTTTATACGGACTTGGAGAGAATACCATGCCGCTCCCGATACGGTTTCCATGGCCGAAGCCACTCCCGGTACGGTTTACACGGACTTAGAGAGAATACCATGCCGCTCTCGATACGGTTTGCATGGCCGAAGCCACTCCCGGTACGGTTTACACGGACTTAGAGAGAATACCATGCCGCTTCCGATACGGTTTGCATGGCCGAAGCCACTCTCGGTACGGTTTACACGGACTTGGAGAATACCAAATATGACATCTTAAAAGAAGGAGAAATTTATTTATGCCTTCCGGCTAAATTCCGGGGGTAGTAACTTACATGAAATAACGCCGAAGGCGCTCCACATTCCAGGTGCGAGGGAGAGGTTGGCCCGAAAGGGTTTCCAACCGATAAGCCCCTCGTCGAATTACCTCCCTTACGCGATATGGTCCTTCCCAGTTGGGGGAAAGCTTCCCTGCGGCTTTGGCTGGTTTAGACGCATGAGCATTTCTCAACACGAGGCTCCCGGTTTCAAAGCTTCGGAGCTTCACTCGAGTGTTGTGGTATCTGGCCATGCGCTGCTGATAAGCTGCTAGCCGAATGCGAGCTTTATCTATGGTTTCTTCTATGAGATCAAGATGATCCTTTAAGGCTTCCCCATTGGCTTCCGGATCATAAGTAAGGACTCTCGAAGAGGGAAGGCCGATTTCGACAGGAATAACAACTTCTATCCCATAAGCCATGCGAAACGGGGTTTCGCCAGTTGGGGTTCGGCTTGTAGTCCGATATGCCCAGAGAACACTTGGTAGCTCTTCCACCCATCGGCCTTTGGCTTCGCCGAGGCGAGTCTTCAATCCTTGTAGCAGACTTCGGTTAGTGACCTCGACCTGGCCGTTTGCTCGGGGGTGTGCTACTGAAGTAAACTTATGGAGAATGCCGAAGCTGGCGCAGTTGTCATTGAACCGACGGCTGTCGAATTGTTTGCCGTTGTCTGAGATGATGGCCCGGGGGATGCCGTACCGGCAGATGATGGACTTCCACACGAAGTTCCAAGCATTGCTATCGGTTATGGACGCGAGGGGTTCGGCTTCTACCCATTTAGTGAAGTAATCTACTGCCACGATAAGGAACTTCCTTTAGTCGGTGGCGACGGGAAAGGGCCCTAGGAGGTCGATTCCCCATTGGGCGAAAGGCCAGGGGTCGGATAAAGGAGTTAGAAGGGTTGCTGACTGGTGGATGAGGGAGCTGAACCTCTGGCATTGATCGCAGCGACGGACGAGGGCAGTTGCATCCTCTCGGAGCGTCGGCCACCAGTATCCCTGCCTTAGAAGCTTGTGAGCCAGGGCCCTTCCTCCCGCATGTGCTCCGCATACCCCTTTATGCACCTCTCGCATGGCGTAGTCAGCTTCGGCCGGGCCGAGGCATCGCAAGAGTGGTTGGCCGAAGGACTTTTTATATAACAGCTCGTCCAAGAGAAGGAAGTGAGATGAACGCTGCCGAATATGTTTTGCTTCCTTTGGATCGGGCGGGACTTCTCCTCGGAGGAGGAAAGTGACTAGGGGAGTCATCCAGGTCTCGGTCTCGGCTTCGGTCACTTGCATGACTTCGGGCTCTTCGAGGCTTGGCTCGGCAAGTTCTTCTACAAGAATCATTCGGCCTCCTCCCTCGTCCTGAGTTGATGCCAGCCGAAAGAGGGCATCGGCTCGAGCATTCTCGGCGGAGGGATCCGCACAATTTCATAGAAATCGAATTGAGCGAGGATCTTGCGAGTCACTTGGAGATAAGATGCCATTATCGCATCCCGTGCCTCGTATTCTCCAGAAACATGACTGGCAATTAGCTGAGAATCGTTAAAAGCCTTTATGTTCCGGACGCCAAGCTTTCTAGCGGCCCGGAGGCCGGAGATAAGAGCTTCATACTCGGCGGCATTATTGGTGGCAGGAAAGGAGAAGCGTAGCGCATACTCCGTGACGACCTTCGGGAGACGCCAAGATCCATCTGGCGCCGCTGCCCGTGGAGCATGCGGAGCCGTCTACATAGAGCTGCCATTAATCCGTCGGCGTGAAAGCCGAAGTATCCTCGGCTTCGGATGTGTCGACCTTCGGCTGAGGCGCTGAGGGAGCTTCAGGAGTGAGCTCGGCAATAAAATCGGCTAACGCCTGAGCTTTTATCGCTATCCGGGGCGCATAGGAAACGTTGAACTCTCCCAGTTCAATTGCCCATTTCGCCAGTTTGCCGGACACCTCCGGCCGAGAGAAGACCTGCTTCAAAGGCTGATCGGTGAGGACCTTTATCGAGTGGGCGAGGAAGTAAGGCCGGAGCCTCCTCGCGGATGAGACGAGGGCTAAAGCTAGCTTCTCAAGAGCAAGATATCGAAGCTCTGTTCCTTGGAGGGCTCGGCTTATATAGTAGACAGGCTTCTGGACGTCGTCTTGCTCCCGGACAAGGACGGCGCTGATAGCTGTCTCAGATACCGCGAGGTAGAGGAACAACGGCTCTCCGTGGACCGGCTTGGACAGGATGGGAACCTTGGAGAGATAGACCTTCAGTTGTTCGAAGGCCGTCTGGCACTCGTCTGTCCAGGAGAAGTTATTGGCCTTCTTCAATAGCTTAAAGAAGGGAAAGCAGCAGTCCGCTGCTCTAGACATGAAGCGGCTTAAGGCGACAATCCTTCCGTTTAGCTTTTGAACATCTCGGAGGTTAGCCGGAGGGCGCATCTGAATGATGGCCGAAACCTTTGCGGGGTTAGCTTCCACCCTTCGGTGAGTGACCATATAGCCGAGGAACTTCCCGAAGGCTACTCCAAAGGCGCATTTAGCTGGATTTAGCTTCATTTTGTATTGCCGTAAGGCGGAAAATGTTTCGGCTAAGTCGGTCAGATGGTCTGCAGCGACGGGGCTCTTTACCAGCATATCGTCGATGTAGACTTCTATGTTGCGGCCGAGCTGCGGGGCGAATATTTTGTTGACGAGGCGCTGATATGTCGCGCCAGCGTTCTTCAGGCCGAAGGGCATCCGGGTATAGCAATACAGACCGAGATCAGTCGTGAAGCTGGTCTTGCTTTCATCGTCCGGATGCATTCGGATCTGATGGTAGCCTGAATAGGCGTCGAGGAAGCTCAGAAGCTCGTGGCCGGAGGTTGCATCCACCACCTGATCTATCCGAGGTAGCGTGAAGCTATCCATCGGACAGGCTTTGTTAAGGTTGGTGAAGTCCACGCACATTCGCCATTTGCCATCTTTCTTGGGCACCATTACTACATTGGCGATCCAGTCCGGGTGGTGTACCTTTCGGAGGTGCCCGATGTCTAGCCCCTTTTGAACTTCGGCTTGAATGGCGGCTCTCCTTTCCTGATTGAAGGTACGCCGCTTCTGCTTGACCGGGGGCTGGTTGAGATCGGTGTGCAGTTGATGCTCTGCTATTTTCGGGTCAACCCCGGGCATGTCTGTTGGAGACCAGGCGAAGACGTCGAGATTCCTTTTCAGGAACTTGGTGAGTCTCTCTGCTTCGGTTTTCTCTTGGCCGGAGCCTATCATAAGGGTTCGTCCCTCGCCTCCCGGAACCGGGATGGCGATGAGTTCTTCTCCCGGGGATGCTTCGGCTGAAGATTCGATCGACAGGGATTCGGCCGCAGCTTTCCCCTTGACCGAAATCATGTAACATTGCCGAGCCGCTTCTTGATTCCCCTTGGCTTCACCTATTCCATGGCTGGTATGGAATTTTAGCTTCTGATGAAAAGACGAAGGCAAAACTCCTATCCCGCCGATTATCCTTCGGCCACAGATGGCGTTGTAAGCTGAATCGATTTTTACAACAGCAAAATCCGTTTCTACGGTTAATTGCCGGGGAGCGAAACCTATGGTTACGGGGAGCCGGACAATGCCCTCTACTCGGCAGGGCGAGCCGTTAAAACCGAATAGGGGACCCCGGTGAGGCTTCATATTAGCCTCATTCAATCCCATCTTTACAAAGCAATCATAAAATAATATGTTTGGAGTGCTTCCATTATCAACAAAAATACGATGAACATCGTAATTGTTTATTACAGCGTTCACAATGAGGGCGTCGTCGTGAGGGATCTGAATATCAGTCAGATCTTCTGAGCCGAAGGTAATGTCTTCTTGGTGGGGCCGCTTCGGCTCGATGTCAACCGTCGCTATTGTTGCGGAGCTGTGTTGACGGCGCCTTGATCCTTCTCCCGGCCCACCGGATATCATCATGATAGACCCAGCGCTGGGTCTTTGATGAGATGTTTCCACCGGAGCCGAGGTAATCTTTGGCAGAAGAGCGGCTTCCTTCTCCGGGGGTTGTTGCGGCCTGGTCGTCTCAAGGACGTCCCGGTTCCGCTGTTGCTGAGGCTGCTCTCGCCGGTACTGCGGCAGTCTACCCTCCCTAATGAGGCGGTCGATCTCCTCCCGAAGGTGCCGGCATTCGTCAGTTGAATGGCCGATCTCCCGATGATACTCGCAATATTTGCCGGGGTCCCTTCGGCGAGGATCAGTTTTGATGCGCTTCGACCGTCGGAGCATGCCCTTCACCTCTATAAGCATTCGGGAAGGGGGAGCGGGTAGCGGCAGGTACCGCGGCTGCGGATCCCGTCACTTTTCTCGGTCCCACTCCTCCCTGCGATATCGCTTACGGGAGGGTTCTTGATCTTCGGGTCGAGGGCGGACCACCTGGGGGGCAGGCGCCGATACTGCTTCGGCTGCACCTTTGCCTTTGGACATCATCAGGGCCTCCCGGTTGATATATTTGTGGGCCCGGGCTACGAGGTCCTGGAAGGTAGGGGGATGGCGTTTCCCAATGGAGCCGAGGAGCCCTTCATCCAAGCACCCGCTGATTACGGCCGAAACCGCAATCGAGCTGTCGATGTTTGGGATTTGGGCGGCTTCGGTCCAGAATTTAGTGAAATATTCCTGAAGGGTCTCGGCGGGGCTTTGCCGAATGGCTAGTAGGCTGGCGGAAGTCTTACACTGCTGGGTGGCGTCATAAAACTGGTCGATAAATAATTGGCCCAACTGGACTAGGGAGTGGATGGAGTTGGGGGCCAATGTCTCGAACCAGGTTAGGGCAGTCTTCTCAAGGGTGAGGGGGAAGAGACGGCAGCGGACCGCCTCGGCGACCCCTCGGACAGAGAGGTAGGTATTGAACCTCTGGAAGTGGCAGACCGGATCTGTCATTCCGTCGTAGAGGGGGCCTTTCGGCAGTTTGAAGTTAGGAGGTACCTCGGTAGCCAGAAGCTCTGGCGTGAACGGGGTTTGCTCCAGGATGGTGCTGGCAAGGGGCGCTCCGTACGGCCGAGACACCATCTGTTGCATCTCCTTCCTCATCGCCGTCAACCGCCGGTCCAGGTCCGGGGCAGTTGAGGTGGTGACCGAGCGTCCTCCGGTTCCGACTGGGCGAAACTCGGACGAAGCATAGCCTTGCTCCGTCATCATGCGGTCGGCGCGAGGGACTCGGGCAGGCGGTCCCGAGGGCTCGCTGCGCGCCGCGGCGGTTTCGTCGGGGGAGACCGGTGAGGGTGCCGACCGGAACCTTGTATCTTGGACGGGATAGAATGGAGGAGGCGGTACTTGCTGGGGAAGCTGGCCCAGCAATCCCATGCGCTGGGCGATGGCAGACACCATCTCTTGCAGAGGTGCCAGAGAGGTAATGGTAGCGGCTAGCGTCGCCATCTGCTGCTGAAGTACTCCCACCCGGTCGTCTCCAGCAGCGAGGGACTCTGGTATGACAGGCAGAGCCGTGCTTGGTGGAGCAGACGGGGCACCTTCGGAGTGTAGTGGCTGCGCTAAAGCTTCCCGCGTCTCTGCCTCGTTTTGTCCGGATCGTCGGGTTACAGGACGATGAGACATGACTATTTGTTTGAATTTCCCACAGACGGCGTCACGTTATGTAGCCGAAGCTATCACGACCGAATTCCGAGGCTGGGATCCGGTATTGGGATCCGAAGCTGGATCGGATCGGAGGAGAGGCCCAACGGGGATCCGGAATGCGGTGAGGGCAGAGACGTGGCTGAAGATCCGAAGCCGAGGGTCGCCCGGTCGGATATGGGCTAGCCTTTGAAAGGCGCGGCCGAAGTCCCTCCGATTGAAGGGCAGCCAGTGCGGAGCCGAGGCACCTTCAGGTAAGGAGGACCAGCCAGCGAATGGCGTCGAGACCGGAGGAAGAAGCCCGAGGTCAGCGGCCGAGACCGACTCGGAGAGGTCGGCGAAGATTCAAACCGTTCCCCTGCAGGAGGGAAAGAAGAAGAAGAACCAGTCAGTGGGAGTCTCGGGCTTCGGCCCTTAGGAACCCCCCTCCGACGGTTAAGTTAGCTTCTAAAGATGGTTCGATTCAGAAGTCAAAGAGGTGAAAGAAGCAGCTTTAATGCTTTTCGGACTGTAGTCCTTAAGGGTCACGAAGACATACCTTTGGTAATAAATAGCAGTGTATTTATAGCGGAGGATAGAGGATGCTTAACGGTGGTAGCCGATATAGGACTATGTTCTGGGTTTATTGGTAAACCGCCATAGTGCCTAGTCCTCCCACCGGAGTGGGCCGGATACGGCTATTGGGCCGAAGGGGGTAGGGCCGCTGACGGGCCAGATGCCGCTTAGTGGGCTGGAGCCTGCTGGGCCGAGGGGCTGCTGAGCCGCTAGCGGGCCGAAGGCTATCGGGCCGCTAATGGGCCGAAGGTTGCTGGGCCGCGGACGGGCCGAGGACCACTGGGCTGCTTACTGGGCCGAGGGCTGCTAGGCCGCTAACGGGCCGAAGGCTGACAGGGGGCTTCTTATTGCTGCTGTCGGACTGATCTGTGTTGGGCCTGTTTTAATGGGCCGAATCGGATTCTGCCTCATCAGGTCTCATCTAAGTTAAATGAGTCATGGGGCTCATTTGATCCGTCCTATATCACCCCCCAGGGCACATCTAACTTAGATGTGCCCCATGCAAAACTCCCAATCTCGATCTAAAAAAAAAGAAATATAAAAAATTTAAAGTATTCAAATACCTTCATTTAGGTTGTTTTCTATTCATTTGGATTTTATTTCACCGTTGGATTAAGAAATTTAACCATCGCCGTCTAATCAAATGTGTCGTTGTTTGAGATTAAAACTAAAATATTAAGAGATGAGCTCTACTCTAAGGACTGATCTAATGAACTTTCTATTTTTGACTATTTTTAATACTTTATACGTGTTCGATCGAACAACTCCAATTGATTGTTAAGATCATACAGTAAAAATTAAGGCCACAAGATGGGATCAAATGATCTATTTGAATATTTAAAAATTTATAATTTTTTTTCTTACCACGTGGAGGGTGGATTTTCTGATAGGGACATATGTGTGTGTATATATATAAATGCACCTAAGGTGCATCTATATTAGATGCACTCACCTCATTCTTATGTTCATTTAAAAAAAAATGATATTAATAAAAAAAAAATTAAGTACTCGACTACCTTCCAAAGTTGTTTTTATTATCAGGACTTCAAATTTTATCACCATTGTGAAACTTAAATTTTACTAGCTCATTGTGAAACTCAATTATAACTTTTTCGATCTGAGTACATGTAAGAAATTGTTAAAAAATAACAAAGTTAATTAATCTAATTAGTTATTGAGATGATTTCCATCCTCTTATATGTTAATTTTTATTCTCAATTAAAAATTAAAATACCCAAAAGATGAGACACATGTATGTTAGATGCCCCAACAGGCAGTTCAATCAGTTCTTTTTTTTTTTTAACATGACACAGTGGCCAAAGACCTGTCATCTCTGCCCATGGCCCATAACTCGGAAGATTGCTTGGACCAGACGTTCGTTCCGGGGACTGGGCTGACATGGATAAGAAGCTGAAGGCGAATAATAAATTCTGAAATCGAGTAGTGACAAACTCTAGAATGTTTGGTCGATTATAAAAGGAAAGGCCGGGGTTGGCCTGTCTACCAACTTCACAGGAAATTAAGAAAGGAATTAAGGTTTAGTTGATTAGAAATTTAGATAAGCGCGTAAAGGATTTGACCTATCTACCATGGCTCGATTTTTTATTTTTAAAATTTTTTTAGATCATCCGATCGACGATCGTATTGTTTAAAAGTGTCAAACATGATGGAGCCGACCTAAAAAGATTCAGAAAATGAAACAAAAAATTTACTGCTGCAGCCCTCTGCTCGAACCTGATCAGAAGGCTACCTGCTCACGGTGCAATGGGTACTGCGTTTGGAGCGGTGCCGCAAGTCATACTCATTTATATTTGATGATGTGATCATGTAATTCTTTTTACTATCTACATAAAAATGATATCATGAGTACACTTAAAATTAGTTAGACTGATTAGATTGTGTCATGTCCATAATATTTTGTTATATTTAGTGGGTACAGAATTTTTAAATAGGTCAGATCAGAATGGAATATTATAGTACTAACTTTTAGATGAGTTAAGTTCCGGTTTTGTCTAAATGTGCTGAATCAAAAATGGATTCAACGTGTGACACGACTAGTTGACACGATCGAGTTATCACCCGCAGTGAATTCTATTTAATGATGGCTTTTAAACACAATGAGTAGATGATCGATTATAATATAAGAATAGTTTACTGTACGGTGGACATTAAAGATTAAGGAAGACGTTATCCTTAATTGTATCCAATGTGTTTTACATAAAAATGGAGGAATTAACTTGGCTTTTCAAATATCAGTATGTCAATTTGTCAATAAACAGCCAAGACCCCTCCACTTTTATATCCAAGCGATGAGATCACGAAACCCCCATTTTTATATTTCAAATTCTCAAATATTGTTTCCATAAGACGAATTAACCTTACGCAGGGCTAACTCTCCATACAAATGTCACACAGGAATTTCACATGGAGGGTGAGGAAAATATGATTCTTTTGACATAGCCAACCAAACAAGTTTCAATGTTTGTGGATCGGCCACACACTGGAATTTTGGCCGGACTTAACAGTTAATGCGATCCTCAACAAATTAATAAGAGATAGAAGAGATCATCTCAGTACATATTTGGACCGAGGTCCAATAATACTGAGAAGGAAATGGTTCAAGTATTTGTTAACTTTTGAGATCATATGGAGATTTTTTTTGCAATATTTAACTTTCGTCTTCCTCTTACTGTTGTTGGACTCTGATCCTAATAGATACTAAGATGGTCTCCTCTCAATTAATAATAGCTTACACACAAAGTGCATGCACGAATTTAATATTAATAATGTGGCTCAGGCAAGCTAGTTCCTTATTTACTCGTGTCGGGGGGCTCAAGCAGTAGTCCAGTTCTATGATGGTCTTTTGTCCAGTGGATACCCCTATCACGTTAACCTAATGAGGGGTAAAAATGCCCACAAATTAGGAAAAATATCATTGTGGTTTTTAAACCAACGGGGTGGTGTTTCTGTTGACAGTAGTTTTCCAGAATAGTGAAAAACTGGTTGCAAGAACCATCATGTTCTTTCTACATTGATGTTACAGATTTCCAAAACATTAGTAACAAAACTAGCGTAGTATATATGCAGTAGGATACATATCTGTACTCCCTTACAGTAAAGTATCACACCGATTACCATGAATTAATGGCAAGTGCATGCTTCCACCTTGTTCTTTAATATTGCAGTAATGTGAGACTGTTCTATGGTTTACAAGGAATAATTAAAGAATGTCATCTCCGTACACTACTGCTTCATGTACCTCTCACAATTCATTTGTTGTTTGAGAGTTGTTCTTTGCAATCTGACTTACAAAACATGAAATGAAGAATACTTTCCAATGTTTGCTATCAGCCTCCAATGCATCACAATACAATTTTGTGCATCAAAGAGTTAACATGCATACTGTCCACGATATTTTTTGCCACAACAAGCACTGTATCACAAGTCTTAGAAGAGAAGAGATCTTCTCAGTACACGTTTAGGCCGGAGTTTAACAGTACTGAGAAGAGGAGGACCAGATATTTGTCAAATTTTAAAATCACATGAGAGGATTTTTTGCAATGTTTGACTCCCTTCCCTCTCAGTACTGTTGGACTCCGATTCAAACTTATATTGAGAGGATCTCCTCTCGTCTTAAAATGCCACTAGTGCACATTGGCCCTTCTCATTAGAATGGTGATCCTCTATACAGCTAGTGACCGAACTCAGTCGATCCTGAGAAGGGAGTTTTTAAAAAAACTCCCTCATGAGAACTTTCTCCTATTCCCAATGAGGGAGTATTTTGCTCTCAGACTGAGCCCAGTCAATAGTTATACTGAGAAGATTTCTATTCTTCTCATTATGACTTTTGGTCTCAGCCAACCATTTATTTTAGTGGAAAAACAATCCCAAAGTGCAAAAGGGAAAGAGGAATTTTAAACGGGCACCACTTGAAAAACTTTAAGGGAAGAAAAAGAAAAGAAAAGGCACATTATCTGAGAATCAGCTTTCCAGACTGATAAATAACTTTCTACATAGTCTGCTAGCTATCTGATTTGATATTGGTTTGCAAGTGAAAACTAAAATCCTATTTCATAATTATAGCTTAATGCCCTATTTAGTTAGAGTACTAGTTTTGGCATATCTTAATTCTGACGGTGCTGCCTTTGAGGTCTACATTATTAGTATTGAAATTTGATATTAAAGGAGCATAAACAAAAGTGGCTGAAAGAGGAAAGAGAGAGTTAAAGATCAGAAAAGAAGATGAGAATAGGTCATGAAAGACTAATTAAACTCTAACAATTTTAATATAAATTTGTTATAAATTAGATCTATAATGATAATACACCGTCAATGTATGAATATGAAAATTGATAGAGTATACTGAAACACTTGCTGTTAATAACAAATATTAAAATTAGAACTGGCAACCATCTACTATGGCAGCCAAACAGATGAAATCCCAAAACTGCGGTGTTGAGATTCAGAGGCACAGGCTTATATGCACTGGAACCATAATTTAGAAACCGATATAGGACTAATTGTCCAAAGCCACCATGGGCCAATAACCAACACAAACACCCCGTAGAGTTTCTGTTTCGGAACTAGTTGGCAGTAGAAGATTATCTATCATCTTAAATGATTTTCCCAAGTGCCACTAGAATCGCTTCCTTCGTAAGAGACTGGCTTTCCCACCATTTCATGTCCATGCTGTAGAGATAATAACATAGCTAAACTTTGTGGTGGACGCGTCATTCGGATATTAGGTTATAAGTATAGTTGGGTCAGTGGGATCTTTGACTAGGTCATATGAGGTATTTGGTTGGACCAATGAGATCTTAAGCTGAATCAGTGGGATCTCAAATTAGACTGTTTTGAATTTGACTAATAAATTTGACAAAATCCAGTAAGATCCTAAGACCCCACTGGATGAATGTTGGATCCGCCACTGGTTAAGCTTGAGAGACATCTTCTGGTGCACTGCAACTCATGTCAGGATCATGGTTCTCTAACTTGGCATGTTTCTACTGAGTTGATGGGATCTTGGAGCAATGACAAGCCGTTGTTTGGGATTATCCCCATCACCAAATAGGCTATCATGTGTTTAGCCTGGTAAGTACACCAGCTACACTTGACACCTGAGAGGTAACTAATTGTGGATACAGTGGAACCCATGGTAGGATCACAGCACTCTAATTTGATTCGTCTCTACTAAGTTGATGGGATCGTGGTACGCTCGCAAGCAAGTGCCAGTTTATGAGTGCAATGCAAACCTCGGGAGGATCATAGTTTGAGTGGACTCGTCTCCACTGTTGAGGAGTTCCTGGTGCACGAGGGAATAGTAGCTTAGGGTATCTTAGTCATTAACCAGCCACTATCTTCGCCATATATAGATCTATAGTAACTTTTGTTAAGAAGTCCGTCCTAAATATCGTGTCATGAGATCGATTTTGATCATTGGAAGAGACTTTTATGTTCATACTTGTTGCAGTTCCTTTCCTCGTTAAATTTAAGATTGAAGTTGTTCTAGCCACAGAAGAATATGATCTTTTTGTAGGGAATGGAATTCTGAAATATATAAGAGCAGTACTGCGTCTCCCTTTCTTGCATTAACTATTCATGGCATGTAATTTTCTTGCCATTGTTTTGCATCCTATCAACCCTTTGGTTATTTGCAAGGAAAAAAAAAAAAAAAAGATCCCATAAAATAAAATAAAATGTGATCAAGGCAGTTTGTTATGATCATAACCACTCACAATCTGTCCCTTCGATCTCTCCGATGTCCAAGCTGCAAGAATACACAAGATCAATGGAAAAGAAGTGAGATCAGCTTCTGGATGATCTTGACACAAGCAAGAAAATAATTGGAAAAGGAAGGGGAATTAAAACACAAAAAGAAGTTAAATGCCATCGGGTTTATGCTCGACTACATCAAGAATTGAGCTATTGTATAGGGGAAAAAGGCATGTAACTAGTATTCTGCGACAGAATTGTATATCCCCTTCACAAATTTAATTTCCACAAACTTTTTCTCTTACCATGGCAGAGAAGCATCCTTCAAGTGCTCCTCCGAGTAGTAGTAGTGCTCATCTACTTGTTGATCCCTCAACCAAGAAGGGATACCCATTACATCATCAAACATGCTATCAAGGCCATTCCCCACTAGTCCTTCGCCTCCATTTCTGGTTTCCTGCCCTTGAGGGCTCGCCTCCATCGTCTTGAGAAGGTTACACCACCACGCCGATGTAACCAAGTTCATCTGATCGTTCCACTCCATGTCGTGCTGCTCTCCGATCGACTGGATCTCGGCCATCTCCTCGTCGCCCATCATGGGATGCAGCGTCCCTGCTCCGACTGCGGGCTTCGACGTGGCTTCGGATGTCGGCGGAGGCCCATCGGAGGCTGAAGGGACGCACGGGGGAGGCAGACTACTCATAGGGGAAGCAAAAGAATGAGAACACGACGGGGAGGAGGTGGAGGACGTGGATGAGAGCATGGGTGCTATGTTACTGCTGTTGTTGTAGAGGTTTATGTCTATGTTGTTGAAGTCTTGTAAGTTTAGGTTTAGGCCCAAGGGTCTGCTTGGAAGTGGGAAGCCGGGGTTCTCAGGGACGGGCAGTGGGGCAATGGAACTGTAAGGCCAGGAAGTTGGAGGGTAAGAGGCATATGGGAGAGAAGGGCTGTTGAAGCAGCTAAACAACATGTTCAAATTGTGGGAAGGGCAGACTCTAGGAGTACTTTCTCTCCCTATCATCTCCTTCTGTAGCTCTTGTAAAGGTGGAGGTGGAGGTGGTACTTGTAGTGGTTTTTCCTGCTGTAGTCTTTTTTGCTGTTGCTGTTGTTGTTGTTGCTGCTGCTGCTGTTCTTCACTCGCTCGTTTCATGGCTGCCCGATGGATCTTGAGTGCGGTCACAATCTCCCTCCTGGCTTCCGCCATGTTTATTAGCCTCTCCTGATAGGGTCTGCTCGTGTGGATTCTTCTCCTTGTTTGTTTTCTTGGTGGAGCTGCCTTCTCTTGCTGCTCCTGCTGGGCTTCACTGAATCCTTCGCCAAGCTTGGGGAGGCTCTTCAGAGGTTGCCCATCTCCGGCAACCCCATTTAGGGATTTCGGATTCACGGGTCCCTTAGGCATGGACGAGCTAAGTTGCTTCACAAGGCTCCGGATGTAAGCCCCAGAGAGGTGAGGCTCTTCGTGGAGCTTCGGCCTCTCTACTTCCATGCTTCTGTCGCCATGCCGAGAAGTGCTGCTACGGCTTCTCATCCCTGAGGTGCTTGCTTTGTTCTCTCTCTCTCTCTCTCTCACTGTCTGTGCATCTTCAGAGGAAAAAGATGGCACAGAAGAACGTCTGGAGAGGTGGGTTGGGGAACCACGGGAATTCCCTTTCTCTGGATGCGAAGTACTGTTGTCCTCAAAAGGACGCCCCCATGAGTAGTGTTATAAATAGCAGAGGGCATTCTGGGTTGTCTTTCTTTTTCCTTTTCGATCCCTGTTTTTAGCAATCATGCATGAGGGTCTTAAGTTCTTTTTTCCGTTTTCGGAAGCTGCACTGTAGATTCCTTCAACAATCCACATGTTAGACCTAATATTAACAAATTTGGAACTAGGTGTGGTTAGAGGAGAAATTTCTGTCTCATGGAGGCTTTGGCCATCTTGGTCCTCAACTGTGTTGATGTGAACGAAAACTGGTTTTGACAAATTTCAAAAAAGGTGGGCATTGCCGGCTCTGCACATATGTGCTATATGGGACCAGTCTACTGAAGAAGTCTGCAGAGACTGTGGAGCTGACATAAGAATCAACATTTTCTGCTGCATCTCTCTCTCTCTCTCTCTCTCTCTCTTTCTCTCTCAAAATGGAATATTGCCTTTTCGCCTATTATCTAATTTTGACTATAATATTTGAACCGAACTCATAATGGCAACAAGAGTGCTCCAAGGACAGAGAACTTGGGCCTCTTGTAAAGGCAACACCATATATGGCAGGATTGAAGACAGAATTGCACCATACCCTTCTTACATCTGTAATTTTTTATTGTTTGTTTGATCTTTTACTTGGGCCTTTCTGACCTGGCTTTTTAACTGTTCCTGCTCTTTCACTTATCAGAGGAGCATGGATGGTTCTCTGTCATGTGTCAGGGTGTGACATTATAGGATTTTTCACTTTACAGGCAGCAGTAGCAGGGAACAAGAAGCCTAGAGATGGGGTAGTTATTGTTGGCTTGCTGCTATGAGTTTGAATATGCTTCGAAGGTTTGTGGGGTGTGATCAATTCCAAGGCACTCTAACTAGGTTATTAATGCCCTGATCTCCTCCTCCATATGTCACCTGACAATGCATTGCTACAAGTGCTAGAGTGTAGGGAAAATTAGGAACAATTCTGCCATTTGGTCCAAAGGAAGTTGGCCTGGAGCTCATGAGCTGGGTTGGATTATTATGAGCTTCTTGAGCATGCAAATTAAGGATATTATCTAATAGATTTGCAATCCAGCTCAGGTAGGTCTGTATATGGAACATTAATTGAGACGATCAAAGTGTTTGTGCTACACAAGATCTAGTTGCTCCCTCTATGGGTAGAAGAATGATGACAACTCTTGGGTTGTCTCTGATGAAGAAACTAATTAGGACCATCACGAGAAACCTAATTGATCTTCAGTACTGGTGAACTATGCTCAACCAAAATTGTCTTGAGCAACTATGACAAGGAATGTACGTTTTGTGGTTAACACTTCAATATGATAAAGAAAATCTAATGGTGATAATGTGGTAGCTACGATTATGAGAAATCTTTCCTGATCAGCAATGAGAAAATTGAAGCCATGTACGTATTAGGTTTTTTTTTTTTTTTTTCATAGTACATATTATGAATTACAGACACATATATTATAAACTATGGAAAACGATCAGACATGTATATTAGGATAAACCATATTGCTAATTAAGTGTTTGATACACAACGGCAGAAAATATGTATAACTGATATTTAAGTCATTGGTTAAAAAAAGGGAGTTTCACCAAAATCCTCCCTGCATAGTCAATGCAGCTAATTTTAAGATGAACAGTTCAGCAACATAAGAACAGTAATTTATGGGTAGCTGTGAAATTAGCTTACTCATGGCAAGCTGAAAAATAAGAAGAAGCCAGCAAAGTCTAAAGAGTAATTTCCAGCAATTCCTCATTGTGCCAGGAAACCCACCAAATCCCTCCCTCCCCACCCCCCTAGTGACAGGTATATTTTGAAGGGTTAGCCTTGCTTTCTCCACAGGTTCCTCTTTTTACTGTTCTATCTTCTGTGGCATTTCATCCTTATCTTCTTTCCTTTAGCTAATGGAGACTTGGATAAGGAATAAGAAAGCCCATACACTAGCAAGGATAGGTCCACACATCTATCCATTTCTCAGAACTAAATCTAATGGAATATTCAAATGGAAAGTGAACAGGGCTTATTCCTCCCAACCTCTTTAGCTTTTCTCTCCCATGCATGCGAAACTATCCCAAAAGATGACACCAGCCAAAGATGCGATAGCAAGCTTCCTGTTCCCACCAATCCCCTCTTGATCCCCCTTCTCTCCCCCCAGACCATGGACGAATGGGTTTCTCCCATGAAACCCATGAAAGGGCTAGCTCCGTCATTCTCTCATTGATTTCACAATGCTTTCATCTATAAGTTATTAATATAATTAACAACATTCCTCAAAGATTTCATATAAAGGAAATTTTGAAAAGTCATAATGCTTGTGTTGTTCCTGGCTCATTAGAGATAGGGGATCACATAAGCCACGTCTACTCAAATTTTACCCCATTCAAACCTGGTTAGACTACTTTTAATTAAGTTAAAGTTCGAACTTGGAATTTATAATGGTTGTTTAAACTTCAGTTGTTTAGATATTCAATATCAAACAACTCAAAATAAATCCATGATAGATATAGTCTAAAAATTTTTAACTTTAAATTTATAAACCTAAGCCAAACTATAGTAAGTATCACTTTGTTTGAGCCTCTAGTTATTTGGCAAAGAACTATATCAGAAATTAAATATATCATTAATTAAGTTTACTTAAAAATAGAGAATTAAATGAGTATTGAACGAGGTCTTAATAAGTATATAAATCCGTTCTTAACGAGTATATAAAAAAATTTGTTCACAAATACGATCAAACTTGACTCGTTTAACAAACAAACTTCAACTTTTGTTCAAATTTGTTATTTTAAGTAAATACACGAGTCAAGTCCAATTGTTATCGAGTAGTCTCATGAGTTATTCGTCGAGCGCATCAATTCATTTACGATCCTAATTATTAGAGGGCACCCATTGCTAATGCAAGACATCAAATCATTCACTGGGAGTTGTGGTGGGTCAAGAAGATCTGAACTATGGAATTTCAAGCTCCACAAACAAACAAATAGAAAGGGCACTGGAGAAGGGAAATGAAACTATAGTGCATTTTTGTCTTTCAATGCCTACAGCATGCAGACCTGGCACGCATGTGGACAGCCCTCGCTGTTTACCTCATCCATGGAAGGAAAGAAAAGGAAGAAATAAAAGGATGGAACTTTAAGTCTTGCGTATTGGACACTCAATCTAGGCTTGGCAACAGAGTTAAGGACAGCAAGAATAAGATTACATAACGACAGGATAAATATTTAATTTTTTCTAATTTTAATTTGATAAATCAAATGTTATTCTATGTTGAATAAGAATTCTTATTGTTCATTAAT
This sequence comes from Zantedeschia hybrid cultivar, assembly GCA_030544215.1. Classification (NCBI taxonomy): domain Eukaryota; kingdom Viridiplantae; phylum Streptophyta; class Magnoliopsida; order Alismatales; family Araceae; genus Zantedeschia; species Zantedeschia hybrid cultivar. The sequence goes on from JARZZO010000016.1 coordinate 18,390,217, forward strand.
TTGAGAAATGATGAATAAGAATTAGAATAAACATCTAAGTTATCATAAATATCCCTTATCTTAGTGTGGACAATGATTGTAATCTATGTTCGCATAATTTGCTACAATATGGATTCTAGCTTTTATCTTGATTCATATAGGACTTGGGTCCTATTCTAGATTATTAAATTAGAATTTTAAATCTTCTAGAAGTTAGACCCTCTTCTATCTTTTACTAGGCTTATCCAATTATGCCTTAGAGATACTCTTACATCACACCCTTGGACAGATGTTCTACCTCATTAATTAATAAGAAAGAATACCGATCATTAATAAGAAAGAATATGATCTCATATTTCCCTGACTGTATTATTAACCTTCATGCACGAGTTGCTTTCCCCCTCTCCTAGTCCAAAATAAGAGGCAAGATGCTAAAATCTCGTTTAGAATTCTAGCGATCTCAACCTAGTCTTCACCTGCCTTCCTTCCAGAAGCATTTTTTCCACTCTTCCTTGGGAAGGGCAGAAAAGAGAAGAAGATCTAAAGCCCAAGAAAGGTTCAGGCTCAAACATTACACACCATTCCTATATTGTACTTTATATGATTTTTTGTTTATGAACTTGTGGAACGTATCTGTATCTATACTTTTGACTTTCACATGTTATTATACATACTTCCAATGTTTCCAAAAATATTGTGATTACATACTTCCAGTCAAAATACTATGAATTCCCAAAAAAATGTCAAAAAGGTTTTAGTATCATATTATATGTATATATATAGGAGCAGATCAAATGAGTTTGGAACTTGGATGAGCCCCCTCGAAATCCTTCTTATGTAAATAAATAAATAAAAATCGTCAAAAAATTTTAAATATTAAATTAGACCTTTTAGGGTTGTTCTCATCTAATTTTCACAAAGTCAATCGTAACCATCCAGTCGAGTGCACGTAAAAAACTATTGTTAAAAGTATTTACAAAATAGTCAAAAATATAAAATTATTCATATTAACTCTTAGGGATGATCATATCCTTTAGGTTTTAGTTTTGATCCTTAAGTAAGGATGCACTCAATTGGACAACTACTGTTGAGTTTTTCAATTCAACAGTAGAAAATAAATCCTAAGGGAAGGAAACAAGCCTAAGGAAGAGCAACTTAAAATTTTAAATTTTTGATGATTTTTATTTATTTTGTTAACATAGAGAGGTAGGAGTTTCAAAGAGGGATGCATCTAAGTTACAAGCACTCTAGAGCTCATTACAGCGACCTGTATAATAATATATATATATATATATATATATATATATATATATATATATAGAGAGAGAGAGAGAGAGAGAGAGGGGGTGACGATAACATGCCTCGGGGCGCATCTAAGTTAGATGCACCCCACCCTCAAACCCCACATCCCAATTTCAAAAAAAATAAAAATCATGTAAAAAATTAAAATATTGAAATATTCCCCTATAGGTTATTTCCTACTCCTTCATATATAATTTTCACCTTCCGATCAATGAAACGTAGCAGTCTAATCAAGTTCATCATTATTTGGAGATCAAAACTAAAACGTCGGGAGATGGGATCAACCCTAAGAACTAATTTGATTATGGTTTTATTTTTTGATTAGTTTTAATATGTTACATATTAATTTTTGATATGTACTTGATGGGATGGCTCTAGCTTTTATTTAAGTCCACTGGAAGCATATATTACTTTTTAGGGATGTTGCACTGCCTTCTGCACTAAATCACGAGAAGGTTAAGCTTGGAGAAAAATGGGCTAAAAAAATAAAAAAAGTAGACTATCCAATCAATCACTCGGACAACTATGGGGATGTAGGCACCTTGTGTAGGCGTGTGGGGTGCGTGCATCACTCGCCTGAAACACGGGGCACGAGCGGGACGTGTGCGGAGGCGCTTTCTACCTCTGTGTGAGCACCTACTCTCGTTCTTTTTTTCTTTTATTTGTTTATACATATCACTGGATTATAATCTAACATTTCTTGATACGATCTGCTACCAACAGACCAAATCTTGGCAGGGGGTTGTATAACCCTATATATATATATATATATATATATATATATATATATATATATATATATATATATATGGCTGGAGTGGTTGGTATGGTTTGATCATACGTAAAATTAGATCCTTGGATTGAAATAGAATGTTAGAGATAAAAGAAGGGTTCCCGCCCTGTCCACCTTAGGCGGAACGATTCCGGAGCTTAGATTTATTTGTTTTCTTCCCCTTTTCAATATCCATCCTCTCATGTGAATTTTGGCGCTGAAGGCGCCACAACACTTTTTTGTTCACCTTTTTTTTCTCCGAATCGAACAATTGAAACGGTAATAAGGCCAAGCCTTACCAACTACCTTTGCCGTATAATAGCACTACTCTTTCTTTCTCTCTCTCTCTCTCCCTCTATATATATATATATATATATATATATATATATATATCTATATAACATGTGAGAGTTTGGGGGCATGAAATTTTTAGGCGATGTGCTTTTCTACGTCCACGGCCGCATTAAGTTCTTTTCTCTCTATCAGTTACGATTACAAGAGATGGTATACCCCTTTAAATACAAAGAGTGTAGGACAACCCATAACTGGTACTATTAGAATAATACCCCCGATAATACTCCAAAGTTACAATTACAAGAGATGATCCACGTAAAGATATGAGTAAGCTTATCAAGATGGGAATCAGGTTCCACACTTCTTCAACAATATATATTTACATATGTAACCAAGAAATTTTTAGTTTATCAGTTTTAGAACCCAGACATTTAGTAGGCGAAGAGTGTTGCAATCCCCTACTAATTCTCGTCGCCTTCTCAATTCAAGAAAGTGAATACTTGTTCTACTGCCCGCCTTCCGCTATGGCGGTGCAGTGCACTCGTTGTACATACCAGAGTTAAGCCTTGTGTATCTTTGCAAGCAATCACATGTCGTCTGATCTCATCAACGTGCTCTTCAGTAGGTATGCTGGCGCCGGTACAGTTAATATTTTTCTTCAATGGAAACCGCTCCCTGACCCGCCCCACGACCCCCAATGGGCGGCCCAGGAGGCCTATCACAGCCCAGAAGCAGGCCCACTTCACTCACCACATCCAACAGATATTTTCCACAAAAGGGTACAAGGTGCCCACAAATTTTCCCCTGAAACCCCCATGACACTGGCCTCCGAGCCATTGAGGGGGGACCAACCTTGAGCCCTGACGAACCAAGGGCACTTTCGGAAGCCCAAAAAAAGGAGAGAGCTACGGGACCATTCTACTCCGTTTGGACTGGGCCCAAAAGGCTCTGACCCTGAGGGCAATCTCGTTATTTAACCCGAAGAGTCTTGTGGGTGTGGCGCGTGGGTCCCTTTTGGCGGTGAGGTGGGGTACACCGGAAGAGCGGTGGTCGGCAAGGGGGGACCACCATCAGGCTGATGCCACCCCTGACAAAAGCATCAGCTGATTGCGACCGTTTGATCGCCACTTGGCCGGCCCTACGTGGGGCAGCAAAAGATGGGGTACGTGGCAGCTGAGGAGGGGACAAATGGGCGGCAGCCGCAGCCGTCCAGAGGAGTGCAGAGAACAACCAAACGACCACGCTTTATTGCTTCACAAGGGCTGCTACGTACTATTACTCTCTACTACACTCACCATTTATTGTTTTTGTAAGACTTTTTGTGAAGGGCCATGCTGCCTACATGCCTATGTGCATGTATTGGCATCTTCCCTCCCCCCCACTAGGGTTTCACTAGGCCCATCCTCACCCCCTCTACACCATGTTTATCCCCATTAGCATCCCCACCCTAACCCTAATGAGAGGTCTCTTTCATTGTCAAGTGTAGGGATGTGGGGAGGTGCACCATTTCATTACACCACTTTTTTTCTTTGCTTTTTACATTTCTTAAAATGAGTAAATGTGTGTTTTGATTGACATGAAGAAAATCAAAGAGAAGAACAATTAGACTTGGTGTTGTGGAGGGTAGATGCCTTCTAGAATCTTGGAGATGTGATGAGAGGGGTGAGAACAAGGATATCAAGTTGCAACCAATGGGAAGATATATAGGAGGCACGTCCTCCATGGACTGCACTTTCAAACTTCAACCCTTGAGCGTGAGAACAAAAGGAGAACATGAGTATTCTCAGTGGAGAAGATGAGGAGGGAGGGGAGGTTGGTGATGGTGATCTCCTTTGATTCTTGTCTATTAGGTAATGAAGGTGGTGGGGGTGCGCTTGTCCCCGTGTGGAAGGTTACGTGTCCATGTGAAAGGGGTAATGTAGAGATAAGGATGTTTGTACGTGGCATGCGTATCATGTTTGTGTATTCTCCTGTAACAGGGACATTTGTCCCCATAGACCCAGAATTATAGGATACCAGTTGCAATTTAGTGCGATATAATTAATATAAGTGAAGCTAATTTTTTATTTTTTTTTGTGAAGGAATGAATAAAATAGTTACAGAAGAATATCTATTTAGAAATATAAATATTTTTCTATGAATATTAGGTTAGTTGTTTGGTAAATATTAAAAGTTTAGGACCATTGTATCTAATAGAAATATATTGTTATCCCATAAGATTATCTTAATAAATGTTGTATTGAAACATAAATTGAGAGAAAAAATAGAGAGAGACTAGTCTCGTTAATAACGAAATTAATTATTATTATTCTATGAGACTATCTCAATAATGTTAATAAATATTAAAAATTATTATTATTATTTCAATAGACTATTCCAATATTAACAAAAACAACAACAATAATAACCATAATAATATGAGTGAGAAAAGTGAGTTAACAACAACAATAATAATAACACTAATAATATGAGTGAGAAAAGTGAGACAGAGATTGATCTCGTTAATAATAATTATTGTTATTATTATTACTATAATAATAACAACAACAAAATTAGTAATACTTTCAAAAATAATAACAATAATATTAAAATCAACTATTATTATCTCACAATACTACCTCAATAATAATAATAATAATATAATATAAAAATTAATTACTATTATTCCAAAACATTGCAAAAACAACAACAACAACAATAATAATAATAACATAATAGGATAAAAAATAGGAGATAGAAATATTAATAGAGAGAGAAAATGTGAAAGAGGAGAAAGAGAGATAATAATAATAATAAGGTATTTTTAAAAATAATAATGTCAAAATTAGTTATTATCATCCTATGAGATTATCTCAATAATAATAATAATAATTGATGTAGCTGAAGCTATCACGATCGGATTTCGAGACTGGAATCCGAAGACGGGACCCGAAGCTGGATCGGATCGGTGAAGAGGACCGACGGGGATCCGGAACGAGGCGAGGGTGGAAATGGGGCCGAGGATCCGAAGCCGAGAGGGGCCCGGGCGAGAGCTCGCAGGGAGCGAAGCCGAGACTCCCTCGGATGATGCGGACCGGCCGTCGCGGGGCGTGGCCGAAGCTCCTTCGGACGAGACAGACCAGCTTGCGGAAGGCATGGCCGAAGCTCCTTCGGCCGAGGCGGACCAGCAGGCGAAAGGTGTCGAGACCGGGGGGAGAAGACCCGAGGTCGGCGGCCGAGACCGACTCGGAGAGGTCGGCGAAGATTCAAACCGAAGCCCCTGCAGAAGGAGGAAGAGAAGAAGAACCGGTTAGTAGGAGTTCCGGGCTTCGGCCCTAAAGAACCCCCTCCGACGGCTAAGTTAACCTCTGAAGAAGATTCGATTCAGAAGTCAGGAAAGAAGAAATAGCTTTAATGCTTTTTGGACTATAATCCTTGGGTCGAGGAGCCATACCTTTGGTAATAAATAGCCGTGTATTTATAGCGGAGGATAGAGGTTGCTTAGTGGTGGCAACCGATATAGGACTATATTTCGGTTTACTGATAAACCGCCATAGCGCCTAACCCTCCCACCGGAGTGGGCCGGGCACGGCTACTGGGCCGAAGGGGGTTGGGCCGCTGACGGGCCTGATGCCGCTTAGTGGGCTGAAGCCTATTGGGCCGAGGGCCGCTAACGGGCCGAAGGCTGTTGGGCCGTTGATGGGCCGAAGGTTGTTGGGCCGCTGACGGGCCGAGGACCACTGGGCTGCTTACTGGGCCGAGGGCTGCTAGGCCGCTAATAGGCCGAAGGCTGCCAGTGGGCCTTTTACTGCTGCTGTCAGACTGATCTCAATGTTGGGCTTGTTTTAATGGGCCGAATCGGATTATGCCTCATCACATAGCCCCCCACTCTTGTCGTCCTTAGTTTCATGAGATGGCGAGAGTAAAGTCGAAAGCCTCTTCGGAAGAGTAATACGGTATGTGCTTCGTCTGAAACCTTTGCTCTGCTTCATTATAGAAAGGAACTCTTTGGTCGGCCGAGGGCTGGCGTCAATCAGCCTCCTCTTAGGTCGGGACCTCGTTATTGGTACCTTCGTCTCAGGCCGAGACTTTAGCGAAGGATGCCTTCGTCCTCGGTTACGAAGGGACGAGTTTTCTGAATGTATCAGGACTTCCGAAAAAAGGACGGAGAAGACGTCGAGCTTCCCGTCTTAGTAGTCGTGTCGTGAGAAACACAGGACACGCGTTGCGCATCTGGCCGTCTTGCCGAAAGCACAAAAAGATCCTACCGTTAACAGCGATCACGCGGATCGCTGGTCACTTCGGCTCTCCGCCCAAGATTTCACTTGGATCGCCGCCTCTATTATTTTCGGCACAAGGATCGGGACACGTGGCGAGCATCCGGATAGACAGCCGAAGGGTCAGGCCGCTCCCGGCCGTTGATTGCCTTCTCTCGATCCGACAGCCCGCCCGTCATCATGCCGAAAGACGGGACACGTGTTACGCATCCGAGCAGAGCGGCGCCGAAGAGGGGGAAGATCTCGGCCATTGATCCGGCGCGAAATGCCTTCAATCTTCCCTATAAATAGGAGCCCCTCTCCCCCTGCACACTGTTCCGCTTTCTTCTTCTCCTGGCGTCTGTGATTCCCTGCGATCCGCTCCCAAGTTCCTTGCTTTCGCCGGCGGAGAACGAGCCATCGAGGTCGTGCGAGGGTTGTAGACACGCTAATTTTGACATCATTTCGAGTAAATTTCATATCATATAATAATGCCTCAGAATGGTCTGATATTTAATCATTGGTTAATTCTTATTGATCTTTTTAATTATCTAAATAGTGTCGGGTCAGACAGACATATTTAAGTTAATTAATTAAATTGATTTTAACTTAAATTTCAGTTAAAATATGAAGAAGTCTGAAAGACGTCGATTTGTGTAGACGCCATTTAGAGTTTATTCTTATTTTGATGTTTAAATTTGAATTTTAATTAGTAGATTAATTAGCTAAAAGACGTCTGCATGTCATGACGCAATTTAGGTTTCCTAAGTTGTTTCTACTTCTCTTCCGGATGTTTATCCTTATCTTAATTAATGTAAAAGGCGTCTATAAGTGGCGACGCGTTTTATCTAATTACAGATAAAGATAAATTCTTCCGGATGCTTATCTTTATCTTAATCAATCTGAAAGGCGTCTTTTATAGGCGACGCGTTTTAGATAATTACAGATAAAGATGAATTAATCTGTATTTATCTGTTGGTTAAGATGGATAAATCTCAAAATTTCTTCATGTAAATCCGCGGACGCAAAGAAGTCTATAAATACCCTGTCTCTTGAATGGGTGACAGAGTTAGTGATTGAAGCGATATCGAAGTGATAATTGAGTGAAAATTGAAGCAACAACGTCCAAACGCTGAGGTGCTGCTGTTTCCAGAAGTTGGCGTCCATTCTTCATCATTCTTAATCCATCAAAGACCAAGGCTTCCAGGGGCCATCCATCATTAAACTTTCAATTTATTTCTGCATTTTCATCTCATTAAATCTACATTCTTCATCACATCACTCCATGCAACACACACAACACTAGCATTATTTTCAAAACCAATTTGATTAAGGGGTTTTAAAGACCACTCAACAAGTGAGTTTTCTGTTTAGTTCCATGTTTAAAACTATGTTTAGATTTGATACTACTTTTACCTGAATTCTCATTATTCTTCATTTCTTTTCTATTTCTTGTAAGGTACAAAGAAGAATCAAAGGGGAGGAAATCAACAAGCAAACAACAAGGACTCTGGACGATCCTCAAGAATTCAACAGCAATCAAAGCAAGAACAAAGACAAGAAAGGGCTCTCTTTCTTCAGCCGGCTAAAGGAGAGGAACCAAGAGCTCAACATCTCCCACGTTCAAACAGGTAGGCGATCAAACTCTTTCTTTTGAAACTTTTAAGTCAAAAGTTTCTGGCGATCACTTCACTTAGTTTCTTTTAATAGGTTTATTTTGCACCTAAACAACGTAGTTTTTCATGATAATCACACACTCATTTTAAGCACTCACAGCTTTTTTGGCGATCACGGTGGGACTTGGTCTCGCCATCTTTTAGTTATTTATTCTTGTTGTTATCAATCGGGCACCTACGGTGCACCACTTGTGTCTCTCGACACGTCCTCACCAATTGGTGAGTGTTTTTAGTTTAGTTAATTTCCTACGTGCACCACGTGCACACCCCTGCGGCAAGATCTTGCCCTCTCCGTTGATTAGTTGAAAAGCTGTTTTTTGTGATGAAATGTTGTGTGATTGACTGATATCTTAGTTGTTTAGTTGATAAAATCATCCTGTTAAAATCTGAAACTAAAAAAAATCTTGCATGAGCTGATTATTTATCGTTTTTATCCTGTTTGAGGAGGAATCAATCTAGAAATTCCTCCTGGAAAACTGAACCTGCGACTTGAAAAGCGTCCAGGAACACCGACGCGTTTCAAATTGGGTCGGTTAACCCAGACGCCTTTTATTCTAATTTCTCTGTTGTCTGCTATCTGAGCTTCTGCGAAAAATTAAGGCTCTGTTTGAAAGGCGTCGACCACCATCGACGCGTTTCAGGCAGTTTCTTACATTTTCTTCAGTTCTCAGACTTTTGTGATCTGTGTGCTAGTTACCCATTATGTATTAAGCATTAGAGGCCATCCAGGCTGCAGGTCATACGCATTGAGGCTAACACCCTCCTCTTCTTAGGAACACTCTTCTTGACGTCATCAACTCTCTCTGATTGGGTCGGTCCCTCGATTAGACTAGAGTAGTTGGCGTTAAAGACCTTCGTAAGTCCCCAAAATCAAGGTATTCCTCCTTGATCATCGAGCTGGTTGTACCAGTTGAAGTCCCAGTTAGATTCTCATAACGTTGTAAGAGAAAGCCATAGAATACAACGGTGGACATTGAATTGAAACTAGGATCCCATCCCTTGAGCGAATTCGCGGTTTAATTAAATCCAAATAACTCAACAAGGAATCTTAAAATCACGCTAAACATCTACTTGTTTGTTTAAATCTCTGTACAACTTGTTTGCCAATCCTTGAAAAAGAATCTAACATCATGCTGCTCCGATCGGGCAGGGACTTGAGCATGGCTCAAGATGCCATTGTCAACTACTAGGGAGAGGCTAATGCCCCTCGCGATTCTGATTACAATTTTGAGGGCGGGAGAGATGCTGATGCCTCCCGTAATTCTGTCCCTGTTCCAGTTCGACATGATGGGAATGTCCGAACCCCTCTTTTTCATCCTCATGAGCAATATTTTGATCCTCCCCCGCATGAGTATGCGGTTCCCAATCCCATTTTCGAGGGAGACATGAATCAGAATGATCCCTCGTCCTCTGATCCTTTGGATCTTGTAAATGCTTTGGGAGTTCTCGCCTCCCGTCTGGACCCTCAGCAGTTCGAGGCGATCCAGTCCATTCTGAAAGGGAAGGCACCCATGCAATCTGCCGAGCCGAACCCTACGGTTCCCCCTGCCATCCCTCAGCAACCTCTTCATCATCCTCCCTACATTCATCAGGCCATGGAAGGCCTCTATATCACTTCTCGGCCAGCTGGGCCGCAACTTTCATCTTCCAGGTAACCGGCCAGACCGCTGACGCCCGCTTACCAAAATGCCCTCGGGCATGGCGGAAGCTCTGCCGGACCTCTTCTTTACTGTCCTCCTTGTCCGACGTACTCTAGGCAACATGCCTATCAAGTACCTCCACCTCCTCCTCCTCCCCAGGCTGATCCGACAACGCAAGCGTTGCTGGAGCGCATGGACGAACAATTCAACAACCTCCAGAAGATGATGGGGGTCAAAGCTGCACCGGAAATCAACTTACCAAGCCTGCCAGTGTTCCACCTGCCACCCTCCGAGATGCCAGTGTACCGGAAGTACAACGGTACTGGTAACCCCTTCACCCACTTGAAGGAGTTCATGTACGAATCATCCTTCTGGCAAAATGACAAGAGGTCGTTGGCCTTTTTGTTCAGGAGATCTTTAGAGGGACCAGCCCTCGAGTGGTTCTTTTCCTTGGAACCCTCCGAAGTAGAGGGCTATGGTATCGTTTCCCGAAAATTCATTCAACGATACCAGGACAGAGTTGCCCCCTCCCTGTCCATCACTGACCTAATAGCAGAGAAGATGAAACCTGATGAGGAGTTCGTCAGTTTTGCTGACAGATGGTGAGGCTTGGCCGAGAAAGTAAAAGATCACTTGTCCGAGTCAGAGCAAGTGAAGATGTTGATTTCCAATGCTACGCCCCAGTTCAAACTAGTCCTCTCCTTGAACAATTTGACCAGCATGGCAGAGCTCTATGAAAGAGCGCGGTACTGTCAGAATGCCTTCAAGGACGCTACGCTTTCTAGTGTCTTTGATCCTCACAGACCTAGCAGGCCTCCACCTCGGAAGCCTGCAGTACCAAATTCTACCAGCACAGGTCCAACTACTGAGGGCACGCTCTCTCATGAGCAAGTCAGTAGTATGAACAACAATTCGCCCCAGTTCGTGATGAGTCAACAACAATACCAGAGGCCACCACAGTCGAACCAGCAGGGGTACAGGCAGCAGCCGAACCCTCAGTGTCAGCAGCCCCAATATCAGCGGCCCCAGCAGCCAAACCAGCAACAGCAACAGCCACAGCAGCCGCCGCAACGACAATTACAGTACCAGCAGCCACAACAACAGCAGTACCAACAACAGCAGCAGTACCAGCCGCGCGCACCGCCGGCATATCATAATGTCCCTCCTCCTGCTGACTACAACCAGCAGAGAAGACCTCCAGGCCCGAAGAGGGCAGAATACCCGGTCCTCCCAGAGTCCTTGGCGGACATTTTTAGTGCTCTAATGGCAGCTAATGCCTTAGTCTTGCCAAGAGAAAAGGCGATTTGGCCCCAGAATGCCGACACGTCTAGGTATTGCTATTTCCATAGGCAACCTGGACACACTATTGACACCTGCTTCCAATTTAGAGATTACATTCATGATCTCAACGAGTAGGGCGGCATAGACTGGGAGGAGATGAAAAAGTACATATCAGCCTTAAAAGCAAGAATACCACCGCAGCAGCAGCAGCAACAAGTGAGAGCACCAGCACAAGCAGCACCACCACCGAACATGGGTATAGTGCAGAACCCGCTTCCGGAGCACCAAAATCAGAACCAAGTTGCCCCTATTCTGACAAATAGCCAGTCTGAGGCTAACCACGGGCAACAGTGGAGGATAGAGGACTCTTCCTCTATCTATTCAACGGGTCACATTCCGGATACCGCAGAACAACCACCACGCCGCACCATCCACATACCCAGACCACAGCCCATTACTATTACCCCTATACCAACACCCGCATATCACTCAGCCGCACCCGCTAACCCACTACCACCACCCGCTTTCCTCAAGCCCATTACACCCCACGCCACCACGCCTCCACTAAATAACCCCCCGCAAACCAACTACGCACCCCTCCTACCATCCAGACCATTACTCCGCGTACCATTCCATACTTCACCCACTACCATTACCGCTTACCCAGATACCATCCAACCTTCTAAACCGCTATTACGCATGCCATTCCCCACTTCATCCATCATCCAACCATCAAGGCCTTTAATCCGCACTGCGCCACCAACGACTAACCCCACGCCATCACCTACATACCAACACTCCACCCCATCCGCACCATCCAACCCTGTGGTACTCAAAGTGTCACCCGGACCTTCCACGGTTGAGGAACATGCGCTTCGGAGCGGAAGGATTTTCAACAAAGTCTTTCCTCAGTCAACAGTTAGAGACGGCCCATCACAGCCGTCGGAGGAAGCACACAATGAAGAGAGTGCACCAGGCACTCAGTATGATTTGTTGAAACATCTGGATCGGACACCGGTACGGATCTCCGTACTTGAACTAATTAAAAGATCGAAGAGTCACCAAGAAGCTTTGATGGAATATTTGCAAAAGGTGATGGTCAACG